>OZ037776.1:25700200-25802700 GCA_964035525.1 Porites cylindrica | reverse complement strand
TTGAGGTTTTTAAGCTTATAATAAATAAATACGAGAAAAACTATACAGAGATAACTTCTTAGCTTAGCTAGGCTAAAAGAAAAGAAAAAACGGTTTGCTCGCTGAGTTGAAGAGTCGGCAATGCTGACCCCAGAATAGCGCGACTTTACTATCACGACTGTCGCATAAACCTGAATCTCTGTTTTAGTGCCTGCAGAACTTTTATTGAAACAATGTAAAGGTTTGAGAGCTAAGATTAATTCCGTTCTTTCACTCGGCAGATAGCCACTATAACGTTTTAATTTTATTTGTCCAGACAAATTCAGATCAGGCAAACCATTTCCTTGGAATCTCTAAAAATCTTCATGCATTATAAGGTTATTGCTGGTTATCATGATGTTACATGTTAAGCTATGATATCTGCGAAGTCAGTGGCATTAATTGAGAAGAATTCAGAAGTTCCAAGTTACGCTGTTACGTTCTCAGCCGCATTGATAAATTCTACATCTCTCTAAACCAATTGTAAAATAGCTTTCTCACTTAACATATCATGGTTTCACATTTGCTACATATTGACCTTATTCTGCCATGCATCTAGCACGAAACCAATACTGATTACAACAAGAAAACTACGGACTTTTATTAAGAATGCCAAACCTAATTAATGAATATTTATTTACTATCTTGCTTTCTAGTTCGTAAAATCCTAAACAATAAATGTTACTGCGAGGAAGTAGTGCTGAAAAAGTCTTATTTCCATGGTGACCCCTTGCAAAACAAACTCTTAGGTAACAACCACAGTTACGTTTCTTTATTTTCATAAATGCTTTTGAAAAGGTTCAGCTCGTACAGACGACCGCGGGTTAAACCCTTGTGATTCATCGATCGAGAATGATATTACTACTTTTTCCTCAGAAAATAGGCCCAAGTTCAAACTCGCTGCGTTTGGAACCGATAGCCAGTTTATACAGAGTAAAATAAATGAGACAAAAGCTTGGTAGAAGAACAAACTGTCGAGTTTAAATCTTATAGAATTGGCTGGTTTTCTTGAACGATCAGTATTTGCTAGCGAAAGCAAGGGAGACCGGTGCGAAAAGCAGTCTGTTTAAACATGGGCTTTACTTCAATCAGCAATAGCGTCTATCGTAGTTTAAAGTTCATCTTTGTTTGGTTTCTCCCCCACCTAGGGTGGTAGAGTAGTGCAAGTATGTCCACAATCTTCCTCCAATATGATCTATGGACTCTTGGATCATCTTTTCCTCACTAAAGGTGTTGGGACGAAACAGTTCGGAATCACCTTTTTTAATTTTTTAAATATTAAGAATCTCCCAAGTTTATTTCACTATTAGCTGCAGAGTATTTTCGTGGTGGGTGATTTTTTTATAGCGGCCTTAAATTTATCATAGGGGCAGGCCCTCTCAACGTCTATTCCCACTTCTATTTTGTTTTGTATGCAATTGAATAAAGCAAAACTTATCCATTTTATGAAGTTTGAAACCCATGGTATCGTACTCCAGACTGCGATTTCTGTTCTTCCTTTGCATTTTACAGCTTTAATAAGTAAAGCACGGAACGTTTACGACTGAGGCAGGTCAAATCTTCTCTTTTTCAAAGCTTGTTTTCCCTGACACTTCTAGTTTCAGTAATAGGTCTTTGACTTTACTCTTACGAAGCTGACTCGTTTTCAGCCTTCTCTTTTGACTCCTTTGGTCAGGGAATGGTCAGGTGAGACTATAAAGGCATTTGAGCGAGAGATTTTCCACGCACCTCCGTCGTTGTTATTTAAGAGAGAGAAAAGAGGCGACTGAAGATCGAGTCAGCTATTGAAGAAGGAAGACGCCATGACCATTTGCTGAGCTGTGGGGTTTCTTCATATGAGTACAAGAACATAAGTATCATCATCATCATCATCATCGTTATCGGTAGCGTCATCAACATAATCGTCAGCATCCATCATTGTCATCATCATCATCATCATCATCACCATCGTCCGCATCATTGTCTACAACATAATCGTCAGCATCCGCCTTTTCATATCATCATAATCTTCATCTTCATCATCGTCATCATCATCGTCATCGTCGTCATTGTTAGCGTCATCGATATCATCGTCAGCATCTTCAGATATCTTTGTCATCATCTTCATCTTTATCACCGTGTGCATCAGTCTTTCTCAGCACATCAGCATCATGATCATCACAATGTTCATCATTGTCAGCATAAGTCATCATCATCATCATCATTATCAATCATCATCATAAATGTAACAGGGATCAGTCGTCAAGCCCTCTTTACATCGTGATGCCACATCAGGCTGCCTGGCTTGTCAACGTTCACTACTTCTAAATCTCTCAAGACCAAGTCAAGAACACACGTTTAACTGAACTTATTATCAAAGCTTACAAGCCCCTCCCCCGCCTACTCCTCCCTTGGGTCCATGCGTGTAATAAGCTATTAATAATTTATAACAAAACAGGAAAGACAAAAATTATACAGCCTTTCAGGATATTTCCGATGGTCAGGTCTTGCTTATACAGTATGAAAGCAGCACAGTTGGAAATTTGATACATTTGTTTAAAACTCAAAAATAATACGGATCAGTAGGGATAAATCTTGAAAATAATGACTTGCGGGCGAAAGAAAAAAGAGAAAAAAGGGCCTAAAAGTAAATAAATCTTAAAGAATGTAACAAAAGTGAACTAACTTTAAAATAATAGTAAATAATAAATAAATAAACAAAAAAATTTAAAAAATAACAAAAATGAACTTACTTTAAAATAATAGTTAATAAATGGAGTTGATAAAATGTTGAATTAAGGTAAAAAAAAAAAACCACTGCAAAAACCGTGTTTACGATCAATCTTGCTCAATTTCGGACCCAAAAAGATCGTGATCAGTCAAAATAGATCAAATTGAAAACGTTACAGTCAAGAAGACCTTTGCAGGGACTGATCAAACAACGAGTTAATAAAACAAATTTCAAATAATAATAATAATAATGATCGTATATAATGATTGTAATAGCAAAGGGAAAGCGTTAATACTTCTAGCTGGATTTTTGAAACGTGACTGCTTAGTTACGTTTTCAAAAATTAGTCTCGTTTTTTTATTGCAGCTGCTTGTCAAATCTTTTTGTATTATTATTATCATTATCGTGATCATTATTAATATCTCTTTATTATTCGTTTGAATTTATGTTTAGTTTCATTATTATAGGATATTTTAGTTTTCATGATTGTATCACTATTTATGCCTATATATTTTTTCTTTTATTCATTTTTCATTTAAACTAATTTTTGCTCCATTTTCCTACATTTACTTCCTCTTTTGACCTTTTTCTCTTCTTTAATTTCCTGCCGTGATTCCAATTAGTCCAGCCGCATTTTATTATTTCAAATGTTATCCCTATTGGCCTAAAAATCCTCCGAGAAGAAAACACAAAGAGCATCTGAAGTAACGGGATAACTCATGTCGCTTTTGTCGTTGCTGTTTGTCATTTATTGTTCTATTGATTTAGTTAAAATAGCTGGATTTGGATGTCGTCTAAAAATGCATATGGGCGTTTTCACCCGTTGAAGAAAGACATGGCATCAACATCATCGTCCTTGTTTGACATCATCATTACCATCGTCGTCGTTCTCATCATCGTCATTGTCATCAGCAAGATAATTATTATAATCAATGCAATAGGTGTCCGTCATTTATCTTGCCCTCTCTCTACTTATGACTATGCCGCTTCGTCAGACGCATGCGCAGTCATGAGTAAAGTGCAGAAATATTGTATTTGCCTCTGTCGAGTTAAACAGGCTCCTTCCCATAATTTTTGAGTCACTGACCGCAGGCCTGACGAGGCGCGACATCTGAAATCTTCTGAATCTATATACAAAATAGATCTCAAGAACAAGATATTTATAGCTTATCAAAGGGATGTTTGTTCCTCAGCAACTAAGAGCCTATCACATATTTCGCTCTTCTTAGTTAAGTGGGCCTTGGTTTAAATCCCACTAACACCTTGCATTTGCTTGAAGTAACGTCAAATTAAGCAAATTTCATGGATCGTGAGATGTCTATTAAAGGGACAGTGTCCCGATTATGCGCACGCGCGAGCGTCATCTGTTTTTTCTTCAAAAGACAATAGAACTGTCATATTGACTCGACAAGATTTCCTTCCGGACCACACCGCCGACGGAGATTTGTTGGTTATATTCTCAAGCAATACTTTAGACTTTCGAAGAAATCTTTCGTCTTATTTAAAATTTGGCTCGCGGCACGAAGACTTATCGCGATTTTATCGCTAGCTGGGCCGCCTCGCGACCCGAAAATCTCTTTCCGCCCGCTTTAAAAACAGATTTTCTAATGTGAAACTCATGTCAGAGGTCAATTGTTCCAAGTCCAGTAATATCTGCCTGACTAGAAATGCAATCTCAACGCTATGAATCATCGCAAATGTTAGTCAAAAATTATATTATGATTTAATGGAACTAGTTTTTCTAAACATGTAGCGCCTGTTTGTTTGATTTTGTTGGCCGTTAGGGAGATTCATTTAAAAGTTTACTAACGCGTCGATGCAGAACATTCTGCTTCACGAAGCTTTATTCCACAAGATCTCCTCAGTCACATCAATGTCTCAATGGTTTCTTTCTTACAGTCTTTATTGTTGCTGTTTCATTTCTGCGTATTCCTTTCAGAATTATCTGAGCTTGTATGGAAGCTGGCAGAAGAAATAAGCCTTCAGTCGTCATCAAAGTGCTTCCCATCTTTGGGACCTCCGGCCAACGGCAATAAAAGTAACGCCAAAAAATCCAGATTTGGCCCAAATCGAAACTTAACAGGAACAATATATCATTGATCTGCAATCCTGAGAAGTTTTAGTGTAGTATTGAACTCGGCCAAGCGCGATGCAAACGGATTTTTCAAGGTTCTTTTATTCTCCTCGCATCTTTTGATTTCGCGACATCCTGTCCAAAAATCAAAGTTTGGTGCATGCGCAGTAACGGGATACTGTTCCTTTAAAGGAGAAGAAGTGTTTTAATATACTCCTTCAAACGAAAGTTACGATTTGCCTCCAGGCAATTCAATTAACAGCTACATGTAGCAAGCATAGCCTCCTCCTATTGTTTATTTTGCAATATGCAATTTAAGTAGTGTCCTGTAAGTTCACAACTTTAGCAAATGCGCATAGCGAGTTCTTTAGCATCAGTTTTCTTTCCTGGTTTTTTTTTTTTTTTTTGGCAAGGTTGGGTTGAACGTGTTGGTATTTTTCTTCTATACTTACCTATTATCTGCCAGGTGTTTCGTTCAAATCACGGCTTTCTACGTAATAGTCAAAGAGACGAGACTTTGGGGTTGCTTTTCCGCTCCCTGACTTCTATCAGTAATTTTCTAGCCTAAATGAAATGTTTCTCAGGAACGCAAACGTTTTCCCATGTTTTTAAAAAAATTAATTCTGTCACTAATCCCTGTTAATCCTTGGATGCTCCTCCTTTGAGTTTTGGTCTATCGACGCGGAAGCCAAACCGCTGTTTCGGATTTGACCACTTGGATTTGTATTCCATTTAACCCATTCGCTCCTGGAGATTTTGCCGAAAAACGCGTTTTGAAGCTAGTCGAGTGGTTTTCTGGTCACTGTCGTGCTATAAAGAGCTAAAACTTACCACAAACCGGTTTACAGGTCGTACACTTGGCGGCCTTCTGATCCAGATGCAAAATATCAGCTTGCGAAGTTCGGGCATGCGCAGAAAGCAAAATTTCGACAGTTTTTGGGTTTAAAAGTGACACAGCAGTCTTGACTTTTACTTTTCGCTTTCTCTCCTCCCTTCTTTTTTCGCTTTTCTTGCCTCATTTTTTTTTTCTCTTGCTGGGCATTTAGTAGGCTTCATTTTGGTGGGAAGAGTTTTTAGGAAAGCTTTTAGGATCTTAGGATTAGGTGAAAGGAAAGGTAGGTGGGTAATGGAACAAGATTTTCATGGAGATTTTCAGGTCCTTGTCACGTGGTTTTTTTGCTTCTTTCTCCGGTGTCCTAGACTGAATTGTGCTCATTCTGGTATGGTTTGAAAGATCTCTTCACTCTGCGCACGTGTGCGAAGAAACTTGTCCTTGACCGTTAAAACTGATGACGTCACAAAGGGTAGAAAGGACCTGGATCCGCACGGGCGGTTACGGGCGGTTCAGGGGCGAATAGGTTAAACGTGACATTTAATTATCTTTGCATGGAACAATCCCCTTTAATCCTTGGATGCTCTTCCTTTGAGTTCTGGTCTATCTACGCGGTAGCCAAACAGTTGTTTCGGACATGACCACTTGGATTTGTATTCCATTTAAACGTGACATTCAATTATCTTTGTAGAGCTTCCAATACGATCACTATCAGGGTGAAAGTCGTGGCTTGAAATGATAATCAAAGGTTTTATTTCATTTTCTTTCAGAATACTTGCGAAAACATATTTTACCTTTCCTGTACTTGCCTTGGATCTGGTAGGTAGGGTCACGTGTTTAAATTCCAATGCCTGGGCCGGCTGCGACTGCAGCGGGTTGGAAACAATATCTGGAATTGCACAGACCTGAACAAAAAGCTTCTTTAAACAGATCATCAAAACGGCAGTTTTAACATCGCAGTTGAAAATGAACTTTAAACTATGCAGCTTTTCTCAGACACTCTGGCGTTTGAATCTCATTAACTTTTCATTTCGATTTGCTTGCTGAAAAAGCAATGTACATGGGTTGGAATCCCAGTGGAAAATAGTATTTACCTATAAGGTTGCGACTTTTGATGAAGTAGCAGCACAGTTGACTTCAAAACTCTTTTCTTAACGACCCTGTTTTGGTACGTTTGTTTATCCTCTTGAAGACGATCGGTTTTCCTATATTCCGGCACTTACAGGTTGCAGATCACTGCTGATGGACCTTATCACGGCTGGACGTCCTCTACCTAAATAATATATTTCTTAAAAACAGAATCAACAACATCAAAACAGAGGCTTTGTTGCGCACTTGGAAACCAATCGCAGACTCGATTTCCTTTAAAAGGCCTTGGACTTGTCTGCTAGACTAGCTGCAGTCAGCAATCATCAAACAGATTCCAATTCTCTCCGCATCGTTTGGGTTTTCCGAGTCTTGAAAAGTGCATTCTTTGGTTCACTAGGAGAACCAGTAAATAAACAAATGTCGTAGGTTTGAATACCACTAGGGCGTAAAAGAATAAATTTTAGTGTCATCAGAGGATAAGTGCATGTATCAGCACAATCAGATTTAACGTACTTACGTTCCGTTTCATTCTTCCTTGCCTCTTAGACCCTACTGTCGAACGCTAACTTCATGCACTAAATCTGAAATCCAAAGAGATAATCTAACAGTTAGAGCATAAACAGATATCTGCCTTACCTTTAGAACTTTTGTATTGTTTTCCAGCTGTAATGAGCGTCGATATGCGTTTCTTCAGGAACGCAGCAGCCGGAAAAAAACTTCCAAATGAGCTCCTAGAGAGTATACGCCACATGTATTCAGTCTTATTTTGTCGGTCTTCAGAGGGCACGCCCAAAAAGACGTCTTCGAGGTGTCGATGTTCGAGCAATAAAGGATTTAAAAGATGACGTCCGATGTTCCTGAAATGAAGCTTTTGATGAGCGTCGATAAACGTTTCTTCAGGAAGGCAGCCAGAAAAATAAACTTCCAAATGAGCTTCTAGAGAGTATACGTCACATGCATTCAGTTTGATGTGGTCGGTCTTCAGAGGGCACGCCCAAAAAGACGTCTTCAAGGCGGCGATGTTCGAGCAAAAAAAGATTGAAAAGACGACGTCCGATGTTCCTGAAATGAAACTTTTAAATTATTCATTATCGGTTTAAAGAAAAAATGCAATGGTGAAGCGGCATTGTGTTGGTCACACTTTATTTTTTTTCCTGAGAAGCAAGTCCGTTACAACATAATCTAACTTATCTAAAATTTATTAGTGCTGGTTTAATTGACAAAAAAAACAAACAAACAAAGAAGCTGATGATATATCTCTCGTTTGTTAAACTTTATTTTTCATCAACTTTTAATTACGTAAAATTCAGTCACATTAGCCTTGATATTTAAGCTTCTGCCCTTCCTTCAGCACCTCACGTACGACTTCCAAATAGGCAGTGCTATGCGTTTCTTCAAGAACGCATCCAAAATGCAGTACGCAAAGGTCGAAAAAAACCATGTGCGATCTTGTGAGGGCGCGCCAAAAAAATGTTCGTCCATTCACCCAAGAAAAAAGTGGCGGAGGAGACCAAAAAAGATAAACTTGTTGATTTCCGACGCACCTGCAATCAAATGAGTTAATTTTTTGAGTGTTTTTTTGTTGTTGTTGTTGTTTTCATAGCAAACAAACTGATGCGACACTCAATGTCACTCACTATGCGTAGTTAAAAGACATCGCACTCACAACTAAATGTTTTATTTTTGTTTTATTTTTTTTGCCGTTATTACAACAAGCATTTTGTAACATAAAAAAATCCCTGCAAATCAAATCATCATTAGTACTTATAATTAATTACTCTAAAGGCTTAGCTTTAAAGTAAGAGAAAACACCACACAGACAACTCATTAGACTAAGTGTTTTTATTAAAAAATTGAGTTAGCTGTTTACAGAAAATTAAATAGTCCATATAGATGGGGTGCGCTTCTAAGAATTTGACGTCCGAGCAACACCGAGGAGTGTGACATGCGTCCATAAAACCTTGACACCTCGAATGAAACACACCAGGGTCCCCCGGAGGGTACGCAGGGATATTTGGCGGCTTGCTATGGAAACTTTGTCTATACCAAGCCTTCACGTTTTTCGACGCCGAATCCGGAATCAGATCAAAAACTCGAATCGAAAACCGGAAAAAGACGAAAGGATCGAACCAAAAAACTAATCGCCTAAAAAAATATAAAAAAATCCACATACCTTGTGCCACATTGGATTATTACTTGGGCTGATTGATGTTGTGCAATGTTTACCCAAGCTACGGACCTTAGCTTCTTACAAACAAAGCGTTAAGAGGAAATTCAATGTGCTGATTTTGCTATTTCAGACCGAACGAGTCAGCTTTGATTAAACTTTGCACCAGCATAAATCAGCTCTACCTTATATGGGCTGCTATAATCTGTCATGTTCCTCCACCAAAAGACCATAAGGAGACTGGGATCCACAATCCTAAAAAGGCGTAGGTATCGGAAAAAAAGAAGAAGCCGGCCATATAAGTCCATGATGAGGTGAAGTAGTTCAACGATGAAGTTCGGCCGGCCAATTAAATTTTAATTATAACATATTGGTGGCTGTCTCAACTAACATTGGACTATGCGACATTAACAACCGCGTAACAAGAAATCAGACATAACAAAAATTCAACTATACGGGGGGTTTCAAAAGTTCGTTCCGATTTTTTCTTCACTTAAATTTCACTGATTATTAAAGATAACTTTTGTAAACCTAAGCGTGTTATTCATTATTCATTTAACATTGACTAACTGAAATATTAGCAACCAGAATGTCTTCCTTTATGATTTCTGATATTTTCTAAGCGGTGAGGTATAGAATGTACGAGCTCCCATAGCGTGTCTAAATTCACAATTTTCGGGTAAAGCGTGGTCGCTGTCTTAACTAGTCCAGTGTTTTGGGGGGCTGGATTTTTCTTTGTTGTCTCATCTACGATAATCCAGATGGGTAATAGAGGGTTCGCATCACGTGAGTTTGCCGGCCGGTCGTCCTTTGGCATAAAGTTTGCAAACTCTTCTGATGCCATGCCTGCATGAAATGTCCACCTCCTTTTGTCTCTTCAAGGCTTTCCAACCTTTGTTGGTCACATATCTCCATACCGTTGTGCTCGAAACTTTGATATTATGAAGTTGAAGTTTTCTTTTTACCTTGCAGTCTTGTTGAATTATTACGCATATACTTACAGCTTTTTCGATAACATTTTTAACACAGTTTGTAAAAAAAAAACGGCCATCTACTCCTTGGTTTGTCTTGTAAGGTCTTTACTTTTGACCACTTGTTCTCTCATCGTTAAGACTTGTTCAACAATTTGACAAATTCTTGGACTAAATGGACAGAGTACCGTAAAAATAGATGCCTGAGCTCTAACGCAAACAGTTTAAACCTTTATTTTCGTGAAAGAGTAGAGAAAACAAAAGAAAACGCCAAAAAACGAAAATAGAAAACCTACAAAATGGCAGGAAAAATATGGCGGGAAAAAATTCGCGTAGTGCACATTTGGGGAAAAATTTTCAAAATGTCATAACGTCTTCAAATTTTAGTTTGAAATTGCTTTGAACGGTTATTTAGATAAATTTCCTACCTGAATCACTTTACATTTGCTTAAGGAAGCATTAATGCTTTGCGCAAAATACAATTTAATTACAATCGGAACGAACTTTTGAAACACGCTGTAAATTTCAGAAGTACGGTGACTAAGAATTTTTATGAAAAATTGAAAAGGGCGGGAGGGGTGGAAAAGGTCCTTACGGATATCAACGTTAGTTAAGACAGTTCATTAAAGTTATTGCTATATGCTGTCTCCTCTGACTTTACCTTGCCTTCCTAATGATGAAGTCGTTTTCACTATTATGTCATAGGTTTCTGTTTGCAAAGTAGCCAATTTACATTTTAGCGTGGTTTTCTTCAGTTCAATAATGACCCAACGGCAAATAAAACACATTAAGTAGAAGCACAATGATGTCTTAGTGCAAACGATTATCAACATCATAGTCGTCGTCATCATCATTCTCATCATCATTATCATTGTCTGTATTGGACCTATATGTTTCTTCTTCTCAATTTATCCCCGCAAAGGCAGCTACCTCGCCTACTTAATTAACTAGACTATCTTTCTCTACGTCTGGAGGTTCTTTGTTCTTCTTTCTTCGGCCGGCCGCTTCCCTTGATGTAGTAATGGACCCGCAATTTAATCACATACAATACGTTCAAAAGCATTTTATTCACATTTCCAAAAGCAATTATTTCTTGTTACAAGATTCAAGGGAAAAAAAGTAAATAGACAAGAGCTGTCGGGGGTTGTACATTGCAGGCCACTCTCAGGTTCAGGGCAAAGAAACCAATAGCCTGACGAACGGTCGACGTGAAGACTACGTACGCCTACCATTTGTAGACGATCTGTGCCTGCGTTGTGCAATGCAGGGCTTCCTAAGAAGAAAACTCTCCAGCAGGACAAAATTAACAAGAAGACAAACTAAATCGTCTAATGTCAACGATGCCACGCCAGAGTATCCTCTCCTGCTAATTAATTACCAAAGGACTATCTATAACCTGCGAAGTTTTCACCTGAACGCCATTCAGGGACACTCATACCAAGGTATGGTGGGCCTCCTTATGTGTGTCCCCGAAATATTCGGCCAAATAGCATTCTCGTAATAACTTGGCAGGCTACTAAGAAAACGTTGCCTAAAGGCCGATCGGCTTGTTAGTGCTCCTCCAGCGATGAAACTGCGTCGTAGATTGGTCTCGAAGACGATCTAGCCTGTGGTGTGTGGATTGTCCCATGTTGCCCCGGCAACCTGCAACTAGGTGTTGGCTCTTCGGGGGAAGAAACGCCTTGTCGCAAATTACCTTCTTTGTAAGACTAAACCTGTCAACTGGCTACCCCCACAAGTTCGAAGTCTGAAAATCAACGCGCATTTAAAACTTTTCGCTTCGCATACGGTATTGCTTACATTTGGTACAGAGGTAGGATCAGACTCGAATTTGCGAGACTAATCTGACTATCTACCTGTAACCAGAGAGACTATTGAGCCTGTAAGTAGAGGCCAAATGAGGTCCTCTCACTGCTGCTGGATGGTCTTACGTCTTTAGTATACTAAGTTACGTATTGAAATAATCACTGTCTGGTTGAACCCTGCGAGTGAATGCTTCACTTGGTCAGCGTAACGACTATCAAGTGAAGTGTGATGAACTGAATTTGGCGCAACTAAGCGGGAGATTGCAGAGACGACGACAACGACGACGACGAAGACGAAAACCGGCGGTGAGCCAATCCGAAAGAGGCGCAAAAAACGCGGCCGAATCTTTTCCTAGAAGCCAAGCCGAATCCTAAAAGCCGAACTTATGTCGCTGACCGAACACCTGCAAAGGAATCCAACTTATGAAAAAGGGTAGGGGAGGCCCTTACCATCCCGGGGAACCCCGCTAACTAATCTAACTACAGTAAAGTTAAACCGAAAAAGATGTCCGAAAACTTCAGGTCGAACGTGTGTGGAAAGTATGCTTTGCAAGGTTCATTCAGAGCTGTATGCATGGTACTTTTTCTTTATTCTTTTGAGTATGTAAGTTTGTTTAAATTGTTGAGAAAAAGAAAAATTCAGAAAAAAGTCTTCTGCAAACTTTGAGGCTTTCCGTTATAGCGGGGCTCCACGCGCGCGCGTGGGCGGAGCCCCATAGCTAAGTAAATCTACCCACGCCAGAAAATTTGGTAATCACGTGACCGTACACCGACCACCGACCTCCGACCGCTGTCCGTCTGCTATCAAGAGTCTTCTGTTATTCATGGCTGGTTTGTTTACTGGGTTTTTGGTTGAGAAATGCGTCGCTTGTCAAAATTCGGTAATTCGATTTCACCTTGCTTAATGCGTAAGAGGGTTTAAAAGTCTCAAGTAACTGAAGTAACTGAACTGAATCTCGAATGGTAAGCCTAAGTAATTATTGTATTTGATGTTTGTTTTTGTTATATCTAATTTCATGAAGTCTTGCACAGTTCACGCTGACAGTTTATGCGGCAAGTTTATGCTCGTTTGTAGGATTTGAGTCAACGATCTGACCTAGTATCAGGTTTGAGCGATTTGAGCGATTTTCTTGCTTCGAGGAGTTCACCTTCGAAAACAGTCAACACCGCGCCGGGAAGCAGGCTTAAGCTTTACGCTTTTAAAAGACTCAGGTTTAGAGACACTTTAATAAATTGTTGTCTCTGTAAATGTTTCACCGAATTATATTTCTTTTTTTGATTGTTCATAGTCTCTCTTGCAATTTTAATCGCTTGTCCGTGCCGTTTGTTTTCATCGTTCATGAACATCGCTTGCAGGAGTACTCAAAAATGTCGCGCGCGTATCAAACGCTTTATAAGATTACACATCGTTATAACTAAAAACAATTAAATAACAAAAAAAAAAAAAATAAATTCGCTATTATGTTGAAGCGTAACTCTAAAGTTCATTCAAACACTCGACCACACTGGCAGCTCGCACTATAGAAACGAGAACCAGCTGGCTGTATGGGTGATTTTGGAAACTTTTAAACGGTTTCGCTTAAAGCCCACGATTGATCGTCCTGAATATTGACTGAGTGCAATTTGTCTTGAAAAATTGTGAAGTACCGCATTCTGTCCGAGGTCTGTATGATAAATAGTACTGTTTCACCTCAAATGTGATGTATAAAAATTATAAAAGGTTGGCTTAAACACCCCCAGATTTGTTGGCAAGAATTTGTAGAGTAAACCTGTCGAACGCAAAAAAATTTGGCGTGATTTGTTTTCCAAGAATTTGTTTTCGAGGCCTAATCTACTGTGATCTTGAATGTGATCGAAGATGTTTGCTATTTTTTGGGTGTACATATAAGGTTATCAATTCGATGTAAGATGTTTCACTCTAAAATAACTTAGCCTTTCCCCCAAAAGTCACATGAATGTGCCCTTAAGTTAACTGATTTGTGGATTGAAAGTTTATTGTTTTATTTAAGTTATAAATTTATTAATTGGAGCTTCGCTTTTAGCCCTGGCTAAATCTATATATTAGCTTTTATTGGCAAATTTGTCGTTTTTTATAGTGAATTACTGTCTGTGTCAGCAATATGAATTTCGATGAAGAGCAAAATATGATTTGCTAGGTTACTGTCTTTATCCCGAAGACTCCACTGAGATTCGCTTGTATTTTAGACGGCAACGTGTTCGACCATGTACGAACTGCACAGGGCTTTCAAAATGATAAACTATAGATAAATTTTGCTGAGTTTGCATTTCGCTTAGTTTGTACTAGCTATTTCTCCTATGAGAACAAATAAGTTTAAATCACGAACATTCGACAACGAAATAACTTAATTTAACGCTGGACTCGTCGGGACACAAATTTCAACTGTACAGACGATACATTTAACAAGAAAGTGTAATTTACCTTGTGCTCTCAGTGGTTTTAACATTCCAGACTGCTCCGTTCGTAGTTAACTATGTTTGTGAAGCTGAGAAAGACGGCTTGGCGGTTTAAACGATAGCGTCTTTTTTCTCCTTTACGATGGCAACCTTCGCTAGCTCTCATAACTGAAGTTACCAATTTTTGAATGTGGCGCGGAGCAACGTCTTGATTTGAATAATAGTTTCTGATTAGATTTTCTTACTGCACGTGTCTATGCAGCAAGCCGTTCTGGCTTCTGATTGGGCAGAAAAGCACAAAAATTTTCTGGGACCAATCAGAAGCCAGAACGGCGGCGACCGTTTGGAACTGGTCTGGTAAGACATTGTCCCCAGGGGCTCTTCTCGCCGTTCTTTACTTTTCTTCGTGCCATATTTTTCCGCCCGTTTAGACTTTCCCTCGCCCCCACTATCTGCCCCTGGGTCTCCGAGGATGGGTTTGTTTTCATGCATCGGCCTGACATTTCAGTTCTGTCATGCCTCAGTCGATGTATCAGTTGCTATATCGGTCAGGTATCGAGCTAGTATAAGTCAAGAGTGAACCAAGGTATTTGCCGTCTCGGTGACTGAGTGATATGACCATGATCTGTCAGTGATCTGTTGGCGAAGTAACAGCTGACTATCGACCAACTTTCGACCGATAGACTGTAGTTGTCGACTACTGAGATTTGACCGACACGAAAAGATATAGTGCAAAGAAGTCTGTGATCAGTTTTAAGAAACCTTGATTTTCCTATACATTTTCTGTAGCTATCAGCATGAACTCCTATATAGTAAAAAAATCATTTACAAAAGCCAGACCCATAGGGAGAGAGGGTGAGACGGGTGCGCTCGCAACCCCACCGCCCCTTCCCCACATGTTCCAGAGGTCCATATACACTTTTTTGTTCATCAAAGTGAATGTAGCGTGTTGTTCTATTAAAATTACTATGAGAGAACTCATAAGCCTGACTCACCCTTTCCACAAAACGTGTCTGTTTTGAAAGATTCGTAGTGTGGATCTAGTGTAGCAAATGTTTTCCCACTCAGTGGGAAAACAGGTCACGTGGTCTTTAGCTATACAGCTGTGATTTCCTGTAGTTTCTTAGGCCTAGTCTAGAGCGTCGCGTTAAACGTTACATCAGATTCAACGCGATACTTTATTGTAGTTGAGTGGTATTTTTCGAAGGGCTGTTACTTTCGGGCTAAAATCAGTAAAATGTTAGCGTTACTTTCGAGCCCGGGGGAGGGGGGTACTGCCATATAAGGGTACATAGGTATGTGCCGCAGTGAAGGGTATGATTTTCAAGCTGTTCACTCTGGGATAGGGCGTATAAATCGGGGAGTTAAGTCTCGAATAGGGTATCATTTTCCAGGAAACTGACAAATTGGTTGAAGATTTTAGTGTAGACTACGGAAACCCGGAATTGCCACTCAAAAACATAAAAAAAATTAAATCGGCAAATCTATATTTACGCAAGTCAGCCTAAAAGCTACTCTAGGATAGGGGGATATTTAGATAGTTTAGTCTGGTATAGAGTAGCAAAATTCAGCTGAACTAGCTCTGGTGTAGGCTAAGGGTTCCAGGGTCCCAGCGGCACACCCCCACCCAAATTTCCTAAAGAAACCCCACGGGCTTTCGGGTAGCCGTTATTTTAAGGGGGGGGGGGGGGGGGGGCGGTTTCTTTCGGAATTTTACAGTAGCTTTACGATCGCTAGCTTTAGGTGATAGGATTTTCCTCTCTTTATAAATAAAAGCGGCCCAACAACTTTAAGATCGAAGCGCAAAATACCGGCGTTCAGTCGTCAACACCCTGAGTGATGTTTACTCCGCTACGAGATGATGACCAGCCCCTCCCCCCTGGTTATTTCGAGTCCTTTTCTCTTTGTCTTTTTAAAAGGTGCTATTTTGCGTATGTTGTCTACAATGATAAGAAGCTGTTGTGTTAAAAGGCCGGGTATTAAATCTTCTTTGGCTACTAGTAGGCAGATTTAAACGCACAACCTAAAACGTTTTAGTATAAGCCATATACTGATATACTTTATGAGTAACGTATGAATTAAACACTCTATTCTACAAAAAAGTTACCTATTGGATAGTAAACTCTAATTATAATCGCTTAATGTTCTACCTGCTCTCCAAATTCAGTCGTATCTCGTAAAACGTTTCACAAGCCATATACTGAAATAATTGTTTCTTCACTCAATATTGTCGATTGAACACAATGCCTACTTCATACGCATGACCTACTTTATAAGTAAGTAACATGAATTTAGGCAAATTCTATGCCATGAATAAGCTACCTATTGGATAGAGAACTCTAACTGAAAAAGCCTAATGGGCCTACTAGATTTAATTTTATATCCTAAAACTTGCCATTATCAAATTATCTACTCTTGTCTTCAATTAATATTATCTATTTTATGTGCATGACTTTCGTCAGAATTAATTTCAAAAATATTTTATAAGTAACCAATAGCATAATATGTAATATGTTAGTCAAATATTCATATAAAAAGCAGGCTTAGGATATCGAAATGACGTCTCAGCGATATCGTCGCAGGCCTTACTTCTATTACCAAGGTTAATTCTGAGCATCTATTTGCCATCACCCACAACGGTAAATGTAACAAAAATATGGCTTTTGGGCATGATTACTAAACTTTATAAAGACCTCGCTTTCTCTTTGGTGTGAAATAAACACACTTCGCTGAGTGTAAAACTGATTTGGCAAAAACACCAATTTTTCATGATATACGACGATTTTTAACCTTGTTATTTTTTTCTAGAAATACTTTTGTAAACAACCTTGTCATGATAAACAATTCGACCTGACTTTCCGTAATAGACAGTTTTATAGATTGCCAGCCCATTCTATCAGCAGCGATAACTGACAGAACCGATGTTACTAGGCTCTTGATAGTTCATCGATGATCTCCTGCATGGTTGGTCTCGCTTCAGGATCTGTCAGCAGGCATCGCCGAACTAGGCCTCTTAAAGTGCGGTTCGACATCAGAACAACTTGCTCGTCACGCCTTTCAGGATCTGGAAGTTCCCCGATGCACATTTCACATAACAAAACACCAAAGCTGTAAACGTCGACCTAAAAAAGAACAATAGCTATATACTGGTGTTCTCTCAATGGTAATTAGCTCCACTCTGTTCCAAATGAAAAGCAAGCTCTCGTGAAAATATCACTACGTCGATTCAATCCTAACAACTCAGGTGATTTTATGAGTACGCTTGGTTCAATGACATAGGCAAACCAACATCTTCTTTTCTTAATCTAGGATATCTCCCTCACGCGAATACCGCTTTTTTTCCTTTCTTTATGCGGAAACAAAATTTTGTCTAAAGGAACCGGTAAAAGTAAAAGTACCAAACTGATTTGAATAATCAATAATAAACCAAGTCCACCAAATTGTGCCCCTGTTGAATGGTCGTGCAGTGCTCAGATCTGAAACAAACGAGTACCAACCTTAGGAGTCTGATTTGACGAAAGTGCTTCAGGTGCGCTATAAATCATAGCTCCAGGAGCCACTGTCATGGTCTGCTGCATGAAATTAGCAGTGCCATAATCTGACACTTTGCCTCTCCATTGGTCACCCTGTCGCCATAGCAACACATTGGCACTGCTGACATCCCGGTGAATGATTGGTGATGGTTTCTTCTGATGAAGATAGTTAAGAGCACGAGCCACATCCAGAGAAATGACGCGTATTTCTGTTTTGGAAAGCGGCCGCTCTTCAAACAAAGCTCGCAAACTTTTCTCCATGAGCTCTGTCACAAATAACGGACTTCCTTCATCATTTGTGGCGCCAATAAACTGTAGCAAACAGGGATGGCGGCAAGCTGAAGCAATATTCATTTCTCTTTCAAATAAAAGCCTGTTATGGCGGGATAGAATCAGGTCATGGATTTGCTTCACTGCCACAGTACAGCCACAGTAGGTACCTTCATTGACACTTCCCCAACCACCCCTCCCTAGGCAATTCTCTGTCATCTGAATTTCATTACGGGAAATAACCCAGTCGCATGTTTCCTGTCGTCGTTGTTCACTTATTGTTTGCTGAGCTAATGAAAGACTTAACTCTAGTTCATTTACTTCCTGGTCTTTTTCCCTCAGCTGTCTTTGCGAATTTTCTTCACGTTGCTGTGACTCCCTCAGCTGCCTTTCAAGGTTTCCTTCACGTTGCTGTGTCTCCCTCAGCTGCCTTTGTAAGTTTTCTTCACGTTGCTGTGTCTCCCTCAGCTGCCTTTGTGAGTTTTCTTCACGTTGCTGTGTCTCTCTCAGCTGCCTTTGAAGGTTTCCTTCGCGTTGCTGCTGTCTTTGCGAGTTTTGCTGTAACTCCCTTAAACTGTCTTTGCAAATTTTCTTCGCGTTGCCGCATTTCTCTGAGCTGCCTCTCTAAATCTCGTTCGTGCTGCCGTACTTCTCTTGATGGCCTTGGGATAGGAGTTTGTACGCCTGCTCCACGTAGATCTTGCATTTTTTCTGTAAGAGTTTCAGACAAGGAAATTAATCACTCAACGTCGCCCAGGAGAGGAGAAGAGTATGTCTTGGTAGCAGAAAAAGAAAAAAGAGAACTCTGAATTCAAGTATTAAAGACAGAAAGCATACCTAAGAATAAACAAAAACTACTGCATACAAGGTTTATTTAAAACATGACAAAAGTAAAGCGCGTGCTCTGATTGGTCAGTTAGCCATCTACCATTTGCCTGTTGCTGCACGCAAAGAAACGCGAGCGCGGTAAAATTGAGTCAAATATTAAGCAAATCTGCTCTCTTGTGCGGTTTAACATGCACCGATAAAATGTACAAAGGAAAAGTGGAGGTTGAAGAAAATACTCAGTTGTCGTTTTGAAGAAAAGTCAAATAATCGAGCGACAAATTTGACAAATTTGCCCTGGAGAAATTGCTCACTGTTTTGTTCGCAGCTGGGAGCTCAGAAGAAAACCCGAGTGAGCGAAGTTTTTATGAGGATCTAAGTCCGAGATTCAACGTGAATTGTTGTTTTCTTTCTCGGGTATTGATGTCAACGGGAGCAAGAGACTGTCTCCCACCCCGAGTGTGAGTAATTTGAGTCTCAGGCCGTGTCGCTATCTTTCAACGGTAACGCGGAGTTCAAACCAAGGTTCTGTCGATGGCTTCAGACGGGAAAGGTTGCAGAGATTGGCGACCTTTGATTCGCTCTCGGTGCAAAGGCGTCTTGAAGCAAAATCACGAATGGAAAGCAGAACTATCGTGTGTTACCTAGGCGGAATTTGGAGGCGACTGGAGCCGTTGGAGCGAATTTACGGCCGTTTTCCTTCGGTGGATCCGTCGGGCCGCTTCGCTGGAGTCCTCAACCTTCGTAAACCTTTACATAGAGAGAAAACCGTTTACAGTACAACCCATAAAACGGCCATAAATCGGTCCATGGACCACACAGGGGGGACGTAGCACACATTCTATGCAAGGTAAGCTGTTTTTTATTGAAATCGTTTTCGTAGGTCACGAAAACGATAGGTTTTTCCCCATACAAATCCTTATATTTGGAATGTTACGCAACATTGCCGAAGTTCGCCGATACTCATATTTTAAACTTGGGCTACCTGTGTTGACTGTTGCATATGTGCTTCTAGAGGTCAAAGTTAAGGCTCGGCCAAGCTGGTCAGTGGCAGTTATTCGCGCAGGCATCCATGTTCAACCTGTTTACTGCCTTGGATGGTGTACTACTTGAGGAAGGCTACGTTGTATTTGTATCGGGGTTGTATATCCGATGGAGTGCAAATTCATGATAAACTGGCGAATCAGAGATCGTTAATGCTTGTGCTTGAGGTCCCTGAGGAGGCTTTTCCCTGAGTTCAAAATCCTTAATTTTTAAATCATTCCCCCCAACTGACACAACACCACAATTTCTTTGAAAACGTAAACCCCTTTAAATACCTTTTTACTCTACCATTTTTTCGAAGAAAAGGTATCCATCTCATGCAAACGATTTCAGTGTAAAAAAATAATGTCAGTGCCCCTTTAACGCAGAGCCCTGCTATGTAGAGAACTGTAGGGAGTCTCTCCTGTTTACAAGGTCACTTAACATTGTCACTTGCAGACTGGTCGTTAAAACTTCCCCACAAGAGTTAACGTTTTACAGCATTTTTGAGCCACTGTGCCTTTGGCAGTCAAATCTTCGGGTATAAAACAAGTCCTAAACGACTTATTTCGTTCAAACAGCAATGCCTGACATCAAAGCAGGAGGTCGTATGATTTTTTATAAATCCTAATAATTCTAAATAGCCAATCAGCTGTTCTGTTTTCGTTTGTTACATGAATGGTCGCAAAGTTATTACGTTAGTGGTTAAGTTTTTTATTATTAACACCGGTTAATATCCAAGTCTGGAATTTGTCGCTGTCAACTCACACCTGGCCGGACTCTTGGAAGAGGGCGAACATAAACCTCCTACCAAAGTTCGACATCCGCAAAGAGAATTCTGACTAACGAGGCATCAACGTCACGTCCGTGATCGCAAGAACATTCGAAAAAGTTATGTACCACACCCAAAACGGTTGTAGAAAATAGCGTTAGCCCTAGCCAATTTGCACACATGCAAGGGGCTAACTGCACAAACGTCTTATTATCCATTCAACACCATGTATATAGACACCTAGGCAAGAGCGACTGTAAGGCAGTTCGTTTGTTTACAATTGATTTTAGCAAAGCGTTTGATTACATACATCATAGGAAGTTATCAGCTAAACTTAAACAGCTACCCCTCAATCGTAAATCGTTAATTGGTACCATAGCTTCTTGGTTGCGAGGCAACAGCGAATTTTCTATAATAATCACCTCTGTAACTGGAAGGTCGTTAACAAGGGAACCACCAAAGGAAGCGTAAGCGGGCCTTAACTAACTAACTATTTTGAATGACCTAGAAATTTCTTATAACAATGTAACCCGAGATCAGGCTCTATTTTCGTTTCGCTTTGAAAATTACATTCCGGCGGGCAAGGCGGCGGTAGCCGTTAGAGAGAATGTATGAGAACCGCTAAAATTGAGCCTGATCTCAGGTTAATAACAATGCTCCTGCTCTATTTAAATATGCTGATGACTCTACGATGGTGTGTCCTGTTAGTAATCAATGTGATCCGTCTGCTAATCTTGTGGGACAATTCATGACATGGTCCGAAGAGAACAATATCTCTTGCAATCCGAAAACATGTAAAGAACTTATCTTCAGAAGTAAAGGCAACAATTCTCAATATAACCCCGTATTTGACATTTCTCAATGCAGTAGTCTTGTTTTACTGGGGGTTACGATCTAGAGTGATTGTAAGTTTCGGGCGCATGTTGATCTCAAATTAATTAAAGCAAACAAATGTATCCATGTTTTAAGGACCCTTGGAAAGGAGCAATATTCACAAGCTGAAATAGATCACTTGTTCACTGTCTTAGTTTCGCCCAATTTTATTTATGGTTTACCCTTATATGGAGCTTCTGAACCTGATCTTAATATTATACAGAACATTTTAGATAGACGTCATAAACGCCGTTTTACTTCTTTAATACCCTGTATCAATCAAGGATCTATTAAAGAATCATAAATGTAAAATTTTTAAGAAAGTAACTTCTATAAATGATCCGGCACCCGATAGCTTCCTATATTCCTTCAAAGAAACTGAGTCTGTTCTCATAATCTCCGTAAAAACGGTGTGCACGTTCTAAAATCAATACTGAGCGTTTCATGTCTGCCTTTGTAAATAGATTAATATTTAAACACAACCTTAGTACAGGATAGTTAGGATTCTATGATTAGATTATTTATTTCATTAAGTTTTTCTTAATGTTTTATTCATAAAAAGTTGTAACATCGGATATGTATCTTTATCTTGTGTGAAATAAAGACCCATTATTATTATTATTATTATTATTATTATTATTATTATTATTATTATTATTATTTGTGATTAACTTTTTTCGTACATTAGTGGGTGATAGATACACGAGTCAAAAGCCAAAACGGGCGGAACTTATCCACGTTTCTTTAGCTTGAAACATGCCTAGGAGTATTGCTACTCTCTCCTCGACAGCGGTTCATGAGTTTCGCGCTAATGTTCCGACCTGTTATAGGTGCTTGCAGCATCCTTGCTTGGTGAGTTGCTTCGTAGTCATTTAAAAAGGAATTTTTGAGACCATAAAGGAGTGTTTTTCTCGTAGAAAAGTGAACACTGAATAGTCGGGTCTGAACTGGAATAGAATAGCTTCGTATATTTCATTGCCTCTGAAGAGAACTGTAAAAAGCTTGTAAAACAAGGGTAGAAAGGGAAAACAAAAAACAAAAAAAAAAAACAAGCAAGCTTGAGTTGTTCTTTTAATAAGAGCTATTTTTATATTAAGCTAATTCAAACCGGCCACTTTGCTCAAATTCATTTATTTTCCGCAGGCAACTCTTTAAAGCAAAACGGTAAACTAATAGTGTAATCCTGTATTACCTCAGGCGCGGATCCACACCAGTTTCCACAGATCGATTTACGGGAATCGGTCAAATTTTTCATAATAAATACATTTTTAATAATATAAAAATTTCCAAGTTAATCTTGAAAATGGTTTGGACTCGCCTTGCTTCATATCCACTACAACACGGAAATTGACCTTGATGAAGTAATCCGCCGATTTGCAAGGCTTCATCCGCAACTGGCCAATATCCTGTCTGAATGACTCAGAAACCAAGGAAAAGGGTGTTTAGGAAGTTAAAATCCGAGAAATTTCCCAGGGGAGCATGCCCCCGAACCTCCCTAGAAACTTCCGCTTTCGGCGTTCGCTGTTAGAAAATCGGTCAGTAGTTATCCTAGATCAGCGCCTGTACCTCATATCCTTACCCTCGTTCTAATTTTAATACTTATAGGTTTTAAACGACGACGTCACGACGACGTCACGACACGACGACACGTCACGACGTCACGCACACGAACGTCGTTTCCTTTCAAGTCATTTCACGATGCGTGGCAGCAAGTTTATCATTTTAACACTCTGGAAATATTTAAAATAAAAGGCTGACAGAATGATCTCTCGGTATGTATACTGACCATGTATACGAAACACAAAACCACATGGAAAGTGCTTTGCGCAGTATTTAAGCACGAATTTGTTTTTGCATCTCTCTGATACGTCAACAACTCGTGCGTAAATACCGTACGCGCGTACTTTTCATGTAGTATTCTACGCGTATATTTCTTTTAGTTAATCTAGTTTGAAGCCTTTTGCAGGCTAGTACTCTTTGTCAAGAGATGTTTCCTTTTTACTTTTACCGGCTCCCAGCACTTTATAACTCGGTAGAATCTCAATCAAAATTCAACTTACAGGTAAGTCTTGTTTAATCTTGCGATGGATAGGCTAGCGCTATTGAGCGTTTCAACATTCTGGGCTTACGTGAGATATACCTCTCTCCCCAATCCGCCTCTTTTTCCCCTTCCCTTCCTCCCAGTCCCCTACCACTTCCGACGCCTGCTCGGCAGGCTACGTGAGATACGCCTCAAGTAGATAAATGTTGTTCTTGTAGTCTAACCCTCTTGACACTGTTAACAGCGCGTTTTGACGCGAGGATTGCCGGTTGACCAAGTTCATTAGCGTTAATGTTTATCGAATTTAGTCGGAATATTTCACTCATCAATGTTAAATATTTAAGCCCAGTTATCCATACATATGGACGGGTTTAACCATAAGCTTCTTCATTAAAAAAAAAACCCAACTAACTTCTTTCGCCATAAGCTTGAGCTACCTGTTTCTAAACCAACGTACGTACAGTAAGTTGAATCTTATTCCTCTTTTTATCAAAAACCATATTTCACACTCTTACCTTTGATAGTGGCGGGCATATTGTCAATAAAAAGCTGAAGCTCATTTGGATCAGCATCTTTTAGTTGAACAGTTTGTCCTTTATAACCCAGACACGATAGTAGTTCACTAATTGTAACTGTATCCTTGGTGACCTTCATTGTAGTTTCAGACAGAATGTAAAACTGAAACGGTAAGGAAAGATAATGATATAGTTCAAGTTATATTGACTATAGTGGCAGTAGTTTCCGTAAAATAACAACTTAACACAACAATTCACAGCCCATTTCACTGAGATCTCACTTGCTACAGGATAAGCAGTTATGCCCTCAGTTACAATACAATGAGTTCAATATGTTCTGCTCAAAATCATTTGTCAAGACCGCTCATATTTTCGTTCTTTTTTTTTTCATAACTTATCCGATTCTTTTTCTAGATTGGTAAATTTTCGGTCCTCAACTTCAAAAAGATCTATCCTTTCCTTCGTCATCTTTTTTGACCCATAACAAGGTACCAAACTGTGGTTTAGTTGTAATCTTTCAGTATTAAAATTAACCACGATCCTTGTTTTGCCCCATAATTTAAGGCCCGCGGCTTTATACCTATTTCTCTGCAATACTTTTCCTAGCTCTAGGTTCAGAATCTCACATTTATGCCTTTTGGGGGTTGGCAAGTCTGTAAAAGACCACTAAACGCCCTAAACAGGGTAAAGGTAAAGACAATAACAAATTACTCATTAGGACCTCGAAAACAGGTGACCACGGCTGCTTAATAGAGGTAACTGCTAAATACAGATCAGTTTTTACAATAATTAAGGGAAGCTATTTCCAGGACTTTAATTGGTGACCGCTTATAGATCAAGGTCCGCTTAATACAGGTTTGACTGGTTTGACTATAAAGGCAGTTACAGTAAACACCCGCTAATAAGAACCTGTGGTTAAGAACCTCCTGGCAGAAATCTGCACTTTAATACCTAAGAATACAAGAACCTGTTTAGGCAAGCTAAATCAAGCAGGTTCTTATATGTGGTTAATTTTTACAGTTAAATTATGATAAACAAGTTAACAAAGGAGTGTAACGTAAGTACAACAAAAGCATACTGTACTAAACTGTATGATATTCGGTAATAAGTTTTGTTAATACGGTTATCATAACTGTGAATAAACAGAAAATTTATTTATTCTTAACATCATCAACAACCTATTATGTCCTTCACAAAAATAACTTGTAAGAACCTAATTACATGTAAGTACCCAATAAGTACCCCAAGAACAAGAACCTACTTCAAAAAAGGGACCTTCTTATCAGCGGGCATTACCAAAAAAAAGGGCGTTTCCTGAAAACAACCATATTCACACCCCATTTAACCATAGCCTCTGAAATGCAAAAGTATTTCCGGTCGTCGCTTCGCTCCCTCCGAAAAACCGGACATACATATGCGTTTCGCAGGCTAATTTAACCAAGAGGTCATCGCCTAAAGCAAAATTTGTACAACATGTTTAGCTCAAAATCATGTCAAAACCGTAGCCTTGCAGCTCTTTAGAACCTCAAATTTCTTTCAATTCCTACATGTCACAGCTCTTTTGTTTCGGGCTAGGTTCCATTGTTACTTTGTTTGTTCATTGTTTTCCCAACCAATCCCTATGAGGTTGCCCAGTATACACTAGACCATGTGGTCCCTGGCTCGTACCCAGACATTTAGGAAGAGGGCAACACCACATCTCCCTTACTTCCCTACCATGAGCAAACCAGGCAACATCTTCTCTCCCTGACATTAGATGAAAGATTATAATTTAAACGAATTTGAGTTAATATCTTGTAAATTTTAATAGTTTTTACATATTTTAGCTTTTTTTTTTGCGAATTGTGTGTATTTTGTATTTTTTTTTAATTTTATGAGATCCTTTTTGAAAACCATATTAATTTTTATACATAAAAAAGTCATCTCAACAAAAATTATTATGACATTATTATTAATCTGAACAAGGAAGGGTAATAAGTGGTTAAAAAAAATTATTTTAAGATGATAACTATTTTTATGCAAGACACACAAAAAACTCATTATCGGACTGACTTAATACCTGAAGAATAACTTTATAACGTAGGGTAAATTTCACTTGACAATAGCGGCCATTGTCGCATCATTTCAGGTTTCATGCAATACTATTTGGTGTGAATTTTAACTTGTACAGTGTACAAGAAATGGAGCATAAAAAAGTCTTAGTTATCACAGATTATCATAATAATACCGATCAAAAAAGTCAACAGGCTCACAGTGCAAAGCACAGAAAGTTATTAAGTGAACTTTGAATTAAAAAAAAAAAAAACTTGAACCAATAAATAAACCAATACAATGAAACCTCTATCCAGGGGACACCCTCAGGACCAAAGCAAGTGTCCGTTGAATAGAGGTTCCCCCTGATTAGAGGTTGGGCTGGGGTTTGTTAATAATTAACCAGCAAAGACAGTATAAAAAAATAATTATTAGGGACTTTAAGATGCCACGACGGCGACGACAAAGAGAACGTCAAAAAGGCAATAGGTTGAAATGAACAGGCAAAGCAACAACTCTGCACATGCATCACGCGTTTTTGTACATTTTTTAGCCATCACTGTACGACCAGGACAAGAAAATGCCAAATTTCACGTTTTATGGAGGCCATAAAAAAGCGATGGCAAAATTGTCTTTCAGGGGCGTAGCTAGGGGGTGGTACTGGGGTGCCCGCCCCCTGTGTGAGATAATTGTTTTATGTCCCTATAATTCAGGTGGCCAAAATGCACGAATCTGAAGAATCAACATGCAATAAATCTTTTCCAGTGCTAGATTGTTGCTTACTCCATTTGCACTGGACCATGTTCCTTTCCATAACTAAAATAGAGCAATTTATGCTACGTGGAACGTAATTAATCTATGCAGCTAGTTTGTAGGCTTGTCCCTCCACCTACAGTCACTGCTCATCCGAAAACTGCAAAAAATATCACGTTCAGTAAAACAAGGCCTGGATGTCGACATGCCAATCTGGTAAGTACCCTGGGTTTGACATAGAGTGAGCCCCCCACCCCCCCTTGAAAAATCCTAGCTACGCCACCGTTTGTGAACTTGAATATGATTCTTAGGAATTTGGCTAAAAAAAACGTCGCTTACATTTGACAAAGTAATTGGTTGCTGAAAGAATGGAAATTCACCTTTTAAGCAACATTTTTGTGGCCATCAACGTCGTGGTATCTTAACACCCGTACAGAAATGGTAATACTGAATAAGCTTGTTGATGTTATTGCTATAAATAATTATATGTTGAATTCACACAAGTGCATTTTATTGATTTATGTGAGACAGTTCTGTTTAGGAAAGCTTCCACTTTTGATCAGTGTGCACTTAAAGATACCAGCCCTCTTTGTGGTCAGTGACTTTTTCAGTGCTGAGGTGTCTCCTGAAATAATGGAGGTTAAAATAAACCCAGGTTTCCGGACCCAGAAAAAATGTCTCTTTCCTCTTAATAGAGGTCACTGGTCCCTTTAATTGAGGTATTAAATACAAAGATTATGTGCACATTTTCCGGGACCAAATTTTGTCTCCCCTGAATGGAGGTGTCCCAAAAAGAAGATGATTACACTGTTTGCTCAATTAAACCAACATGGATGAGGTTGTTAGCATATATATACTGCATGGGGTAACGGCTCAACAAAATTTTGATTCTTTTTTCAAGTGTAATATACAATTTATTAAAACCTACAAAATTTTCTTAAGTTGAATTAATATCAGTGCAGTGAACACACTTGGGCGGTGGCACTTTGAGATTTAAAGAGATATCTTGTTTTTGACAGGCAACGAACTGCCCTTGTGAACATGACTTGTGATTGGCTGATTGTTATTGGGTGCAGCACTCTGGTTGAGTTCATTGCACTTTACAACAATACTGTACTATAAACAAGCTAGCCTGCACCGTAGCCACTTTAAACCTTCTTTCAAACAACTATATCTATACTGTACACAATACATGGGCCGTCTGCACTGCAGGCTATAAACAAGCCAGATGATATAAAAAGCAGCATTATCTGTCAGCTCTAGTTCACCACTTCTCCTAGCTACTTTTAATGTTCACTCAGTCTGACTTAAAGACAGAGAAAAATAATGTAAATTTGCACTTAAAACTGCACATAGTTCACGACATACCACATTGCAAATTCTACTTAAGAAATAATACTCATTCAAGTTTGAGTGGAAAATCAGAAGAAACAATGATGGTAAATAGTCTTCCTCAAAAAGCATGCTTGCAGACAGTTCTGAGCATGCTCAGCAGTACAAAACCCCATGACCAGCTACTCATTTCCTCCTTTTCCATTCCTGTAAATTCATTGTGGTTGATTGTAAACAAGGTCAATTGCAATGCCCAAGACAAGCACTGAAAGGTCAAGAAAATTTTACATTTGACAAAGTAAATGGTTGGAGTAATTGCAAAAGAGACTGAAAGAATGAAAATTCACTTTTTAAGCGACGTTTTTGTGGCCACACCGTCGTGGTATCTTAAACTCCCTATTACTTTACTTATTTCACTTTTTAATTTAATTTAATTTTTTTTAATCAGTAACTATTGTATTGATTAGAAAAAACTCCTCAAAAAAAACATTTGAAGAGTGCCTTGTGAACTCGAAGCACACAAAATCCTAAACCGGATATAGAAAGGTCATTGTCAGGGGTCAACCTTGACTCGAGACATTGATAGGGGCTAAAACAAAAACAAAAAAAATAAAGAGAGACTATTGCCTTTCATTACAACATATAACCCAACGGTACAAGACCTTAAAAAGACGTTGATGGCAAACTGGAGTCTACAGGCCTAATAAGAAATCAGCCTCTGCAGTGCTGAAAACAGTTTAAGACCTCCGATCATATCCTACAAAAGACATGCTTGAGTGCAAAAATGTAATTTGAAGGCAGTTGATAATTCAACGCAACAACAAAAAACACATTGGTAGTCCTTGTAGGTCTGCCTTTAACTTCCTTACAACTATACTGAGTCCTTCTCTTCCCATCAATGCGTGCACATACTTTCCCGTCACTTAATTTGCAGCAACTGCTTTTATTTGCAGCAACTATTTTTATTATTCGCTGCAATTATTTTTTATTTGCAGCAACTTTATTTAATTTGCAGCAACTTTATTTTATTTGCAGCAATTTCATTTAATTTGCAGCAACTTTTTTATTTGCAGCATGTCCCCTTGGGCCACCGTAGTTTAAGCCTTAAGCTTTTTTCTTGTGGCTAAATAACCTTAGTTTCTTTGGTTTCTCTAAAGTGCCAGGACCTGAATAGCCACATGTAGTAGGTTTTATTTTTGGCTGTGAATATAATGATTTCCTGAAGTTTTTTTTTGGATGCTAGAAGCCTAGAACTGTCGGCTAGATTGCAGAATACGCAACAGTACATCTGCAGTCATTGGAATATGCTGGAAAACCAGTGGGCAAATTTATACAAGCAAATTCTTATAAAAAAATATATCACAAGGAATTCTCTCAAAGCATTTTTTTGTGCAGAAGAAGGCTTTAAAAATTGAACTGCTCTTTTATTGTTTGCTGTAAACTGCAAACGATCATTGCCAACTCCCTTCTGTGAATTTTGACATGTCACTGTGCCTTTACCATCACGTACACGTAAGAATTAGGCCAATCTTGAGAGGCATAACAAACGTTAACCCGCAAGAAACCTGCCTATCAGAAACGCTCACATATGTCTTTGCGACTCTGCATGATGTTAGAATGAGCTTTTGTGCACTAGTTCGCAAATGGACTATACAAATGGTTTAGTCGAGTGCGTGGGCCGGCTGCAACATAGGCTAGGCTAAACAGGTTCTTGTATTTTTGCATGGGTATTAAAGTGGCAAATTTCTGCCAGAAGGTCCTTAATCCACAGGTTCTTATTAGTAGGTGTTTACTGTATTTAAATGTTTAATGAAGAACAAAGCATATAAAATAATAAATGGACATGTTGTAGTTAAGTTTTTATCTCAGGTAATTTTTATTTTTCTTTTGTTTCAACTTCATTAGCATACACTACCATACCCAAAAACAAAAGGAAAACAAAAAATTACATGAGGTAGAAAAATTAATTACAACAGATACATTAAGGTGACTGCATAAACACATAAATAAGCTAGTTTTTCAAATACAAAGGGTTCAGTATAAATAATTGTTAAATTGCACAAAGTTAACACCCGATCACTCCTAGAGTCAATTATGGATCCATAAAATATAGTTCTTACTCTTGAGCCCCTGGACGAAACCCCTTTATCAGTACTCACATGGTACTATTTGTTTTCAGTATTGGACGAAATGAAATTTCGACTTCTTCGTTAATAACGTTTTGATTTTGTCAGTGTACTTTTGGAAGTGAAGAGTAAAAACATCAATAACTTTACATACCCTCCCGCCATCTCCCGCTGTCTGGCTGGCATTAATGCAGTAACCGTTATTCCTCTTATGACACCAAAGTTGAAGCTCTCCTGCCTCATCATTATCCGCACTCCCCCGTGACACGGTTCCCCGTGCCACACAAATCTTTGTAAAGCCCGACAGACTGAGCAAGAAGGCCATTTTGTTTATTGGAAGATCACCTCGTCCCAGTCTCTTATCCTACTGAAAATCGCACCTGCCGCAAGGACTTATGGGCTGCATTTGTGCTCTGAGGAGTTGTTCATTTTCTTTCGTTTGTTTTTTAAAGTTCCCATTTAAGGTGACGTTTTTCATTTTCCTAAAAATGCTTTTAAGCATTATTAAAATGTTTGAAAACGATGCTCTGTGCTCAAGTAAAATTAGGCTGACAAATAGAGGCAAATAGAGAAATTCTCAGTGTGACTGAATGCAGAGGCACACACTTAATAAAAAACGTAAACCCGGCACATAAAAATATGTGACAGGGAATCTTCCCAGCCACGGTTTTCTCTTTTCATTTTTTACAAGTGTGATGTCACCACCGGGATTACTACTCTCTCTTTAACCTGTCGGACCAGCTCCACTTTTTGCAAATTTTCTCTTTTGTAGTTCGCTCGTTTCGCCTTACCCAGGCGAAAATGGTCTACGGCGCAAACGAAACGAAAAATACTGGCTAAGTGTAGGTTATGTTCTCGTCCGTTGCTTGCTGTTTTAGGAACAGACAGTTAAATCAATTAAATGATGGAGAGGGATGGGAAAATCAAAACATTTTAAACAGGCCAAAACGTTTGAAAAAATTCATGCAAACCAGAGTAAAAACTTGCAAGAGGTGACAGGTCGCACATCTTCACCGGCGTGAAACCTTTGAAATTTTTTATATATTGCTCCGTTGAGGAGACCTCTTTCAGGGATCTTACAGTTTAAAATTTGAACGATGATATCGTTTCTATATAGCGGACCAAGATACGTCTTATGTTCAGCAAGGGAAAAATTGTTTAAGTTGAGCAGAACCTTTAAAATGTTCAACAGACAATTTTATTCAGTTCGCGCGTATTCCTGTTGAATTTGTAGCCCGTTTTTGAGATATGTCTACTCAAAAATATAACAATTTTTCCACAGCTGCCGTTATCTTAGAGTAACTGCTTTTCATATCTCCGTAAAGTTTAAGTTTACGCGATCTCAGAGAACAATGTCTAGCTGTACAGAGCGCGTAGTCTTTTTAAAAATATATCCAGATCTGACACTGGTTTTGGGTATTTATCACGTCTAAGCATGATTTAAAAACATTATGATGCTGTGTCCTTTGAATGTCGTTTTAAAACTCAATCGCTTTGTAAATGTCACTTGTAGTTTTAATATCAGAGGAGAGTATTTTAAAGCTCAATATTTTTCAATACCATTAGCATGTTGTTTTTTCACCAATCAGTTGACTGGCTTCTTTGTGCCACTACATAATGTGTGTAGTTAAATATAAGTTTACAAGCAAGACCGGCGGTTTCGAATCTTATGATTCTCATCAGTTGCTATGTGGTGGGATGGTTAGGTGAACTCTGAACCATTCCGTATTGCTTGATTTAGTAAGCGTTTATATATCCACCCTGTTTTGTTTGGAGGATCGAAAATGGTGCGGTTTGATTGGTTCCTTGCAAAAAACCAACCAGGTTGCTGTAGGTTCGATCCGCGTTTTGTCAAAGCTAGGTTGTGTTTTTATAAAGGTTTAAATTTGAAAAATAGGTGTCTTGCCTTGCATTTTGTAAAGTATAAAAACATCTTCTTAAAATGTTTAATGATGTATAAGTGTTCCTCAAAATGGCGAGGGACTATGTTGTATATTTTCGTTTCAATTTAAAGCAAGGCTTGCATTGACTATACAGTTGTGTACTGTACAGAATGTACACAAGATTATTTTTTACAGGCACAGCATGGCACCGTATGGCGTGAGTAACTGTAACAGATGACAGACTGCACATGTATAACGGCGTGGAGATTGTACCAAAATTCTCTTCTTCTCTTCTGGCCTTTCTCTTCTATGCCTTTCCCTCGTTTTCTTTTTTGAACGCTTTTTTGATTTAAACTTCAGAAGGTGTCCACGAAACATATCCTTACATTATTTTGCTCTCTGCATCCTGTAGATGTTGAATGTTTTTTGATAACTCGTTTGCTGAGCATTGTCAGCAGTGATCCTTTCCTCTTCAAAATCTCTTTGGCTTCCCCTTCCATCTTTAAGCTTACCCGACTTGGCATACAGGCTGCTCAGGTAATCTTTGATATCTTGCTCTTGCTTCTTAACTTGCTCTTGTACTTAAACAAGCTTTTGTATAGTTTCTCTTAGAATCAATTGGTCTGATGATATGTGCGAACATATTGCTCGTCGAAAAACTTCCCCTTTGCCCCAGGATTCCTGTTGCTCAATATGGCATCAGCAGTTGAGAACAACTTTAAAACACGTTGAGGGCTTTCATATTGGCATCTTCCTTCGCTGTGAAACAACTTCACGAACTCACGAGCACCTTTACACTTACTATACCATGCCTCGTAGAATTTCGGCAGCACTTCATTCATGAAGTTTGCTCTGTCCGTTTTTGGGTATGGTATCCAGATATATTTGGCTTACTCCCAAGGACGTGTGCTTTTAATGCTTGGCCTTTGAAATTCAATACTCCCAAAACGCAATGTTTGACGACTTGTAGAGGGAACTGTTGTTGCGTTGGATTTTTCTTTGCCTGCATCACTTTCCTGTGGTCTTGCTGCTAAATATTCATTTCTCTTTCTAAAAAATAGTTTTTCTTCAACTTTGGAAAAACCTGAGAGGTAAATATTAATGAAGGTAACCTGATTTTATACAGGCCAAAACGCTTGAAAAAATTCATGCAAACCAGAATGAAAACAAAAAAAACCCCAGAAAATCCAACCCCTTACCCCTTTATATACCATTTTTCACGAAAAAGGTACCCCTTTCAAATACCTTCTATCAGTGACAAATGTTGCCCCTTCCACATACCTTGTTTAGAACTTTGTATCCCTTTGGACGATCGACTGCTGTAAATCAATACACTGTTTTTTTTTGTTTTTTTTTACATAGAAATCAATCTCAAAAATAACCTGTACACAGACATTGTTTTATTTTTCTTTTCGTTCCTACCCCTTTGTACTGGTGGTCAGTAAATCCCCTGCGGTTTATTTTTTATCACCCGCGCTCGACGGGCTTTGAAAAGGAAATAGAGGGTCTCTGCCAGACTATCTTAAAAACAGAACGTTTTCTCGACTTTTTAAAGCCATATCATTCATCTATTAGCCCTATTGGGCCCTTTAACAGACCAAAATGACAGATTTCCCCACCCTTTAAAATACTTAAACCAGTGAAATTACTACCCTTTCTTATACATGTATCTAAAGCCTAAAAAAGGTAACCCTTTGCGGAGGAGCATCCCAGTATAGGACAATATAAGAAAACCCCCGGGTTTGGTTTTTTTCAAAGATACTATTCTTAAACATTCTCCTTATTCCAGGCCCGGAAGCACAAAATATTGGCTTTCAGTCCTGGACACATTGAGTGATTCTATAAACCGTCAACAAGTTCACTCCGTTACGAGACGATGCTCATCCTCTCCCCTGAGTTATTTCGAATCCTAGCCTTTCCCCTTGTCTTTAAAACGCTCATCTACCAGAAGCATGCTAAAAAGCTGTTTTCTTGAAAGGACGGGAATAAAATATATAAAAAATTTCAATAGTTTATTTTCTGAAAGCAGAAATACGTATTATCAAGTGAGAACAACAGTACAGAGAGGGTAAGGCCTTGCAGTCAGCTCAGCTGGCCCCGCTTTGGGAAAATATGAGAATCATTTCACCAAACGTTATTTTAGGCCAATTAAATGCTGTTGATAGAATACATAGTCTACTCCCTTACAGCTGTACCAGCGTTCTTTCATCACTTTTAAGTATCGGACCACGCTGCCTCTCTATTTCAGTAGAAACTCCTTTTTGAAAGTTTAGTTATAATGGTAAGAAGCAACATCATTGAATAACGAAGGCAAAACTTTCCCCGTAGAAAAAATTGTAATGAAAACTGCCCTCAACACTATCACTTTGTATCATTCAATCCTCAAAGTGCTGAAAATTACGCTTCTGAGAATTTGTTTTTCAATTTTTGTGAACGGAAGCATGTCCCGAGACGGACCCCCTAAATTACAGGAGATCTTACATCCCCCTCACTACTTCCTTTGTCAAATAGCCAGGCTAATCATGTATTTATTGGATTAATAAATTATTAACATCCCTGAGGTCTATCATGTAAAATCACATGTAATTGGAAATAAATAACAGTCTTTACAATATGTAACATGCCATGATTAAAATTTTGGGAAGAAATACAACAAATGAAGTGGACAAATTATAATTTCAATAACCTTGTCCAAACGACAATATTAAAAAAAGAAAAGAGAAAACTAGGAGTAAATTGAAGTATGTTTGATTCCCAAGCGCAAACTCAATAACGTTGAATTAACTGAACAAAGATTACCATAATAAGTTTACTCTCAATATTTGGTGTTCAATCGGAGATATCATATCATACCATTTTTATTCTTATTAAAAGATGGTTATTACAAAAAATCGTAAACTTTAAATTTGCAATTTTCGAAAGCCAAGTGAAGAAAATATTCAAACTAGAGTTGTGTATTCATGTAACTTTTGTCCAAAGAATTCTTATCATTTTATTCGTTATCACAAAACAATAATTCGCAAATTTTGTAAACTTCTCTCTGTGCTTAATCATAAACGAAGGGAGTTGGATTGACTGCAGAACTAACTCGTGTAGCTACGGTAAAAGTTGGAAATATTTGGATAGACCTAGTTAAGACGAGGCGAGGAGATGAGATAACAGCTGTATTCACAGGTTACTAGAATAAACTTGTTGATGGTAGTGAAACTTCGACTAAGGTGCTCAGGACGGAAAGTCAATCTTACACCCATTCAGGTATTATCGAGTGCCGTGCGTAAGAAGTTATCAATATTAAACAAACTCTAAGAGTACATTATTCGATGCCAACTTCTTTATCACAATTAAAATCACCATAGCACTTAGTTTGTTGCCTTTTTTAGTATAGTCTTCTTAAAACTTAGCCCAAGCCTTACTTAGATTTATCTCTAAGGAGCCTAATTCTAATCTGCTGACGAGCGTCCCCATCGCATTCATAGGCGAGTGGTCCCACCCGAGCAGGGTGGATCCTAGGTTAATTAACGAGAGTATTTTTAAGAACCAATTAAAGTTTAATGTATGTACCGAAAAGTTTCCGCAACATTAGGGGTCATTTGTCTTATTATAACTTGTACATCATTTTACTACTGTAAATCGTCTATAAAGCCCTCTCTCTCAAATAATAAGCCCCCCCAGTCCAGGGAACAAAGTTAATGGATCCCCCCGTCTCTTTCAAGTCTCCCTTCCCCTCCCCCTTTTTATTCTTTACTAATGAATGATATACTGTATTAATCAATCACGACTTTTAAACTTCATTTGCACTGGTATCCTGAATGATTTATTCACGTGTTGGAAGTTTGGATTTTATTTTTGATCCACGGCTTAAATGACCTCCAATTTCTTGTACTTGGGCTTATCCACTTTGCATTCTAGTTTATGGAGAACTGATAAAACCATCTTCGCTAAATCAAATAAGCCCCACCCCCCTAAATAAGGCCCCCGCTCTTTTAGGCTCCCCCTCAAACGTGTTTGAAATAGATAACCACCCTTGGGGGGGGGGGGGGGGGGGGGTAGAAAACGATACAACCAGAATGTTTGCAAGGGACAAAAAGGTGCATTCGGCGAGATTTTTCACTAAATCGACTAATTATTGTTTTTTAATTCAACTAATCACAGGTTGGCATCTAAGACCTATATTTCGTCTTATACTTACTGTTTATATTTATTCTAGATACATGTACGATGGACAGGATGGAATAGAGCACTTCGACTATGCTCATAGTTATGAGAGCTTATACGAGCTATGTACTTCATATAGGTTCAAGGATATCAAAACATTTACAAACAAAAGTGCCAAAAAGTACGTTCGAACTTATCCATTTAATCAAAACGTCATTGTTTAGTCGGTTCGATTTCTATTCTAATAGACGACATGTAAACAGAGGAACCTCTCCTTTGGAACACCTTTATTCAAGGGACAGCTCCGTTCAGGGGGGACAAAATTTGGTCCTCTATTGAAGGGACACGTCTATTCAGGGGAGAGTAGACACTTTTTCTTGGTTCCGAATCCCGGGTTTAACCTTCATTCAGGAGACACCTTAGCACTCAAAAAGTGACTGACCACAAAAATCATTGATATGTTAAGGTGCACACGAGTCACAATGGGGACTGCTTTCAAAACGTGCATGAACTATCTCACTTAAATTGATGTACTACAGTTGATTCAACACTACATATATAGCAGAGTCAAGTTAATCATGATTTAGCTGCTTGAAATAATGACTGGAGCAGATTCATACGCAGAATAAAAGAAACATGTTTTCATTGTTCGTTTATATTTACCCGAGCCTATCCTCCGTTCAGGGGACATTTTTACTCAAGGGACACTTGCCTTGGTCCCGAGGGTGTCCCCTGAACTGAGGTTCCAATGTATGCCGGCCCTTAGAAAAAGAAAAAGGAGGCCACTGTATTTTGTTAGGTGGTGATTAAGTCAGTTCTTAGTTAATAAACTATGCTATCCTTGAGGTCCCCCGGCGATCCTGTCTTGTCTATTATGATCTAGTTTATTCGAGGCTGTAATGGAGTCTCGTAATCTGGACTCTCCAAAGGAGAAGTGAAAATTTGACGTCAGAGCACATTCTCTTTCCTTTGTCATGTTAGATGACAGCACAGGAAGGTTGACGCGTTACACTACCGTAAAATTCCGAAAATAAGCCCCTCCATTTATAAGCTCCTCCAAATGTAAGCCCCCCAATCCGGTAACGCAAAAAAACCCTCCGTTAAATCAGCCCTCCAAATATATGCTCCCCGGGGGCTTGTACTTGGAAAATTGTCCTCAAATACAAAGTAAAACAAAGCAATAACCGTAAATTTACTTCCAACTATACAGCTAGCCCAATCCATTTTGAAACGCAAGTTTCCCTCCGTAGATAAGCCCCTCCGAATATAAGCCCCTCCAAAAATAAGCCCCTCAAAAAGGGCCTTTGAAAAATATAAGCGCTGGGGATTTTAGTTATAACAGGGACATTTGCGATTCAAAATCGTCTGGAGTCCTACATGGAGGATCTCAGGAAAATCAGGCAATCAACTATAAATTCTTCACATCCTAATCCCTCGGAACATGATAACGTTAAACACATCAACAAAAAACTTTGTTGACAATAGAGTGCCATAAGTATATAAGCCTGAACTTAAAGCTCCCCGGTCAATTGTTTCATGCGGAGAACGGTTGTACTGAAGGCAAGAGTTACTTTTCAAATCACATGCTTCAGTCACTGCATGTTCTACTGACGAAAATACAGTTACCATAAAGTTACCAAGAAAAAATGCTCCAATTGATCAATGATAGATAATTGAAATTTCTATCGCTACTTTCCCCTTCTCTTTGTAGGCCATCCTTCTTATTCTTCGGTAGAACTGGTCATTTCTCATAACAAATCACAGAAAAACAGGCAAGAAAGGTTACCTGACAAATAGTAAATTTTTGCGGGAACGCGCATTGCTTTGATCTGTAGTCTGAATATCACTTGTTAATGTAAACACTACTGTCCTTGTTCCTACTAAAGAAAGCGTCGCTGGCGGGATCACATTGCCCAACGGTGAGTTCGCGACTAAGGAATTCCCCCATTCTTCTTGTCGCTTTATAGCCAAATTCATTTCACGGGTGCTTTTGTGGTCCTTGTTAACAGTCGTGCGCAACAAACTTCGTCAGCTAAGCAGACTACTAGTATAATTAAAATCAAAATGAATCAATCAAGTGAAGCCAGTTGTTTTCAGGTGATGTCAGTGGGATTTTTCATTGGGAAGCACTTGACCCAGGAGACTTTGCCTTGTCAAATTCCCTCACTCCTGGGGGAAATTGTTAACTTTTGCACCGCCCATTTTAGAATCCCGCTAGTTGGCCAGGAGTCCTACCCCATGCCCCTCAGGGGGAAGTCGATGACATGCGCATTACAGTTATGTAATCAACATGCATGTATGAGTTATACAGAAAACAATTACCAGTTGCATTACCTGGTCACGGCTGTGCCACTCGAAAACCGCACGATTCCGAAAAAATCTTAAATCTTCAAAAAGACAATTATCCAGCGACCTATTTACTAAAATATAAAAGCAAGTCTTTCGCAAAAGGGACAAATAGTCAACAATTTTACGCTAAAATATCAATTACAAATATTGATACCTAACTAAGTTATTAAATTGTATTCTTCTTACAACTACCTAGTTAGCACTTTGTTTTAACTGCAATTACCTTTTTGTTTGGATGTAAATTGTATTCTCCACTATTCATACCTCACTGTTATGTAATTACGCATTCTTTCATACAAATTCGCGACAAAAAAAATTACAAATAAGTAATGATAATACGACTGAGTTGAGTACAATTCAGGGAGTAATCAGGCCACTAATTTAAAATGACGAGCCCGAATAACAACAGGAAGTTCCTACAAACTGCGAATTTTCATTCATATTGCATACCGTTCATTTTACAATTAAGAAATTGGATCGACTTCCTTCAGTTCATCGATTATCTCCTGCATGGTTGGTCTCGCCCCAGGCTCTCTTTGCATGCATCGCCGCACCAGGCCACGAAACACATCGTTCGTTACAAGCACCACTTGTTCGTTACGCCTTTGAGGATCTGGAAGTTGTCGGATGCACATTTCGCAAAGAAGAGCACCAAAGCTGTAGACATCAGCCTAACAACAATAAAACATAATTTGAGGAAGTCAATATTGTTTAAAAAAATGCACTTTATTTGAGTGTCAAGGTATTTAGCACAAGAGTTCTTATTCGGGACAATATTCTCAGTTACTGTAAGACCCTGAGTATTGGTCTGACCCCGGGAATCGAACCCGCGACCTTCCGCTCTGCAGTCAAGCGTTCTACCGACTGAGCTAATCCTGCCGCGGTTAGTAAACATCCAAAGAGGTTTGGTTTTTATTACATGCGTCGCAGACGTAATCTAACCCCTAACCCCGGTTATTAATGTCTGCGAAGCAGCGCTTATAGGCCTTGTTCTGGACCCCTATGGACTCAACGAATTACCGGAAGTGTGAGGTTTGAAGTTTGAAGTTTATTAATTCATAAATGTACATAGCAGTTCGAAAGCTGAATTACTTATTTACGTTACAAAAGTTACATTATAGATCTAAACATTAACTAATCTATCTTAGTTGAAAGGAACAAAAATGCTAACAAGAGATGAGATGCTAAAAAAAAGTTATCGAAATACAAGCTGCGAAATTCGAAAACTCTAACCTATAAGTTAGTTGCTTTAAGACATGAAAAGATAATAAAGCTATTCTTAAAACGGTCGGTTTTAAAACGTGGCATGTTAAAACGTCGCGCGCGCCTTAATAGGCTGATTAGGCAACAGAACGGGGAAGTCTGTTGACGACTGCGCGAGCAAATCAAACAACTGGATTGACCAATGGCAGAGCGGCAAATTGGGTACCGGTAGTCGAGTTTACACCTTTCTGCGCGTTTACCCGTCGTCAAATGACGTTCCCGTTCTATTGCTAAATCAGCCTATTGAATTAGTAGATTCGTGCGGTGCAGGTAATAACTTATAAAGGTGGTGATTGTTGTCATTTACAATTGTGTGAAAAAGTGACTCACATATTTCGTTATGGTGGGTTGGTAATTTCTCAAAGTTCATAATAACAAGAGCCTCATGATAGCTAACACCGGGGCAGATGATGGACACTGCTCTCTTCTGTATATCACGTTCCAATCTTTGAATTAAATATTTAGGCAAACTGAAGTGAAAGGCCGGTATTGCATAGTTCATAATTGACCTAATACAACTAGCGTAGAAGAGCCCTAAATCAGTGCGAGTATCCTTAGCTCTCTTAAGTTGTACCAAAAAATATAATCTCTGAGAGGCCTTCTTAAGAATTTCGTTAATATGGATATTCCAGGTCAGATATTCCAGGAGTTTCGAATTTCCTTACAAAATGATTGGTAAATTGGCAATGGCGCGTACTAAAATCCTGGTACATGTATAGGTGGAGGCCTAGAACAAATGAGAATTTGGGCGCTGTTTCGCAGACGTTACTTAGCGGGGTTTGGTTACGTTACGTCTGCGAACCAGACTAGATTTTGATTGCAGGGACATTATTTGGGGCAGTTGTTCACCCCAGCTGAACTGAGTCCGCTGAGACCCAAACCGGAAAATTACAGTTGCCCATAAACACTAAGTTTCATTTAGAGGTACAAAGCTCTTTAATATGAGAATCTATAAGCAGAATTTAGAGCAAAAATAGCGATTATACGAGGACTGTAGGCAGACAGAAAAAACCCTTTTAAAATAACATTTGTCCAACCTTTATCAAAAGGTATTTTATGCCTGTATACACCAATACATTCCCACGTGGACAACTTTTAGACGTCTCGTTATTCATACAATCTACATGTTGTAATGACTAAACGTCTTAAAGCTGCACCAGAACCAATTCACTAATGAGATGGTCTAAATTAGGTTGACTGATAACTTATAAGGGTAGGGAGGGGGGAGAATTCCAGCGCGAGAAAATGCGGTCAGAGCCCGAGGGAGCTCATAGAAGGGACGATTGAAATTTCGCCGTTAAAGAGCACAATTAAGACCAGATTTAGGTGCACAACGATGGATTTGGTTAATTTTAAACAATGAGCTAAATATACGCTGTAGTGGCAAAATCACTGCCAAAAATGGCAGATATTTGACTAATTTTGAACAGATCTACAGGTATCTTATAAAACGAGAAATTCAACAGGACACTTTGCAATAAAATTGTCCGTTGAATAACTCAAGAGGCTAAACAGAAACAACAGTTTTCTACTCAGCTTGAAAAAAAACAACAACAACAAAACATAACACTGTGCCATTATAAAGCCAACAAACTAACGCGGCCACTTCTTCCGTAATCCCCGACGATGACAATGGAAAGAAGAAACCACGACCGATACGATGCATGGGTAAGGGTCACTTAATTCTTATGTTAATTTTAACAGCCTTGAACAGTGACTAAAACTTACCTTGACTGTTTGGTTTGATGTAAGTGCTTCAGGTCCGCTGTAAATCATAGCTCCAGGAGCCACTGTCATGGTCTGCTGCATGAAATTAGCAGTGCCATAATCTGACACTTTGCCTCTCCATTGATCACCCTGTCGCCATAGCAACACATTCGCACTGCTGACGTCACGGTGAATGATAGGGTCTGGTTTCTTTCGATGAAGGTAGTTCAGGGCACGTGCTACATCCAGAGAAATGACGGCTATTTCTGTCTCGGAGAGTTGCCGCTGCTCTAACAAAGTGCGCAGACTTTTCTCCATCAGCTCGATCACAAACAGAGGAGTTCCCTCATCTTTCGTGGCGCCGATGAACTGTAGTAAGTGAGGATGGCGGCATTTAGAAGCGATATTCATTTCTCTTTCAAACAGGTTTATGTTATGAGGAGAAAGAATCAACTCATGGATCTGTTTCACTGCTACAGTACAGCCACAATACGTTCCCTCATTGACAATTCCCCATCCTCCCCTCCCAAGGTATTTCTCTGTGATTTGAATTTTGTCCCGGGGAATAACCCAGTCACGTGTTTCCTGGTTCCGCAATTGATTTATAGTTTCCTGTGCTGTTGAAAGACTTAACTGTAGTTCAGAAACTTGTCCTCGGCAATTAGTCAACTGCTGTCCTATCTCCCTCAGTTGCCGCTGCAACTCCACCAGCTGCCTCTGGGAATTTTCTTCACGTTGTTGAAACTCCCTCAGCTGCCTCTGAGAATTTCTTCACGATGTCGAAACTCCCTCAGCTGCCATTGAGAATTTTCTTCACGTTGTTGAAACTCCCTCAGCTGCCTTTCAGAATTTTTTTTCTCGTTCCTGAAGCTCTCTCAATAGCCGCTGCATATTTTGTTCATGTTGCTCAATATCCGTTAGCTGGCTTTGAGAGTCCTGATACCTTTCTTTAATCACTCTGAGTTTCCTTTGTAAATCCTGCTCGCGTTGCTGCATCTCCCGTATCTGTCTCTGGAAGTTTTCCTCACGTCGCTGAAAATCCCTCCACTGACTTTCTATTTCTGAGGTTCGCCTTGGCGAATTTGCTTTGCGTAGATTTTGTTTTTTTTCTGAAAAGATAATTCATGATCAAAAACAAAACAAGGCAATCATGAAAATCACCCAAGTAACATGGGCAATCCGATTAAGTGTCACCTAATAAAGAAAAATTAAAAATTTTGACTTCAAAGCTCCTCTCTTGAAACTGAGCGACACATAAGCTTAAGAGATACTGATGAAGAAGATGAAAATCAGAATTTCGTTTCCCTCCGATTGTCACTATATAATTATGGCTTGCTTGTAAACTCACACAAAATATTGAAGTGTGTGTCCAAGAATAGCCCCTTCTTTGAACGAGCTCTCATTTTTTCGTTCAGATGAACCTTAAATCAGTCGATTTGATATCAAAACGTTTCGACACGTTGCAGTCCGAAATTGAAATCACGCTGGCATTTTTACTGTAACTGCTTATCCCATAGGACGTTGCATCTTTTACCGTACAGCGGAAACAGTTTTTACCAATTGCCAATCTTCCTACTTCTGTAAGTGACATGTCCCCTCCTCTCTACTTTATCGGTCTTTCTCTCTCCTTTTCTCATCTATCTTTCCCTCCAAGATGATCTTTCCCAAGTCCTTATTTCTTTACATTGGCCAAAATACTTCAGCTTTTGTTTCTTTTAAAAAGGGTAACTTACGAGTTCAAAAAAACAATACACTAAATCTGGAGTGTAAAGACGTCCGTGATGAGTTTTTAGAAAACCTGAATTTTTCCATATAAATTTTCTGTAATTTTGATACTGTGGAATTACTGAAAATGTATGGGAAAATCAAGCATCAAATATATGAATTCAGGAAGAATTAGCGGGTTTGAATTCCAATACAAAGCTTTGAATTTCCCTCCATCTTGTCCTGATTACCTACGATGCAACTACGAGCGTGAACTCCTCTATACGAGCCCACATCGCTGAGGTCTGCAGTCTTTTGTAACGTCATACTAGATTAAACTTTTGTAAGTGCATTTTCTGTTCTGCACGATGAGGACTAACGATTTGCTGCGAGATTTGCCATTGCTATTAAATTTGCATTTGCATGTCAGCATTTGTGATTTGCTCTTTTAATAGTAATAAGCTTATGTGTTACATTAAGAGAACTATTTCATTGAAAACTCTCCTAATATGTGTAATAAACAGCTCACGTCTTAGAAAGTACTTTGTACGCAGTCCTATTCACGACTTGTTTGTGTCAAAAGCCCTCACTGGCTCGTATCTTGCTCGTTCGGGTTTTGACACAAACAGCTCGTGAATATAACCCCGTACAAAGCACTTTCTATGACGTAAACTACATTTTTGATAAGAAAACTACAGTAACTGAGGACGAGTCAGGATCTGAGGGCAAATTTTGGCGGCGGAACCGCCAGCGCGCGAGAAAAATGAGGCGAGGAAGCAATTAGCATCAATGGATTTGTCAATTACAGACTAATGCAGTTGACTCAAAGCTTTCACTTAGTCTTAAATATGATCTGATTTTTTTTTACTCCAAATTACTAGAATAGGGGCCAGCCGGATATCATGTTCTACTTTCTTTGTTGCTTTTAAGAAGATCATTGTTGTTCTAGTAGTCTATCTACCCCTCTTGACACTGTTAACAGCGAACAATGTTTTGACGTGAAGATTCCCGGTTGACAAAATTTATAAGCGTTAATGTTTATGTATGGATATTTCACTCATCAATTATAAATATTTAAGCCCAGCTATCCACACAAATGTACGGGTTTAACCGTACGCTTCTCAATTCAAAAACACCAAACTAACTACTCTAGCCATAAGCTTGAGCTACCTGTTTTTATAAACCTTCGTAAATACAGTAAGTTTAACCCGTATTCGTCTTTTTATTTAAAGACTAAAACCAAAGAAAAAAAAAAAAGATCTGCCTGTTTCCATACATTTGTACAGAGGTTCAACCATGTACCTTTTTATTCCAAAACCAAAACTAAAACAAAATTTTGGAAATTACTTTGAACACTCTCACCTTTGATTGGGACGGGCATTTTTTCAATAAAAAGCTGAAGCTCATTTGGATCAGCATTTTTTAGTTGAACAGTTTGTCCTTCGTGATCCCACCAGTCTTTTAGCGCTTTAATTGTAACTGTATCCTTGGTGACCTTCATTGTAGTTTCACGCATAATTACAAACTGAAAAAAAAGAAAGGAGAAGTAGTATTGGATTACTTCCTTGAAATACGTACTGTAGTCGATTAATAGAGATAAATCAATACATTTAGAGGTCAATTAAATGCATATTACACCGATATCCGGCAGTATAATCGTCATCCGCGATCAAAGTTCACCTAAAGTGTTGCGCAAAGTACAGCACAGCTTCCTTAGTTTCCTCAACAACATGGCTTAATCACAGTACAGAGTAACCGTTGAATGTTAATCGTTAACAAACATTGCGCAATTTTTACAAACCTCTATAAAAGGCGGACACTTGGGAAGGTCCCGAAGGTGTCCGCTTAATACCGGGGGGGGGGTTACTTGGCTAAATTTTTGCTGGGTATGTGCCTCTGGACTCTCAGAGCCCCTACCCCATTATAGTCTATTCTGTGACCAATTATAGACCCCATCTTAGCCACTTTTGGGCAAATAATCACTTTTTATTTTTATGAATTAAACCATTTTTTAAACTGAATGAAGGGCACTTTACTTTCCACCTACAGTAGAAACATTCTGGTACGTTTGCTAACCGTAAATATGAAGAACTGTCTTACCCCAAGAAATCCCAAAATGTGCCACCCCATTCTAGTAAGTCTATTGAAATTTCGACCCCTCTATAGTCAATCCAGTTGTGAAAATGCGACCCCATCCAGCGGCACATTCCTATTAGCTTCTTATAATGAAGTAACCCTCCCCCCCCCCCCCCCCCTCCCCGGGGCTTACCTCCTCACGGAACTTTATGATAAAGTAACACAATCTTCCAAATTATAAATAGCAATCACATGATTTATACGATAACATAACGCTGTTTTTATATTTCATAGCAACCTTATTTCCGCTTTCTTGCCAGTTGTTGTAATCTAACGGTCAATCGTTGATATTACCCAATGAGCGTGGTCATCTTTTGGCCACACGAAACAGAGCTGTAGTAATAAAACGATGCACTACCTCTGAAGTCTTGAACCAGTTTATTATAATTGTATTGTTAAATTATATATTTAAAACCCTTTCACTCCTAGAGTCATGGATCTAAAAAATTTAGTTCTAACTCTTGAGCCCCTGGACGAAACCCCTCTATCAGTACTCTCACATGGTACTATTTGTTTTTAGTATTGGACGAAATGTAATTTCGACTTCTTTGTTCATAACGTTTTGATTTTGCTGATTTTTTCAGTGCAATCTCGGAAGTGAAAGAGGAAAAACATGAATAACCCACATACCATCTCGTCATTCCCCGCTATCCTACTGGCATATAAAATGCGGCAATCGTTGAACATCGCACGATACCAAAGTTGTAGCTCTCCTTCTCCATCCTTCTTACCGCGCAGAGAGACGGTTCCATTTACAACACAAAGCTGTGTATAGCCCAACTGACTGACCTAACTGAGCCAATCCATTTTGTTTATTGGAAGTGCTCCTCGTCCCCAGGCTCTTATCTTACTGAAAATCGCAGCTGCCTCAAGGACGGTATGGACTGGATTTGTGCGCTGAGGCGTTTTTCATTTTATTTCGTTTGTTTTTATTTACCATTTTGTGAAAACTCAGACTACATCAACAAAATGCACATTCAAAGGGACTTTTTTCCTGCATGTGTTTAAATGCTTCGCGCTCGAGCAAAGTTTACATGTTAGTGGACATAGCACCGCCTAACAATGGTCCAAGAAACGAGAAATGGGTTCATAGAAATCATACTCTAGAGAAATTCTGTGACTGAAAACCGATCAGATACCAAAAAGGTGTTGCAGCCCACAGGTTTGAAGAATAATCTGGGACGGGGAATTTACCCCCCAACCACAGTTTTTCTTTCATTTCTAAAACACGTGATGTCAAGTCTGGGGTCAGTGATCCTCTTAAACCTGTCAGACTAGGTTTACTTTTTGCAGGTATTCTCTTTTGTCCTTTGCTCGTTTTACTTAAGTCACGGTGAAAATGGTCTACGGTACAAGCGAAAGAAAAAATACCGGCTAAATATCCTCGTGTGAGGCTTACATTTTATACAGGCTGAATTGCCTGAAAAGACCAAGCAAAAAAAGAAGAAATAGAAGAAGAAAAACTTTTCCCCTTTTAGTTGACCATTAAAAGTAAAATACATCCCTTAGCAAGACAAACTGATCAATCTGAGAAAGCCACGTGTCCAACTCACCCATCTAAAGGAGACCAGTCACGGTTTGATTTTATTTGACCCCTTACCTTTTTCAAACATTCTTTCTATTTTTAGCATCGAAGCAGAAAATATTGGCGTTCAGTCCCGAACGCCTTGAGTGATGCCACAAACTACAAAGTTTACTCCGCTACCAGCCGATAACCATACATCCCCTTCCCGCTAGTTTTCCCTTTGTGTTTTAAAACGTGCTTTTTCCTTGGTTTTGTTGTCTACAATAATAAGAAACTTGTATGTTTCACGCCCGGTATTAAATTTTTTCTTAAACAATTCGAATATTTGTTAGTTTCACTCAAAGTAGAATTACGCAGAATACCGTACATGACATATAAAAAGTCAATTTCACTTACCAGCGTTTTCCCACCACTTATAAGGCCAGCTGATCTGCCGATCCACTTAAAACAACTCTTGACAGTTATAATAGAAAAAAAACCTTCATTGTAACAACGAAAGCGAGAATTTACCCACGGGAAAAATATTAATGAAAGTTGACCTTAACATCAATTTATTCAATTCTCAGAAAACCGGAAATTGCGATTTTGAGACGGAATACAGTTTTCCACATTAATTTTTTTTCTACACATGCAGGAGCATGTCCAGCGAATCCCCAAAAGGTACCCCCGGTAATCCTGTTTTGTCTCAATGATCTACTTTATTTAAGGCTGTAATGGAGTCTCGTATTAAAATGTCGACTCTTGGAAAGAGAAGCGCAAATTTGATGTCAAATCGCATTCACTTTCTCATGTTGGATGAAATGCTGTACTGGACAGCAAAGAAAGGGTAATATGATACACACATTGACTTTTACGGGTATCGAGGGGCGGGAGGTTATATTGATAGAACTATGCTACCTTAAATTATTCAAAGGGACACAAAGTTTGTTCGACATTTTAGGATGATCAAAATATCCAAAGTAAAATCGCAGCGACACACTTGAGGAGTCCACGGTGACTCAATATATCCAAGGCTGAGCTAACAGAACCCTATACAGTGTATTTTTGGATTAACTGAAGGCTAACTGCACTTCTTTTGTGTTCTACTAAACTCTGCTCTGCCGGTTCAGCTCAGCTTAGCTTCTGTTTTGAATATTCTCAGCCCTACTCTTATGTAATCTTCTCTTCCCGCGCAGTGGTGAGATCACTCCTCTCCCACCAATGTGGCCCGGGTTCAAATCCCGGTGTCGACGCCATATGTGCATTGAGTTAAGTTTGTTATTGGTTCTCTCCTTTGCTTCGAGAGGTTTTTCTATGCATCCACATGCATAAGTATGCATAATTTATGAAAGGACAAAAGGCAAATTCCCTGGAGAACATCACGTGGTCTGAATTAATAAAACAAACCATACAAATGCAAGCTAAATACAGCCTGTACAGAAGGCGCTTGGAGACAATGGGCGCCTGCTACGCAACCTAAGCTGGACTGGGGTCTGTTTGAATCTACGTAACGTTATCCTGAATAAGCGTAAGGTAACAAATATAACACATTAGCGAAAAACGTAACATTTTCAATCTCTTCAAAGGTATGATAATATGTAGCAAAAATAAAGAAAATTAGTAATGATAACGATCACGATATTGATGATGATGACGATAGTAAAAGTAAAATCCAGTTAAAACAGAAGAGTAAGCTCAGATGATTAAGCTGCATGTTCAATGTTGGTTTCTCCCGCCTAATATAATTATGAGAAATTTATATTTGTTGACTGGAAAGACGAAGGTGTCGGTTTTTCACAATAACGACCATTGACGACCACAGAAAATGCCGTAACATACCCATAATGCTCTTTGTTTGTCACCCCAAAGTTTCGCAGAAGTATGTTTTCAGTTTCTTTTGGGGCCATTTGAACTCCCAAGGGATTGAATTTAAGAGAGGAAATGGCTTTCCTCGGGAACAAAGAAAACTGTTCGTAATTAACGTTGGGTGTCCGTACAGTGGGGTTCAAGTGACATAAAATTTATTTTCCCTCAAAGGGCTACACTGGAATAACACTGAATCTAAATCTTTGTCGGGAAATGGGTTTTTTCACTCGTGCAAATGACGTACCAGTTTTCAAAGTATTTGCCCTTCACAGTTCCACCAGCTTGGTTCGTTACACTAAGAAGCTCTTCAGAACAAATAGCTGGCTCACATTGTGTTTCATGCTTTCCGAAAAAGGCATAGCAAAGTTTTCATCGATACCGATTCCTGCAAGGTTCTCTCCCAAGTCAACATGTAGTCGATACCACTATTTATCAGACACAGGTCCGAATGTTTTTTAAAGCTCACTCCTTATAGGCATTTGAACAACCACTACTTTTCAGAAACAGGTCTGAATCGAAACAGTTGGGACCATATTCATATATGATAAACACGGATTTAGACGGTTTTAATTCGCTGTCAAAAGTTATGAAACGTATTTTCTCATTAGCGTTAGGTTGGATTGATGTGAGATGCAGTACAAAAAGAAGTACAAGTAGACGCTACAGTAACATGCTTAAGATCGTTTAGTTGGTTCCGTCAGTAAAAACTCTTTGCAATCTGCAGCGCCCTTCGTTTTTGTCGACACATGCGCTCTCCGCATCAAGCTAAACCAAGCGACATTAATTTGAAAAAACTCAAGTTAAAATGTACCAATTTTGTCTCTTAACAATTAATTACAAGTCTTTTAATTAACTACAGACTCGCAGTGTTTTAGTCACTGAAGACTACCGGTAGCTTTTATCCTCAACGTGATATTTCCACCTTCAACCTTAATTCACTGTTTGAACGGGTAAACTTCCGCATTAATTGTCTACGGGATTTCCTTAATAAACAAAGGCTACGTATTTTGCATAGGCGGGAGATTGGCTGGACTGTTTCAAAACAGCTTCTTAGTTTGCAAAGATCAAAGTATTGCTTTTAACTTTGTTCAGAAATTCTAAAAGGCAATTTTTTTCTTTCTTGATGAAATGAGAAATAAAAACACGTTCGGCAAAAACACTTCCGCTTTTACTTACTAGCACTATGCCGAGTCTTGCCAAAACACAACGCACAACGACCATCAAAAGAAAGAAAAGATTGAACCTTGGACAAAAATAAGAATCGAACAGAAACCACTAAATCCTCTGGTTAAGTTCGTCTGCAAAACAGCGCTGAAATCCTTGTTCAGGGCCCCACCTGTGTACCATGATTTGAGTACGCGCTATGATTGGCCAGTAACCTACTGAAAAAAGCCATTGCTAATTTGTCAATCAGGTGGAAGAGAACTGAATCGAAACGCATTTCCGGTAATTCGTTCAGTCCGCTGAGGGCTCAGAACAAGGATCTCGGCTTTGCTTCACAGACGTTACTAACCGGATTAAGATTACGTCTACGACGCAGGCTACATTATCTACTCCTATCTTTGACTTATATTGCGGTCTCCTTAGGCTGCATGACCTTCATAAGTCCAGGCATAAGAAAGCAATACTGAATATTAAAATGTAAGAATATATTATGTAAGTAACGTATTACATATGTAAAAATAGAGCTATTATTTTTCATTGTTGTTAGTCTAACGATCATAGAGATACTTAATTCATATCCGATAATCCAGCCGTACTAAATCTTCAGGAACTGTTCAGTGCTATTTTTTACCAAATGTCCAGTCAGGGCTGTGCTCAGCCAGTGACCGGTGGTACCTGGCGCCTTAATCTTCATATTCTATTTATATTCATATTCTAGGCACCCTGAATTTCACAATCTTCACAGGCTCAAAGCACCGGGCCCTCTTCAATTTTCATATCACAGGCATCACAGGCATTCAGATAATGTGAAAGGCGCAAAGAAAAGTGCGCGCCACTCTCCACGATCTGAACGACTACTGGAACAGGCTGAGGGAACAGCTTTACCAGTAAGTTATAAAACCTTCCAACAAACAGCAGATTATCAATGATTTGGTGTACCGTTGGTTCTACAATTAAGATGACACATCGGCATCTTTCAGTTCATCGATTATCTCCTGCATGGTTGGTCTCGGCCCAGGATCTCTATGCAGGCATCGCCGTACCAGGCCGCGAAACACACCGCTCGTTACAAGCACGACTTGTTCTTCACGCTTACTAGGATCTGGAAGTTCCCGGATGCACATTTCACAAAGAAGAACACCAAAGCTGTACACATCAACCTAGAAGCAATCATAGTACAGGACATTACTTATTAGTTGTGTACTGATTACAAAAGGAGTTAAGGTAACACGAGAGGGAGGAACTCGAGAATTCAAAATAGATGAATATCGATAAATGGATAAGAAAAGCCTAGAAAACAGAAGATCCTTAAAGGGCATCATGGTACGTTCTTGGCTTAAATGTTTTGTTTCTAAAAATACTAATTAACTTTTGCTATCCCGTGACTGTTGTCTTTAGAGACAAGAAGGGATAAATTAAAGAATCCAATTACGTGGACCAAATCCAAGAAGAAGATATGTATAAAAGAGTGAAAAAAGTGCAGAACAAGGTACAAAGACTCCTCACAAAGATATAGTCATTTCATATGTATTGTTTATGGAGTGGACATCACTTATCACTTCTGCCACTGTTAGCCTTGTTGTACAGTTTTAGTAAGTAAACAGTCTTGAATATTCACTTAAACTTACCTTGACTGTTTGGTTTGATGTAAGTGCTTCAGGTGCACTGTAAATCATAGCTCCAGGAGCCACTGTCATGGTCTGCTGTATAAAATTAGCAGTGCCGTAATCAGACACTTTGGCTCTCCATTGGTCATCCTGTCGCCATAGCAACACATTCGCACTGCTGACGTCACGGTGAATGATAGGCTCTGGTTTCTTTCGATGAAGGTAGTTCAGGGCACGTGCTACATCCAGAGAAATGACGGCTATTTCTGTCTCGGAGAGTTGCCGCTGCTCCAACAAAGTGCGCAGACTTTTCTCCATCAGCTCGGTCACAAACAGAGGAGTTCCCTCATCTTTCGTGGCACCGATGAACTGTAGTAAGTGAGGATGGCGGCATTTAGAAGCGATATTTATTTCTCTTTCAAACAGATTTATGTTATGAGGAGAAAGAATCAACTCATGGATCTGCTTCACTGCTACAGTACAGCCACAATACGTTCCCTCATTGACAATTCCCCATCCTCCCCTCCCAAGGTATTTCTCTGTGATTTGAATTTCGTCCCGGGGAATAACCCAGTCACGTGTTTCTTGGTTCCGCAATTGATTTATAGTTTCCTGTGCTGTTGAAAGACTTAACTGTAGTTCAGAAACTTGTCCTCGGCAATTAGTCAACTGCTGTCCTATCTCCCTCAGTTGCCGCTGCAACTCCACCAGCTGCCTCTGGGAATTTTCTTCACGTTGTTGAAACTCCGTCAGCTGCCTTTGAGAATTTTCTTCACGTTGTTGAAACTCCCTCAGCTGCCTTTGAGAATTTTTTTCTCTTTCCTGAAGCTCTCTCAACAACCGCTGCATATTTTGTTCACGTTGTTGAAACTCCATCAGTCGCTTTTGAGAATTTTTTTCTCGTTCCTGAAGCTCTCTCAACAGCCGCTGCATATTTTGTTCATGTTGCTCAATATCCGTTAGCTGGCTTTGAGAGTCCTGATACCTTTCTTTAACCACTCTGAGTTTTCTTTGTAAATCTTGCTCGCGTTGCTGCATCTCCCGTTTCTGTCTCTGGAAGTTTTCCTCACGTCGCTGAAAATCCCTCCACTGACTTTCTATTTCTGAGGTTCGCCTTGGCGAATTTGCTTTGCGTAGATTTTGTTTTTTTTCTAAAAAGATAATTCATAATCAAATATAAACTAAAACAAGGCAATCATGAAAATCACCCAAGTAACATGGGCAACCCGATTAAGTGTCACCTAAAAAAGAAAAATTAAAAATTTTGACCTCAAAGAAAATTTTAAATGTACTGCGTTCCTCTCTTTAAACTGAGCGACACATAAGCTTAAGAGATACTGATGAAGAAGATGAAAATCAGAATTTCGTTTCGCCCCGATTGTCACTAAATAATTATGGCTTGCTTGTAAACTCACACAAAATATTGAAATGTGTGTCCAAGAATAGCCCCTTCTTTGAACGAGCTCTCATTTTTTCGTTCAGATGAACCTTAAATCAGTCGATTTGATATCAAAACGTTTCGACACCATCCAGTCCGAAATTGAAATCACGCCCGCATTTTTACTCTAACTGCTTATCCCATAGGACGTTGCATCTTTTACCGCACAGCGGAAACAGTTCTTACCAACTACCAATCTTGAGAGACCTTCAGGAACGAGAAAAAAATTCTCAAAGGCAACTGAAGGAGTTTCAACAACGTGAACAAAATATGCAGCGGTTGTTGAGAAAGCTTCAGGAAAGAGAAAAAAATTCCTAATTGCTAATTCTGTTAGTGACATGTCCCCTCCCCACTACTTTATCGGTCTTCCTCTCTCCTTTTCTCATCTATCTTTCCCTCCAAGATGATCTTTCCCAAGCCCTAATTTTTTTCCATTAACCAAAATACTTAAGCTTTTGTTTCTTTTAAAAAGGGTAACTTACGAGTTAAAAAAAACAATACACTAAATCTGGAGTGCAAAGACATCCGTGATGAGTTTTTAGAAAACCTGAATTTTTCCATATAAATTTTCTGTAATTTTGATACTGTGGAATTACAGAAAATGTATGGGAAAATCAAGCATCAAATATATGAATTCAGGAAGAATTAGCGGGCTTTGAATTCCAATACAAATCTTTGAATTTCCCTACATCTTGCCCTGATTACCTATGATGCAACTATGAGCATGAACTCCTCGATACGAGCCCACATCGCTGAGGTCTGTCTTTTGTAACGTCATTGTAGATTAAACTTTTGTAAGTGCATTTTCTGTTCTGCACGATGAGGACTAAGGATGTGCTGCGAGATTTGCCATTGCTATTAAATTTGCATTTGCATGTCAGCATTTGTGATTTGCTCTTTTAATAGTAATAAGCTTATGTGTTACATTAAGAGCACTATTTCAGTGAAAACTCTCCTAATATGTGTAATAAACAGCTCACGTCTTAGAAAGTGCTTTGTACAAGGTCATATTCACGAGTTGTTTGTGTCAAAAGCCCTCACTCGCTCGTATCTCGCTCGTTCGGGTTTTGACACAAACAAGCTCGTGAATATAACCCGGTAAAAAGCACTTTCTATGACGTAAACTACATTTTTGATAAGAAAACTACTGAGGACGATTCAGGATCTGAGGGGAAATTTTGGCGGCGGAACCGCCAGTGCGCGAGAAAAATGAGGCGTGGAAGCAATTTTCATCAATCGATTTGTGAATTACAGACTAATACAGTTGACTCAAAGCTTTCATTTAGTCTTAAACATGATCTGATTTTTTTTTTACTCCAAATCACTAGAATAGGGGCCGGCCGGATATCATGCTCTTCTTTTTTGCTTTAAAAAAGAAGATCAATGTTGTTCTAGTAGTCTACCGCTCTTGACACTGTTAACAGCGACAATGTTTTGACGCGAAGATTCCCGGTCGACAAAATTTATAAGCGTTAATATTCTGTCTTGTTATATAACAATTATTCACCGAAGTGGAGGTGGCTAGTAGTGAGTATTTAACGAGGCCGCGAAGCGGAGAGGTAAATTTCCTCTACTAGCCACCGACACTGAGTTGAATAATTGTTTTAGTATATACTAAAACAGTGAGATAATTGAGGACAAAAATGATGATTTTTAACTCATTTACTGTTGCCAACGATTACAATTTGGGCGCACGATGACCGAACGGTCGCGGTCATCGCTTTTTCTTAGCGACAAATAAAACTTTTAAAGGCGCTTGTATAGCTCTTGCGGGGAAGTTTCTTCAAAAGGAGTTGTGAATTCTTTTTGTATTTAAAATCATTCTGTAAAAAAGGATATTAAATTTAGTTTTAAGCTTATTTATGAACAAGTCAACTAAATTAAGTAGCGCAAGACTTAAGCTTAATTTGCATTTGTAAACAAAAAACTTTTTCACCGGTTTTATCGATAAATTTAAGTAAAAAAGACAAAGATTTACCTGTTAAAACTTCCAAACCGAACTTCGTCACCTTTTTCATTTATTTTGGGAATAGCTTGCATGATTAGTTGTGAAATTTCTTAGTTTGTTACGGCAGCAAACCGGGAAGACATTTTGCTCGCAACTTACGCAAGTTTGGCGTCGTTCGCTCGGAGGAACTGGAGGTGAATCAGTGAATAGTGCAGGATATTCACTGATTGAGTAGCCAATCAGAGCGCGCGAAAAACACTATCCACTGTTTTAGTATATACTAAATATGGATATCTTACTCATCAGTTATAAATATTTAAGCCCAGCTATCCACACAAATATACGGGTTTAACCGTACGCTTCTCAATTCAAAAACACCAAACTAACTACTCTAGCCATAAGCTTGAGCTACCTGTTTTTATAAACCTTCATAAATACAGTAAGTTTAACCCGTATTCGTCTTTTTATTTAAAGACTAAAACCAAAAAAAAAAAAGATCTGCCTGTTTCCATACATTTGTACAGAGGTTCAACCATGTACCTCTTTATTCCAAAACCAAAACTTAAACAAAATTTTGGAAATTACTTTGAACACTCTCACCTTTGATTGGGACGGGCATTTTTTCAATAAAAAGCTGAAGCTCATTTGGATCAGCATCTTTTAGTTGAACAGTTTGTCCTTCGTGACCCCACCAGTCTTTTAGCTCTTTAATTGTAGCTGTATCCTTGGTGACCTTCATTGTAGTTTCAGGCATAATTACAAACTGAAGAAAGTAAGGAGAGGTAGTATTGGATTACTTCCTTGAAATACGTACTGTAGTCGATTAATAGAGATAAATCAATACATTTAGAGGTCAATTAACTGCATATTACACCGATATCCGGCAGTATAATCGTCATCCGCGATCAAAATTCACCTAAAGTGTTGCGCAAAGTACAGCACAGCTTCCTTAGTTTCCTCAACAACATGGCTTAATTACAGTACAGAGTAACCGTTGAATGTTAATCGTTAACAAACATTGCGCAATTTTTACAAACCTCTATAAAAAGCGGACACTTGGGAAGGTCCCGAAGGTGTCCGCTTAATACCACGGGGGGGGGGGGGGGGGGGTGGGTACTTGGCTAAATTTTTGCTGGATATGGCCTCTCAGAGCCCTTACCCCATTATAGTCTATTCTGTGACCAATTATAGAAAATGTGCCACCCCATTCGAGTAACTCTATTGAAATTTCGACCCCTCTAAAGTCAGTCCAGTTGTGAAAATGCGACCCCATCCAGCGGCACATTCCTATTAGCCTCTTATAAGGAAGTAACCCTTCCCTCCCGGGGCTTACCTCCTCACGGAACTTTATGATAAAGTAACACAATCTTCCAAATTATAAATAGCAATCACATGATTTATACGATAACATAACGCTGTTTTTATATCTCATAGCAACCTTATTTTCGCCTTTTTGCCAGTTGTTGTAATCTAACGGTCAATCGTTGATATTACCCGATGAGTGTGGTCATCTTTTGGCCACACGAAACAGAGCTGTAGTAATAAAACGATGCACTACCTCTGAAGTCTTGAACCAGTTTATTATAATTGTATTGTTAAATTATATATTTAAAACCCTTTCACTCCTAGAGTCATGGGTCTATAAAATTTAGTTCTAACTCTTGAGCCCCTGGACGAGACCCCTTTATCAGTCCTCTCACATGCTACTATTTGTTTTTAGTATTGGACGAAATGAAATTTCGACTTCTCTGTTGATAACGTTTTGATTTTGCTGATTTTGTCAGTGCAATCTCGGAAGTGAAAGAGGAAAAACATCAATAACTCACATACCATCTCGTCATGCCCTGCTATCCTACTGGTATATAAAATGCGGCAATCGTTGAACATCGCACGAAACCAAAGTTGTAGCTCTCCTTCTCCATCCTTCTTACCGCGCAATGAGACGGTACCAAGTACAACACAAAGCTGTGTATAGCCCAACTGACTGACCCAACTGAGCCAATCCATTTTGTTTATTGGAAGTGCACCTCATCCCCAGGCTCTCACCCTACTGAAAATCGCAGCCGCCGCAAGGACGGTATGGACTGGATTTGTGCGCTGAGGCGTTTTTCATTTTATTTCGTTCATTTGTTTTTATTTACCATTTTGTGAAAACTCAGACTAGATCAACAAAATGCACATTCAAAGTGACTTTTTTCCTGCATGTGTTTAAAATGCTTCGCGCTCGAGCAAAGTTTACATATTAGTTGACATAGCACCGCCTACTCTGCATATTTCAAACACTGAGAACTTTTTAAAGTAAACTTTAAAAAACATTGGTCCAAGACACGTGAAATGGGTTTATAGAAATCATACTCCAAAGAAATTCTGTGACTGAAAACCGATCAGATACCAAAAAGCTGCTGCAGCCCACAGGTTTGAAGAATAATCTAGGACGGGGAATTTACCCGCCAACCACAGTTTCTCTTTCATTTCTAAAACACGTGATGTCAAGTCTGGGGTCAGTGATCCTCTTAAACCTGTCAGACCAGGTTTACTTTTGACCGCCGCCCGGTTAGCTCAGTTGGGAGAGCGCCGGTCTGCTGAGCGGGAGGCCGTAGGTTCAAGCCCCGGCCGGACCAACACTCAGGGTCTTTAAATAACTGATCATGACGAGAAAGTGCTGCCTTTGTAATAACATCTGCAAATGGTTAGACTTTCTAGTCTTCTCGGATAAGGACGATAAACCGTAGGCCCCGTCTCACAAGCCCTTGCACATGTAATAAATCTGTGGGACGTTAAAGAACCCACACACTCTCCGTAAAGAGTAGGGCACGTAGTGCCCGGTGTAGTGGTCTATCTCACTTTCACACTCATATATGGGGGCATCATCACTCATTCCTTCAGTACTTGTAAACTGCATCTTAAGCAGTCTGGCAAAGTCCCCCAACCAGTGTTGTAAATTATCCCTGAAAAGCCCTGAGGGGAGTGGATAATAAGATAATTACAATTACAATTGATTTATCCTTATTATTATTAAGTAAGTAAGTAATAAAGTAAAAAAAAAACTTTTTGTAGGTATTCTCTTTTGTAGTTTGCTCGTGTCGCTTAAGTCACGGTTAAAATGGTCTACGGTGCAAGCGAAAGAAAAAAATACCGGGTAAATATCCTCGTGTGAAGCTTACACTGTGTCAGGGAAGGATGGAGAGGGATTAGAAAAAAAAAAACAAAAACATTTTATACAGGCTGAATTGCCTGAAAAATTCAAGCGAAAAAAAAAAGAAATAGAAGAAGAAAAACACCGTCCAGAGAAACTTTTCCCGTTTTAGTTGGCCATTAAAAGTAAAAAGAGGATCTGCTAGGAGACCAGCCACTGCATGGTTTTATTCGACCCCTTATACCATTCTCAAACATTCTTTTTATTTTTAGCATCGAAGCACAAAATATTGTCGTTCAGTCCTGAACAACTTGAGTGATGCCACAAACTACAAGTTTACTCCGCTACGAGGCGATACCCATACATCCCCTCCCCCCCCCCCGTTATTTTCAAGTTTTTTTTCCTTTTGTCTTTTAAAACGTGCTTTTTCCTTGCTTATGTTGTCTTCAATGATAACAAGCTTGTGTGTTTCACGCCGGGTATGTTTTTTTTTTTTAATGATTAGAATATTTGATAGTTTCCCTCAAAGTAGAATTACGCAGAATACATATAAAAAGTCAATTGCACTTTAATACCAGCCATATATAAGGCGAGAATTTACCCACGGAAAAAATATTAATGAAAATTCACCTTAACATCAATTTATTAAATTCTCAGAGAGCCGGAAATTGCGATTCTGAGAATTTAGTCTTCCGCATTTTTTCTACACAACCAGCGAATCCCCAAAAAAGACAAATAGAAATTAATCAGAATATGTTGATTTTCCGCCTACTGAATAAACTGAAAAAAAGATTGCCATAATTATTTTGGTTAACATCTTTACTATTAACATATGGTGTTCTTTATTCTCAATATTTAAAGAGTAAAATTGAACCAATTCAGTGGTTGTTTTAATTGTAAATTGTGCGTGCTGTTGCAAACCAGTCGGCAGTAAATAAACACAAGCCTCATTGTTCTCGCGAAAATCAAATTGAGACGTATTTATTACAACTTGATGACAAGTAAAGACCGGTAAACGCATTTGTATTGCAAATCCGTGTCATACGAAAAGGATTATAACGTGTTGCTCGCATACAGCCTGAGGTGCTCCAAAAGTCCCATACATTGCTGTAACAACGTTACAGTAAATTGTATGGGACTCTCCACGATACTTACAGTTCAGGCGATTTGTGTTGCTCCGATGAAAATTAAAACTACTCAGTTTCCTGGTGGATTCCGTCTAAAACTCAATTCTTAGTTGATAAACTATGCTATCCTTAAGGCAATCCTGTCTCCTCTAAATGATCTACTTTATTTGGGGTTGAAATGGAGTCTCGTATTAAAATCTCGACTCTCCGAAGGAGAAGCACAAATTTGATTTCAAATCGCATTCACTTTCTCATATTGGATGAAATGCTGTACTGGGCAGCACAGAAAGGGTAGTATGATACACATATTGACCTTTACGGGTATCGAGGGGCGGGAGGTTATATTGATAGAACTATGCTGCCTTACTGAAATTATTCAAAGGGACACATAGTTTGTTCGACATTTTAGGACGATCAAAATATCGCAGCGATACACTTGAGGAGTCCACGGTGATGCAATATATCCAGGGCTGAGCTAACAGAACCCTATAAACTGTATTTTTGATTAACTGAAGGCTAACTGCACTTTTTTTGTGTTCTACTCAACTCTGCTCTGCTCAGCTCAGCTTAGCTTTCTGTTTTGAATATTCTCAGCCCTACTCTTATGTAATCTTCTCTTCCTGCGCAGTGGTGAGATCACTCCTCTCCCACCAATGTGGCCCGGGTCCAAATCCCGGTGTCGACGCCATTTGTGAGTTAAGTTTGTTGTTGTCTCTCCTTTGCTCCGAGATCCTCCGAGAGGTTTTTCTATGCATCCACGTGCATAAGTATGCATAATCTATGAAAGGACAAAAGGCAAATTCCCTGGAGAACATCACGTAGTCTGAATTAATAAAACAAACCATACAAATGCAAGCAAAATATAGCCTGTACAGAAGGCGCTTGGAGACAATGGGCGCCTGCTACGCAACCTAAGCGACTAGGGTCTGTTTGAATCTACGTAACGTTATCCTGAATAAGCGTAAGGTAACAAATATAACACATTAGCGAAAAACGTAAAGTTTTCAATCTCTTCAAAGGTATAATAATATGTAGCAAAAATGAAGAAAATAAGTAATGATAACGATCACGATATTGATGATGATGATAACGATAGTAAAAGTAAAATCCAGTTAAAACAGAAGAGTAAGCTCAGATGATTAAGCTGCATGTTCAATGTTGGTTTCTCCCTCCTAATATAATTATGAGAAATTTATATTTGTTGACTGGAAAGACGAACGTGTCTATTTTCCACAATAACGACTATTGACCACCACAGAAAATGCCATAACATACCCATAATGCTCTTTGTTTGTCACCCCAAAGTTTTGCAGAAGCATTGATTTCAGTGTCTTTTAGGGCCATTTGAACTCCCAAGGGATTGAATTTAAGAGAGGAAATGGCTTTCCTCGGGAACAAAGAAAACTGTCCGTAATTAACGATGGGTGTCCGTACAGCGGGGTTCGAGTGACATAAAATGTATTTTACCTTTAAAGGTTTCTCTACAATTACACTAAATCGCATTCAAGGTAAAGGAAGAAGTAAAGGAAGGTCATGTAGAAACTTAATGTGTACTTACCATTTTCGTGGACATCGTCGTAGTCATAACCGAACTCGAAAGACTTCTTAAACATCTGTTGATGAGTATACACAGGATAAAGTGGTACAATGACGTCATCTTTGTTGTGTCCGATGGGTGAATTGTAGGTTGAAGGAACCGAAGCGTTCTTGTTGAACTTGTGAAGCCATTTCTCATAGATACGATCCACAAAGGAATGATGAAGAGGGAAGATGGGGTTGTTTGACGCAGAAGATACATCCCACGACTATGTGAACCTGGTTATGTCAAAAGGTCTGGACATTTGGCAAACGATAACCGGTCTTTGTACTGGCGTAGCCTTTCAGGATACTTTTAGAATTGCAACTTGACTCTTTGCCATAGGGTGGCAGGTCAAAAGTTTCAAACCGGAGAGCAAATTAAAGTTGACTTCTTCTTTGGTTGGAAATGTCATTGTACATCTCTGTTTTCTTACTTTTTCTTCCTTTTCCTCCTTAGTGCGTGATCTCTTCTAAAACAGGTTTCTTGTTTGTTGCGTGGTCACACATCTTTGTCGGGAAATGGGTTTGTTCACTGGTGCGAATGACGTACCAGTTGCCAAAATAGTTGCCCTTCACAGTTCCACCAGCTTGGTTCGTTACACCAAGACGCTCTTCAGAACAAATAGCTGGCTCACATTGTGTTTCAAACTTTCCTAAAAAGACATAGCAAAGTTTTCATCATTACCGATTCCTGCAAGGTTCTCTCCCAAGTCAACATGTACAGTCGATACCACTATTTATCAGACACAGGTCCGAATGTTTTTTGAAGCTCACTCCTTAAAGGCATTTGAACAACCACTAATTTTCAGAAACAGGTCTGAATCGAAACACTTGGGACCATATTCATATATGATAAACACGGTTTCAGACGGGTTTTTTAGTAATACGCTGTAAAAAGTTATTTTCTCATTAGCATTAGGTTGGATTAATGTGAGATACGGTACAAGAAGAAGTACAAGTAGACGATGCAGTAACATGCTTAACATCGTTTAGTTGGTTCTGTCAGTAAAACTCTTTGCAATTTTCAGCGCCCTTTATTTTTGTCGACACATGCGGAATCCATATCAAGCTAAACCAAGCGACATTCATTTGAAAAAACTCAAGTTAAAATGTACCAGTTTTGTCTCTTAACAATTATTTACAAGTTAGTCCTGTAATTAACTGCAGACACGCAGTGTTTTAGTCACTGAAGACTACCGGTAGCTTTTATCCTCACCGTGACATTTCCACCTTCAAACTTAATCCACTGTAGGACCACACAATTCTTAGAAACGGGTAAACTTCCGCATTGTCTTCGGGATTTCCTTACTAAATATAGGCTACGTATTTTGCATACGCTGGAGATAGGTTAGACTGTTTTAAAACAACTTCTTAATTTGCAAAGATCAATGTATTGCTTTTAACTTTGTTCAGAAATTCTAAAAGGAAAATTTTTTCTGTCTTGATGAAATGAGATAGCAAACACGTTCGGCAAAAACACTTCCGCTTTTACGTACTACCAATATGCCGAGTCTTGCCAAAACACAACGCACAACGACCATCAAAAGAAGGAAGAGATTGAACCTTCATATGAATCGAACAGAAAGTACTGCCAGGTTTGCAAAACTGCCTTCATATTTACATTCATAAACGTCATGATCGTTCTTTCCGAGAACTGTTTTCTGTGTATCAGCAGATGTCTTGCAAACATTTACACCAATTCAGGTTATATGTATGATTTATGTCATTGAAGTATAACCGGTATCGAATTTGTAAAAAAACACGTTCTTAAGTGTAAATCTCTTTTTCCTTGATTTCCCATACTGTGGAAGGCCTTGAAGGAAAGCATTTCTCCTTCATAATTCCAAGAGCCAAAACAGGGCAACATACTTCCTTTTAAATAAAACTTGATCTCTTTCGCCAAATTTAAAACCAAACGGCATTCTTATGAACGAACAAGATAAAAATTTACCTTTGTCTCTTTAAACTGCACTGTGCACGTGGTTGGATTGAAGCTTCTATGCTCCTCGCTCTAGGTCCACCTCAAACTGAATGCCCTGATTTAACTCCAAGCGCTGAGATATAAGAGAGTCAGCTGACTCACACCCTTCAATTTCCAAGAAATGCATTTCTACTAACAATGCGTGATCGATGTGTTTAGCAGCTGTGCGGAGCTGTATACGATGATCTGTACGATGTCATTCCTGTCAGAATTACTGGCATAAATAAATGCATTGTGGTCTCGAAACAAAACACACCCTCATCATAACAGCCTCAACAAGACAGAAATCGCCTCAACCTCGGCTTTAAAAGCCGCCATAGTTGTATATTTATTGAGTGTCCTGTAAGATTTGCAAAAAGCAAGATAATCTACTCGTTTCTGTTAAAATATTGTCTATTTTAAGTGTACGACCTATACTCACTGTATACTTAATAAGTAATTTGGGTAAAATCCTATTCTATAAGTCGACTTACACGTTGAATAGAAAACTCTAATACTACATCAAATATAAGCGACACATCTACTCGTTTCTTTAATTATTAAATATTGTCTACTCTACGTGGATGACTTACTTGATAAGTAAGTAATATCTTAATTGATGTGCACGCGATTTTTCAAATAACCCATTGCATATGAAACTCTAACTGATCACAATTGCTTTCTAACTCGCAAGTTTAATCGTAAACGCTAAAACGTTTCATAAGCCATCATATACTTGTGTCTTCACTCAATATTGTATATATAACATGGCCTATTTCATTTGTATGACCTACTCATAAGCAGGTGACCTACTCAGCTACACGCGGATTCAGTGGTATATCCTAATTGACTTTTTACCCAGTGAAAAAAGCCATTCTTAAGTTGCAAATCAGATGGAAGAGAAAATCGAAACGCATTTCCGGTAATTCTTTCAGTCCGTTGAGGGCCCAGAACAAGAACGTTACTACTAAATTATAAACCGGATTAAGATTACGTCTACGACGCAGGCTACATTATCTACTCCTATCTTTGATTTATATTGCGGTCTACTAAGGCTGTATGACCTTCATAAGAAAGTAATATCGGAATAAATGTAAAAATATATTTTGTAAGTAATGTATTGCATATGTAAAAATACAGCTATTATTTTTCATTTTTGTTACTCTAACGATCATACAGACACTTATTCATATCAGAAAATCCGGCCATACTAAATCTTCAAGCAAAAACTGCTGCTATTTTTACCAGTATATGCCCAGTCAGGGCCTCGTGCCTTAATCTTGCCCTTGGGCATAAAGGAAGTATTTTTTTTTTCACATAAATCAAATCCTGGGCACCCTGGATTTCACAATTTTCACAGGTTCAGAGCACCGGGCCCTCTTCAATTTTCAGACCACAGCCATTCAGATAGTGGGGAAGACGCAAATAAAAGCGGGCGCCACTCCCCACGATCTGAACGACTGGAACAGGCTAAGCGCACACATTGCCAGGAATTATCAATGATATGGTGTACAGTGGGTTCTACAATTAAGATGATACATTGGCATCTTTCAGTTCATTGATTATTCCCTGCATGGTTGGTCTCGTCCCAGGCTCTCTCTGCAGGCATCGCCGTACCAGGACGCGAAACACAGAGTTCGTTACGAACACGACTTGTTCTTCTCGCCTTGTAGGATCTGGCAGTTCCCGGATGCACATTTCACAGAAAAGAGCACCAAAGCTGTAGACATCAACCTAAGAAAAACAATCATAATACATGACTTTATGCCAGAATATTCTTTATTTAGATTACTTATTAGTGGTATACTGATTACGAAAAGAGTTAAAGTAACACCAGAGGGAGAATCTCGAGAATGCAAACGAAATATATGATTATCAAGATTGATAAATGAATAAAAAAAGCCTAGAAAACAGAAGATCCTTAAAAGGCCTCTTGGTAAGTTCTTGGCTTAAATGTTTTGTTTCTAAAAATACTAACTTTTGCAATCCTCTAACTAGCCTGAGTATCAGGCCTTCCTAAGGGGCTAGGGGAGAGGAGATTTTAGATGGGGGAGGGGGAGGGGGAGGGGGAGAAGAGAAAGGAAGGCCTGACACAAAACCATTCAGCAAATCGTGTGACACATCCAAAATCTGGATGTGGCAGTGATTGGACAACACACAATACCCCCTGACGTCACTGACCGCAAGAGCGATCGGCAAGGAGGCGGTCATTGAAGTTTTTCATACACGTTTTGATTTCATGTTACCGGTATGTGATACTTTTACAGACAGAGACGCAGAGAGGAATTCAAAAAGGCTGTAGAGGGCGCTCTCAAGTTCTTTTCTGGAATAAAAATAAAACCCGAGCAAGAATTGTGTCTTCAAGGCCTCGTAGTTTAAAGGAAAGATGTACTCGGAGTGTGGAAAAGCCTCATATGGTTTCTCAAGACCGGGACAAAGAAGACAATATCAGTGTTTCAGATATCTAAGTTCAGATTTACACTGCCGTTAAAAGGGTATTGTTACTGTAAATGAAAATAGAGCGAGGTAGCCATGTATTGAGATAGCCGACAGCACAAATGCTTTTAAAAAGCTTGACTTTGCTTGTTGCGGTTACGATAGCGTACGTGATTGGAATTCGTTCGCTTCCTCTTCCAAAATTTTCTCACTTTTGAAATGTCTTAAGCTCAAGCGGGCGCCATCATATTTCGCCAACGAGATTGACTTTTGCTATAGGCTCTCACTTCTTTTTGAACTTGTAACAGCTTTCACGAGCTCTCTGTGAAGTGGTGGAATTTGCTGCTGCTTGATAATTTCTAGGCATAGGTGTTTCATCATCGCACCTTCCTATTTATTCTTGCAGCTCCTTTCAACCACCCGAGAATACGAGGGATAACATCAGCTTTTTAGCTGCCAGACAAGCGGCTGCTTTAACTCTGTAAACAAAAGCAATTTACAATTTTCCGGGCACACGTTTATTTACAAACAGAGCGTTGGCGATCTTACTAGCACAATTCCCAAAACATGTTATAATTCCTCATAAATGGCAGGTTTTACAGTACAAGTATGCGAAAACTCCTCATTGGAGGTTTCAGAAAAAAAGCGAAATCGTAGCAACACAAGCACCGGAGCTCGGCCAGACCGTAAATTGAGATTTATTTTAGGCGAGCTTTTTGACACGTGAAGCTGACAACCCAATGACCGGAAGTGATTTTGATTGGATGGTATCGAATCATGCTGCGTGGGGCGGAAGGCTCCAGTAAAAGCATCTGTGTCAGGCGTTTCTCTCCTTCACCTCTCTCCCTTTTTCGCTTCCATCTTTCCCCTTTTCCCCAGAAACGCCTGATACTCAGGCTATCCTCTAACTGTTGTCTTTAGAGAAAAGAAGGGATAAATTAACAAATCCAGTTAGGTGGACCAAATCCATGGAGAAAAACATAAAAGAGTTGAAAAAGTGCCGAACAAGGTACAAAGACTCCTGACAAAGATATGGTCATTTTTAATTCAAGAATGTTGAAGTGTTTGTGGAGTGGACAAGAGGGCGAGTTTGGGGGAAAGGACAAGCGTCACTTTCACTTCTGCCACTGTTAGCCTTGCTGTACAGCTTTAGTAAGTAAAAAGTCTTGAATGTTCACTTAAACTAACCTTGACTGTTTGGTTTGATGTAAGTGCTTCAGGTGCGCTGTAAATCATAGCTCCAGGAGCCACTGTCATGGTCTGCTGTATAAAATTAGCAGTGCCATAATCTGACACTTTGGCCCTCCATTGGTCACCCTGTCGCCATAGCAACACATTAGCACTGCTCACATCCCGGTGAATGATGGGTTCTGGTTTCTTCTGGTGAAGATAGTTCAGTGCGCGAGCTACATCCAAAGAAATGGTGCGTATTTCTGTTTCGGACAGTTGCCGCTGTTCTAACAGAGTCCGCAAACTTTTCTCCATCAACTCGGTCACAAACAGAGGACTTCCCTCGTCAACTGTGGCGCCGATAAACTGAAGCAAGTGAGGATGGCGACACTTGGATGCAATATTCATTTCTCTCTCAAAAAGACGTATGTTATGAGGGGAGAGAATCAACTCGTGGATTTCTTTCACTGCTACAGTACAGCCACAATACGTTCCCTCATTGACACTTCCCCATCCTCCCCTCCCAAGGCATTTTTCTGTGATTTGAATTTCGTCGCGGGGAATAACCCAGTCACGTGCTCCCTGGTTACGCAATTGATTTATTGTTTGCTGTGCTGTCGAAAGACTTAACTGTAGTTCAGAAACTTGTCCTCGGGAATTGGTCAACTGTTGTCCTATCTCCCTTAGTTGCCGCTGCAACTCCCTCAGCTGCCTCTGAGAATTTTCTTCACGTTGTTGCAACTCCGTTAACTGCCTCTGAGAATTTTCTTCACGCTGTTGAAACTCCGTCAACTGCCTTTGAGAATTTTGTTCTGCTTCCCGAAGCTCTCTCACCAGCCGCTGCATATTTTGTTCACGTTGACGAAACTCCGTTAGCTGGCTCTGAGAGTACTGATCCCGTTCTTGAACCACTCTGAGCTCCCGTTGTAAATTCTGTTCGCGTTCCTGCATCTCCCGTAACTGTCTCTGGAAGTTTTCTTCACGTTGCTGAAAATCTCTCAACTGTCTTTCTAATTCTGGGGTTCGCCCTGGCGAGTTTGCTTCTCGTAGATCTTGCATTTTTTCTGAAAAGATAATTTATGATCAAAAACAAAACAAGGCAATCAAAATCACCCAAGTAACATGGGCGAAATGATTAAGTGTCACCTAAAAAAGAAAAATTACAAATTTTGACTTTATAGATAATTTTCAATGCACTGCATTTCTCTCTTGAAACTGAGCGACACATGAGCATAAACTGATGAAGAGGATGAAATTCAGAATTCCTTTTCGCCCCAGTTGTCACTTAATATTAATTGCTTGTTTGTAAACTCACACAAAATATTGAAGTGTGTGTCCAAGAACATAGTCCTTTCTTTGAACGAGTTCCTATTTTTTCGCACAAATGTATCTTAATAAAGGTTACTCAGTGGGCATATAGATACATCAGTCGATTTGATATAAAAACGTTTCGACACGATCCAGTCCGAAATTAAAATTACGCTGACATTTTTCAAATTTTGACGGAAATAAAAATTGAAAGCAGACGGATAGAACGTGTTGGGCGATCCAAACTCATTCAAACGAACTTAACTGAGCCAGACGTCGAACTTTTCAAGAACTTAACTCACTAAGTTTGGACTGGTCGTAATAGTCGGTGGGGGAGGGGGGCGGGGTGGGAAGAGACGAAGTTTATGGCTCAAAATGTAACCTTAACGAGAAATGTAACAACACGTGAAGCAAAATGTAACATTAAATCGTAATGTAACAACTTTAACATAAAATGCAATAACTTTCTAACGTGAAATGTAACTCAAATTGCAAAAACTTTATACTAAAGGAATATGTGACAATGTGAACTGTAACTAAATTCTTTAACTATAAACAGAAGTTTAGTAAAACATATAAGCTTTCTCACGAGTCATGTTGTCAACTGCGATTTCTTATCGAATCATTTATGTACTTCATCGTCTAATAAGAATCATCACTGAAAAGTATCCAAGAAAAACGTGCTGCATTCTTTACTACAAGACACATAAGGGGCGTCCTTCTAACACTGATTGAAAAAACGAGTTGCAAATCTATATTGTATCCTGCGGGGAAGCAGAAGGTTTCTCAGTCTCAAACCCTAGATAAAACTTTTAGTCCGGCCGGGACTATATACTGGCGGTATTCAGTTGCATTCTTTATCACAAGTTATAAGGCACAAAGCTAAGGGGTGTCTAAAAACAGAAAATTATGTCCTTTTTACGCAGACTTAAAAAAAATCAATCGCAAATCTATATCCTGCGATGCAGAACTCAAAACCTAGATAAAACTTAGATATAAATCGGGACTATATACCCGCGTTGGTGACGCCTGCGGGCTATATTCAACCTACGGTCGACTCCGGGCCGTGGTTTCTTCGAAAAAAATGTAAAGCCATACAGTGTAACGATAACATAGGCACAAGCATGTTAGTTCAATCGTTATCCACTGGATAAATCTCTATCCAATGTATAACGCAATTGGGCTGATCTTTCTGGTCAGCAGTGAGAAATCTCCTGCTTCCAAACTGTACTTTTCCTCTGGATATAGGGATTTATCCGGTGGATAGCGCTGTCTAACGTTTCAACAACTGGGGCCATTTTTTTCGGTGTAATTTGTTTACCAACGAACACCTGGGAGTTGTTAAGAACTCGTTGAAACATGTCCGTGCGTTCCAGATCGAATTGGAATTTGAAAGTGTTGGTTTTAAAGAAGAGGGGGGAACCGAAGTACTCGGAGAGAAACCTCTTGGTGCAAAGGAGAAAACCAACAACAAACTTAACCCACATTATGGCGTCGACGCCAGGATTCGAACCCGGGCCACATTGATGGGAGGCGAGCGTGAGATACGCCTTTTGAAAGAACAGGATGAAGGGGTAAAAAATACGTGTAGCTCCTATGGCTATTTTTACTGGTCGATGAATTACCCAACGAAAGTGTAGAGAGAAATAGCCTAATATTTTCCAATTTAATACAATGAAACCTCTATTAAACGGACACCATCGGGACCTTCTCAAGTATCCGCTTAATAGAGGTTGTAAAAGTTGCACAATGTTTGTTAACGATCAACATTCAACGGTTAATCTGTACGGTGATAAAGTTGCATGTTGTTAAAGAAGCTATCCAGAGTTCAAGTTCATTACCTTTCATTACCAACTTTAATTTGTTTGTAAATGCAAAAACATCAGCTGACTTCAGTACGTATTTCAAGGACGTAATCCAATACTACTATTGTCAATTTAGTCCGGTGTCCTCTTAATAGAGGTGTTTAACAATAGAAATTAGCCAAATACAACTTATTTTAGTGCCGCGCCCGCTTAATAGAGGTGTCCACTGAATAGGGGTTCGTTAAAAAGGGAAATACAAGAAGTTGATTTCGGGACCCGGCTTAGTGTCCGCTTAATAGAGGTTTCACTGTATTTCCTGCCCTCATATGACTTTGCTTTGGGGAGATGCCGTAATATTAGAGACCCTTAGCATCAGGTTTTTCAGTTTGCAGTTACAAGTTTGCAGTTTCACGTTGCCGGGATTTCAAATTTTACCAAGGCGTTAATTGTTTAGTGCCGCCATGTTGTTTTTCGAAATTCGAAGTTCTTTGTTTTTTTTCTCCCAAAAACATAAATAATTCATTGCTTCGAGATCAAAAATCGAAGTAACACATCACAGGTGGATATAGAAAGCTGACTCGTGCCTTTAAACGTGAGGCTGCACAATTTTTGGAGGTAAAAAAAACCTTGCCGTAAGTCACTTACCGCTGAAAGCCCTTCCTGTCGTTCAAACGTGAACTCCAAACGGCAAACGCGACCGCAAGACCGTGGTCACATGACATTCCCAGGTTTGCGGTTTGCCATGAAAAACCTGATGCTAAAGGTTTCTGTTCTCTCGTGACCGCTTACAAATGATAAGAGAAGACTGAGGACGAGTCAGGGTCTCAGGGGAAATTTTGGCGGTAGAACCGCCAGCGCGCAAGACAAATGAGGCGAGGAAGCAATTCGCATCAATCGATTTCTGGATTACAAATGTTTGTCTCTAAACTTTCATAGTCTTAAATATGATCTGATTTGTTGACTTCAAATCACTAGAATTGGGGCCAGCCCGATATCATGTTCTACGGCCTTTTTTGTTTTTAAGTAGATCTTGAACAATTAATGACTGAGGTTGAGTACCTTATGAAGAATTATGGAGATCGAGGAGGGTATTATCCGTCGAGGCTGTAGGCCGAGGCGGATAATACCCTTCGAGATCTCCATACTTCTTCATATGATATGAAAGCCGAATTCAATAATTATTTTATTATTCATTCAAAATAATTCCTAGTTTAAAAACATGGCTAAAACATGCTTACCTTCATCGATCCATCGGTGTTCAGTTCATCTTCAATAGTGAACGTTTAGGTTTGTCCAGTTCCGCAAATATTCTCCAAATAGCAGATGTCGCCCTTCGAGTTGTCTTCTTGCTGTTCTTGCCATGTTTTTAGCTATTTTTTCGCCTAGTTCTTACTCTTGAAACGAGTGAAATGTCCGCCATTTTTCAAGTTCACAACCAAAACAACTCAACCTCGTCCCCAGGTCTTCTCGGTTAACGGTTCCTTCACCTGCACGAACGCTACATTGTGACGTCATTTCCACGTTAAACACAAAATTCTTCCAAATTTGTTCATCAGAAACTGGTTATTATGAATTATGCGTGTGCTTTTAGCCAATCAGAATCGGGGAAATATTTTGAATGAATAATAAATGTTAGTATATACACACTCAGTGATCTTGGTGATTTAAGCAATCTGATTGGTTCGCTATCTCGGACTATTCAACAATATTCACCTCCTAGCGAGTGGATAATGTGTGAGCTCGGTGTTTTTCCCGTTTTTTTTAGAGAACGATCTTTTAAAAGTCGACAAAATCCTAGGGCTGACTTTTTTTAAGGCAAGAAAAGACTTGGAAGGATTCAATACGGCGTTTTTCAATTTACTGTAGCAGGAGTTTTGTGCTCGATGGATTGTTTACAACTCCCGTGTATTCGCGTAGAAGAAGCCGTTTCGTGAACTCAGCGTTTTCTAAGAAGAAAATTTTGGCTCAAAAATCGAAGTTTATTTATGACAAACAAATTTAAAAGGAAATGTTTGCAGAAATTCTACATTTCAAGTAAACAGGAAAAAGAATGATACAGGAAGACGACCTCTTACCCTCGAGCAACCGAGCCGCCATTTTTGTCAGCACTTCATGCGAAGAACGACACAACATGCCCTTTTGGCTATAAACTTGGCGAGTCAACAGAAAATAACACAGCTCTACTTTTTTTCTCAGGTAAGGAAACAGTTCAAACTTTTAGCGATTCCATTGAAGCCATTACGCTGTTGTTTGCGAAATGAGTAAACTTGTGAATTGCCATGTTTGAAAATTCTGCAAAGATCTATTTTTAAACTTACGCGTGATTTGATCTGTCAATCAAATCCTACTTTTGAATGGTTTCCTGTCTGATTTTGTTGAGATCACTTCGTGTGTATATACTAAAACAATTATTCTTCTCAATCTCGGTGAATAGTGGCTTTGGGAATATTTACCTCGCCGCTTTCGCGGCTCGGTAAATATTTTGCCACTATTCACCTCGATTTCAAAGAATAATTGTTAATTGTTATTGTAGTCTACCCCTCTTGACACGGGTGTCTGTAAAAGGAGGACCGGATAACTGCGGATGACGGATGCGGACAGCGGACGCGGATGGGAAAATTATATTATAAACTAGTAAAAGTTGACACTACAGCTGCCCCCGTTCTGTTTATTGTTGGTCAATCGTATTCTTGCTTGTTGTGTTGTGTAGCCTTTTGAAATATACCGATTCATAATGAAGATTTTCACACATATTCCATACAATAGGTGAGATAAATACAGGAAACGCAAGGTTTCTATGCACAGTTTCAGTTTGTTTACACAGCTTTGATAAAACATTCTCTCAGTTTCTAGAATAGTTTATTCTAAACCATAAGGAAAGATTTAATTAGAAGTTAAAATTTTTTCGCTATTTCTCTTTCTCTTTTTACATTCAGTTCATTTTATTTGCCGGAAAGTAAGCCTTAGAAATTAAAAAGACGTTTGATCAATTCACGCTCTCGCATTCTAGTCTTATTTTAAACTTTATAGTGGAAGGACATCTGTGAGCACGGAATAAATCAGCACAGAATTTGATTGTCGGCGAATTTCTGTAATCGTCCATCGTTCTGCTAGTGATAAGCTAGCCGTTGTTCACTCGTCTTGTTTGTTTTCGGCTGAGTCTTATTCCGGTCAAAGAGAGAGAAAGAGTGTCTGGCAAGGTTTCCTATCAAAGATTTGTGAACTCGTGTCTGGCAACCTCTCCAAGTGTTTTCACATACACAGTTATACGCACCGAGTGTCTTTTGGTCCATAACTTTTAAAACAATTGCTCCACAGAATGTCACTGATAACACGTAACGCAACAGAGTATCGGCGAAGTATGACTGCACAATAAATGTCACAAAATCTACCGAAGCGGTCCCTTCGGGATTTTCTGTCTTAACGTCATCCTAGCCATTTCGTACTTGCGGGCGCAAACAATAGAAACGTCATCATTACCTACCGATTCCTCGCGGCCCCTGTTTAAGCAAATCGAGATTTTTTCTGGCATACTGATTGTATATTTCAACTGTACGTACTTTCCTTAATATACGCGCGAGTTACTAGAGAGCCTTCTCGGGATTTCGCCTTCTGAGCGAAATCCCTGCGGGGGCAATAATAGTTACATATCCATCATCGGAGAGAAAACACGTATATAAAGTTGTTGGGACAACTTTTTAATTTTGAAAAAAAAAAAAAGAAACTGGAGAAAACAAGACAAAATAAACCAAAAAAAGGTGAACTGCGCCAAAATATCGGCGTGCGTTGCTTCGCCTATTTCGCGCTCGCCTCGTAAATCGCCCTGTTGCTCCACAAAGGAGCCTGGTATTGAAAAGGCTCTTCATGCAACGTTGGCACTCTGCCTGGACTCTGGTAAACTCTGCCGTGGAAGACAGTTTACAGCGTGACGTTTTTCGGTTTAAAAGGTAAGTTACTGTTACACTAATGGTTTTTTTTTTTTTTTTTTCATTTTCGGATCTTGTCTAATTTTCTGCGCAAACTGGGTCCTTTTAAATCTGTGATTTCTTTTTGAGAGGCTACCACATGCTCAACGCAAGAGATGTGACGTAAACGATATGTTTCTTGACTTGATATCACAAACCCTTTTTTTTTCCTCTGGTTTTGTGTGATTTGGTCTTGTTCAACGAGGGTTTTTCCACAGAGATTCTTTTTCAAGCAATATGGCGCTCCCTCGACAGAAGTATTTGTCTGGCCTTCGTTCCATTTTCACAATTTTACGCAAAGGTTCTTTCTTTTCTGGTTAGCTCAGCTGGCAGAGCGCCGGTCTGCTGGGCGGGAGGTCGCGGTACAAGCCCCGGCCGGACCAACACTCAGGGTCTTTAAATAACTGAGAAGAAAGTGCTGCCGTAGTAACGACATTTGCAAACGGTTACACTTTCTAGTCTTCTCGGATAAGGACAAAAAACTGTAGGTCCCTCTCACAGTACTGTCACTTATCTGGTTCTTCTAAGACGTAAAAGAACCCACACCACTGTTCGAAAATAGTAGGGGACGCTATAGACTCTAGTGGTGTGGCCAACCTTTCGTGGGCTGGGTGGGTTAACTGTAAGGAGAGATCTTAATATAGCGATAACCTCATGATCCTCCTTCAGATGTCGTAATGGCTACCTTTAAACAGTGTATGAATGTATGTAACGAATAAAGAGGAGTGATCAGGTGTAGACATTGTTAAAATCTTTATAAAGGCTTGTTAAGAAGCAGTTTTATGTTTGGTTGCTGCGTCCCAGATAGTCGAGAGCGGTCTAAATAAACCGAATTTCATATATTTTCGAATCCGAATTCTGTCTGTCACGTTTTTAATGACGGGTTTTCGGTTGCTCGATACAGACGCGTGGTTTTAACGAGGAGGAACGGAGCGTCCTTGTTTCTGGGACATTAATGAAAGGTTCAAAGAATTGAGAAAAAACCCTGGGTAACCTGTGCCAACTATTGACAACGAGTTCTGTACATGAAGGGCCCAACCACGCGACAGAGACTTGAAAGAAAGATTTCTTTCCATTGTTTGTTTATATATTTTTGCCATCCGTATTTCTCTTCTTATTCTTTTTACTTTTTTTTGGCGTCTTTCCGCATTTTTTCATCCGCATTTTCCCATCCGCTTCCGCCATCCGCAGGTATCCGGTGCGCGTTTTACAGACACCGCCCTTGACACTGTTAACAGCGAACAATGTTTTGACGCGAGGATTGCCGGTTGACCAAATTTATAAGCGTTAATGTCTATAAAATGAAGTCTGGATATTTCACTCAACAATTTTGAAAATTTAAGCCTGGCTATCCATACATATGTACGAATTAGTCCATGGATAATTCGTCCATACAAATTAACTATAATGCTTCTCGATTAAGAAAAAAAAAAAAAAACTCACAATATAACTGTCGCCATAAGCTTGAGCTACCTGTTTCTAAACCTACGTACATACAGCATACAGTAAGTTTAACCTCATTCCTCTTTTTATTTAAAAACTAAAACCAAAATAACTAAAGCTACTCTCACCATATTTATCTCCAAACATACCGTAAATCCTCTATTAAGCCCTCGGGGGGGCTTATTTTTTTCAAGCACCTTGAGAGGGGAGCTTATTTAATTTAGCAAAACGCATCACCTGTAGCAAAAATACCGTGGTATGAGAAAGAGTAGACTTACGCGTTGTACAATTAAAGTCACTGTCACTTGTGGGAGCCTAAAAGTAACAAAAACAAAATTCTTATTCTTCAAAAATGTTCTCCACAGAGAACTAGAGCGCAAAGTTGAGAAAGTTAAGCATATGAAGGTGGAGGTCATGCGGCCAAAGACCAAAAAACAATATGAACGCGTGAATAAGCCATCATAGATCAGTCCACGTTAATCGTTAATTTTTTTGTGAAGAATAAGGATTGGGGGAGGGGAAGGGGGGGCTTAATAGAGAGGGGGGGCTTATTAACTTTCCTCCTCTGAAAAGGGGGGGGGCTTATTTGAGAGGGGGGGGGGGCTAAATAGAGGATTTACGGTATATACAGAGGTTTAACCATGTGCCTCTTTATTCCAAAACCAAAACTTAAACCAAATTTTAAAAATATTATATTATATTATATTATATTGGCACTCTTACCTTTGACAGAGGCGGGCATCTTGTTAATAAAAAGCTGAATGTCATTTGGATCAGCATGTTTTAGTTGAACGGTTTGTCCTGTTGGATAGTACCAATTTTCTTGTTCACTAATCGTAAGTGTATCCTTGGTGACCTTCACTGTAGTTTCAGGCTGAATTTCAAACTGAAACGGTAAGGCCGGAAATATAATGATTTAAATTATATTTAAGTTATATTGACTATAGTGGCATTTCCTACAAAATAACAACTAAATAACAACTATTCACACCCCATTTCACTGAGATCTCACTTGCTACAGGATTAACAGTTATGCTCCTCAGTTACAGCAAAATGTGTTCAATATGACTGTTCCTCTCATCATTTGTCATCATTTGTTTTTTATCACATAACTTATTTCTTGTTCTTTAACGACTGGTAAATTTTTGGTCTTCAATCAGAATCGGGGAAATAATTTGAATGAATAATGATAACGAATTTAATACTCATTGGGACTTTGAAAACAGGTGACCACGGCTGCTTAATAGCTAGAGGTAACTGCTAAATACAGATCAGTTTTTACAATAATCAAGGAAAGCTATTTCCAGGACTTTGGTGACCGCTTATAGAGGTCCGCTCAATACAGGTTTGACTGGTTTGACTATATAGAGGCAGTTACAGTAAACACTCGCTGATAAGAACCTCTTGGCAGACATTTGCCACTTTAATACCGTAAAATACAAGAACCTGTTTAGCCAAACAAAATCAAGCAGGTTCTTATATGTGGGTTACAGTTAAATTATGATAAACAATTTAACAAAGGAGTGCAACTTTCGTTGTATTTTTAAGTACACGAAAAACATACTGTACTAAACTGTACATAAATTAGGTAATCAGTTTTGTGAGGATTATAATAACACAATGGTGAATAAATAAACAGTTTAATTATCTCGTAATAAACAATCTATTATCTCCCTCATAAAAATTAAGGACCTAATTAAGAACCTACATAGCCTAAATTGCCAATAAGTACCCCAAAATACAAGAACCTATTTTGCCAGATTTCAAAAAAAGGTGGTTCTTAATACCGGGTATTCACGGTACCGTAAAATAACAACTGAATACAACTATATCCACACCCCATAACTAACCGAGATCTCACTAGTACCATTATCAACAGGTCCGCCATCAGTTACAGCAAACTTTTTTCAATATGTTCAGGTCAAAATCATTTGTCATAACAGTAGCCTTGCAGCTCTTCAGAACCTGTAATTTATTTGGATCCCCCATATATCGCAGCTATTTTGTCTTCGGGTTAGGTTCCATTGTTACTTTGTTTGTTGATTGTTTTACCAACCATTTGCTATGAGATTGACCATGTGGTCCCTGGTTCGTCCTAAGACCTTTAGGTAGAGGGCAACACCACAACTCCCTTAATTCCCTACCGTGAGCAAGCCAGCTGGCAACGTCTTCTCTCCCCCACCTTAGATGAAAGATAACAATTTGAACTAAAGGGGAAAATAAGTGGTATAAGACTAAATTAAGATGCCAAATATTTTTATGCAAGACACAAAAAAATCGTTATTGAACGGACTTAATAATACCTGAAGAATAACTTTATAACATAGGGTAAATTTCACTTGACAATAGCGTTCATTGTCGCATCATTTTAGGCTTCATGCAATACTATTTGGTGTGAATTTTAACTTCTACAGTGTACAAGAAATGGAGCTTTAAAAGGTCTTAGTTATCAAAGATATTCATAATAATACAGATCAAGAAAGACAACAGGCTCACAGTGCAAAGCACAGAAAGTTATTAAGTGAGCTTTGAAAACAAAAAAATAAACTTGAAGCAATGGATAAACAAATACATTATGAAACCTCTATTGAGGGGACACCCTCGGGAAAAAACCAAGTGTCCCTTGAATAGAGGTTCCCCCTGATTAGAGGTTGGGCTGGGGTTTGTTAAAAATTAACCAACAAAGACAGCATAAAGAAATCATTATAAAGGACTTTAAGATGCCACAACGGCAACGACAAAGTGAACGTCAAAAAAGGCAAATAGGTTGACATGAATAAGGGTGATTCCATGTTGCAGACGACATTACATTCTGATACTAAAATTAACATTTTAAACCCCAATTTAAATGTCAAAATGTTTAACAAGGGTGTTCTATCTAGAAAGTAACTTTAGCGTTTCCTTTGTACCTAATAAAAAGATGCTTTAGTGAGCTCTCAAGACCTTGAAGATATCAGTTGAGGAAACAGTGTTTCAGGCATTACATTTTAAACAGCCACTTTTTAAAGTAACTTTCTTTAAAGATATTTTTCTGTGAATTTTTAACCTTGAGCAGAAAATAATTGTGCCTTCAAAACATGGCAATAATTAAATTTTTCAACTGTCAAAAAAAATTCCACGCAACCTCGTTCCGATGATTCTACAAACAAAACTTTGTGTTGCGGACATTACACAAAAGTGTCGCGGATATTACATTTTTGGGAATACATTTTTTATCATTCACATTCTAGTCAGTGTTGCTGACTATGGCTATGTCAATCTTTTCTGTAGTTACAGGTACTTGTCTAAAAATGAAGCTGTGAAATTATCATTTGCTTTATTTATGTTCTATAATTATAATAATTATTATATAATCTCCTGCTGACTTAGTATCACATAATACCAGTGAGATTTTTTTCTGCCATACTGACTCTTTAAAATAATTTCAAAATTAATTTTATTACATCTCAAGTAAATGTTCACTCAGTCTGACTTAAAGACAGAGAAAAATAATGTAAATTTGCACTTAAAACTGCACATAGTTCACGACATACCACATTGCAAATTCTACTTAAAAAACAATACTCATTCAAGTTTCAGTAGAAAATCAGAAGAGACAATGACGGTAAGTAGTCTTCCTCAAAAAGCATGCTTGCAGACAGTTCTGAGCATGCTCAGCAGTACAAAACTCCATGACCAGCTACTTATTTCCTCCTTTTCCATTCCTGTAAATTCATTGTGGTTGATTGTAAACAAGGTCAATTGCAATGCCCAAGACAAGCACTGAAAGGTCAAGAAAATTTTACATTTGACAAAGTAAATGGTTGGAGTAATTGCAATAGAGACTGAAAGAATGGAAATTCACTTTTTAAGCGACGTTTTTGTGGCCACACCGTCGTGGTATCTTAAAGTAATTTACTTTACTTATTTCACTTTTTAATTTAATTTAATTTTTTTTAATCAGTAACACCGGCGTACAGGTACAGAAATGGTAACACGTACTGAATATTAACTTGTTGATGTATATTGGTATAATAATTATTATGATGAATTCACACAAATGCATTTCATTGACTTATGTGAGATAGTACAGTTTGTGAAAGCATCAAGGTTTGATTAGTGTGCACTTAAAGATATCAGCCCTCTTTCTGGTGAACACTTTTTGAGTGCTGAGGTGTCCCCTGAATTAATAATGAAGGTTAAAATAAACCCAGTTTTCCGAACCCAGAAAAGATGTCCCTCTCCTCTGAATAGAGGTGACTCGTCCCGTTAATTGTGGTAATAGATACAAAGATTATGTGCACATTTTCCAGGACCAAATTTTGTGTCCCCTGAATGGAGGTGTCCCAAAAAGAGGATGATCGATTACACTGTTTGCTCAATTAAACCAACATGGATGAGGTTGTTAGCATATATATACTGCATGGGGTAATGGCTCAACAAAATTTTGATTCTTTTTCCAAGTGTAATATATAATTTATTAAAACCTACAAAATTTTCTTGAAAAGTTGAATTAATATCAGTGCAGTGAACACACTTGGGCGGTAGCACTTTGAGATTTATACAGATATCTTAATTTGTTTTTGACAGGCAACTACTGTCCTTGTGAACATGACTTTTGATTGGCTGATTGCTATTGGGTGCAGTGCTCTGGTTGAGTTTATTGCACTTTACAACAATACTGTACTATAAACAAGCTGGCCTGCGCCGTAGACACTTTAAACCTTCTTTAAACTCAACTATATCTATACTGTACACATTACGTGGGCTGTCTGCACCGCAGGCTATAAACAAGCCAGATGATATAAAAAGCATCACTATCTGTCAGCTCTAGTTAACCACTTCCCCTAGCTACTTACAATAAACGCACCAATATGATCACAGAAAGTCCTTGGCAATTTCTTCTCACTCTAAAACTTTTACATGAAAACAACATGCTCTATAAGCATGTTTAAACAATAAACTGCTAAGTTAATTCTTTTGAAAAAAAAACTTAAAGTCAAAGTATATTTAACATGGTGCACATTTGGAACAATCTAGACAGTACTCTTAAAACTGCAAAATCGATTTCTACTTTTAAATTTTGTCTGAAAAATAAGTTAATTACTGACTTTTTAAATAGCACGTTATGATAGTATTTTAGTATCTTACTAGTATCTTATTTTATTTTAACTTAAAATATGCATACTGTATAGTACGTAGTGAGAATATTTATTATACGATTAATTCTTAAATAGGTATGTTTATATTGCTTTGTTCACCGCATTCTTTCCTTTAATCGAATTGTTAACTACTTCTCTTATCTTAATTAGTTTTTTTTTTTTCATTCGCATTGTCACTGAAAAGCCCCACCAGGGGAGTGTCAATAAACTATTGTATTGTATTGTATTGAGCCCAAATGGGCTATTGACTCAAAGGCCATGAGGGCGAGAGGAATAATTGTTTTAGTAAAATCCAACTAGTTGGTCAAAAATATCGAGAATAAAAAGCTTTTAGCTAGTTAAAGCTACACTTTAATCCTTCTTTGCCGCCAAAAAGCCTGCGCTTTTCGCTACTAGTGGGCTATAAGATATAGCCTAGTAGTAGCTCAACCAATCAGAACGCAGCATTGATAATAGACCACAAGTTGGATTTTACTAAATACATGTTATATATCCCAAAAGGTCTCACTTATCCCAGTACTAACCCCGCCTGACAGAGCTTAACCCTTACCGAACAAACGGGGCAAGGGAACTATCAGAATGTTATGAACCAAAACCAAAATTAAAGTACCCATAAATGATATAGCAAAAATAACATGAGCTGCTGACTTTGGGGACCTCAATAAAAAATATTTCAGATCCCAATAACTAAAAGAGTTGATTTTCATACTGGTACTGTATAAAGAAATAGGACTTATACAGTATACACATGACCTACAATCATACCCAAATTTTGAAAAAAGGGAAATGATAAAGTCATACAGTGGCTTAGAAAGATATAATATCAAGCCAAGAAGAGGAAGTTTCTTGAACTACTTTTGAACAAGCAGTATACATGCAGTTTGTTTTTGTAACTGCTATTTCAATTTCAACCTCAGAAACCCAAGGAAAGCTTACACAGTATCAGCACCACAGGAAGAAAAACAATCGAAAAATCTTACATCCTGTGGACCAAAAACAACATGGAAAGGTAATTCAACGAAGAGGAGGAGCAAAAAATAAATTATTAGAAAAAGGGATGAAAACACCATCATCACTTGTCATCGACCTACTGACAAGCATAAGCAACTGTTATTACTGCAGGAAAATACACAAAGAAGGCTGTCAGTCAAGTCCCTGACAACAGAAATTATTAGTTCTTTCCCATGTACCTCCCGACCTAGATCTCTCCATCTGGTCCATCTCTGTCTTCTCTGGGCTACTGGGTTAGTGGGGTTTAAATGGAATCTTTTGCATAACTTATTCCAGTTTGATAATAGCATGCAATACATACATGTACATTTTGTATTATTTGCTGTATGCTGGAATTGGTTCTTGGTCTCTAAATAATTAGTTATGGAAAATGGAGAAATCTCTCATGAACTCATCTTACCAGCAGCAGCCAGAGGTGGATCCAGAAAATTCAGAAAAGGGTGGCTGGGACACTTGCCCACTTGCCAGCTAGAAACGTTTTATTATTCCGCAAGTTCTTCCGCGAGTTCTATAAAAATAATACAAAATAATTTCAAGGAAAAAAGGCCCCCTTCGGCCCACCCCTAAATCCGCCCTTACTGTTGCTTAATTAATGTTACAGCTCCTTTGTTACTGAGAAGAAGCTGATAGGTGCCTGAATCAGGGCGAGATGAAAATTAAAACTCATTGCCGTTTGGGCAAACTGTTGCTGAAGTTTAGCAGCCATGGTACAGCATTCATGCTGGTCAACCAACCCCTTCTCTGTAGCATTTCAGATTACTCTTTATCTTGGCAAATGCTGCTTACTCAATTGACACCTCATGAGTTGCTTCACTAGCCCTGGACTATCAGATAGCACTTTTGTTGCACCCTGTTAATGGTGTGCCAAATTGGTGACAGAGTGTTGAAAAAATTTGTGAAAAATTGTGTTTTGATGAATTTGTACTTTAAAAAACTACGAAATCTGTAGATTAAATAAAAATACAAAATACACTGTATGCCATTGGCCAACTTAATTAATCCATAAGGTTAAGTCACAACAATTATTTAAAACATCTACAAAACAAACTTGAATGTTAAATGTGTCTGCTACTCAGCTTTTGAAACATCATGTACAATTCTTTCTAACTTTCTAAACTTGTTGTAAATTGCTATACCATAAATTTTCAATTGATCTATTAAAATCTCATTCTAGAAAAATCACGTAAATTGACAACACTGTACCCTCCTGAATGCAAATTTCTGACTCCCTTTAAATGGCAAAACAAAAGGAACAAAATATTTTCAGCAATCTGTTCAAGATGCAAGAATAATTCAAGCTGAAAATAATAATATTAGCCTCACTGAGTTTTCAAAATAACAAAATATTGATGATTTTTCATGTCTTCATTAATGATGAAAGTTTCATTTTTATTTGCACTTACACTGTAGGTGTAACAACACAGTGTTTAACAACACAGTGTTTTACACTGTGCTTAACAACACAGGAACATTTCCGTAATAACCGGTAGTTTCACTATATACAAATTTATGTACGTGGGTTTTTCCATATGTCATGACACTGTGCCCCTTCAGATCAAAATAGAGAGCTGTAGCAACAACAACTGCAACAGCAATAAAGACATCAAAAAAGCAAAATACATTAATTTTATACTTCTCCTAGGTCAAACAAGAAGACACACTTTTTTGACATCACTGCATAAAAGCCACATAAAATTCCCTCTGTTAGTAGACTTTTTATGGAGGACGTAAACACACCAAAAATGGATTTTTCTTTCTCCTACTAAACTACAGTCGTACCTCTCGGTACGGACACCTCTCCTATGTTACGGACAGTTTCCAATGTCCTGACAAAATTCTCCTATATTGACCTTAAAAATATACTTCTATAATATGGACTCTCTCTAATACGGACAACGGACACTAAATTTTGGCCCCAGAGAGTAAATTCAATATAAACTTAACCTCTTTATTACGGACGCTCTAGTAATCAGGTGAATTCCGAATCTCGATCAGGTGAATTTGCACGGGTAAATCCCATCTAGTCTGGCTGATGAGCTATGCAAGGTGACTTCTCAAACTCATTAACAATTCATAAAGAAAATTCAAAGGAAATTAATGTTTAATGAGTGTTTGGATATCTGATGAAAAACTGCTCATTTTTGCATCCTTAATTTCTCCTTCAAAAATGATTTTGTTTGAGAAGAAATATCAAACATTCGACACAGTGTTTCATCACCAGATGAAACACCTCGAAGTTGGTCAAAAATACTCCGCTGCGCGTCGTATTTTCAACTCTCTTCTCGGTGTTTCATCTGGTAATGAAACACAGCATCTCATGTTTGATATATTACTTCAAAAGTCCAGTCGCTGTATACCAAACAACTTTTTGAAGGCTTCAATAACTACAGATACCATGAAGATCTTTTCCATTACATTTTGTACTCTAGTTACTGTTTACTACTTGCAAAATAGCGAAAGGCGCTTTCAGAATTGTGCTTTACGTTACAACTTTTTACATCCAGCATTGTGCTGTAGCTCGTTTGATCTTAAAACAGTGATATGTCTACGACTGTACGTATGTAGCTGATATGTACAATTTTGTATGCTACTGAAAGACAGTGTCTTAGTACTGTGAATTAATAAACTTCAATGAGCTTCAATGCAGTTTCAAGACAAGTGTAAGCCTGGTTTTAGCTAGTGAACACTTAAAACTGTAAGTGGAGTCACAATTTAAGTGATGTCATCGTAGTGACTTCTTTTGTATGGACACTTCTCTAATTCGGACACTTCCCCCGCTCTGTCCCTTCGGTGTCCGTATTAGAGAGGTGCAACTGTAATGGGTTCGATTCCAAGAAATCAATTTCAAGAAACTTAACCTACTCTCTGACATTTAAAGCAACTGAGTTGAAATAATATTGCAAAGAAAGTTTAAAAACTACTTCTACCACAAAACATCTTAAAAACAAGGGTTATTTGTTGCCTGACTCACAACTTACAGTTGACTGTGATTGAGTAAACTGTAATGTGTAGTTCCAGAAAACATCCATAATACCCCCCCTCCCCCGACCAACCCCACCCCTTTGCAGGGCACTTTTACTTTAGACCACCCACACCCCTATAATTTCCATTCTAGGGGATGCTTGTCATACACACCACACCACAGAATTTTCTGTTACCTAACTTAGTTGAGACCCCCCTGAAGAGAATATTTATTTCATCAAAAATGCTGTTGCACTATACTTTTATGTGAAAGCTAATTGCATGTTTTCTGCGATAAAGTGAGGAAAAATCTTTTTATTCATCTTAAAACAGTGTCTAATGTTCTCAGTTTTGCCTTGCATGTAAAGGTCTTTCTTTGTTCATTACTAACAGTGAGTAGAGGTGTATGTCACAGAAAACCAAGGACACAATACCTTATGAGAGACATAATAAACTGGACAAAACTGTTCTGGATTGACGTTTTATCATACAAAAATAAAACAAGCCATTATAAGGACCCTTAATGATATTTTTGTCCTTTAAAACAATATTGAATTCCACATGTAATGGAATAATTATTTTCATGTTGATCACACAAGAAGGAATTGCGTCACAGCGTATCAAACCTTGGTAACAAAATCACCAAGGTACACAAAATCATGTAATTTTTAAAAAAAACAAACACATGTTTTTCGATGAAAAAGAAGTGTTGTCATGTTAGAATGTTGTCTCCAAATAAATCTTGCCGCAAAGATAACTTGAATTGAGTCATTTACGTGCAGCAGCATAATTATCCTTTGATAAATCAGCAGTTAAGAGAGTCAAAAAAGATTCAAGCTGCGATACATATATACATGTATATGCTACCACTGAAGGGCCATGAGGCAAATCCACAGAGTTGTTTGAATCAAGCTGTTGTGCAACACAACATGAGACTAAATGGCAAGCCCCTGAGAGAAAAGCCAAGAAATATAGTCCAGCAACTATTAGAGAGGCCCACATAGCAGTGTCAGAATGGCCGACTATGCTTTAACACAGCAGCATTTCGTGGCTGCCAGCATGGAACAGAGCGTCAGCAACAGGCTGCCATCTTCAAAACAGATGGAAGACCGACCTAGTGGCAAGAAGAGTTTTAAGATGACGCAAGTCTGAAGAAAGGGCAATATTCGAGTGGTCAAATAAGTTGTAGACTGTCCTTAAGTTTTCCTTGTGCTTTCCCGTTGAATGCTTTTTGAAACATCCACAAAAACGTCACGATATTCTTAACACAATAACCCGTCATTTTTTTATTCGTTTTTTTTTCCTTAATTTAAAAAATGTTATTTTCGCATACCTTTGTGATTTCGATACTGTGTTTGGATACACTGTAATGCAAGTCCTCCTTGCACAATCAAATTTTCCCATGTGTGGAATTTGATAAACTTCAAAGGAGAAAAATATAATTGAGGTTCCTTGGCTTGTTTTAGTTTTGTATAATGTATAACATCAATCCAGAACAGTTTTGCCCAGTGTACTATGAGAGCATCTATGAAAGAACCAGTAAACAGTTAAGAACAAGTTAAAAGAAGGCTAATAGAACATGACCATAACACAGTGAATACCACAATTATATTGTGAAATATAAAGCAATGAGCTGGATGACCAGCATTATTCATGAGCCGACATGACATTCATATTAGATATATGTAGACTATATCATACAGGTAAGCTGTGAAAAAAGCATTCAGCTATATCTGTTAAAATGTAAGATCATCAATAAAAACAATAATTCTTGTTTCATTTAAAGTCCCTGGAAAAAAGACCTTGAGAATCTGACCCCACTCCCTTGGAAATTGCCTCCTCTTGGACCCCCTTCCCACTGGAATTTCTGATGCCCTCCGTGGGGGGAAGTATAAACTGCATCCTGGTGTGGAGGGTAACAGTTTCAATTTTCTCATGAACCTATGCAGGTATACATGTAATACCTCCTGGAGTCACTGCAAGTTTTTCTTTAAACTTTTTAAACAGTTTTAATATTGCGCCAATAAGGAACAAACTGTGTCTTAACGAAGGTTTACTGAAGACCGAACGAGAACCGCATGGAATTACAAAGATGAGCCACGGGCGCATGCGCGCGCTAGATACCGCTGAAAGTAACGCAATAACAACGTAGTGGCGTGATTGCCTCCTCCTTCTTTCCTACCCTAACTAAGAAATAAAACATGAACAATAGGCTGAACTGATACGAGCACTAGACTAAAACCGCATAGGATAACAACGGCTAAAAGTAATGAAAGAGCTAGAATAAATATGAAACTGAATGTAACGGTGGGGTGTATTCCCCCTTATGATAAGGTACGAGTGAGCTAATAAAATACGCAGTTCATGGTAAAGACCGTAGTTACGGCTAGAGAGTACACGGCAGAGTTATTAGTCAAAGTCCCAGTCCTTATTGTGCCAAAATGGGGCTTTCCGCGAGCGGTCAGATTTCCTAGTGGGGATAACAGCTGCAGGCGTCGGCTGTGCATCATCAGTAAAAGAGGGGTCCAGGGGAGCTTGTGGAGGACTCCGAGAAGGCATAATGACTTCAGGAATTGGGGGGTGTTCCTGGGCGGGTAGCTGAGAATGAGCTGGAGACACTGAGTGGTGTACCGGAACAGTATAGGTATCCACTGGTGGAGAAGCAAGCACTGTAGGGGGTCTTAGTGAAGGGACGACGGGAACAGGATCATCGTCAGAGTCAGAAGCAGTGGATTCGGTCTGGCCACGGATGGGTCCTTGTGGAGTCTGAGCTAGGACAGTTGGGGTGACATGGTAGCAGTCACACATAGGAATGGTGTAGACCTTACTGCGGAACTGTGAACTGGTAAACTTGCGGAGCTGACAGAAAAGGTCTTTATCGATGCCGATCACAAGATACTTGTCGCGGGCTTTCAGTTTGTCTTTGTCACCTTTGATGAAAACAAGGTCACCAACAAGGACAGTGGGGATGGAGGCTTTGGTAAAGCCATGGGCCTTGGACTTAGCACTCGGCATGTGATTCTGCTGGCGGGAAAAGTTTTGACTGAGGATAATCTGGCGGTCAACAATTGGAAGCTGCGCACCAGTGAGCTGGTCGCGTTGCGTCCACAACTCAAGAGCTGAGAGGCCATCACGGCGGATGCGGTAGTTCATATTGGCCGTTGCTAAGGACAGCGTAGTTTGAGAGACGGGGCCTCCCTCAGGAGACAAGTTGAGGATCTCCAAGCCTAGCTCTTCGATTGCGCGCTCAGCCACAGGATTCTTGTTAGGGTTTTTGGGCCTACCAACCTCCAGGGTGATCCCATAAGAGAGGAGTACTCTGTCTTTGGCAAGGGCGGAGAAGCCAGGGGCAGGATCAACGCGGACGATCACCCCTCCGTCGCGAAGGGAACGGAGCTGAGAGCAGAGCATGATGATGGCATTGCGGAGGTCTTCGAGTTTTTCACTCGCGATGAAGGAAGACACGGTGTACGAAGACACTGTTTCCCTTAGAACCATGATCAGTTGACGATGACGCTTAGCGACATCAGCTGCAAATGATACGCCAATGGTAGGAGGAGCATCGGCAGATGACTGCGGGTGCAGGTGTTTAGGGATAGTCTTCAGAGATTGACAGGTGTGACAGCAGGAAGAGACAGTCTCAATTGCTTTGTCAAGGTCCAGAGCAAAGAAGTACCTGCTAAAAAGGCGCTTGGTTTGGTACTTGGAAGGATGACTGAAACGGATGTGAAGGGCTGTCAGGAGTCCATCAAGAACAGTGCGAGGGACAACAATGCGATCGCGAGGGGGCTGGAAAGGCGGGTGGTCTTTGACAACGAGAAGACCATCAGTGGCGATGACGACGTCCTGAAGATAGCGTTTGACATCAATTATTTTGGTAGCCTTCTTTGAAGGTCGGGTACCTTGACTGAGGTGAGAATGGGTTCGCCGGAGGTGAGGGCATTCCAGCTGGGTAGCTTGCCATGCGGCGCGGCTGGTGAAGGGCATTCGAACAGAACCCTCTAGGACTTCGCTCACGGAGATGCTGCGCACAACAGAATCTTCCAACTCCGCAATAAAGCGACAAATCTGACAGCTGGAGTCCAAGCATTCTCTTGGGTGCCTGCTGGCGAAGTCTGAGGGGAGGTTTTCAACACCTGCAATGTGGCGCACATGGACAGAATAGCGGCTGACTGTAGACAGGAAGGTGGTAACTCTGGAGCTGGCTGAGAACTCTCCTCTCCTAAGCTTATCGTAGGCTTGGACACAAGGCCTACTGTCCGTCAGAACTTCGGTTGTATGGGATGACTGGATAATGTAAGGGGCGAAGTGCTTGATGGAGGAGGCTATGGCCAGAGCTTCGATCTCACACGGTAGCCAGGTCACTTGATGCTTTCGCAGTTTCGCGCTGAAAAAAACAGCCAACAGCAGTTTACCGTTCCGGTGGGTGTAGAGTGTGGCTGCGATGCCTCTATTCTTCACAGAACCATCTGTCACGATCCACAAAGCGTCGCGGGGTTGGGGGATTGTGATGGTCTTGTGGTTTTCCAAGGCATGTTGGGCGGACTTGAAAGACAGGAGTAACTCATCGGACCACACTAGTCTTTCTCGAGATTCCTTTCCAGCGGTGGCCTGATCCAAGGGGTCCAGCAATTCAGCGAACTTAGGGAGTACTCGGCTGAGCACCTTGTATGCACCAACGAAAGATCGTAGGCCTTGAACAGTAGTAGGAGGGTCAACAGAGGATAATGCGGCTAACTTGTGGGGGCTAGCCTGTAGGGTGCCATTAGACCATACCCAACCCAACACGGTGGCCTTTCTGGGACAGATGAGTGTTTTGGGCGCGGAGAGACGAAGATTGTTGCGTTGAAGCAAGGAAAGAACGCGCCGCCAATTATGAAGGACATCTGTAGGGTTGCTCCCACCAACGTACAGGTCATCAGCAATTTTGGCAACACAACCCTCTTGAATTAGGTCACCCAGAACTCGAGACATTAGCTCCTCGAGGCATGTTTCCGACCCAGGCATGCCCATAGCAGAGCGGGTATAAACACGGATGCCTTTAAAGGGTGTGGCTACCCCACAGTACTTCATGGAAGAGTGAGCCAGTGGAATTTGATAGAACGACTTTAACAAGTCCGAGATAACTATATACTCCCACTTCCCAATTTCACGCAGTACACCATCGACGTTAGGCATTAGAGAAGGCTGGGGCTTGCTATACTGGGCAACTTCGCCGAAGGATGTCACAAGTCTGCTACCCCCATTGGGTTTCTTAACAAGGAAGGAGGTATTCAAGTACTCAACGTGTACGTTCACCTGTTCAGGTCTGGCAAACACACCAGCCACTTCGAGCTCGTCAAATTTGGCTTGCAATTCCTCAAGGGTGCTTCTGTTGTACTGTGGGAGTCTGCCTTTACGTTGAGGGGGGAGTGTGGGACCAATGTTGACAACAGCTTCAATGGTACCGCTAGCGCCGTTATATTTCGAGATAGTGGGGTTGAAAACATCATCAAACTCCAGATTCAGTGCTCTGAACTTGTCGCGAATGTCCTCGTCTAAGCAGCCATCGGGGTCAAGGATCACATTAGTGGAGAAGGGCTGGCAGCAGGTAGGGGCAGTAGTGGCTGTAGAGGTAGGGGCAGATGTGGTGTCTATCCTGTCAACAGGTATAACATGCCTTACATGACACAGCTGCTCGCCGGTCCGAAGAAGTATAGGAGAGTCAGTCGTATTGGTTATGCGTACAGCGTGGTCCACAGAGAGGACTTGTTGAGGTGGGGGCCATGCTCCTTCTGCCTTGAGGGGGGTGTTGGATGGACAGTCTAGTCGGGGTTCAAGGGCCCATAACGTATCTGGGTCAGAATCACAAGGGGTGTCAAGCTGAACGTACTCTCCTGGCAGTATAACTGTGCGTTGCGGGTTGCGTAGGAGAAAGGACTGGGTGCGTCGCACAGCTGGTTGAGTAGTGTGTTTGGAAGCAGTACCATAGTGGATTACGTCAGACCCGCCGATTACAATTTGGCGCCTGGCAGGACGGATGCCGATGTCGTTTCGGGCCAGGAAGGGGTTTCCCGCTAAAATGTCAACATCGAGTTGGCGAACAACTAGGGCGTCTAGATTAAATGCTTGCTGTCCACGAGTGAGAGTGCAATGCACTTCACCCACCACATCCATAGGGGTAACTCCATCGGCTTGGCGGGCCATCTGAGAAGCTGGGGTAACAGGTAGGCCATATAACTTAGCGGCCGAGGCACGAACCATGTTAGACGTGGCGCCAGTATCAAGGGTGAGCTGCACGGGGTGCTCGTGGTAAAAGGTGTTGAGAACAGGTGATTGAATGATGCTGACACGGAGTGCAGTAGGTGCAGTAGGTACATCACTGTGCTCAGGCGGGAGGGCATGATCGCAACACTCATCATAAGGGCCACAGTCGCCGGTCGCAAACTCATCAGGATCGTCGTTTATAAGACGTGAGCGGGCCAATGGTCTCCTGTCACGATCAGGCAGGTAACGGCACTCCATTAGATCATGGGTGTTGTGAGGGCGTCCAGCGGATTTGCAGAGAATACAAGATACAAATGGACGGCGGCGTGGTTGGCCCTGTCCGCCATTAGAGGTGCGTCTGGGGTTGACATTGCTAATACGCATGGCTTTGGTGTCCTCTATGGAGCGTAGTTCATCAAGGAGGGAATTAAGTGCTTGTGAGATTTCTGGCTTGAGTGAGGCAAGGGTCTTGTTACGCAACTCAGAACCATACTTCTGCTTTACCAGTAATGGTAGGCCAGGGTGGATCAGCTGCAGCCACAGAACTACTATAGTGTTCTCGAGCGATGGGGAAAGATCTTCATCTGCGGTCACCTGCTCACCGTGGTGGGTTAAGCCACCATTAACTGCAAGGAGGTTGTCTTCGAAGAAGGCCATGAGGCGTTGGAATAAGTCCTCTGGTCGCTCAGCAGTTTGAAGGCTGATGCTTGCAAGGTCGAGGAAATGGGCTCCGGAGGACTGGAACCCAAAATGCTGGCGAATTTTCTGCCAAATGTCATTCAGAGAGGTAGAGTGCTTTACTATGGAGTTCCTGGAGATCACGGGGCAAAAATTGGCAATCTGTCCGAGCAGAAGATCCAGGTGGGCATTTTTCTGAGCGGCAGTAAGTCGTTGTGCCTCAGGTACAGACGTGCCATCATTCGTAAGGCCTCTTCGAGGGTTGGCGGCGGTTTGTTTTTGCCATGTGGCCTCTAAAAATGGGACAAAGTTCTTGTCCAGGGATAAGATGTAGACTAAGTTTTGCCTCCAACTTTCGTACGAGGTGATGGTCTCGTTTTTCGTAAGCTGCCATTGTTTAGGCGCCCTGGGAGCGGCGGCCATGTTGGTTTTCCTACACGAGCGGTTACGGCGAATTCACGTTGATTTGTTGATCTTCGCACTTCGTGAAAATAAGGGTCACAGGTTCCAGACGACCACACTTGGGTTAGGGTCCACCGTACGTGGGTAAAAGCCGCTGCCACCACGCAAATAAGGAACAAACTGTGTCTTAACGAAGGTTTACTGAAGACCGAACGAGAACCGCATGGAATTACAAAGATGAGCCACGGGCAAATGCGCGCGCTAGATACCGCTGAAAGTAACGCAATAACAACGTAGTGGCGTTGTTGTTATTGTGACATGTATTTTCTGCTGACACTAAACATGAAAGGCATTTTAAAATAACCTCAGTGAACTGGTAATGATCAAATGTAAACAAAGCACTGGTTTATTCATTAAAAGTTCTTACATGAATCAAGTGAACTCACTCACTTCAATTCCTCATGAACCTATTGTTGTGGTGCATTAAGCTACCATGGTGGCCAATCATTTACATAAAACTGGTAAATGAGGTACAGTAACACCAGAAAATAAGAACCTACTTTTTTTGAAGTCTGCTGGCAAATTAGGTTCTTGTATTTTGGGGTACTTAATGGCAATTTAGGCTATGTAGGTTCTTAATTAGGTTCTTAGTTTTTACATATGAAGGAGATAGATTGTTGATTTAAAATCACAAAAATAAATTTTAAACTTTTTAAAGTTATTCATAATAATTGTATTATGCCATATAACCCTAACAAAACTGATGACCAAATTTCTTGTTAGTCTCAATTGCAGATTCAGAATCTGTAAGCCATGTTTTGTTCCTTGTATTTAGTCCACATAAGAGAAGACATGGTCCCTGCAGGGCTGAACATAGCGCTGACCATGGAAACTTGGGATATAACGAATTGTGGCATGACTCAGGAGCTCGCCACGAATGTTTTGTGAAGAAAGCTTAGGAAAAGTTAATGCAAAAGATTTAGAGCTTTTCCGGAATAGGTTGGTCCACGAATTCTATTGCTTAAAAGTGGTGATTACTTTGGAACAAGTGGTCGAGTAAAAGAAGAATCTTAATGAGCAAAACTTCGATCAATGGGGCAGATGGTGAGGCTAACTGGTCGGGTGTTGTAAACTTTCATTGTTTCATTTTCAGCGATGACCGAAATGACATGCCATGTTCATCACTTTTTTTGCTCTCTGGCAATGGGGTAATTTCTCTCATACTCGAATCTAGGCCCTAAATTTTTGTGTATTTATGCACATGTATTCAATCAATTCAGAAACAAATTGTCAAATACCATATATAAAATAAAATATCTTGAAGAATACTTGACTGTCAACAAAGTAGGAAGTCAAAAACTTGTCACGAGAAAATCCTGCTTCATGTAGATGTAATTGCCTCTTCATTTCTTGTGAATATATACTTAAAAAATAACTCATAGGTACCCCCCTTTTTACCACTGATAGTTACCTCCCTTTGTTAAATTGTTCATCATAATTTAAGCTTACATGTAACTTGCAATGATGATCTTCTTGGGCTTAACTTGCTTCACAATATCATGTTTGAATCCCTCAGTCGCAAGGACATATGTGAGCATTTTTGATTGGCTCGTTTGTTACACAGTTTAATGTGATTAGCCTGATTTGAATTAAGCATTGACAGGCCAAACACAACTAATTTATATGATATATAGCTTGTGAGAAGGGAGATTGAGCTTTTGATAGTGCAATAGCACAATTGCAAAAAAAGACGTCATTTGACTACAACTACCAGAATCCTTGAGTTTGTTGTTTTCTTATGCAAATTAAGGCTATTGTTCTGTAATCCTCAGCGGGATTGACAAATTTAAATAACAAAGCAAAACCGAAATGAATTGTGGTAGTTGTAGTCAAATATCGTCATCGTGCAATTGTCCTATTAACGTGACCGAAGAGTCAGCTTGAACAACAGTGGTTTTTCTTGCTCTCTTTTTGTGTAGTTTATGCAGTGGATGGAGTATTCTACACTGAGCAAATTTATTTTACCACTTTGAGTGTCACATTTAGAGGTTGAGGTTGCTGGTCTGTTCCATGCATATTGAGCAATTAGTTCTTATGGTTTATGTTTCTGCAGATGTTTTCTGACAGGATTTGATCACAAATGCAGTTTACCACAAAATGATTTTCTTTTACCTCTACTTAATACAGTGGCCCACAAGGGACAGTCGCTGCAAATAAAAAGTTGCTGCAAAACAAAATACAGTTGCTGCAAATAAAAAGTAGTTGATGCAAATAAATAAAAAATAATTGCAGCGAACAAAAAAAAATATCTGCTGCAAATAAAAGCAGTTGCTGCAAATTAAGTGACAGGAAAGTATGGGCACGCACTGATGGGAAGAGGAGGACTCAGTATAGTTGTATCCAGGGCCCACTCACGAAATGCTTGGCCTAATCCTCAGTGACAGGAACCTTATTTGAGTTCAATGGAAACAATTATCGTCAAACCCATGGAGTTGCATTAGGCATAAAAACAGCAGTGTCCTTTGCAAATATCTACAAGGCGGAGACTGGAACAAACCTAATCCAACATAGAAATTAATACCAATGGAAAATGTTTCATTGGTGACGTTTCCTTTCTTTGGGACTGTAACAGAAAAGACCCAACTTTTTCATAAAGAAACTAACAAATCCCATCCCAAAACTGAAGTCCACGGCCGAAATATGAAATAACAAAATAACTTTCCTTGATACAACAGTTTTCAAGAGAGAACATTTCACAGAGAAATCCATCTTCATTGGACATCAAATCCCACTATAAGCCGACTAAAACCTTTCAATATGTGCACTTTACCTCGTTTCACCCTTTGGGGGTAAAAACAAGTTTCATTAAAGGCGAAGAAATAAGATTGTTTAGAAAAAACTCCACAAAAAAAACATTTGAAGAGTGCCTTGTGAACTCGAAGCACACAAAATCCTAAACCGGATATAGAAAGGTCATTGTCAGGGGTCAACCTTGACTCGAGACACTGATAGGGGCTAAAACAAAAACAAAAAAAATAAAGAGAGACTATTGCCTTTCATTACAACATATAACCCAACGGCACAAGACCTTAAAAAGACGTTGATGGCAAACTGCAGTCTACAGGCCTAATAAGAAATCAGCCTCTGCAGTGCTGTAAACAGTTTAAGACCTCTGATCATATCCTACAAAAGACATGCTTAAGTGCAAAAATGTAACTTGAAGGCAGTTGATAATTCAACGCAACCACAAAAACCACATTGGGAGTCCTTGCAGGTCTGCCTTTAACTTCCTTACAACTACACTGAGTCCTCCTCTTCCCATCAATGCATGTGCATACTTTCCTGTCACTTAATTCGCAGCAACTGCTTTTATTTGCAGCAACTATTTTTGCAATTATTTTTTATTTGCAGCAACTTTATTTAACTTGCAGCAACTTTATTTTATTTGCAGCAATTTTATTCAATTTGCAGCAACTTTTTTATTTGCAGCATGTCCCCTGTGGGCCACCGTAATTTAAGCCTTACGCTTTTTTCTTGTGGCGAAATAACCTTAGTTTCTTTGGTTTCTCTAAAATGCCTGGACCTGGATAGCCACATGTAGTAGGTTTTATTTTTGGCTGTGAAGATAATGATTTCCTGAATTTTTTTTTTTGGATGCTAGAAGCCTAGAACTGTCAGCTAGATTGCAGAATACGCGACAGTGCATCTGCAGTGATTGGAAGATGCTGGAAAACCAGTGGGCAAATTTATACAAGCAAATTCTTATAAAAAAATCACAAGGAATTCTCTCAAAGTATTTTTTTCTGCAGAAGAAGGCTTTAAAGTTTGAAGTGCTCTTTTATCATTTTCTGTAAACTGCAAACGATCATTGCCAACTCCCTTCTGTGAATTTTGACATGTCACTGTGCCTTTTAATATTGGCATGCGCACGCGAAGAATTAGGCCAATCATGAGGCGCACAACATTAACGTTAACCCGCAAGAAACCTACCTATCACAAACACTCACATATGTCTTTGCGACTCTGCAGGATGTTAGAATGAACTTTTATGCACTTGTTTGCAAATGGACTATACAAATGGTTTAGACGAGTGTGTGGGCTGGCTGCAACATAGGCTAGGCTAAACAGGTTCTTGTATTTTTGCATGGGTATTAAAGTGGCAAATTTCTGCCAGAAGGTTCTTAGTCCACAGGTTCTTATTAGTAGGTGTTTACTGTATTTAAATGTTTAATGAAGAACAAAGCATATAAAATAACAAATGGATATGTTGTAGTTAAGTTTTTATCTCAGGTAATTTTTATTTTTCTTTTGTTTCAACTTCATTAGCATACATTCCCATACCCAAAAACAAAACAAATACAAAAAATTACATGAGGTAGAAAAATTAATTACAACAGATACATTAAGGTGACTACTGCATAAACACATAAATAAGCTAATTTTTTAAATAAAAAGGGTTTAATATAAATAATTGTTAAATTGTACACAGTTAAAACCCTATCACTCCCAGAGTCAATTATGGATCCAAAAAATTTAGTTCTTACTCTTGATCCCCTGGACGAAACCCCTTTATCAGTACTCCCACATGGTGCTATTTGTTTTCAGTACTGGGCGAAATGAAATTTCGACTTCTTCGTTAATAACGTTTTGATTTTGTCAGTGCACTTTTGGAAGTGAAAGAGTAAAAACATCAATAACTTTACATACCATGTCATCTCCCGCTGTATTGCTGGCATAAAGGTAGTAATTGTTATAATTCTCATGATTCCAAAGTTGAAGCTCTCCTGCCTCATCATCATCCTCACTCCCCCATGACACGCTTCCACGTGCCACACAACTCTGTGTACAGCCCAACCGACTGAGCTGACTGAGCCAGTCGGCCATTTTGTTTATTGGAAGAGCACCTCGTCCCCAGGCTCTCATCCTACTGAAAATCGCACCTGCCGCAAGGACTTATGGGCTGCATTTGTGCTCTGAAGTGTTTTTTATTTTCTTTCGTTTGTTTTATTTGAGGGTCTCAATGGGGTTAACCGATAGGCGTAAAACGGCCAAAAATTTAGCCGATAGCCGTAAAAATTAAAAAAATTTAACCGTTAGCCGTAAATAGCGTAAAAAAGAGTTCACCGTAAAAGAAAGTGTTCCCTAGATTTGCTACTTTTAAGGAAGGTACTAAACTCACTCATGGTTGCGTTTTTTATTTCCCGGCTAGTGTGACTCCGTGCGCACGTTAGGCGAAGCGCCTTTTAGGTGTTAACCAAGACCTAGGCTCCATTTCCGGCGCTTTCTTGGGGAACTAATTTTTTTCCATAGCGAGAGTGTGGCTTCTTGCTGGGGATTAATATTTGCAATTTTCAGGAGGCCGTACCCTCAAAACAGTAGTGAAACAACAGGCAGAGATGTCACTGTTTGTAAAACACGTTGCCGATAAACAACATTTCCCTGTTTTTCTCGGACGCTACGGTAGACATCGCCATGCCTAGTCCCTGTTCGGCGTCTTCCCACGCAATCTCGGTCAAGGCATTTCAGTGGCGAACTCGCTCGGAGCACATGACCCGAAAGGCATCAGCCGCGCGGAATAATGCGGCCTACGGACAAGGCAACGGCAAGACAGTCCTCCCGTACAGTCCTTCACTATCATTAGAAACACTGGACATGGGAATTTTGTTATTGCCCGTTTTCACACTAGACCTAGAAATGGATCATCCGTCTGAGACTACCCTGTGTACAGTCGCGCCCTCCCCACAGACACCCCTTCTCCGATTTTTTTCTGAGGGGAGGGGGCGGCTGTACACAGGCTATCTGGAACGGATAATCCTGTCTTCAAAAGTCAGGCGGATTGTTTATTCAAAATTAAAACTATTCCATTGCCAAATTAAGACGTATCATCTATCTGACGCGAATCATCAAACGGATAACCCGTCTCACACGAACAATCCTTCTCTAGTGTGAAAACGGCCATTTCTGTTATAATGAATGTCGCGCCCCGGCCTTGAGTTGGGCGTTCGCGTGTCTGCTTTTGCTTTTCCACAAAGATTATGTTTAAATTGACTATTGACATTTCTATGTGTAAAATAATATCAGAAGTACAAAACTTTATAAAAAGTATGATCTATCAAATGTTAAAATTTTTCAAAAGAATAGTTTATTTCATCCCGAGATGATCCGAAGACCTTTATTTTGATTTAAAGATACAAAAAAATACAGGTTAATTAATATTTAACTTTTTGAAAAAAAAGAAGTTAATTTTTAACTTTTTCGTTAACCGTAACTGAAAAAAATTAACCGATAGCTCTAAAAGAGCCAAAATTTTAGCCGATAACCGTAAAAGCCACCACCCCATTGAGACCCTCTTATTTCCCATGTGGGGGAAAGAAAACTCAGACAACATCAACAAAATGCACATTCAAGGTGACGATTTTCATCTTCCTCAAAATGCTTAATGTTTGAAAACGATGCTCTGTGTTCAAGTAAAATTATGCTGACAAATACAGGCAAATAGAGAAATTCTCAGTGTGACTGAATGGAGAGGCAAACACTTAAAAAAAGCGTAAACCCGGTACATAAAAATATGTGACAGGGAATTTTCACAGCAACGATTTTCTCTTTTCATTTTTTTATAAGTGCGATGTCGCCACCGGGATTACTACTCTCTCTTTAACCTGTCGGACCTGCTTCACTTTTTGAAGATTTTCTCTTTTGTAGTTCGCTCGTTTCGCCTTACCCAGGCGAAAATGGTCTATGGCGCAAGCGAAACGAAAAATACTGCCTAAGTGTAGGTTATGTTCTCGTCCGATGCTTGCTGTTTTAGGAACGGACAGTTAAAACAATTTAATGATGGAGAGGGATGGGGAAAGCAAAAACATTGTATACAGGTCAAAACGCTTGAAAAAATTCATCCAAAGCACAATGAAAACAAAAAGAAAACTCCAGAAAATCCAACCCCTTACCCTCTTATATACCATTTTTGACGAAAAAGGTCCCCTTTCGCATACCTTCTATCAGTGACAAATGGTGCCTCTTTCACATATAATTCTTTATATCGTTTATAGAACTTTGTATCCCTTTTGACTGCTGTAAATGCACTTTTTTTTTTACATAGAATAGCCTGTACACCGACGTTGTTTTATTTTTCTTTTTGTTCCTACTTCCTTGCTCTGGTGGTCAATAAATCCCCTGCGGTTTACATTTTATCACCCGCGCTCGACGGACTTTTGAAGAGGAAGTAGAGAGTCTGTCAACAGGCTACTAATCTCAAAAACAGAACGTTTTCTGGACTTTTCAAAGCCATTTCATTCATCTATTAGCCCTATTGGGCCCTTTAACAGACCCAAATGACAGATTTTCCTACCCTTTAATATACTTCAACAAGTGAAATCACTACTCTTTCTTATACAGCTATTTCGAGAAAGGTTGTCGGAAGGCTGGTATGGCCAGCCGAAATATTGTTATAAAAAAACAATACACGTTGTTCTGAATCAGCTATGCACTAATCTTTGGACTTCTCGTTTTTGGTATATATATTAGTTTTTTTTTGGCTTGTCAATATTTAACTCAAATCGGACTAATCACAAACTGTGTAAGAAACTAGCTAATGAAAAACACCAACATAGGTAACCCTTTCCGGCGGAGCCTCCCCGCCGTAGGCCAATATAGGAAAACCCCAGGGTCTGGTTTTTTTAAAAGATACTATTCTTAAACATTCTCTTTATTTCCAGCCCGGAAGCACAAAATATTGGCGTTCAGTCCCGAACACAATGAGTGATGCCATAAACAGCAAGTTTACTCCGCTACAAGACGATCCCCATCCTCTCCCCTGAGTTATTTCGAATCCTTTTCTCTTTGTCTTTAAAACGTGCATCTTCCATATACATGCTAAGAAGCTGTTTTATTAAAAGGCCGGGAATGAAATATATAAAACATTTCAATAATTGAAGCATTTGTTAGTTTCCCTGAAAGCAGAAATACGTATTATCAAGTGAGAATAACGGGACAGAGAGGGCAAGGCCCTGCAGCCAGTTCAGCAGGCCAGCGGCTTTGGAAAAATATGAAAATCATTGCACCAAACGTTATTTTAGGACAATTAAACGCTGTTGCTAGAATACATAGAAAATGTTAAATTCCCTTACAGCTATGCCACCGTTCTTTTATCGCTTTTAGGTCTCGGACCCCGCTGCCGCTCTATCTAAAGTTCTTTAAAAGCAAACGGCCTTTGACAGTTCATAATGGAAAGAAACAACCTCATTGAACAACAAAAGCAAGACTTGGCATAGAAAATAATCGTAATGAAAACTGTCCTTAACACTGCTATCACTTTATTCAATCCTCAGAATGCTAGAAATTACGCTTCTGAGAATTTGGTTTTCAATATTTTTGTGAACGGAAGCATGTCCCGAGACTGACCCCCTAAATTACAGCAGACCTGACACCCCCCTCACTACTGCCTTTGTCAACCAGCCAGGCTAATCATGTATTTATTGGATAAATAAATTATTAACATCCCGGAGGCCTATCATGTAAAATCACATGTATTTCCACATAAAAAGCGGTCCTTACAATATGTAACATGCCATCATTAAAAATTTACATAAGTTATAGCATTATTTGCTGTTGGCATGAATGCCACGAGTGATAATTCAAAATGGTTATACGAGGCAATTTTGTGGTATTTATGCCAAATATCACGTACATTATTTGTTCATACTACTACCCGCAAAAGGCTTGTAATTTTCACATGTAACTATTTCAAAAAAGCTGAAAATACGTATACCACTGCTCTAGGCCAATCAAATTGCAGAAATTTCTCATGTCGTAGTATAATGGGAAGTAATACAGCAAATGACGTGAACACGTAATTTCAATAACCTTGTCCAAAAAGCAATATTACAAAATTAAACAAAAGAGAAAGCTAGGAGTAAATTGGAGTATGAATGACTCCCGGTCCTAAACTGAATATAACGTCGACTAAAATGAACAAAGATTACCAAAATAAGTTTGCTCCCGACATTTGGTGTTTATTCGGAGGTATCATCTTTTGTATTTTGACATTTTTATATATTCTTATTTAAAGATGGATATTACAATTTTCCAGTTTTCACAAAGCCAAGTGACGAAAATATCCAACCCGTGCAACCCCGGTAAAGGTTGGACTATTTGGATAGAGTAAGACGACGTGGAGTGAGGAGAGATAACGGCTGTATTCACAGGCCTGCAGGTTACTAGACAAAACTTGTTCTTGGTACTGAAACTTGCACTAAGGTGCTCAGGCCGAAAGTCAATTCTAATTCAATTCATTTCAAGCCATAGGCTCGAATCCCGAAACATCGAGTTTGGATTCCAATTCGAGTTCGAGTTCTAGTTCATTATGAGCACATTGTTCAGGCGGTGTGCACTAAATAAAAGATTATTTTAATACTAATTTTTTCTTGCAACTGTTCAGCATAATTTTATGATATAAATTTTTTAATATATACTGCTGTTGATCCCCGCAGTTTGTTTTTCAGGCTTCAGGTATATGAAAGGGTAGGGATTTCACTTGTTGGATCATATGACAGGGTAGGGAAATATGTCATTTGAGTTTGCGAAAGGGACAAAGGGCTAACAGATGAATTTTATAGCTTTATAAAGTCGAAAGAACGTTTCAATTTTTGTGATTGTTTCCTATTTAAAAGACAGTGCATTTACAGCAGTTAAAAGGGATACAAAGTTCTAAACAAGGTATGTGAAAGGAGTACCATTTGTCAATAGAAGGTATACTAAAGGGGTACCTTTTCCGTGAAAAATGGTATATAAAAGGGTAAAGGGGTTAAACCTTGGGGCGGAGCCTCCCAGTATAAAAATTCATTGAGTACCCCCCGAAGATGCCTCAAGCGTTAAGTCATGTCTGCACTTACCAATTATTTCACTGATATTGGTATGAATTGTCATATCCGGCTTTGTCACAGGGTCTAGAGGAGATGTGTTTGTCGCTAGAACATCAAAACCCGTCGAAAACCATTGAAAAAATGGGTTATTTTGATCGCGTTACAGTTTCGTCGTTACACATTCTATATACCGCAAACCAAGAGACCGTGAGGGCTCGCAAGATTGGCACTTTGTGCCTCGGTCACCCTTCGGGCGACGTGCCGTGCGCCAGCGAGGATATGGCTTGCAGTTATTGATTTTCGAAACGGCAAACAACAAAGTCGATCTCGGTCAGATAAGAAGCGAAGAAATCGTTTACAATAGATTCATAAAGATCTCACTGGGCTAATTAATCATGCTAAGCGACAGGTATAGACGTTTTTCAAGGTGAGAAAGTAATTCATTTATTCACACGAAACTCCTCAGGACCCTGTGACCTAAACGGTCCCTTCGGGATTTTCTGTCTTGACGTCATCCTAATCATTTCGTACTTGCGGGCGCAAACAATAGAAACATAATCATTACCTACCGATTCCTCGCGGCCCCCGTTCAGGCAAATCGAGATTTTTCTGGCATACTGACTGTATATTTCAACTGTAAGTACTTTCCTTAATATAATATTATTCGCGAGTTACTAGAGTGCCTCCTCGAGATTTCGCCTTGTGGGCGAAATCTCTGCGGGGGCAAAAACGAAGTTTATGTTTGATTTAACTTTTGGACTCAGTAACGATTCTCAATAATCGTCAACCTTCAAAAGTTTTTGGTTTTGCGAATCAAGAGATGGCGCAGTGGTGAGAGTGCTCGCCTCCTGGCACCTATTAATGTGGCCCGGGTTCAAATCCCGGCGTCGACACCATATGTGGGTTGAGTTTGTTGTTGATTCTCTCATTTGCTCTGAGAGGTTTTTCTCTGATTACTCCGGTTTTCCCCTCTCCTCAAAAACCAACATTTCCAAATTCCAATTCGACTAGGAATCAGGCCAGATGAATAACCATTTTGTGAATGTGCTACCTCCGAATCATTACTACTTTCTCTCTTTTTTTATTTATTTTTTCTTTATTTTTTTTTTTAAATTTGACCGTCACTCTTAAAAAATAGTTAAAATTAACCGTTAATCGTCAAAGCTACCACCCCATTGAGACACTCTGTTCCATGAGGTACTCAAGAGACGTTTTGGTAGAGGTGTGCCGCCGAGGCGCGCCTTCAAACCTTGACCCCGGTTGAAGACAAAAATCGTTCATTTTGCAACCCTGTTTAAGAAAAGAGGCCCTATTTTACGACCCTAATTCGTTCTCTTTCTTGCATACAGAATAGAAATATTTTTCAAAATTCAT
>OZ037776.1:25580200-25690200 GCA_964035525.1 Porites cylindrica | reverse complement strand
GCAATCTTGGATTTTTGACATGTTTATCCTGGATCGTATCGATCGAGAACTCCACTCTCTCAAATATTTAGACCTTAAATTTGGCTTATAAAGTTCAGAATTTTTCAGACTTTTTCGGCAAAATACCTGTTAGAATCCTTCTTGATCTTCTCTTGTGTGTTCAGGTTTTCTAAGGCGTCTTTTTGTGCCCTGACATCTTCATTCACGGCATTTTAAAACTTCGTCGCCATCTTGACACTGAGACGTACGGCAGGTTGCCATGGCAATTAAATAATTTCACATGTGAAATTACAAATTAACGCTGAAATTTCGCGCCAAAATTAAGGAGTAATTCGTCACCTATGATATTATAAAGGCAACCATCACTTTGAATGGCTAAATGCAATTTTAAATCATTCAAACGTAAAAAGTAAAATATGTCTATCCTCTATGAGGAAATTCAATTCAATTCAATTCAAGGAAAGTAAACTCGCCATCAATTCCCCAATTTCCTTTTACAACGAGCATGTCACATGACCATAATTATAAGGTCCAAGAAGACCTCACCATTTCTACTTGGGGGAACTCTTGTCTTCTTCTAGGTACGTAACATAGCGAGGATATTGCAAATTAATCAGAGCTGTTTCGCCCTATGCATAGTGATGAGTAGCCACTTTTCCCATCGCTTTGTTATTTTTGTTCTGTTTTTCCTTTATTTTGGTACCACTGGTATTCCAAGCGATATCAAGCTATGTCTAACCGTTCGGAGCACAACTTTGAACGATTTCTCTTCCAGAACGACCATCACTTCCGTAGAGAATCCTGATTTCGAAATCTGGTTGGAGCTGAATTCGCTTTATGAATAATCTACCGCTTATTCTGCCAACAATAGGACGGATTCCTTGCATCACAAGCTATTGTCATACCGGCAGAATCGGAATGATGCAAAGATCTATTCAGGCGTTCAAGTTGCTATTTTAACACTCGCACGGAAATTCAAGCGTGGCAAACACCCGTGTACATATTACTCAAACTGAATCCTGGGCCTACAAATAATGACGACCAGTCAACTATCTCAACTCATTGTTCTCGTGGGCGCTGTGCTACGTTGTCTACCCGGTCATCAGTCTTATCTTGTGCGCCAAATGTCAATCGATTGCCTTTTCACAACACTTCACACAGGATACCTGTCCACACCACAAGTATGCGTCGGCGTGATTATAATCGTTCCTATATGATTGCCAATTTAAATAATATTCCCTCTCTTAACCGTGTTAGCCAAGTTCCCAATTCGCGGTTCTGCAAGAACTTTACTTCGTGTCTCTTAAATGCTCGAACGGTCTGCAACAAAACTTTGGTTATCAAAGATTTTGTTGTTGATCATGCAGTTGATTTGTTGGGTATCACGGAAACATGGTTGCATCTGAAGGGAGATGACGTTACAATTGGAGAGCTCTGCCTGAGTGTTTACCGTTTTGTTCACACTCCGGACCGGCGGGGACTGGTGGGGGTGTAGTTCTTCTCTACAAACAAGGCTTTTGTACTAAGACACGAATGTGCAAGCATTCTTTTAGGTCATTTGAATGTATGGACGTTACATTTAATATATATATTTAGCCAGGGCTATCTGCAGAAGCTTGTGGATTGCAGGACGACGTGATCCTACTTTGTTTGGCGCCGTCTACGACACCACGACGACGAAATTTACTGGTCGCGCTTGCGCAGTACACTGTAACTCACTTCCGGTCGTCGTCAACAAAGTCGTCGTCGTGGTTCTTAAGTTCCCTATTTTCCAAAAATGGACGTGTGTCCCTGAAAAAAAAGTCCAAGTATAGTCCCTTAGCCAGATAAGCAAAGAAATTGCTGGTAACCACAATATACTACATACAGACAGACTTTATTGCAATTCCCTATAAGGGTAAATAATGTACTGTATTTACCGTTTGCTTTATCTGTAGCGGTATATCGCTACATAATTTAAAGGAACACTAAACAGCGAGCTCAAAATACTTCATTATCGCTCAAAATACCACTTCTCAGGCAAAAAGACGACAATTTAGTTCCCTCGAAAACCACACCCAATTCCAGACCAAAATGGGCAAAGTGTATACCCGTTTTCAGACCAAAACGGTGCCAAAACCCTACCCGATGGGGCGGCACATACCTATATAGCTTATATAAGGCTTAAAGGGAGTACTCCCGGGGAAAATACTAAGTTCTGTGTAGAAATGAAACAAGCCAGGGTCATAAAATAAGGTTTCTTGTCTTAAGCAAGGTAGTGAAATGGAGCAGGAAGTTTTTTATAGAGCAAAGGGCCAGGGTTTAGGGTTCAAAGACCTCGTTAGCCTGCATAACACAACAGGCGATTTATGAGCCAAGCGAGGCGAACGCGGCGTTTTGCGCACAGCACGAGACGAGACATAACTTCCTAGCACACATTAATTTCTTAGCTCCTCACACTAGACACATTTCTGAGCGATTTTTTTATTTCAACAACAGAAATTTCTGAAAAAAAGTACAGTAGAACCCCATTATCCCGAACTGTGAATGGAAACGAAAAGCAGTTCCAGTTAGCAGTTCGATTTATCGGGGGTCGATTAAATATTCAATTTGCCATTTTGATAATTGATAAACTTGGTACTGATTTTCAGCATTTCAGTCGGTATAGCACAGTGCATATCAAACTTATTTCATTAGAAAAGGTTACATGATTACTTGCAGTTTGTGATAAAACGTGATCTGTTCGTGGCACCATTTAAAATCAGACTGCTGTAGTGTTAGTTTTAGTGTTTTTACCTGTTATACAACAAGAAGAGCTAATGGGATGGCATCCCAGTGGAGTTACATGATCTAGAATTCGAGTTATTGGCGCACTGATTTTAACTCAAATTTTTGATAGGGAAAGGAAATTTAGTTCGGTTTGAGTTATATGAGTTAGAGTAAGCCGAGTAAACATGACTGAAGAGTGTGGTGAAATCCAAGAGAAATGGGACTTGGTTCGAGTTAGCTAGAGGGGAATGCGAGTTATCTGAGTAATTCGAGTTATCGAGGTTCTACCGTCACTGTACCGTACAGACAACGAGGAACAAGCTATTTCACATGCTCTTTAATTATTTGATGTATAATGTATAATTAAGATGGAAAGTAAATGAGATTTTTCTCTTCGTCGATAATCTCTAGCATGGTTGGCCTCATGCTCGGAGTCTTCTGAAGGCATCTCCGTACCAGGCCCCTAAACTCAGTGTTCGTCACAAGCGAGACTTATACTTCACCCCTATCAGAATCTGGAAGTTCCCGGATGCACATTTCACATAGAAGAACACCAAAGCTGTAAACATCAATCTGGCGTCAAAAGAAAATGATATGAAAATTACATGTAATATACAGTTCTATGGGTGTTTTAATTCTCTGCTACTACTTATATAAAGCCAGAATAAATTTTTTTTGGCCGGTTACCCGGACGAGAAAAGCTGCTGGGTCAAGTTCATGTCGGTATTCTTAATTATTGAGTTTTCATGCTCGTTCGCCGTGTCGATCCGCGCTTGTTTACTCGTTTTGACAGAGGGTTACGTTTTCCATGGAAAAACATACAAACAAAAACAAAGCAGGCTGGGCCGAAAAATCTTATTCAACCACATAAAAACAACCGCTTGATGGCTTATAGGGAGAGTCCCCTCACCCCCGAAAGGGGTACCGGCGTTTTCAGGCTTCATGTATGTTAAAGAGAAGGGATTTCACTAGTTCAAGTATATGAAAGGGTAAGGAAATCAGTAATTTCGGTCCATATTGACTGTAATATATAATAAAAGTACCTTAAAATGCTAACAGAAGTGATTTTTGTCCATTGCATAGAACTGTAATTGCCTACGGCTATTTCGCCAGAAATCAATCGTCTTTAAAATTCTTTGACGAGTGTTCTAGCACAATGTATGTATTAGTGTGCCAGTTTTATTTTCCATTGGCCTATAGCTACTTTATGCACTCAACAAAGGTTTCAGATATCAATAATGGTTTGAAGGAAGAATAGCTGAATAGCTCTCATTAGTGCTCTTTTACATACATGAGGTATAAAGCCATTTACATTACAACCAGGCCAAAGATGACCGACCTTTGGATGATTACTGGGCCCAGTTGTTGGAAGGACGATTAGCGTTTCTTTTTCTTTGGTTCGAAAGCATATTCTCGGATAATTTTCACTGTTATTTTTAATGAATCCAGTTGACAGAAAGAATTAAACTGAATTTACTTTTTAAGCTTTCATCATGATCTGAATTCAAATTTCGCGCTAACCTTGGTTACCCGCTTAACTCAGCGTTTAACAACCCGGCCCTGGTCTTTACAAGGTGTTACTTAGACAGCCTTGAATTCTTTATTTTTTCAATGAGATCTAACCTTGACTGTTTGCTGTGGTGTAAGCGCCTCAGGTGCGCTGTAAATCATAGCTCCAGGAGCCACTGTCATGTTCTGTTGCATGAAATTAGCAGTGCCATAATCTGACACTTTGCCTCTCCATTGGTCACCCTGTCGCCATAGGAACACATTAGCATTGCTGATATCCCAGTTAATGATGAGTACTGGTTTTTTATGATGCAGATAGTTAAGTCCGCGAGCTACGTCCAGAGAAATGGCTCGTATTTCTCTTTCAGATAGTTGCCGCTGTTCCAACAGAGTCCTCAAATTGTTTTCGCTGAGCTCGGTTAAAAACAGAGGGCTTTCTTCGTCATTTGTGGCCCCGATAAACTGTAGTAAATGAGGGTGATGACACTTTGAAGCAATCTCCTTTTCTCTGTATTAAAGAGGCGTGTGTTATATGGAGAAAGAATCAAATCATTGATTTGTTTTACTGCTACAGCGCACCCACAATATACTCCTTCATAAACACTTCCCCAACCTCCCCTCCCAAGGCATTTGTCTGTCATCTGAATTTCGTGGCGAGCAATGATCCAGTCACAGTCGGCTCTTAACTGCCTTTGTGAATTTTCTTCTCGTTGCTGCATCTCTCTCAACTGCCTTTGTGAATTTTTTTCTCGTTCCTGCATTTCTCTTAACTGCCTTTGAGAATTTTCCTCTCGTTCCTGCATTTCCCATAACTGCCTTTGAGAGTTTTCTGCGCGATGTTGCATCTCCTCTAACTGCTTTATTGAATTTTCTTCTTGTTGCTGCATGTCTGTTAATTGCCTTTGTGAATTTTCCACACTTTTCTGCATCTCCGTTAACTGCCTTTGAGAGTTTTCTTCGCGTTGTTGCATTTCCCTTAACTGCCTTTGAGAATTCTCTTCGCGTTGCCTCATCTTCCTCATCTGCTCTGGACAGTTTTCCTCCTGTTTCTGCAGTTCCCGTAATTGCCTTTTTAGATTTTCCTCTCGTAGATCTTGCATTTTCATTTGTGCTGCAAAGAGTTATTAGCGCAAAAAGTGTGATTCCTCTAAACACCTAATTAACATAACGATACTATATTCGTCTCTAGTTTGACTAGTGGCTCCTCCTAAAATGTGCAGAGAATTTCACACGCAACAACAATTATTTGCGGTCTGTTCCCTTAAAGTTTGTGGTCTGTTCTCTTCAGAATTTGCTAAGTTTACTTTTCTATTTAAGACTACAAGTTTTTTGTTATACGTAAGTTTAAGGGGCACAATATTAGTTTACCTAGACATACCCTTCGCCTCTCCTTTCTATTTACCACGTGATTTAATTTAAGTGTTGTAATATTGTATCGTGCCTTTACATTCTTTGTAAATTTATTGGTTACTTAATTTTTAACCTTACATGTAAATTTAATTCTGTATTTCCATTTGCTAAGGTTTGGAGAAACAACTGATAACTAATGAAATTTGATAAGTTTTATCACCCAGTCTTACCTTTGATAGAAACAGGCAGCTCATCAATAAAGAAGTGAATATCATCTGGATTAGCATCTTTAAGATGGATGGTTACACGGGGTAGGTTTCCAGCGAAGGGATGCATGTATTGTAATCTGCTTATAGTAACTGACGTATTGGTAACATTCATTGAACTCTGAGCCATAATGTCAAACTGAAACAGATTAAGACCAGTTATATTGACTTTCCACAGTAACCTATAGTCAGTAGACCATGAGATTCAGATAATCCTAATTTCACTAAAATTTGCTGATCCCCAGTCTAGAGAATCCTGCGCTTTTTTTTTTCGCAGAGAGGCGAGCGCCAAACGCGAGTGACTGATGACAAAGCGCAAGGACCATGGGAAGGAGAAAAGCAGAGGTCCGTTTTTTCTTTCCCGCCTTCCTTTGCGCGCGAATTTTCGTTGACAGAGAGACGTTTGGTACATTGCAGGGAACCTTTGAAAGGGCCTACACCAGGTTACGCCCACAAAGAAAACAAAGACAATCAAGATAGAGCCTAGGAAAATAAAATTAAGGCACAAAACAAAGTTAAGTTACACAGTTTCGTACCGACGTAAACCCATATTTTATAGAAGCCTTTTACAATTTGATAAGGTTAAACAATACGAGGATATGAAAATGTCCTAAAACAGGAGCCCGCCACTCGGCTTCTGGCTAACATGACTTTAACTACATTTTCAGAGAGCTAAAAAAGGTTGAAAACGACGAAGTTTTGACGTTTTTAACTCTCTTACATCGATTTTGTCATGAGAAAATGAGCTGATTTTATGTGATTAAAATTATAGCGCATTATTTTATATTGATTTTAAAAGTTTAAAGAAATAGATAAAATCATGACGGGAAAGGTTTTCGAGAACCCCAAGGACCGGCAGATTATGACGTGAAGGTGTGGTCGGTGGAACACAATTTTCCTTCGAACTTTTCTAATCAAAGAACAGTATTTTATGTAGTTTTTCCATGGCCTTTTTTGACTAAACCGTGCTCATTGGGATATGTTTGAAAAACAACCTCGTTCCAGGGCTCCCTCCTACTTGTAAGAGAAAGCCCTACGAACGAGTTTTCTTGAGAAAAGTTAGCCTGTTCCAGGCCTTCAGATAGTAGAGCGCGGGAGAAAAATTCACAGAGGAAAAAAAAAAAAATCGAGGCGAGACTAGAGGGGGAAGGGGAGAGAACGCCTGTAAACATTCCCTTACAGAGCTCTTTCCGCCCGTAACTGACCGCCCACCGCGTAACTGTGGCATCAACTACAAAGACGCGACCAATAAGCTTCGTGATAGTGTGAAACGTGACCTTTGAGTTAGCTTTCAATAAACAACATCAGAGGTTTTCCTTCTTTTAACTAAGCAAATCTAATTTCTGTCGCTCTGAGTCTAACATTTAGACGGTCAGTCATGCATACTGGGCAATTATTTCCTGCGGTTTGTTTCTGAAAGAATTTGATTCCAGATGCAGTTATTAAAAGTACTGATTTTCTTTGACCTCTGTTAAAGCATTAATCTTTTTATTGCGGCTAAATAACCTTTCAAATAAGATTTTTTTGCCTTTCTGGGCTTCCATAAATGATCTCACACGCACACCTTCCTTTCACATTGCCGTGTCTTCGTCCATGCCTTCCTCCTGTCCCCAATCTATGGCTGTTGTTGCTGTTATTCCAAACTCGCTTGAGCTTGGTGTCATTATGGCTAGGAGAGGTGCAACGATGATGATCGTGGAAATTGACTCGCCAACTTTTCCTTTGATTGCGTTTATTATTCGACGTGGAAAGAGTAGAAAAATGAAGGTCTCCCAGAGCCCTCTGGAAGAATCGCGAAAACGTCCTGGCCTCGGCGAACGAGATTCAAGCAAATTTACTGCACTTCAGGAAAAGATTCCCCAAACAGGAAATGCTCGGCTGCATTGTTTAAATATTTACCTAATATCGTAAACCCACTATCCCCCCACCACCTTCTCAAATAAGCCTCCTCTCTAAAAAGCCCCCTTTTCAGGGAAAGGAGGTTAATAAAACCACCGCCAATATTTTAAGCCTCATCATTTTACAGTAAAACTTCATTTGGCCAGAAGATCTGGCCGAGAGATTATTTGTTCACGCGTTAAAAGTTCTGATTTGTACTCAGTGATCCTCGGCTGCATAACCTCCAACTTCTTGTACTTGAGTTTTCCACTTTGCATTCTAGTTCTTCCTGTGGACTGATACCATCTCAAGTAAAACCCCCCGTCTCCATTAAGCCCCACAAAAAAGTATTTGAAATAAGTTTGCCCTGGGGGGCTTAATAGAGGAATTTACGGTATGAATTTTTTCAGACCGGCGCTTGAATACTTCTTAGGGTAACTTAACGTGCGGAAGGTTTGTTTCATTTAATTTTCCTTTGCACGGTTTTTTTGTTGTACTTTGCCCCCCCCCCCCCCCTTCCTCCCTCATGAAGTTTTCTAATCGTCCGTCCCTAAACTGAGTGCATTGATTCATTCATTTATTTTGTCAGCATCTGTTTGTGCTTGCAGATTTTGTTTGATACCGAAAGTATTTAAAACTTGTTACAACTCGATCAAGGCACTTATTCGATTGTGTACAGACTAGAGGACATTTATTTTCCGGTAGAATTAAGAATACTCTTCTCTATTGCCACTCAGCTTGTTAACAATGTAAACCTCCAAAACCAAACCAAGATGTCCTGCGTAGAAACCTCACGCTGTAGGCGATTAAAAAGAATTTATCAAAACCCCTTTTTGGCGCTTCTAACATGACAATCATTGCAGTTCGTTGTTATTATTATTACTCATGATAACTTTGAGGAAGTTTACCAATCTCAACGTAGACCTTTTTAAGTGTCAGGAAAATTTTAGTTTCTGGACTTTATGTAAAATCATCTCTGAACTTTTTTGTCGTCACGTAAGCCGCTATGAAATGTATTTTCAAAATAAGACATTTACCGAAGTTTATCTAAGCGGTTATCATAAGCGGTCAGTAAAGTAAATAAATGAGATTATAAGCATGAAGTTATATGTAAACACAAATTGAACTTACTTCAATATATCCTGATTTGCTGACGCGCAACTTGAATTCGTTTTTCCACGGATACAAATGATGAAGTTCCACTGATCCAGGTTCTAAGTCATCTTTACCTGTCCACGATACGTTTCCTGACACTTCACAAATCGTAGTTTGTAAAAACTCCATTTTAATACCGTGATGCTTGAGCGTCCTAAAACCAGTCATCCACAACCGGAAGAGGAAGCGAAACAGGAACAGAAAACGAAAGATTGGAAAGGGAATTTTCCTCAGATGGACGAAATATATCAGGTTGCAAGAAATAGACGATAGTCCACGCTCTCTTTCCATAAAGCAAAGTAGTGAGCATATCATATCATATCCTAACATATATCATATCATATCTCATATATCATATCAGGGCAACCTTTGATATTTCTTCTTTTTCAATTCTTAATCCGTGAGACCAGGGAATGTCACAATTTATGTTAACATAATTTGTAATGCCGTGAAAGGTTTTAACCCAGGAGTCATTTCAAAAGTAGGTTGAGTTTGATCGTCCGGGTGAATGTAGTCCTGAATAGGACTGTTGTTGTTGACAGTGACTGACGTTTCGACAACCTGTGCGGTAGTCATCTTCAGAGTCAAAGTGAGTTGTATCACGTCAGTTGATGGTATTATACTCTGGTTATTGATCTGATTGGTGAATTACATTACGGAACGGCGCCTGTAGATACGTGTCGCTCGCAAAATCGCGGTTCCCATGACTATTTGCGCGCTCACGAAGGGAGCCGACGCATGGCGCGTCCTTTGATTCAAGACTCAAGTGTTAGGTAGGGTATTGTTTCCACGATACAAAGGTAATTTAACTTGAAAATCTATAGATCCAAGCTTTCGCGCTACTCTCTGTTTTATAAGGAAATGCAAACGCTCAACTTGATAAATATTTTGACTTCATAACATATTTTAACGATTTAGGCCAGCACAATGTATAGAATTCCAGGAAAACAATTCAGGAAGCCGAACGGTTTTGAACTGCGCTAGAAGTTATTTTTATCAGTATGCAAATCACCTACCCAATCACTTACTTTCCATCGAATTGAAATATCCTGGCTTTTTTTTACCACTTTTTGATTTGAATTGTTTCATTTTATATTATGTTTTTGCAAGCTAAGCTCTTTCATGCGAATTTACGCTTTCAAAAGGAAAAAAACTTCAAGGAAACGTTGTGTTTACAACCACGGCAATTTGTATCTATTTCGCTTCACTTACGCTTATATGCAAATTACTGTTCATCCACCGGATTTCGCTGGAGACAAAAATATCGATTTTGAATTCCCAAATGCTTGTCTTTTGGGGCACCCCTTTTATTTTGGCTATCACGATTTTAAAAGCTATGCTTCAGACTTTTCATTCCAACGTTTTAATGCGGGAAAGCTAGGAGAAATGCTCCAACTGATTTAAGTCACGCAACACGCTTTAAGACCGCATAACTTGATCTTTCTGTTATCTTTTGTTCTTCTATTGTCTCCAAAACAATAACGATGTTTTACCAATTTCCACCTACAAATAATAGGACACATTTGATTGACAGAAAAATTTGCATTTACTAGCAACGCGTATCTACAGGCGCGATTCCGTAATGCGTCGCGATGTTATTGGTCGTCTGTCAGTTAAGTCGTGATGTTATTGGCTATGAAGACTCGTAATCAGTAATTGGTGCGTTTCGATCCGTCTGTTGTCACAGTCAAACAGTCGTCTATTGTTAGTCGTAGTTAGCAAAACTAACTACGAGAGAACGACTGGAGAACTGACAACTTGACTAACATCTTTTCAAGTGGGGGGATAACATGTCATTTTCATATGCAAGGATTTCATGTTTTCGCGCGAAAGCTCACCTGGTATTTCTTTGTTGTTTACATAATATATTTATCATAACCAAAGGCAATTTGTTACACTGCGCATGCGCATGGTGTATCTATTCTCGATCCCAGTGTCCCCTGCGTGCCTACACTTGTCTCCCTGGGTCTGCTCCTGAAAGGCCGATTAGTGTTAATCCAGGATTAAAATTTTCAGTGGCACGTTTTTGTATTTTACCTTCCAAAGTATTGCTGTATCTAACTGGGAGTAACGGCTCATCAGTATGTTGTAAGCTCCACTTGCATGCTCGTAGACAAGAAAACTTTGCGTCAAATTTAGTTTACTCCTGGGTTAAACTTATCCATCCTTCGAGGAACCGGAACCTGGTGGTTAAATACGTGCAGCAGAGCACCTAGGTCGAGAATTTATTTTGTCGAGCAGCCTCAACATTTTCACCACTGAAAACAAAAAAATGGTGACCATGAAAATGTTGTGAAGCAGCTTAAACAAGTTCAAATTCTTCACCACATATAACAATCATGTTGTGAGAGGGGGACAGTTAAAAACTGAATCATTTCAAGCCGGCTCTCACATGTACAACACCAAGCGTCTGTTTCTTAAAACCCCCGAAAACATTTTGAAGTACACAAACTTCATTGGCAGAAATGTGATTTTAAATTTTTACAAGATCGATATTTATTTACTTTCACATTCGTCCCAGCTGCGGCAGTCATATTTCACATGACTTGAAAAAAAAAATATGAAAACTTCAAACGAAAGTTATTAAGGGGCATAGTTCATGTCATAAAAAACAACGTAAGGCTACGTGCAAACGGGCGCAACAACTCCCAACAATGTTGGGAGTTGAAAGACAACAATGTTCTGTCCGTTTTCACGGGGCGAAAAGTTCCACCGGTTTCAAACTTTGCACAACAACATCCAACAACATGCAACAGGGTGTGCAAACGGACGCAACATGTAACATCCAACAATGTTGGGAGTTGTTGGTCAACAATGTTGCGTCCGTTTGCACGCAGCCTAACACACATGTCAAGTCCTTTTAATACAAAGACGACAAATAGGTAACCTTTTTACGATGCAATTCTTAACTATCAGGTAGAAGGAGACACCATGAGTTTGAATTTTCGGGACTAGTAAATTCAATGTTTGCTAATTCTTAAAACGAAAGCCGATTGCCTATCGTGCTATTCTTTAAAAGGTACTTTTTAGTTTTAGAAGCACTATAAATTGCTCCAAACCTTGTTCTGTAGAATGACTCGTTCCTCGACATTTCAAAATATCCTTGGCAGTTTTGATGTATTGCAATGCATTTTCAACGACTTTTACTGCTGTTCGTTGCTTCCAACTCAGAAAAAAGGTATTGAGATTGGACGCTACCTCGTATCAGAGCTCAGATAGAACTGTCCAACACCTTTGTTTATGGCTTCAAAATGAGCACGAGGGCAGTTCTACGAAGAATTCGCGCCTCACCCAGCGGGGACCAACGACAATGATGGTCATGCCTGTGAACCAAATTACATCACAGGGCAAAATGAAATTATCACAAATACACTACCCGTGAACAATTTTACAACTCTGAAATTTTTGTCTCTCCTTCCTTCAATGAATAGGTAGTTTTTTCTTGATTATTACTTTTTGCTCTGCAATACATGTTTATACAGATCGGTTCGCAGACATGGGCATCATTGTCATTCGTCCCCCCTGGCTGAGGTGGGAATTCCTCGCAGAGCTGCCGCTCGTGCTCATTTTCTGGTCATAAACAAAGGTGCTGGACAGTTCTATCTGAGCTTCGATACAAGGTAGCTTACAATCCCAATACCTTTTTCCTGAATTGGAAGCAACGTAAAGCAGGAAAAGCCGTTGAGGATGCATTGCAATACATCAAAGTGTATGTAGCAGGAGTTTGAACCAAAACTGCTGAGGAATACTTTAAAAATGTCGAGGAACAGGTTTGGAGCATTTTATAGTGCTTCTAAAACTAAAAAGTACCTTTTAAAAAATAGCACGATAGGCAATCGGCTTTTTTTTTTTTTTTTTTTCAGAATTAGCAAGCATTGAATTTACTTGTCCCGAAAATTCGAACTGGTGGCTCCTAGCTTCTACCTGATAGTAATTTACTTTTGAAATTCCAAAACAATTTCACAGCTGAATTTTGAGCGACTTTTTAGTTACGGACTTCTGATCCAACGATGTTTCTGAAATTTCTCCGGCATATTTATTATATCAATAAAAGCCGATACCAGAAATGTCAGTAAAAAATATCAGCAAAATTTTTTCCTAGACGCGATTTTCTTTGAACAGTAGGGTCCTTTTAAGCGCTAATTTCTCAAGAAATATACACCATCAATAAAATCGGAATATATCGTATTATTGCCGAATGATATCTGTTGTTCTTTGCAAAGCTTTGCAGCCATCGCTCTCAAAACGAAAAAGTTATGACGGAAAATTTGTCACAGCTAATGTTCCAGTATTAATTAATGACGGAGCCACCTTAACTACGAATACCTCATTTCAAAGTAAATTGTATTCTCCACTGTAAATACCTTACCATAATGCTATGTAATTAAGCATTCTTTCTTACAGATACCCGGCTATTATAGAAACTGCATTCTTAAATTACAAATGTTAAGTGCCTAGCTTTTACTAATGTTATTTTACTCTTAACTACAAATACCTAACTACTTATGAAAAATTTTACTTTTCACTACATACACTAATTATCAAATATAATAAATGTTTATTTGCATCACCAATTCCTCGCTACTCGTCACTACTGTGTAATTTTATTCTTTTTTTTACAAAAAATCGACTTCTATGCAAAGAAACTTCATATAGCAATTATACGCGTAACAAACAGGAAAATGCCGTAACTTTAACGTTATTTGTCTCTGAGGTACAAATAAACTTGATAAAAATAGAATTCTCCACTAAAAATACCTAATTTTTATAATAATTGATTGGTGATTGATATCATCTCATAAGTGGATGGAGAATGATCATCCGGGTGAACGTAGTCCTCTCATTGACTCTGAAGATGACTAGCTATAAACAACAGTCCTATTCAGGACTACGCTCACGCAGACGATCTTGCTCTACCTAATTACAAATTGTTTTCTTTACTAAATGTGCTTCATATGTTTATCGCACAGTATACTTAATAACCAATACCTAGGAAAATTGGAAATTTATCCGTGCACTTGTTTACTACAAATATCAAACTACTACAGTTATATAAAAATTGTATTGTTCACTAAAATTACCTCAACGCAATACCGTGCTTTTAAGTACCAGCTCTTTACTAAAAATACCTGACCTCTATGGAAATTGCATTTCTCAATACAAATGATCAATTTCCTAATTGCATTTGTCACTGCAACAAACTAACAGTTATGTAAGCCCTCGCGTATATAGTCTCCTTTATCAGACTATTACAACTGGAATTACTTAAACCTAACTCATGTCCAGACATTCAGCAAAAAACGTTCATTGCAAACTGCTGCTATTTTTTTCTACTATTTTTTTCAGCAGAGTGTTCTTACAAATTGCGAATTATCAATCACATTGCATACCGTTGATTAGGCAGTTAAGAATTTGCATCGAAATCTTTCAGTTGATCGATTATTTCCTTCATGGTTGGTCTCGCCCCAAGATCTCTCTGCTGGCATCGCCGTACCAGGCCACGAAACGCGCCATTTGTTACAAGTACCACTTGTTCTTCACGCCTTCGGGGATCTGGAAGTTGCCGGATGCACATTTCACAAAGAAGAACACCAAAGCTGTAAACATCAACCTAACAACAATGCATCATTTAAATAAGTCTATATTTTTTCCCTGGGATGTCTGTGACATATTACGGTTAAAGTCCAGGGCAGTTGAGCACCGCAGCCCAACTGAGTCAACTAAGAGAAGTTCCATTTGGAGACACCAGAAGCAACTATGCGATGGTTTAAGAGGTTGACTAAAAACTAAGAAGCGTGGAAGAGGGAAGAATTTGAGCGCGCAAAACTGCGGTCGCGCGCGCAAGAGCTTGCAGAGGAACAAGACGGGACGGGACGGGACGAGCAAAGGGCTCTTATTTTTTAAACCTAAGCAGGATTGACATATTTGAATTAAAAAAAAAAAAACAGTTGGTCGTTGTATTGGTAGTCAAATGACCTCATCGTGAAAATGTCTTAACACTAAATAACTCTGTAAGTCTAACCCCTTCTTTCCCTATTTACTAATGACAGCCGACGAAATACAAAGCACAAGAACATTATAAGCACCATAAACGCCACTGCTTCTTCCGTAGGCCCAAACGATAACAATGGAAAGAGGAAACTACGGCCGATACGTTGCAAGAAAAGAAATTTAAACCGACCGTGGATTCGGGGATGAGCAAGGGTCACAAGAGCACGCGTTTACTCTACAGAATAACTGGGTCCGGACCAGTCAAAAAAGTTGTACGGTACTGATAACTTTAGCAGAGAAACACTAGAGTTTTTGCAAGGCCACAGGCACCTGTAGACTTGTGATAACTACGGTATTTCTTTACAAATGTTGTCGGAGCCGAAACACTTCTATGACTGATCCGGACCAAACACTTACGCAAATATTAGCATTGCTGTACATTTGTAAATACAACAGTCTTTGAAATTCTCGAAAATTCAATAAAACTAACCTTGACTGTTTGGTTTGATGTAAGTGCTTCAGGTGCGCTGTAAATCATAGCTCCAGGAGCCACTGTCATGGTCTGCTGTATGACATTTGCAGTGCCGTAATCTGAAACTTTGCCTCTCCATTGGTCACCTTGTCGCCATAGCAACACATTAGCACTACTGACGTCACGATGAATAATGGGTTCTGGTTTCTTCTGATGTAGGTAGTTCAGCGCAAGAGCAACATCCAGGGAAATGACGGCTACTTCTGTGTCGGAGAGTTGTCGCTGTTCCAACAGCGTTCGCAGACTTTTCTCCATCAGCTCGGTGACAAATAGCGGAGTTCCCTCATCTTTCGTGGCGCCGATAAACTGTAGCAAGTGAGGATGGCGGCACTTGGATGCAATATTCATTTCTCTCTCAAAAAGATGTATGTTATGAGGGGAGAGAATCAGATCATGAATTTTCTTTACTGCTACAGTACAGCCACAATACGTTCCCTCATTGACACTTCCCCATCCTCCCCTCCCTAGGCATTTCTCTGTGATTTGGATTTCGTCGCAGGGAATAACCCAGTCACGTGTTTCCTGGCTGCGTAATTGATTTATTGTTAGCTGAGCTGTTGAAAGACTTAACTGTAGTTCAGAAACTTGTTCTTGGCAATTTCTCAACTGTCTCTGAAACTCCGTTAGCTGCCTTTGAGAGCTCTGTTCCCGTTCCTGAAGCTCTCTGAGTTGCCGCTGCAAATTTTGTTCACGTTGCCGCGACTCCGTGAGCTGCCTTTGAGAGCTTTGTTCCCGTTCCTGAACCTCTCTAAACTGTCTTTGTAAATTCTCTTCGCGTTGCTGCGCATCTCTTAACTGCCTCTGGAAATACCTCAACTGTCTTTCTAATTCTGAGGGTCGGCTTGTCGAGTTTGCTTCGCGTAGATCCTGCATTTTTTCTGAAAGGATAATTCAAAAACGATACAAAGCAATCGAAATCACTTAAGTAAAATGGGCAAACAGACTACGTTTTACCAGGAGCATATGGTTTTACCTAAAAAAAACCTTGACTTAACAGAAAATGCACTGTATTTCTTCTCTTGAAACGGAGTGACAGCTGTGCATAAACGAAATGTTGATGAATAAAATGAAATTTAGAATAGTCTCTTTCGCCCAATTGTCACTTAACATTGATTGTTTGTAAAACGTCTTCAGCTTGCGAAGCCGAGTTACAACCCTATAGCAGCTGATTTTTGTCTCCCCCCCGCCCCCGTCACCCCCTTTTTTGATTATTATTTTCCAGTATTAGACAATTCGTTACTCGAGAAGGTGCGGAGAGACGAAGATTATGGCGCTAATTAACGCGAAATTTAAAAACATCTGGCCCCGGTTGTTCAAATGTTGGATAGCGCTCTCCATGGGATAAATCACTATCCAATGGATAAGTATTGGGGAAACTAATTACACTATCCACTGGATAGAGATATATCCGGTGGATAGCGCTATCCACCAAGTAAATCACTATCCGATGGATAAGAATTGGGGAAACTAATTACACTATCCACTGGATAGAGATATATCCGGTGAATAGCGCTATCCACCGGGTAAATCACTATCCAATGGATAAGTATTGGGGAAACTAATTACACTATCCACTGGATAGAGATTTATCCGGTGGATAGCGCTATCCACTGGGTAAATCACTATCCAATGGATAAGTATTGGGGAAACTAATTACACTATCCACTGGATAGAGATATATCCGGTGGATAGCGCTCTCCACGGGATAAATCACTATCCAATAGATAAGTATTGGGGAAACTAATTACACTATCCACTGGATAGAGATATATCCGGTGGATAGCGCTATCCACCGGGTAAATCACTATCCAATGGATAAGTATTGGGGAAACTAATTACACTATCCACTGGATAGAGATATATCCGGTGGATAGCGCTATCCACCGGGTAAATCACTATCCAATGGATAAGTATTGGGGAAACTAATTACACTATCCACTGGATAGAGATTTATCCGGTGGATAGCGCTATCCACTGGGTAAATCACTATCCAATGGATAAGTATTGGGGAAACTAATTACACTATCCACTGGATAGAGATTTACCGGGTGGATAGCGCTATCCACCAGGTAAATCACTATCCAATGGATAAGTATTGGGGAAACTAATTACACTATCCACTGGATAGAGATTTATCCGGTGGATAGCGCTATCCACCGGGTAAATCACTATCCAATGGATAAGTATTGGGGAAACTAATTACACTATCTACTGGATAGAGATTTATCCGGTGGATAACGCTATCCACTGGGTAAATCACTATCCAATGGATAAGTATTGGGGAAACTAATTACACTATCCACTGGATAGAGATTTACCGGGTGGATAGCGCTATCCACCGGGTAAATCACTATCCAATGGATAAGTATTGGGGAAACTAATTACACTATCCACTGGATAGAGATTTATCCGGTGGATAGCGCTATCCACCGGGTAAATCACTATCCAATGGATAAGTATTGGGGAAACTAATTACACTATCCACTGGATAGAGATTTACCGGGTGGATAGCGCTATCCACCGGGTAAATCACTATCCAATGGATAAGTATTGGGAAACTAATTACACTATCCACTGGATAGACATTTATCCGATGGATAGCGCTATCCACCGGGTAAATCACTATCCAATGGATAAGTATTGGGGAAACTAATTACACTATCCACTGGATAGAGATTTACCGGGTGGATAGCGCTATCCACCGGGTAAATCACTATCCAATGGATAAGTATTGGGGAAACTAATTACACTATCCACTGGATAGAGATTTATCCGGTGGATAGCGCTATCCACCGGATAAATCACTATCCAATGGATAAGTATTGGGGAAACTAATTACACTATCCACTGGATAGAGATTTATCCGGTGGATAGCGCTATCCACCGGGTAAATCAGTATCCAATGGATAAGTATTGGGGAAACTAATTACACTATCCACTGGATAGAGATTTATCCGGTGGATAGCGCTATCCACCGGATAAATCACCATCCAATGGATAAGTATTGGGGAAACTAATTACACTATCCACTGGATAGAGATTTACCCGGTGGATAGCGCTATCCACCGGGTAAATCACCATCCAATGGATAAGTATTGGGAAACTAATTACACTATCCACTGGATAGAGATTTACCCGGTGGATAGCGCTATCCACCGGGTAAATCACTATCCAATGGATAAGTATTGGGGAAACTAATTACACTATCCACTGGATAGAGATTTACCGGGTGGATAGCGCTATCCACCGGGTAAATCACTATCCAATGGATAAGTATTGGGGAAACTAATTACACTATCCACTGGATAGTGATTTATCCGGTGGATAGCGCTATCCACCGGATAAATCACTATCTAATGGATAAGTATTAGGGAAACTAATTACACTATCCACTGGATAGAGATTTACCCGGTGGATAGCGCTAACAACCGGGTAAATCACCATCCAATGGATAAGTATTGGGAAACTAATTACACTATCCACTGGATAGAGATTTATCCGGTGGATAGCGCTATCCACCGGGTAAATCACTATCCAATGGATAAGTATTGGGGAAACTAATTACACTATCCACTGGATAGAGATTTATCCGGTGGATAGCGCTATCCACTGGGTAAATCACTATCCAATGGATAAGTATTGGGGAAACTAATTATACTATCCACTGGATAGAGATTTACCGGGTGGATAGCGCTATCCACCGGGTAAATCAGTATCCAATGGATAAGTATTGGGGAAACTAATTACACTATCCACTGGATAGAGATTTATCCGGTGGATAGCGCTATCCACCGGGTAAATCACTATCCAATGGATAAGTATTGGGGAAACTAATTACACTATCCACTGGATAGAGATTTATCCGGTGGATAGCGCTATCCACCGGATAAATCACTATCCAATGGATAAGTATTGGGGAAACTAATTACACTATCCACTGGATAGAGATTTATCCGGTGGATAGCGCTATCCACCGGATAAATCACTATCCAATGGATAAGTATTGGGGAAACTAATTACACTATCCACTGGATAGAGATTTATCCGGTGGATAGCGCTATCCACTGGGTAAATCACTATCCAAGGGATAAGTATTGGGGAAACTAAGTACACTATCCACTGGATAGAGATTTATCGGGTGGATAGCGCTATCCACCGGGTAAATCACTATCCAATGGATAAGTATTGGGAAACTAATTACACTATCCACTGGATAGAGATTTATCCGGTGGATAGCGCTATCCACCGGGTAAATCACTATCCAATGGATAAGTATTGGGGAAACTAATTACACTATCCACTGGATAGAGATTTATCCGGTGGATAGCGCTATCCACTGGGTAAATCACTATCCAATGGATAAGTATTGGGGAAACTAATTACACTATCCACTGGATAGAGATTTACCGGGTGGATAGCGCTATCCACCGGGTAAATCAGTATCCAATGGATAAGTATTGGGGAAACTAATTACACTATCCACTGGATAGAGATTTATCCGGTGGATAGCGCTATCCACCGGGTAAATCACTATCCAATGGATAAGTATTGGGGAAACTAATTACACTATCCACTGGATAGAGATTTATCCGGTGGATAGCGCTATCCACCGGATAAATCACTATCCAATGGATAAGTATTAGGGAAACTAATTACACTATCCACTGGATAGAGATTTACCCGGTGGATAGCGATATCCACCGGGTAAATCACCATCCAATGGATAAGTATTGGGGAAACTAATTACACTATCCACTGGATAGAGATTTATCCGGTGGATAGCGCTATCCACCGGGTAAATCACTATCCAATGGATAAGTATTGGGGAAACTAATTACACTATCCACTGGATAGAGATTTATCCGGTGGATAGCGCTATCCAGCCTTTGAACAACCGAGGCCTGAAGAAAAATGTAACATAATTACATGCACTCGTAATGTAAAAACCTTTAATGCAAAATGCAAAAACGTTTTAACGCAAAATGTAACAAGTTTTGAACCCAAATTGTAACAACGTTTTATTAAACTGGAGATGTGACAATGTAAAATATAAAAACTAAATTCTTCAGCTACATATGTAAAAAAAAGTCAAAGTAAAAACTTCGTCACTTCTATACCGATAAAAGTTACATGCACTGGAAAAGTGGCTAAGAGAAACTGTTTATGTTGCATTCGTTATTGCAAGGCACATAAGAGGTGTCTAAAAACAGACATTTATGTCCTTTTACGCACACTGAAAAAAAAAAAAAAACGAATCGTGAATATATATCCTATCCTGCGGTGAAGGAGGACATTTCACTTTAGGGGAGGGGTAGGTGAGCAGTTTCCCAGAGACGTATAATGATCCGATGAATCTTAGCAAAAACTTAGTAATCCGGGACTATATACCGGCTGTGTTTTGACCAGAATCTAAAGCCATGAAATGTCACGTTAACTATAAGCACAAGCATGTAGGAACCAGCGTGATATACCGTATAAAAAAAGCCGCAGTGTTTCTTAATAATTTTTAAGATAGAATTGTAATAGTCTGGATGGTGTAGACTAGCCCGAGCCACAAGTTGCTCAGCCAACTTTTTGGCACCTTTTGGAGCAACTTTTAGTTTTGGGGGCAACTTGATTAAATTTTAAGCAACATAAGGTAATTAAACAGTCCTATGATACTGTTTAAGCCTTGTTATATATCTTTACAAGAACATTTCAGTTCTTTAATGTTATAATTATAGATATCATTTAACAACGTGAAAATCGAAATCTGTGCCCCATCCCCCACCCCTCAGCCACCTAACACCCACCCCTGCTTCTCAGTTAAACTACCCGCGGTTTGGGGTCAGCCGTTCGTACCTTTTTCATAATGATGGCAAACATTGAATCTTCAGTTGGTTTAGAGGAAGAAAATTCTAACTCTCTAACTCTGACTACTATCAGCGAAGCCAAAAAGCTCGATTCAAATCTAAGTAAGCCTGAAAACGCTGCAATAGCTAGAAAACCAAAGAGAACAAAGATATTGATCTCATGAAGGAATTTCGACTCACAGCGTTCTTTTTCACACGATACTGACTGATTTATGCGACCAATACGAATGTTTTTCCTTTATTGTAACTATTTGGTGATATATAATTGTCATGAACTATTTCTCGGCAATCACGTGTAAAGTAAAATCACTTAAGTACTCTTATTGCGCAGGAAAACGAAAGACATTCCACAGTTGTACGTTTGAATGTTACCTGTAGCAGTTGTGTTTACAAAGAGGGCAAAGAAGGAAGTAGCTTTGAATTGCATTATTGTAATTCACTAGCGGCGTTTGTCTTAAAAACGCGAAAATGGCTGTCACTCATGTCATTTTGATTTTAGCGGAGCTCCTCGCGCGCGAAGCGCGCGCAGAGCGGAGCACCATGGGTAAGAAAATTTGGTAAACTATCCATCTGAGAAAATTTGGTTATGACATAGCGTACGCCCGCCCGCCCACCCGTACACACGCTTCATGTAAGCCGATGTCAAATGTCACAAAGGATCTTGCACAACTTGACTCGCCTCTTAGTTATGTAAGCCATCCGTATGAGTACGATTAGATTGACAGCTGTCAAAATTAGGCATCCGCTGACAATTATCATATGACTATCTCGCGGGCTCAGATGAAAGACCAGTCGTTTTGCCCCTACATATAAGCGGATATAATATGTCACACTTACCAATTCAACATAAAAACAAAACTACGCCGGGCAAGGCTGTCAGTTGGCTGACAGTCGTTTAAAGATATATTGGCAAGCCAAATTAAGGTCAATTGACAGCTGTCAAAATGGGACATGTGCAGATCACTATTAGAAAACTAATAACGTGGGCTCAGGTTCGCTCAGGTACACGATCTGGCATTTTCCACTATATGCCGGACGGAGATGTCTTACTCACACTCGTAGTCTGTTAATTCGAATATTCGCCATTGTAATGAAGGTTAATTGACAGCTGTCAAACTAGAGTATACGCTTACCATCATCATCTGAGTGTATCGCGGGCTCATTAGCCTATCCATTGAGATCACGTAGTGTTTAAAGTTTTGCGCTGATATTTTATTTGATCACGGGCTCAATTCGAAGTCCCATAGCTTAGAAAATCGATCCATCTTAGAAAATTCGGCAATCACGTGACCGTACACCGACCTTCCGTCCGTCCGCACCACAGGTATACCAATGTTTAATCTCACACTTTCTAGCTAGTTTGGGAGCCTGCAACCTGATATTGTACATCCATGTTTTGATTAATTGACAGCAGTCAAAATAGTGTTACTGCTGACCAGTATCGCCTGACCCTATCGCGGGCTCAGGTATCGACCCACTGAGTTCGAGTGTTTTTTAACGTATCCGCTGACAGGTTGCTGCTTTTCAATTATCGCAGGCTCAAGTTCAATTTTTTTTAAAAGCATATGAAATAAGTCGAGTTCATGAGCCGCACTTTTAAAATGTTGATTTCGAACTGACCTCGGACGCGAAAATTCAACCGGCTTTTACATTTACATGCGGGGAAGGCAATCACTTTTGACTTTTCTCACTGTCACGCGTTGATCACGCTCTACGTTCAATTTTTATGTTCTGATTGGTCAAAATTTGACAGGTGAGTTCATGCAGAAAATTTATGCAGCGTCTGGAAACTTGCTTACTGATAGCTGGAGCTTACAGAGTTTTGTGTCATCTTGTGATGTTTTAAACTGGCTGTTTCTACTTGGTTTACAAAATGAAATACAGCTGCTATCAAGATTGTTCTGTAATTCATGGCTGGTTTGTTTATTGCGCTCTTTGTTGACAAATGCACCGCTTGTCAAAGTCATTGGAAATCCGATTTCGGATGGCATCGTTTTCAAAAATGAGCCTACTCACTTGCCCTTGCTTGAGGCGTAAGAGGGTTGAAAATTCTGGAACACTTGATGACCTTCAGAAGCAGCATCTCGACTGGTAAGCCTGAGAAATTGTTGTCTTTGATGTGTTTTTTTTTTCGGTTTCCTGAAGTCGAGCGTATGGTTTATGCGGCTTTACATACGAGCAATGATCTAACCTACAATAGTATCAGGTTTAAAAAGCCTTTAGACATTTTTTGACCTCAAATTCAAAGAAAATGTTCCGAAGATTATTTACTTATGATTTTGACTGTAAAAAGAAGGCCCTGAGCGATTTTCTTGCCTCGAGTTCATCTTGAAAAAGAGCAAACACCGGGAAGCCGGCTTAAAACATAAATAAGCTTATGCTTACCTGACTCATGATTTTCAAAGACACTTTACTCTCAATACTTCTCTTCGTGAATGAAAATTATTGTCTCTGTACATGTTTCACCGAATTATATTTATTTTATTGATTGTTAGTAGTCCCTCTCGCAATTTTTATCGCTGCACCGGTTGTATCCAGTCGAACATAAACATCTCATGCAGGAATACTCAAAACGCCGCGCGTAAATATCACTCGCTTTTAAAGATTACACATAACAAAACCGTCCGCAGTTTAATAAATAAAGGGGAATAAAACCTAAACATACAATTTATCTATCATGTTGAAGCGTAAATGGTAACTCTATTAATCGCACTGAAAATTTAGTGCCTGTCAAAAGTGAGCCCCGTCCGGCTGGCCGAAAAGTGATTTTGGGAATTTTTTTATCGTTTTCATTAAAAGCCCATTTTACCCTGCATATCACATAGGACCAGATTTTTCTAACTGAAAGTCCTGGCATTATAGAATTCTCTTCATGAAAACGTTTTATAATTCAATGCTATAATTTGTTGTGCAAAGGAAGCGCGTGCTTTGATCGTCGTGGATATTGAATGAGTGCAAATTCTCTTGCAAAATTGTGAAAAACTGCAGAATTATAGGTTTAAATAGGGCAAAAAAGAACAAATTCTGTCCGAGGTCTGTATGATAAAAACAAGGGCCTCATAGTACTGTTTACCTGAGACGTGATGAGAAAACGTATGTTTAAAAGGCTGGTTTACACTCCACCAGATTCGTCGCCAAGATTTACTAGTAAACTAAACTTGTCGAACACAAAAAATCCGGCCTGATTTTTTATTTTGGCCTCTCTTTTAGACAGAGGAATGCAACGTGTAAATTGGCTGCCACCAAGGACTATCGTGGCGCCTGTGTTTCTTAAAATTATATTTCGGGGTTGTCCAATTATCCATAGTCTCTCAAACGGAGCAATGTTGGAGAGAGTGGTGAATGCCACATTATGATTCAACAGCTAATGCAAATACAATACACGAATAGGTAGGTCTATTTGTTTTCCAGGCCTAATCTACTGTGATCGAACATGATTGCTATTTTTGGGTGTACAAATAAGATTATTTAATAACTCGATGTAAAAGCTGTTTCACTCTTGGACTGTCAAATTATTTTTCTCTAAAATCACTTAGCCTTTGCCTCAAACGTCAAATGAATGTGCCCTGATCTGCGGATTACAAGTTTATTGTTTGATTTAAATTATGAATTTATTAACGGGAGCTTCGCTTTTAGCCCTGGCTAAATCTATATATTACTTAAGCAACTTTTGCAAAATTCAAGCAACTTCAAGCAACTTTTTTGAAATTTTGGAGCAACTTGTGGACTACCAATTGTACCGAGTTTTTTTGTAATCCTCGAATAAACGCCGCATTCCTCTGGTTGTGTGCGGCGATTATTCCAGAACAGCGTTAATTGAACGTTTATTCCAGGGCAGCGTTTTCGAGCGTTTACATGTAATCGACTAAACACGGTAAGCCTATTGAAAGAACAGGCATAGAAGGGGTAAAAACTAGTTTTTCTTAGACTCATCTCGTTTGGTTAGTTTGACTGCTCGATTATTTACCCTTCCGAAAGTGTGCAAAGAAATATTCAAAGATTTTTCGATTCAATAAAGTGCAATAACTTTTGCATCGAACACCTTGATATGGCGGGTCTCGTAACAATCCTTAAAAAGGAGGCTTACACGCTCACGCTTGACAGGTTTTTCTTTTCTTAACAGCTTTATATGCTACATTTTGTAACATTTCGCGCAAAAGAAGTTATTACGTTTTGCGCTAAAAATTTGTTACACTTTGCGTTATGTAAGTCCTACATTTTGTTCAGAAAGCTGTTTTCAAATGCTTAATGTCATTAAATCTTGCGTTAATTCTATCAATTATAATATTTTGCGGCGTAACAGACAGGGAAAGGCCGAAAGTAGACCAGATTTAAAACCTTTCAGAACGCGATTTTGTTTACCACCGATTATATGAAACTCTGCTTTTATAACTGGCTCATCATTGTGTCTGAAAATTTCACTTAAAACTTTTTATAATTACAGCCCCGTTACCCTTGCACATGAACAGAGGTTTAACCATATGTCTTTAAATTCAAAAATCGAAACCTACAGACTATTTAACTTCTCACACCAAAAGCTTGGGCTGCCTGTATCATTGCCCGACTAAGTGAACAAGAAAAGGTTGAGTTTGATCGTCCGGGTGAACGTAGGCCTGAATAGGACTGTTGTTGTTGACAGTGACTGACGTTTCGACAACCTGTGCGGTAGTCATCTTCAGAGTCAAAGTGAGTTGTATCACGTCAGTTGATGGTATTATACTCGGGTTATTGATCTGATCGACGTTTCGACAACCTGTGCGGTAGTCATCTTCAGAGTCAAAGTGAGTTGTATCACGTCAGTTGATGGTATTATACTCGGGTTATTGATCGAAATGTCAGTCACTGTCAACAACAACAGTCCTATTCAGGACTACGTTCACCCGGATGATCAAACTCAACCTTTTGAAATGACTCCTGGGTTCAAACCTTTCACAGTTTAACTGTACAAGTTTAACCATTATGCCTTCAAATTCAAAAACCAAAACCAAAACTAACTAGTCACACCATAAGCTTGGGCTGCCTGTATCCATACATATGTACGGGTTTTATCATAATTCAAAAACCAAAACCAAACTAACTACTGACACCATAAGCCTGGGCTGCCTGTATCATTGTCTGTCGCCATAAGCTTGATCTGCCTGTATCTATACACTACATCATGTACAGCTAGAGGTTCAACCATGTGCCTCTTTGTTCAAAAACCAAAATCAAAAAAAGTATTGGAAATTACATTTCATACTCTTAGTCTTACCTTTGATAGAGGCGGGTAACTTTTCGATAAAAAGCTGAAGCTCATTTGGATCAGCATCTTTCAGTTGAACAGTATATCTTTTTGAACCAAGCCAGAACCCTAGTTCACTAATTGTAACTGTATTGTTGGTGACCTTCATTGTAGATTCAGGAATGATAAGAAACTGAAACGGTAAGGAAAGATAATGATATAAATTAAGTTTTACAGTCAAACCTGTATTAAGCGGTCATCCTTAGGAATGACTTACTCAATCGCTTAATATAGGTTGACGGGTTTGCAAACCTAAGAATTAGTCATGGAAATGAAGATGGTGAAAGAGCGAAATATCCATCCCATGACAAATTGACCTCAAACTGTTAGTAGCCTTCTTGTGCCAAAATAAAGGAAGTAAAAGCAGACTTGTCAAGTCTCAAGACTTTGTCATGAGTCTCACGATTTTAGGACCTGTCTCACACTTTCACGAGTTGACAACTGATTTCTCACGCTTTCTCGAAAAGTCAAACTCCAAACAATTTTGGAACTGTAGGGTCGTTTCTAAGTTAGATATCAATAGATAGCCAGCTCAACTCAAAGAAAACGGTAATAGAATGTAATCAAACGCGACTATTCTTTTAGCCTACCGAGCAACTTGCCGCTGCCACCAAATGTGGAGACTTACTGTTTCTCTTGCTTCAAGATGGCGCCAACAAAACATAAAAATTACAAAAACTAAATCGTAAAATTGATCGTGATGTTTACTGTTCCAGCTTTAAAGTGATATAGTGATTTCCAAAACCCATAATCTCCACTGAACGTCCTTCCACTAGGACATTTGGGACACCTCACGACTTTTTAGCCATTTCTCACTACATTTCCCAGCTCTAGGTTCAGAATCTCACATTTTTTGCCTTTCGCAGCTTGGTAAGTCTGTAAAAGATCACTAAACGCCCTACACAGAGTATCCTTTTGCACTGGTATTGCACATCTTGTCTAAGGGACAGTTTAATGAAGGGAAAGACAATAACAAATTACTCATTGGGACCTCGAAAACAGGTGACCACGTCTGCTCAAAAGAAGTAACTGCTAAATACAGATCAGTTTTTACAATAATCAAGGGAAGCTATTTCCAGGGCTTTGGTGACCGCTTAATACAGGTTTGACTGGGTTAATTATAGAGGCAGTTACAGTAAACATCCGCTAATAAGAACCTTTGGATTAAGAACCTCTTGGCAGACAATTGCCACTTAACACCCATAAATACAAGAACCTGTTTAGCCAAGCAAAATCAGGCAGGTTCTTATATGTGGGTTACAGTTAAATTATGACAAACAATTTAACAATGGAGTGTAACTTTGAGTTGGAAATTTAAATACAACAAAAACATACTGTACTATAAAACTATATATAAAATCAATAATCAGTTTTGTTAGGGTTATAATGACACAATTGTTAATAAGTAAAAAGCTTATTTATTTTTCTGGTAATCGACAATCTATTATTCCCTTCATAAAAATTAACAACCTACTTAGCCTAAATTGCCAATAAGGTACCCCAAATTACAAGAACTTATTTATTTGCTAGACTTCAGAAAAGAAGATTCTCATTTCTGCTGCGGGTGTTTACTGTACCGCAAAATAACAACTGAATACAACTACACCGTCCATTTAACCGAGATTTCACTAGTATCACAATGATATGAAACTTCTATTCAGGGGACACCCTCGGGACCAAAGCAAGAGTCCCTTGAATAGAGGTTCCCCCTGATTAAAGGTTGGGCTGGGGTTTGTTAATAATTAACCAACAAAGACAGCATAAAGAAATCATCATTAGGGACTTTAAGATGCCAAAAGGGCGACGACAAACAAAACATCAAAAAGGCAGTAGGCTGAAATGAATAGGCAAAGCAACAACTCTGCATGTGCATCACGCTTTTTGTTCATTTTTTTACCATCACTGCATGACTACGACAGGGAAATGCCAAATTTTACGTCTTATGGAGGACCTAAAGAGGCGACGACTAAATTATCTTTCTCTTCCTCAGGGGTGTAGCTAGGGTGTGGTCCTGGGGTTCCTGTGACACCCCCTTTGTGAGATAATTGTTTTATGTCCCTATAATTCAGGTGACCAAAACGCGCGAATCTGAAGAATCAACATGCGATAAATCTTTTCCAGTGCTAGATTTGTTACTTACTCCATTTGCAGGACCGAACATCTGTAATGGACCATGCTCTTGTTCGTATTAACTAAAAGAGAGTAATTTATGCTAGCTAGAACTTAATTAATCTATGCAGCTATTTTGTAGGCTCGTCACTCCCCCCACCGCTCACTGCTCATCCGCAAAAAAAAAAAGTCACTTTTAGTAAGACACGGCCTGGATATCGACATGCCAAACTAGTAAGTACTCTGGGTTTGACGCAGTGTCAACCCCCCCTCCCCGCCCCCCTTCAAAAATCCTAGCTACGCCCCTGTTCCTGAACTTAAATAATATATAGATTTAGCCAGGGCTAAAAGCGAAGCTCCCGTTAATAAATTCATAATTTAAATCAAACAATAAACTTGTAATCCACAGATCAGGGCACATTCATTTGACTTTTGAGGCAAAGGCTGAGTGATTTTAGAGAAAAATAATTTGACAGTCCAAGAATGAAACAAATTTTACATCGAGTTATTAAATAGTCTTATTTGTACACCCAAAAATAGCAATCATGTTCGATCACAGTAGATTAGGCCTGGAAAACAAATAGACCTATTCGTGTATTGTATTGGCATTAGCTGTAGCATCATAATGTGGCATTCACCAGTCTCTCCAACATTGCTCCGTTAGAGAGACTATGGATAATAATATAATGTTAAGAAACACACGCGCCACGATAGTCCTTGGTGGCAGCCAATTTAAACGTTGCATTCCTCTGTCTAAAAGAGAGGCCAAAATAAAAAATCAGGCCGGATTTTTTGTGTTCGACAAGTTTAGTTTACTGGTAAATCTTGGCGACGAATCTGGTGGCGTGTAAACCAGCCTTTTAAACATACTTTTTCTCATCACGTCTCAGGTAAACAGTACTCTGAGGCCCTTTTTTATCATACAGACCTCAGACAGAATTTGTTCTTTTTTGCCCTATTTAAACCTATAATTCTGCCGTTTTTCACAATTTTCCAAGATAATTTGCACTCAATATCCACCACGATCAAAGCACGCGCTTCCTTTGCACAACAAATTATAGCACTGAATTATAAAACGTTGTCATGAAGAGAATTCTCAGATAATGCCGGGACTTTTCAGTTAGAAAAAGCTGGTCCTATGTGATATGCAGGGTAATAATTACGGGCTTTTAATGAAAACGATAAAAAAAATTCCCAAAATCACCTTTTCGGCCAGCCGGACGGGTTCTCACTTTTGACAGGCACCAAATTTGAAGTGCGACTAATAGAGTTACCATTTACGATTCAACATGATAGAGAAATTATTATGTTTAGGTTTTATTTCCCTTTATTTATTAAACTGTGTATGGTTTTGTTATGTGTAATCTTTAAAAGCGAGTGACATTTACGCGCGGCGTTTTGAGTTTTCCTACATGTGATGTTTATGTTCGACTGGAAACAACCGGTGCAGCGATAAAAATTGCGAGAGGGACTACTAACAATCAATAAAATAAATATAATTCGGTGAAACACGTACAGAGACAATAATTTTCATTCACGAAGAGAAGTTTTGAGAGTAAAGTGTCTCTGAAAATCATGAGCACGTAAGCATAAGCTTATTTATGTTTTAAGCCGGCTCCCGGTGTTTTCTCTTTTTCAAGATGAACTCGAGACAAGAAAATCGCTCAGAGCTTTCTGTTTACAGCCAAAATCATAACTAAATAATCTTCGGAACCTTTTCTTTGAATTTGCGGTCAAAAAATGTCTAAAGGCTTTTTAAACCTGATACTACTGTGAGTTAGATCATTGCTCGTGTATAAACTTAAGCCGTACGCTCGACTTCAGGAAACCGAAAAAAAAAACACATCAAAGACAATAATTGCTCAGGCTTACCAGTCGAGATGCTGCTTCTGAAGGTCATCAAGTGTTCCAGAATTGCTTGAGACTTTTCAACCCTCTTACGCCCCAAGCAAGGGCAAGTGAGTAAGCTCAATTTTGAAAACGATGCCATTCGAAATCGGATTTCCAATAACTTTGACAAGCAGTGCATTTGTCAACAAAAAGCGCGATAAACAAACCAGCCATGAATTACAGAACAATCTTGATAGCAGCTGTATTTCATTTTGTACACCATGTAGAAAAAGACAGTTTAAAACATCAAGAGATGACACAACTCCCGGACAAAACTCTGTCAGCTCCAGCTATCAGTAAGCAAGTTTCCAGACGCTTAATAAATTTTCCGCATGAACTCACCTGTCAAATTTTGACCAATCAGAACATATGATTTGGACGTAGAGCGTGATCAACGCGTGACACTGAGAAAAGTCAAAAGCGATTGCCTTTCCTGCATGTAAATGTAAAAGCCGGTCGAATTTTCGGGTCCGAGGTCAGTTCGAAATCAACATTTTAAAAGTGCTCCTCATGAGCACGACTTATTTTATATGCATTTTAAAAAAAATTAACTTGAGCCTGCGATCATTTGAAAAGTATCAACTTGTCAGCGGATACCTTCATAAAACACTCGAATTCAGTGGGTCGATACCTGAGCCCGCGATAGGGTCAGACGATACTGGTCAGCAGAAACACTATTCTGACAGCTGTCAATTAATCAAAACATGGATGTACAATATCAGGTTGCAGGCTCCCAAACTAGCTAGAAAGTTTGATATTAAACATTGGTATGCTTGTGGTGCGGACGGACGGAAGGTCGGGTGGTCGGTGTACGGTCACGTGATTGCCGAATTTTCTAGGATGGATAGATTTTCTAACCTCTGGGGCTTCGAATTGAGCACGTGATCAAATAAAATATCAGCGCAAAACTTTAAACACTACGTGACCTCAATGGATAGAAAAATGAGCCCGCGATACACTCAGGTGATGATGGTCAGCGTATACTCTAGTTTGACAGCTGTCAATTAACCTTCATTAGAATGGCGAATATTCGAATTAACAGACTACGAGTGCGAGTAAGACATATCCGTCCGGCATGTAGTGGAAAATGCCAGATCGTGTACCTGAGCGAACCTGAGCCCATGTTATTAGTTTTCTGATAGTGGACTGCACATGTCCCATTTTTACAGCTGTCAATTGACCTTAATTTGGCTTGCCAATATAACATTAAACGACTGTCAGCCAACTGACAGCCTTGCCCGGCGTAGTTTCGTTTTTATGTTGAATTGGTAAGTGTGACATATTATATCAGCTTATATGGAGGGGCAAAACGACTGGTCTTTCAGCTGCGCCCGCGAGATGGCCATGTGATAATTGTCAGTGGTTGTCTGATTTTGACAGCTGTCAATCTAATCGTACTCATACGGATGGTTTACATAACTAAGAGGCTAGTCAAGTTGTGCAAGTTGTATTGTGACATTTGACATCGGCTTACATGAATTGTGTGTACGGGTGGGCGTACCCTACGTCATAATCAAATTTTCTTACCCATGGTGCTCCGCTGCGCGCGCGCTTCGCGAGCGCGTGGGCGGAGCCCCATTGCTAAGTAAATCTACCCATCCCAGAAAATTTGGTAATCACGTGACCGTACACCGACCGCCCGCCGTCCGTCCGCACCACAGGAAAACCAATGTTTACTCTCACACTTTTAGCTAGTTTGGGAGCCCAAGAGAAAACTAATTGCACAGGCTGCACATCAATGTTGTGATCAATTGACAGCTATCAAAACAAGGCATCCGCTGACAAGTATCACCTGACCGTACCGCGGGCTCAAGTGTCGACCCATCGAGGTCGAGTATTTTTTTAAAGTTATCCGCTGACAAATTACCAGTTTCAAATGATCGCAGGCTCAAGTTTATTTTTTCCAAGGATTGATATCAAATATGTTGTGTTTATGTCACTATGGCCCCGCACTATTAGGATTTTGATTTCAAACTGACCTCGGAAGCGAAAATTCATCCAGTTTTTTTTTAAGTACAGGCGGGGAAGACCTTATTACTTCGGCGGAGCGCGAAGTAAAGGTTTCGCGACGCTCAGGAATGTATCAAAGTTACAATTTTTTGACAAGATTGGGCATGCCAAGTCTGTAGGTTTTCGGTTTTATTCGGCTATTTGACGAAGTGAGAGCCGAATTAATTCGAGATATCTCGAGATCACTTCGATTTCTTTAATTTATTCTTTAACTTTTTCGAGGAAGAAAGAATTATTATTTTGGCTTTCCCGGGGTTTGAACCGACTCACCTGTGTGACCCGTCAGATCAGAGGAGACTCTAAGTTGAAGGATTAGCCGATTGCGCTACTGCGACCCAAGGTAGTTTGGAATATGAAAAATAGTCATGAAATGTGCACTAGTTTCGGGACAGGATTGGGCGTGCAAGTTCGTGACTTTTCGGCTTGTTTCAACTATTTCACGAAATGAGACCGGACTACTTCGTGATATCTTGAGATCACTTCGAGTTTAGTCTTTAATTACTCGAGGAATAAATAGAGGATATTTCGTGGCCGCGCAGAGACACGAAATTTCTCTTCGAGGGTTGAAAAACATTTCACGAGTGAGCCCTCCTTTTCAACTGTTTTATGATGAATTTAAAGTTACAAAATGCTGCAAAAAGACATTTTGTCTTTGTTGAGTGTTACGTAGTCAAATTCCTTTCATGCGTTGCTTGACTTTCTCGAACGTTCTCTACGTTTTTGGATTAGCCATGAATAATTAATTAGGGCATGTTTACATTTCTGCATGAGTCAGCAGATTTGCATCAGTTACTGAAATCTTAAAATATGTCGAAAAGCTACTACTACTCGCCTGCTGTTTAGTATTCTCTAGAACCTTATTTCAAACGGTATACAAGTTCCAAGCGAGTTCTTTTGAAGAACTAAGTGTTTTTCCCACGAGCTGGGCTGCTGTGTTTAGTAAAGTGTGACGAAGGTCGATTTTCAGGTATTGTGTTTACAAGTTCGCGGAAGCCGTAAGATATCTGAAGTTCAAGTGAGAGTTTGTTAATATTGGTAGAGGCTGTTTAGTTTTATTCAAAGTTCAAGTCAAGTTTGTGTTGGTGGATGCTGTGTTTTAAGGTCTCGGTAAAGGAAAACGAGGTGCCCACAGAAAAAAATTCTAGTCGCGCGAGTATTTTCGCTACAAAGGCAAGTTATATATCAAATTAAAGCTAAAAGACTAAATTACCTTCTAAAAAATTTTATTTTATCGAATTTCAAAAGGTGCTTAAGTTTTTTGTTCTCGAACTCAGAGGTATCGAGTTTACTGCTGAAGCTCCAGCCCTTTCGCGTTGTTAAATATTCACTTCCTTTTTTTTGCATCTGATTGACAGATAAAAGACCTAAAAAAGAGTGTGAGGAAATTTGCATATGTCTCGTATTAGCGGAATTATTGCATTTCAAACTAAAAAGTCGAATCTCGAGCGCGATTTACGCAAAGAAACTGGCATAAAATGAGTTACAAAGGGAAATCGGAAAATTCTTCACACCCTTTTTGAGTCTATATCATTATCCATCATATTTGAAAGTTTCAAAGCGATAGCTTAAAACCTGTCCCGACTGGAGGTCGGAGAATTTTGATTTTTGCGTCTAAAATAGAGTGAGAGAAAATTAGCTCTAAAGATTTAGCGCGAGGTCCACGCTTGCCTGGTTAGCTCAGAAGAGGCTCATTTTAGAAGGGTTAAAAAGCACTTTCTGATTTTCTTTTTCTGCCAAAATAAAATTTAGGATCCACTCATGCCAAAAATCCCAAAAAAACAAAATCGAGCAATGTACTAAAATTTTCATTTACCGGGACCTTAAAGCTCTGTAAAGGCTATGTTCCTTTGGTGTTAAACTTCCTTGTGTTAATCCGACATCCCTGCATGCTGATAGTCAGTGAATAATTATCCTCAAAACATTCGAACTCGTGACTTTGAATTTTAGCCAATTCCATGCTCAACGTAATTGACTGCTTACCCATGCCTTACATATCTTTAATCAGTACATGAGACTGCTATGCTGTTTTTGAAGCCTGATGTGACTAAGAAAAATAGAGAATTGTTTTTTTAGGAGGATTTGTATGGAGTCATCAGAGCATAACTGGGCTAATATCTCGGAGACAATTTGTCCTCAGCTAGTTTTTGGCAAGTAGGCCTCTTGGATGTCGTTCTTTTCAGAATATCCCGACAAATCCCATAATTTCACAAATTAACACCTTACTCTAACCATATTTGATTTCTTACTATTCCTCCGCATTTACAATTAATTGGTTCCACAACCACGACGCCGAAGTGTACGCTCCGTAGCGTCTTGTCTTACCATGGTCGCGCGTTGGTCACGCTCTACGTCCAATTTTTATACTCTGATTGGTCAAAATTTGACAGGTGAGTTCATGCGGAAAAATTGTGCAGCATCTTGAAAGTAGTTTACTTTGACAGCTGAAGCCGACAGAGTTTTGTGTCTTGACTTGTGATGTTTTTAACTGTCTTTTTCCTCTGGAGGTACAAAATGAAATACAGCTGCTATCAAGAGTCTTCTGTTATTCATGGCTGGTTTGTTTACTGGGTTTTGGTTGAGAAATGCGTCGCTTGTCAAAATTCGGTAATTCGATTTCGGATGGCATTGTTTTCGTTTTTCACCTTGCTTAATGCGTAAGAGGGTTTAAAAGTCTCAAGCAACTGTGGCCTCCCTTGATAGCTTTCAGGAACTGAATCTCCAATGGTAAGCCTAAGTAATTATTGTATTTGATGTTTGTGTTTCATGAAGTCTTGCACAGTTCACGCTGACAGTTTATGCGGCAAGTTTATGCACGTTTGCAGGATTTGAGTCAATGATCTGACCTAGTATCAGGTTTGATATAAGCTTACAGAACTTTAAAAAGCCTTCAGATATATTTGCTCACCACAAATAGAAAGAAAACGTTCCGAAGGATATTTAGTTATTATTTTGGCTGTAGAAAGAAAACTTTGAGCGATTTTCTTGCTTCGAGAAGTTCACCTTCGAAAACAGTAAACACCGCGCTGGGAAGCCGGCTAAAACATAAACTTAAGCATTACGCTTAAAGACTCAGGATTTTTAGAGACACTTAAATACTTGTCTTCGTGATTGAAAATTGTTGTCTCTGTAAATGTTTCACGGAATTATATCTCTTTTTTGATTGTTAGTAGTCTCTCTTGCAATTTTAATCGCTTGTCCGTGTCGTTTGTTTTCATCGTTCATGACCATCGCTCTGCAGGAGTACTGTACAGTACCGCAAATGATCCCCAACCGCAAATGATCCCGAGACCGCAAATGATCCCCAAAATGGACCGCGAATGATCCTCGACCGCAGGTGATCCCTAAAGTCGACCGCAAATGATCCCGTGAAAACTTGAGGAATGGAATGGATTTTATGGGACTGATTACAAAAAAGGACTGATTATAAAAAAAGAACCTTTTTCTCTCGCCTTTTAAAGAAAAAGGGAAGGAGGACGCTATATCTCAGGTCAATTTATACAAGGCGAAAACAAAAATTGAATAAAACTGAAAACGTATGGTATTAACCGTATACTTCTTCCTTTGTCGATTGCCTCAATTTTCTTTCAAGAATGTTTCGTCTTTTGAAAAATTTTAAGACAGGCAGGATGTTACGCCGAGAAGCTCAACTTTTCTACTGCGGAATACAAAGCCGGGAACCCTATTGATTTTACTGATCTTTTTGAAAGCGTGAAATTAATCAGCCAGAATATTTAATTTTGGTTTTTCTCCGAAGTGTTGAGTTTACGTGATAAACAGCAAGACATTTGTTCGTAACTTAGGTGCCGCGTTACGAAACAAGACATCATTTAACATAAACACAGGTCAAAATGCCCCCGAACTTATCAATGTCCACAGGTTTCGGTTTATTTCGAAATAGCAACTTTCTTACAGCTCATGAACGTGTTGAGAATAGTTGTTATATTGGCGCTTTTATGTATATTCATTTGTTGTGCCTTTGCTGAAGACAGTTACCAGGAATCTAAAGCTGGTAATGAGAAACGCAAAGCCAGGTAAGCGGTAGTTATCGCGTGACAAAACATCGTAGGAAACCGTCACATTCACGGACTAAAAGAAAATCGCTTATGATTATTCGTCGGATCCAGGAGGCACTTTGGAGAAAATTAAACAAACTAAAACCCTTTTTTAGCGGCAATGAAGAGCTGACTGCATTTCAAAAGAGGTCAAAGGAAATGCTCTTGCATCAAAGGGCAAATCATGCCTACCAGAAATAACAATAACCGCAGAAAATGCGTGTCATGACCTCTCAGTATGAAAAAGGCGGCAAACCGTTTTCTTCAGAGGTATAATCTACCCGCCAGAGCCGGAAAAAAGTCATTGCACTGTCATTGCAACAAGCAGCATTTATGCATGAGGTAAAAGTCGTGTGTTCCCTACCGACTTCGTTTTTACACTTGAATGATTTTTTCATTTAGTCTTTATTCATATATCTATTTTAGAAGTAAAATTTAGCTTTTAATCTGACTTATTGTAATAATAATAAAATCGACACGATGATCCACTAACTTCAGTCCAAGTCATTCCTACTTTTCTTTCGGGATCATTTGCGGTCGACTTTGGGGATCACTTGCGGTCGAGGATCATTTGCGGTCCATTTTGGGGATCATTTGCGGTCTCGGGATCATTTGCGGTTGGGGATCATTTGCGGTACTGTACAGTACTCAAAAATGTCGCGCGTATCAAACGCTTTATAAGATTACACATCGTTATAACTGAAACCATTAAATAACAAAACAAATAATAATAAATTCGCTATTATGTTGAAGCGTAACTCTGTTAAAGTTCATTCAAACACTCGACCACACTGACAGCTCGCACTATAGAAACGAGAACCAGCTGGCCGTATAGGTGATTTTGGAAATTTTCTGAAATTTTTGAACGGTTTGGCTCGTCCTGAATATTGACTGAGTGCAATTTGTCTTGAAAAATTATTGTGAAATACCGCATTCTGTCCGAGCTCTGTATGATAAATAGTACTGTTTCACCTCAAATGTGATGTAAAAATTATAAAAGGTTGGTTTAAACACCCCCAGATTTGTTGGCAAGAATTTGTAAAGTAAACCTGTCGAACGCAAAAAAATTTGGCGTGAATTGTTTTCCAAGAATTTGTTTTCGAGGCCTAATCCACTGTGATCTTGAATGTGATCGAAGATGTTTACTATTTTTTGGGTGTACATACAAGGTTATCAATTCGATGTAAGATGTTTCACTCTAAAATAACTTAGCCTTTCCCTCAAAAGTCACATGAATGTGCCCTTAAGTTAAATGATTTGTGGATTAAAAGTTTATTGTTTGATTTAAATTATAAATTTATTAAAATTGGAGCTTCGCTTTTAGCCCTGGCTAAATCTATATATTAGGAATTCGGCTCAAAAACTCAAAAAGGCTTCGCTTACATTTGACAAACTAAATGAGTTGGAGAAATGAGTTGGAGTAGTCGCGATAGAGACTGCAAGAATGGAAATTTACTTTTTAAGCGACGTTTTCGTGGCCGTCACCGTCGTGGTATCTTTAACTCCCTATTGTTTTATTTATTTTGTTTTTATTTTCTATTTTTAGATAATTTAATTTACTTTTTTTTAAATAGGTAACACCTGTACAGAAATGGTAATACTGAATAAACTTGTTGTGGTTATTGCTATAATTATATGTTGAATTCACTCAGGTGCATTTCATTGATTTATGTGAGATAGTTCAGTTTGTGAAAGCTTCCATTTTTTGATTAGTGTGCACATAAAGATATCAGCCCTCTTTGAGGTCAGTAACTTTTTGAGTGCTGAGGTGTTCCCTGCGGGAATGGACATTAAAATAGACCCAGGTTTCTGGACCCAGAAAAAGACTCCCTTTCCTCTGAGTAGAGGTCACTTGTCCCTTCAATAGAGGTAATAGATACAGAGATTATGTGCACATTTTCTGGGACCAAATTTTTTGTCCCCTGAATGGAGGTGTCCCAAAGGAAAGGATGATCAATTACACTATTTGCTCAATTTTAAAAACCAGCATGGATGAGGTTGTTAGCATATAATATATACTGGATGGGGTAATGGCTCAACATAATTTTGATTCTTTTTTAAGTCCAATATACAATTTTTGAAACCTACTAAATTTTTCCGAGTTAATATAATATCAGAGTGCAATGAACACACTTGGGCCGGCGGCACTTTGAGATTTAAAGAGATATCTTGTTTTTGACAGGCAACTACCGTAACTGTCCTCGTGAACATGACTTGTGATTGGCTGATTGTCATTGGGTGCAGCACTCTGGTTAAGTTTTTTGCACTTTACAACAATACTGTACTATAAACAAGCTAGCCAGCACTGCAGGCAATTTTAACCTTCTTTAAACCAACTATGTCTATACTATACACCATATGCTGGCCAACTGCACCGCAGGCTATAAACAAGCCAGATGATATAAAAAGCAGGACTACATGTCAGCTCTAGTTCACCACTTCCCCTAGCTACTTGCAATAAACACACGAATATGATCAAAGAAAGTCCTTTGCAATTTCTTCTGACTCTAAATCTTATAAATGTAACCTCTATAAGCGTGTTTAAACAATGAAACTCTTTTTTTTGAAAAATAAACTTAAAGTCAAAGTATATCAGTATCCCAAAAGGTGTCCCCTATCCCAGTACTAACCCCGCCTAACAGGGCTTAGCTTCACTGAACAAACTGGGCAAGGCAACTATGAGAATGATATGAACCGAAACCAAAATTAAAGTACCCATACCGATGACCTACAATCATGCCCAAATTTTGAAAAAAGAGAAATCACAAAGTCATTCCTGTAGTGGCTTAAAAACAGATAATGGCAAGCCAAGACGAGGAAGTTTCTTGAAGTACTTTTATACATGCAGTTTGTTTTTGTGAAACTGCTATTTCAATTTCAACCTCAGAAACCCAAGGAAAGCTTACACAGTATCAGCACCACAGGGAGAAAAACAATCGAAAAATCTTACATCCTGTGGACCAGCCTTAATGGCACATTTAGATCTGGAAAAACAACATGGAAAGGTAATTCAACGAAGAGCAGGAGGAAACAATAAACTATTAGAAAAAGGGATGGAAACACCATCATCACTTGTCATCGATCTACTGACAAGGATAAGCAACTGTTATTACTAAGAAGGCTGTCAGTCAAGTCCCTGACAACAAAAATTATTAGTTCCTTCCCATGTACCTCAACCTAGATCTCTCCATCTGGTCCATCTCCAAAAACCTGATCACGAGTTATTAATTTTTTCTGTCTTCTCTGGGACACTGGGTTAGTGAGGTTTAACCGGAATCTTTTGCATAATTTATTCCACTTTGATAATGGCATGCAATACATACACAGGGTGCAAAGAAAATCATTTTTACAGCTTGCCATTCGGGCAAGCTGAAGCTAGCATTTACTAGCCCAGACGTCATTTTAACTGTGGCCCCAAAAACTTTTTGACTAGCAGAATTGATTTCACAGTTCTTCTGTTTTTAAAACAGAATTCACTAGCCCGATAGCAAAATCCACTAGCCCCGGGCTATCGGACACTACTTTCTTTGCATGCTGCATACATGTACATTTTTCATAAGCAGTGAACATTGACCACCAAGAGGATTAGTACAGTGAAGTTTACATTTTGTATTATTTGCTGTATGCTGGAATTGATTTTTGGTCACTAAATAAGTTATCAAAAATGAACAAATCTCTCATCAACTCATCTTACCAGCATCTGCCAGGGGTGGATCCAGAAAATTCAGAAAAGGGTGGCTGGGACACTTGCCCACTTGCCAGCTATATAGCAACGTTTTATTGTTCTGAGAATTCTATAAAAATAATACAAAACAATTTCAAGGAAAAAAGGCCCCATTTGGCCCACCCCTAAATCTGCCCTTACTGTTGCTTAATGTCACAGCTCCTTTGTTACTGAGAAGAAGCTGATAGGTGCCTCAATCAGGGTGAGATGAAAATTAAAACTCATTGCCCTTTGAGCAAACTGTTGCTGAAGTTTAGTAGCCACAGTAAAGCATTCATGCTGGTCAACCAACCCCAGTCCCCTTTTCTGTAGCATTTCAGATTACTCTTTATCTTGGCAAATGCTGCTTACTCACTGGACACCCTATGAGTTGCCTCACTTAAGCCCTGGGCTATCAGATATACAGGGTGTTCCAAAAGTTTGTTCCTCTAATTTCATGCACGATAACTTTTGATCAAAACTTCATTTTTACATGAAATCTCTAAAATATGTTTCTTACTCTATCGAGTACTTGTGTTCAGAAGTTCAGTTACCGGCATCCCCCGTTTGTTTTTTATCACATCCTGTAGCCGTTTCGGCATTAAGTGAGATAAGCCATATAGCATGTAGAACCCTAGATGATTCATTTTGAGCTTTTTTATCACCTAGTATGCAGGAGTCACTTTGACCCCCAAACAATATAATTTTGTAGATAAGGCAGCTGAAGCAATATCTTTTGGGCATGGATCCAAGAAAAGATGATCATTCCGTCCCCTTTCCACAGGAAGGCTTTTGTTCTTCTTTACAAATTTGAGACGAGCTGAAAGTTGCTTGGCGGATGGCCCTGGCCGGGAGTAAAGGTTTTTTGCCATCTCAGGGGTCTCCAAACTTTGCTTTTCGTGAACCTACTCCAGACTTAACTTGCTAACTGTTGTAAGATCTACCTCGCTGGGTTTTCTGTTCTGTACATGGCCTTGTTTAAAACTACTTTAGCAGTTTTATTCAGGACTTTCGGTCTTCCCTCTCGTTTCTTGTCTGTAAAACCTTCATTTCTCTATGACCATCTTACCTCCCAACATTCTGATTTTTCCATTTTTTATTGAATTTCTTTAACTGAAAAGCCAGTAGATAGAAATACATGCTTCAGCTCGCTGAGTGATTTTTTTGTTGAGAGGGTTTATCTTTCAGGATATTCACACAAAACAAGTTAGGAGTTCGAGCATTTCGGGTTACAAAATGCAAAAAATATATGGCGGGAAAATTTACTCGTGCAGCGCACCTTTGGCGTGAAATTACACAAATCGAATTTCGAGTCAAAAGATGGCAGAAGAAGTATGAAATATTAAATTAGATTGAAAGTCACAACTTTAGTTTAAATTATGCGCTGATCAAGTCCAATCGTACTGCGTTACAGACTTATAAAGGAGAGGAACGAACTTTTGGGACACCCTGTATAGCCCTTTGTTGCATCCTGTCAATGGTGTGCCAAAATGGTGACAGATTATAGTGATGAAAAAATTGTGAAAAATTGACTGTTTTGATGAATTTGTATACTTATAAAAAACTATGAAATCTGTAGATTCAATAACAAAAAAATATGCCATTGGCCAACTTTAAATCCATAAGGTTAAGTCACAACAATTATTCAAAAACATGTATAAGAGAAACTTGAATGTTAGATGTGTCTGCTACCCAGCTTTTGAAACATCATGTACAATTCTTTCTAACTTTCTAAGCTTGTTGTAAATCTTTATACCATAAATTTTCATCAATTGGTCTATTAAAATCTCATTCTAGAAAAATCACATAAATTGACAAGACTAGACTTTTATGGATGGATTATGTACGCTGTACCCTCTTAAATGAAAATTCCTGACCCCCTTTAAATGGTAAAAAAAGAAAATACCGTAGAATCCCGGTTATAAGCCCTGGGCTTATACAATTTCGTAAGGGTTTTTGGGTGGGCCTATAATCGGGGGGGCTTATAACCCCGGGGGCTTATAATAGAGAGGAAAAAAACATCTAAAAAATACGGTATGTCGCTAATTTACCGCCTAATTATTGTTAACTGTATACGGTACCCGGTATAACAGGGGTATAACCGGGAGGAAATTTCTATTAGCAGAGAGGTGGGCTTATAATCGGGTGGGCTTATAACCGGGGGGGCTTATAACCGGGAGGAAATTTCTATTAGCAGAGAGGTGGGCTTATAATCGGGGGGGCTTATAATCGGGGGGGCTTATAACCGGGGGGGCTTATAACCGGGATTCTACGGTAACATTATTAAAAATATTTTCAGCAATATGTTCAAGATGCAATAATGATTCAAGCAGAACGCGGACACTTCTCTAATACAGACACCTCTATTATTATGGACAGTTTCCAATGTCCAGTGACAAAATTCTCATGTATTTTCTTTAAAAAAGAACCTCTATAATACGGACTCTCTCTAATACGGACAATGGGCACTAAATCTTGGCTCGAGAGAGTAAATTAATATAAACTTAACCTCTTTACCATGGACACTGTAGTGATCGGGTGAATACTGGATCCCGATCAGGTGAAGTTGCACAGGGTAAATCTCATCTAGTCTGGCTGATAAGCTAGGCAAGGTGACTTCTAAAGCCCAGTCGTCATATACCAAACAATTAATTTGCAAAAGGTGTACAGAGGAAAATAACCAACTTTTTGAAGGCTTCAATAACTACAGATAGCATCGAAGATCTTTTGAGTTACATTTTGTACTCTAGTTACTGTTAATACTACCTTGCAAAATAGCAAAAGACACTTTCAGAATTGTGCAAATACGTTACAACTTTTTACATGCAGCATAAATGCGCTGTAGCTCGTTTCGTCTTAAAGCAGTGATCATGATTTGTCTACGACTGTACGTATGTAGGTGATATGTACAATTTTGTATGCTACTGAAAGACAGTGTCTTTGTACTGTGAATTAATAAACTTAAATGCAGTTTAAAGACGAGTGTAAGCCTGGTTCTAGCTACTGAACACTTACCACTGTAAGTGGAGTCATAAAAGTGACGTCATCATAGTGATCAGCTCTGTTATACGGACACCTCTCTAATACAGCTGTACGGACACTTCGCTCTGTCCTTTCGGTGTCCGTATTAGAGAGGTTCGACTGTAATGGGTTCGATTCCAAGAAATCAATTTCAGGGAACTTAACCTACTTTCTGACATTTAAAGCAACTGAGTTTTGAAATAATAATTATTGCAAAAAAAGTTTAAAAAATGCAAAGACTTCTTAATACTACATGTATACTACTTTTACCACAAAAACATACTAAAAACAAGGGTTATTTGTTGCCCAACTCACAACTTACAGTTCACTGTGTTTTGAGTAAACTGTAATGTGTAGTTCCAGAAAACATCCATAATATCCCCCCCCCCCCACCCCTACGGAGGGCACTATTACTTTAGACCACCCTCAACCCTATAATTTCCATTCCATTCAAGCAGTATAATCCTTTGATACATCAGCAGTTAATAGAGTCAAGATTCAAGCTGTGATACATATATATGCTACCACTGAAGGGCCACGAGGCAAATCCACACAGTTGTTTCAAGCTGCTGGGCAACACAACGTGAGACTAAATGGCAAGCTCCTGAGAGAAGAGAGCCAAGACATTAATATGGTCCAGCAACTGTTAGAGAGGCCCAAATAGCAGTGTCTGTTCGTTCTTGGCTGACTATGCTTTAACACAGCAGCATTTCGTGGCTGCTGTAACAGAGTGTGAGCAACAGGCTGCCATCTTCAAAACAGAATGGAACCCCAATCTAGTGGCAAGAAAAGTTTTAAGATGACGAAAGTCTGAAGAAAGTGCCATATTTCAGTGGTCAAATAAGTTTTAGACTGTCCTTAAGTTTTCCTTGTGTTTTCCCATCGAATGCTTTTCAAACCATCCACAAAAATGTCGGGATATTCTTAACACAACAACCCTTCATTTTTTTATTCATTTTTTTTTTTAGAAATCAAGTGATTTTGCATACCTTTGTGATTTCGTTACCATGTTTGGATACACTGTAATGCAAGTCCTCCTTGCGTGATCAACATGAAAATATTTTCCCATAATTATGTCGAATTTGATAAACTTCAAAAGAGAAAAAAATCAATATAATTGAGGTTCCTTGGCTTGTTTCATTTTTGTATAATATATTACATCAATCCAGAACAGTTTTGTCCAGTGTACTAATGAGTCAGTAGAGCATCTATGAAAGAACCAGTAAACAATAAACAATTACCTCCTTTCAGTTAAAAACAAGTTAGATGAAGGCTGATAGAACATGACCATAACACAGAGAATACCACAATTATATTGTGAAATATAAAGCAATGAGCTGGATGACCGGCATTATTCATGAGCCGATGACATCTACTACATCATACAGGCAAGCTGTGAAAAAAGCATTCAGCTATATTAAACTGTTATAAATGTAAGATCATCAATAAAAAACAATAATTCTTGTTTCAAAGTCCCCGGAAAAAAAGATCTTGAGAATCTGTCCCCACCCCCTTGGAAATTGCCTACTCTTGGACCCCCTTCCCATTGGAATTTCTGATGCCCTCCGTAGGGGGAAGTATAAACCGCATCCTGGTGTCGAGGATAACAGTTTCCATTTTCTCATGAACCTATGCAGGTATGCATGTAATATAGCTCCTGGAGTCACTGCAAGTTTTTCCTTAAATTTTTTAAACAGTTTATTGTTGTTAAATGTACATGTATTTTCTGCTGACACTAAACATGAAAGGCATTTTAAAATAACCTCAGTGAATTGGTAATGAACAAATGTAAACACAGCACTGGTTTACTCATTAAAAGTTCTTACATGAATCAAGTGAACTCACTCACTTCAATTCCTCATGAAACTATTGTTGTGGTGCATAAAGCTACCATGGTGGCCAATCATTTTCATAAAACTGGTATTAACTGAGGTACAGTAACACCAGCAAATAAGAGCCTACTTTTTTTAAAGTCTGGCAAAATAGGTTCTTGTATTTTGGGTTACTTAATGGCAATTTAGGCTACGTAGGTTCTTAATTAGGTTCTTAGTTTTTACGTATGAAGGAGATAGATTGTTGATTTAACATCACAAAAATAAATTAACTTTTTAAAGTTATTCATAATAATTGTATTTTGTCATATAACCCTAACAAAACTGATGACCAAATTTCTTCTTAGTCTCAATTGCAGATTCAGAATCTGTAGGCCATGATTTGTTCCTTGTAAATAGTCCACAAAAGAGAAGACATGGTCCCTGCAGGGTTGAACATAGCGGAGACCATAGAAACTGGCGATATAAAGAATTGCGGCATGACTCAGGAGCTCGCCACGAATATTTTGTGAAGAAAGCTTATAGGAAAGGTTAATGCAAAAGACTTAGAGCTTTTCTGGAATAGGTTGGTCCACGAATTCTACTGCTTAAAAGTGCTGATTACTTTGGAACAAGTGGTCAAGAAAAAGAAGAATCTTAATGAGCAAAACTTCGATCAATGGGGCAGATGGTGTGGCTAACTGGTCGGGTGTTGTAAACTTTCATTGTTTCATTTTTAGCCATGACCGAAATGACATGCCATGTTCATCACTTTTTTTGCTCTCTGGCAATGGTGTAATTTCTCTCATGCTCGAATCTATAGGCCCTTAATTTTTGTGTATTTATACACATGTACTCAATCAATTCAGAAACAAATTGTCAAATACCATATATAAAATAAAATATCTTGAGCAATACTTGACTGTCGATAAACTAGGAAGTCAAAAACTTGTCACAAGGAAATCCTGCTTTATGTAGATGCAATTGCCTCCTCGTTTCTTAAGCAAAAAAGCGAGACTTATGAATATACTTAAAAAATAACTCATAGGTACCCCCCTTTCTACAACTGATAGTTACCCCCTTTTTTAAATTGTCTATCATAATTTAAGCTTAACTTGCAATGATGATCTTCCTTGGCTTAAAACTTGCTTCACAATATCATGTTTGAATCCCGCAGTCGCAAGGACATATGTGAGCATTTTTGATTGGCCAGTTTGTTACAAAGTATAATGTGATTAGCCTGATTTGAATTAAGCATTGACAGGCCAAACACGACTAATTTATATAATATATAGCTCGTGAGAAGGGAGATTGAGCTTTTGATAGTGCAATAACGTGATCGAAGAGTCAGCTTGGACAACAGTGGTTTTTCTTGCTCTCTTTTTGCGTAATTTATGCAGTGCATGGAGTATTCTACACTGAGCAAATTTTATTTTACCACTTTGAGTGCCGCATTTAGAGGTTGAGGAAGCTAGTCTGTTCCATACATATTGAGCAATAATTAGTTCCTATGGTTTATGTTTCTGCAGATGTTTTCTGACACTGGATTGGATGCAGTTTACCACGAAATGATTTTCTTTTACCTCTGTTTAATACGGTGGCCCACAGGGGACATGCAGCAAATAAAAAAGTTTCTGCAAAACAAGTAAACTTGCTGCAAATAAAAAGCAGTTGCTGCAAATAAAAAATAATTGCAGCGAATACAAAAAATATTTGCTGCAAATAAAAGCAGTTGCTTTAAATTAAGGGACAGGAAAGTATGCGCATGCACTGATGGGAAAAGGAGGACTCAGTATAGTTGTATCCAGGGCCCACTCACGAAATGCTTGGCCTAATACTCAGTGACAGAAAACTTATTTGAGTTCAATGGAAACAATTATCTTCAAACTCATGGAGTTGCATTGGGCATAAAAACAGCAGTGTCCTTTGCAAATATCTACAAGACGGAGACTGAAACAAAGCTAATCCAACATAGAAATACCAATGGAAATGTTTCATTGATGACGTTTCCTTTCTTTGGGACTGTAACAGAAAAGACCCAACTTTTTCGTAAAGAAACTAACAAATCCCATCCCAAAAATTAAGTCCACGGCCCAAATAACGAAATAACTTTCCTTGATACAATAGTTTTTAAAGGAGAACATCTCACAGAGAAATCCATCTTCATTGGACATCAAATCCCACTATAAGCCAACTAAAACCTTTCAATAATGTGCACTTTACCTAGTTCCACTTTCGGGGGTAAAAAGATTGATTAGAAAAAACTCCTCAAAAAAAAATTTCAAGAGTGCCTTGCGAACTCGAAGCTCACAAATATCCTAAACCAGATATAGAAAGGTCGTTGTCAGGGGTCAACCTTGACTCGAGACAATGATAGGGGCTAAAACAAAAACAAAAACAAAAAAAATAAAGAGAGACTATTGCCTTTCATTACAACATATAACCCAACGGTACAAGACCTTAAAAAGACGTTGATGGCAAACTGGAGTCTACAGGTCTAATAAAAAATTAGCCTCTGCAGTGCTGAAAACAGTTTAAGACCTCCGATCATAATCCTACAGAAGACATGCTTGCGTGCAAAAAATTAATGTAACTTGAAGGCAGTTGACAATTCAATGCAACCACAAAAACCACATTGGTAGTCCTTGTAGGTCTGTCTTTAACTTCCTTACAACTATACTGAGTCCTCCTCTTCCCATCAATGCATGCACATACCTTCCTGTCACTTAATTTGCAGCAAATGCTTTTATTTGCAGCAACTATTTTTATTATTTGCTGCAATTATTTTTTATTTGCAGCGACTTTATTTAACTTGCAGCAACTTTATTTTATTTGCTGCAACTTTATTTAATTTGCAGCAACTTTATTTTATTTGCAGCAATTTTGTTAAATTTGCAGCAACTTTTTTATTTGCAGCATGTCCCCTGTGCGCCACCGTAGTTTAAGCCACCTTAGTTTCTTTGGTTTCTCTAAAATGCCTGGATCTGAATAGCCACATGTAGTAGGTTTTATTTTTGGCTGTGAAGATCATGATTTCCTGAATTTTTTTTTGGACGCTAGAAGCCTAGAACTGTCGGCTAGATTGCAGAATACGCGACAGTACATCTGCAGTGATTGGAAGATGCTGGAAAACCAGTGGGCAAATTTATACAAGCAAATTCTTATAAAAAAAATATATCACAAGGAATTCTCTCAAAGCATTTTTTTGTGCAGAAGAAGGCTTTAAAAATTGAACTGCTCTTTTATTGTTTGCTGTAAACTGCAAACAATCATTGCCAACTCCCTTCTGTGAATTTTGACATGTCACTGTGTCCTTACCATCACGCAAATGTAAGAATGAGGCCGATCTTGACAGGCATAACAAACTTTAACCCACAAGAAACCTGCCTATCAGAAACGCTCACATATGTCTTTGCGACTCTGCAGGATGTTAGAATGAGCTTTTGTGCACTAGTTCGCAAATGGACTATACAAATGGTTTAGACGAGTGCGTGGGCCGGCTGGAACATAGGATAGGCTAGGCTAAACAGGTTCTTGTATTTTTGCATGGGTATTAAAGTGGCAAATTTCTGCCAGAAGGTTCTTAATACACAGTTTCTTATTAGTGGGTGTTTACTGTATTTAAATGTTTAATGAAGAACAAAGCATATAAAATAATAAATGGATATGTTGTAGTTAAGTTTTTATCTCAGGTAATTTTTATTTTTCTTTTGTTTCAACTTCATTAGAATACATTACCATACCCAAAAACAAAAGAAAAAAAAATTACATGAGGTGGAAAATTACAACAGATACATTAAGGTGACTGCATAAACACATATAAGCTAATTTTTTAAATAAAAAGGGTTCAGTATAAATAATTGTTAAATTGTACATAGTTAACACCCGATCACTCCTAGAGTCAATTATGGATCCATAAAATCTATAGTTCTTACTCTTGAGCCCCTGGACGAAACCACTTTATCAGTAATCACATAGTACTATTTGTTTTCAGTATTGGACGAAATGAAATTTCGACTTCTCCGTTAATAACGTTTTGATTTTGTCACTGTACTTTTGGAAGTGAAGAGTAAAAACATCAATAACTTTACATACCACCTTGTCACCTCTTGCTGTCTTCCTGGCATTAATGCAGTAATCGTTATCCCTCTCACGATACCAAAGTTGAAGCTCTCCTGCCTCATCATTATCCTCACTCCCCCATGACACGGTTCCCCGTGCCACACAAATCTGTGTAAAGCCCGACAGACTGAGCAAGGAGGCCATTTTGTTTATTGGAAGATCACCTCGTCCCAGTCTCTTATCGTACTGAGGAGTTGTTCATTTTCTTTCGTTTGTTTTTTAAAGTTCCCATTCAAGGTCACGTTTTTCATTTTCCTAAAAATGCTTTTAAGCATTATTAAAATGTTTGAAAACGATGCTCTGTGCTCAAGTAAAATTAGGCTGACAAATAGAGGCAAACAGAGAAATTCTCAGTGTGACTGAATGCAGAGGCACACACTTAATAAAAAACGTAAACCTGGCACATAAAAATATGTGACAAGGAATCTTACCAGCCACGGTTTTCTCTTTTCAGTTTTTACAAGTGTGATGTCACCACCGAGATTACTACTCTCTCCTTAACCTGTCGAACCAGCTCTACTTTTTGCAGATTTTCTCTTTTGTAGTTCGCTCGTTTCGCCTTACCCAGGGGAAAATGGTCCACGGCGCAAACGAAACGAAAAATATTGGCTAAGTGTAGGTTATGTTCTCGTCCGTTGCTTCCTGTTTTAGGAACAGACAGTTAAATCAATAAAATGATGGAGAGGGATGGGAAAAGCAAAACATTTTATACAGGCCAAAACGTTTGAAAAAATTCATGCAAACCAGAGTAAAAACTTGCAAGAGGTGACAGGCCGCACATCTTCACTGGCGTGAAACCTTTGAAACCTTTTATATATTGCTCCATTGAGGAGACCTCTTTCAGGGATCTTACAGTTTAAAATTTGAACGATGATATCGCTTCTATATAGCGGACCAAGATACGGCTCGGTACAGTTTATGTTCAGCAAGGAAAAAATTGTTTAAGTTGAGCAGAACCTTTAAAATGTTCAACAGACAATTTATTCAGTTAGCGCGTATTCCTGTTGACTCGGAATTTGTAGCCGTTTATGAGATATGTCTACTCAAAAATATAATAATTTTTCCATAGCTGCCGTTATCTTAGAGTAAATGCTTTTCATATCTCCGTAAAGTTTAAGTTTACGCGATCTCAGAGAACAATGTCTAGCTGTACACAGCGCGTAGTCTTTTTAAAAATATATCCAGATCTGACACTGGTTTTGGGTATTTAGCACGTCTAAGAAAGATTTAAAAACATTATGATGCTGTGTCCTGAATGTCGTTTTAAAACTCAATCGCTTTGTAAATGTCACTTGTAGTTTTAATATCAGAGGAGAGTATTTTAAAGCTCAATATTTTTCAATACCATTAGCATGTTGTTTTTTTACCAATCAGTTGACTGGCTTCTTTGTGCCACTACATAATGTGTGTAGTTAAATATAAGTTTACAAACAAGACCGGCGGTTTCGAATCTTATGATTCTCATCAGTTGCTATGTGAGGGGGACGTAAGGGTTTGCGGTGATGCGGTTTTGCAGTAATTTTTATTTTAACTCGCGGTATTGCGGTTTCAAAATACTAAGCGGTTTGCGGTTATTACAACCTTTAAGTCGCGGTTTTCGGTGAAAAAAAAGTGTCTGCGGTGATAGCACTCTTTAGAACGGTCGGCATCCGGCTGTTTTGCAAGCGCGAGCCAAGTGTTTTGTTTTACTACGCACCAGGGTTCATTATATCAGCTTATAATTTAACTCTGTGGTTTGCAGTTACGGCCTTTTCCAGATATAATACTTAATGTGATTAACCGTTTTAGCCAATGATGCGTCGACTTCGTGAAATTCCATGCCGGATGTTAGCTCGTACAGCCGTACAGCCTCTAACATGCGTAGCTGGCGGTATTGTGTAGTAGTCGAGTGAGATTTGGCGGCGGAACCGTTGTAATATAGTCGACTGAGATTTGACGGCGGAGCCGTCAACCGCCTCGTCCCTACTCCCTTTTTTTTGGAACACGGCTCCGCCGTCAAAACTTTAATCTCGCACCCATACAATACCGCCAGCTACGCAGGCTATACAGCCTCGTGTTCTCGTTGTTTTGATTCAATGCGCGACAATGGCAACTGAGGTCGTTGAGGTCGCAACTGAAAACGAAGAGGACGTAATAACTAATTGCGTGGCAATCTTCTATGAAGAAGGAAAGGAAGGGGAGAATTTCAGAGGAGCTGTACGTTTTAAGAATCGTCTTCTCCACTGAACGTGAACTCTTTACGAGACAAGAAGGTCACAATTCCAGGAGAAACATTTATTCCGCGTTCCACAACTAGCACAGGGTCGTCCAAAGTAATCAGTCATCCAATGTAAGACGTACAGGATCAGTGACAGAGTTTTTCAAATTCAAGGGAGATATCAATACTCGTTCAAGTACATGACCAGCATACTTGGCATTTGGTTGGTAGTAAATTGAATATAATAGAGTTGTACAATATATCGTTAGCGTTATGATGGTATGTTTAATACTAACGCACAATGTTATCAGAATATACCACAAGTCTTGCTGACGTCAGCTTTCATATTGTGGCCTACATGTACGCTCGGTTTCGGTATTCGGGAAAAAATCCGATGCGGTTTGCGGTTTTTTGGCGTATTTCTGTGCGGTTTTGCGGTTGTCGGACCCCCCCCCTTCCTTACGCCCCCCCCCCCCCCCCCCCTCCTATGTGGTGGGATGGTTAGGTGAACTCTGAACCATTCCGTATTGCTTGATTTAGTAAGCGTTTATATATCCACCCTGGTTTGTTTGGAGGATCGAAAATGGTGAAGTTTGATTGGTTCCTTGCAAAAAACCAACCAGGTTGCTATAGGTTCGATCCGCGTTTTTTCAAAGCTAGGTTGTGTTTTTATAAAGGTTTAAATTTGAAAAATAGGCGTCTTGCCTTGCTTTTTGTAAAGTATGAAAACATCTTCTTAAAATGTTTAATGATGTATAAATGTTCCTCAAAATGGCGAGGGACTATGTTGTATATTTTCGTTTCAATTTAAAGCAAGGCTTGCGTTGACTATACAGTTGTGTACTGTACAGAATGTAGACAAGATTATTTTTTACAGGCACAGCATGGCACCGTATGGCGTGAGTAACTGTAACAGATGACAGACTGCACATGTATAACGGCGTGGAGATTGTACCAAAATTCTCTTTTTCTCTTCTGGCCTTTCTCTTCTATGCCTTTCCCTCGTTTTCTTTTTTGACCGCTTTTTTGATTTAAACTTCAGAAGGTGTCCACGAAACATATCCTTACATTATTTTGCTCTCTGCATCCTGTAGATGTTGAATGTTTTTTGATAACTCGTTTGCTGAGCATTGTCAGCAGTGATCCTTTCCTCTTCAAAATCTCTTTGGCTTCCCCCTCCATCTTTAAGCTTACCCGACTTGGCATACAGGCTGCTCAGGTGATCTTTGATATCTTGCTCTTCCTTCTTAACTTGCTCTTGTACTTAAACAAGCTTTTGTATATTTTCTCTTAGTATCAATTGGTCTGATGATATGTGCGAACATATTGCTCGTCGAAAAACTTCCCCTTTGCCCCAGGATTCCTGTTGCTCAATATGGCATCAGCAGTTGAGAACAACTTTAAAACACGTTGATGGCTTTCATATTAACATCTTCCTTCGCTGTGAAACAACTTCACGAACTCACGAGCACCTTTACACTTGCTATACCATGCCTCGTAGAATTTGGGCAGCACTTCATTCATGAAGTTTGCTCTGTCCGTTTTTGGGTATGGTATCCAGCCATATTTGGCTTACTCCCAAGGACGTGTGTTTTTAATGCTTGGCCTTTGAAATTCAATACTCCCAAAACGCAATGTTTGACGACTTGTAGAGGGAACTGTTGTTGCGTTGGATTTTTCTTTGCTTGCATTACTTTCCTGTGGTCTTGCTGCTAAATATTCTTTTCTCTTTCTAAAAAATCGTTTTACTTCAACTTTGGAAAAACCTGAGAGGTAAATATTAATGAAGATAACCTGATTTTATACAGGCCAAAACGCTTGAAAAAATTCATGCAAACCAGAGTGAAAACAAAAAAACCTCCAGAAAATCCAACCCCTTACCCTTTATATACCATTTTTCACGAAAAAGGTACCCCTTTCATATACCTTCTATCAGTGACAAATGTTGCCCCTTCCACATACCTTGTTTAGAACTTTGTATCCCTTTGGACGATCGACTGCTGTAAATCAATACACTGTTTTTTTTTTACATAGAAATCAATCTCAAAAATAGCCTGTACACAGACGTTTTATTTTTGTTTTCGTTCCTACCCCTTTGTACTGGTGGTCAGTAAATCCCCTGCGGTTTATATTTTATCACCCGCGCTCGACGGGCTTTGAAAAGGAAATAGAGGGTCTCTGCCAGGCTATCTTAAAAGCAGAACGTTTTGTCGACTTTTTAAAGCCATATCATTTATCTATTAGCCCTATTGGGCCCTTTAACAGAACCAAATGACAGATTTCCCTACCCTTTAATATACTTAAACCACTGAAATTACTACCCTTTCTTATACATGTATCTAAAGCCTAAAAAAGGTAACCCTTTGCGCAGGCGCCTCCCAGTATAGGACAATATAGGAAAACCCCCGGGTTTGGATTTTTTCAAAGATACTATTCTTAAACATTCTCCTTATTCCAGGCCCGGAGGCACAAAATATTGGCTTTCAGTCCTGAACACATTGAGTGGTTCCATAAACCGTCAACAAGTTCACTCCGTTACGAGACGATGCTCATCCTCTCCCCTGAGTTATTTCGAATCCTAGCCTTTCCCCTTGTCTTTAAAACGCTCATCTACCATAAACATGCTAAAAAGCTGTTTTATTGAAAGGACGGGAATAAAATATATAAAAAATTTCAATAATTTATTTTCTGAAAGCAGAAATACGTATTATCAAGTGAGAACAACAGGACAGAGAGGGTAAGGCCTTGCAGTCAGCTCAGCTGGCCCCGCTTTGGGAAAATATGAGAATCATTTCACCAAACGTTATTTTAGGCCAATTAAATGCTGTTGATAGAATACATAGTCTACTGCCTTACAGCTGTACCAGCGTTCTTTCATCACTTTTAAGTATCGGACCACGCCGCCTCTCTGTTTCAGTAGAAACTCCTTTTTGAAAGTTTATTTATGATGGTAAGAAACAACGTCATTGAATAACGAAGGCAAAACATTCGCCGTAGAAAAAATTGTAATGAAAACTGCCCTCAACACTATCACTTTGTATTATTCAATCCTCAGAGTGCTGGAAATTACGGTTCTGAGAATTTGTTTTTCAACTTTTGTGAACGGAAGCTTGTCCCGAGACTGACCCCCTAAATTACAGGAGACCTGACACCCCCCTCACTACTGCCTTTGTCAAATAGCCAGGCTAATCATGTATTTATTGGATTAATAAATTATTAACATCCCTGAGGTCTATCATGTAAAATCACATGTAATTGGAAATAAATAGCAGTCTTTACAATATGTAACATGCCATCATTAAAATTTTGGGAAGAAATACAACAAATGAAGTGGACAAATTATAATTTCAAAAACCTTGTCCAAACAACAATATTAAAAAAAGAAAAGAGAAAACTAGGAGTAAATTGAAGTATGTTTGATTCCCGGACGCAAACTCAATAACGTTGAATTAACTGAACAAAGATTACCATAATAAGTTTACTCTCAATATTTGGTGTTCAATCGGAGATATCATATCATACCATTTAAAAGATGGTTATTACAAAAAATCGTAAACTTTAAATTTGCAATTTTCGAAAGCCAAGTGAAGAAAATATTCAAAGTAGAGTTATGTATTCATGTAACCTTTATCCACAGAATTCTTATAATTTTATTCGTTATCACAAAATAAAAATTCGCAAATTTTGTAAACTTCTCGTCTGTGCTTAATCATAAACGAAGGGAGTTGGATTGACTGCAGAACTAACTCGTGCGGCTAAGGTAAAAGTTGGAAATATTTGGATACACAGACCTAGTTAAGGCGAGGAGCGAGGAGATCAGATAACGGCTGTATTCACAGGTTACTAGAATAAACTTGTTCATGGTAGTGAAACTTGGACTAAGGTGCTCAGGACGGAAAGTCAATCTTACACCCATTCAGGTATCATTGAGAGCTGTAAGTAAGAAGTTATCCACAGTAAACAAACTGTAAGAGTACATCATTCGACGCCAACTTCTTTATCACAATTAAAATCACCATAGCACTTAGTTTGTTGTCTTTTTTAATATAGTCTTCTTAAGACCTAACCCAAGCCATACCTAGATTGATCTCTAAGGAGCCTAATTCTAATCTGCTGACGAGCGTCCCCATCGCATTCATAGGCGAGTCGTCCCACCCGAGCAGGGTGGATCCATTGTTAATTAACGAGAGTATTTTTAAGAACCAATTAAAGTTTAATGTATGTACCGAAACGTTTCCGCAACATTAGGGGTCATTTGTCCTCTTATAACTTGTACATCATTTTACTACTGTAAATCCTCTATAAAGCCCTCTCTCTCAAATAATAAGCCCCCCCCCCCCATTCAAGGGAACAAAGTTAATGGATCCTCCCCCCGTCTCTTTCAAGCCTCCCTTCCCCTCCCCCTTTTTATTCTTTACTAATGAATGATATACTACTGTATTAATCAATCACGACTTTTAAACTTCATTTGCACTGGTATCCTGAATGATTTATTCACGTGTTGGAAGTTTTGATTTTATTTTTGATCCACGGCTTAAATGACCTCCAATTTCTTGTACTTGGGCTTATCCACTTTGCATTCTAGTTTATGGAGAACTGATAAAACCATCTTCGCTAAATCAAATAAGCCCCACTCCACTAAATAAGGCCCCCGCTCTTTTAAGCTCCCCCCTCAAACGTGTTTGAAATAGATAACCACCCTTGGGGGGGGGGGGGGGGGTAGGAAACTATACAACCGGAATGTTTGCAAGGAACAAAAAGATACATTCGGCGAGATTTGTCACTAAATAGACTAATTATTATTTTTTAATTGAACCAATCACAGGTTTGCTTCTAAGACCTATATTTCGTCTTATACTTACTGGTTATATTTATTCTAGATACATGTGCGATGGAATAAAACACTTTTACTATGCTCAGAGTTATGAGAGCTTATACGAACTATGTACTGCATATAGGTTCAAGGATATCAAAACATTTACAAACAAAAGTGCCAAAAGTACGTTCGAACTTATCCATTTAATCAAAACGTTACTGTTTAGTCGGTTCGATTTATATTCTAATAAACGACACGTAAACTGAGGAACTTCTCCTTTGGAACACCTTTATTCAAGGGACAGCTCCGTTCAGGGGGCACAAAATTTGGTCCTCTATTGAAGGGACACCTCTATTCAGGGGAGAGGTGACACTTTTTCTTGGTTCCGAATCCCGGGTTTAACCTTCATTCAGGGGACACCTTAGCACTCAAAAAGTGACTGACCACAAAAATCATTGATATGTTAAGGTGCACACGAGTCACAATAGCGACTGCTTTCAAAACATGCATGAACTATCTCACTTAAATTGATGTACTACAGTTGATTCAACACTACATATATAGCAGAGTCAAGTTAACCATGATTTAGCTGCTTGAAATAATGACTGGAGCAGATTCTGACGCAGAATAAAAGAAACATGTTTTCATTGTTCGTTTATATTTACCCGAGCCTACCCTCCGTTCAGGGGACATTTTTACTCAAGGGACACTTGCCTTGGTCCCGAGGGTGTCCCCTGAACTGAGGTTCCAATGTATGCCGGCCCTTAGAAAAAGAAAAAGGAGGCCACTGTATTTTGTTAGGTGGTGATTAAGTCAGTTCTTAGTTAATAAACTATGCTATCCTTGAGGTCCCCCGGCGATCCTGTCTTGTCTATTATGATCTAGTTTATTCGAGGCTGTAATGGAGTCTCGTAATCTGGACTCCCCAAAGGAGAAGTGAAAATTTGACGTCAGAGCACATTCTCTTTCCTTTGTCATGTTAGATGACAGCACAGGAAGGTTGACGCGTTACACTACCGTAAAATTCCGAAAATAAGCCCCTCCATTTATAAGCCCCTCCAAATGTAAGCCCCCCAATCCGGTAACGCAAAAAAACCCTCCGTTAAATCACCCTTCCAAATATATGCTCCCCGGGGGCTTGTACTTGGAAAATTGCCCTCAAATACAAAGTAAAACAAAGCAATAACCGGAAATTTACTTCCAACTATACAGCTAGCCCAATCCATTTTGAAACGCAAATTTCCCTCCGTAGATAAGCCCCTCCGAATATAAGCCCCTCCAAAAATAAGCCCCTCAAAAAGGGCCTTTGAAAAATATAAGCGCTGAGGTTTATTTTCGGAATTTTACGGTATATAAGGGTAAGGGAGGGACATATAAGGGTATCGACGGAGGTTATATTGATAGAACTGTGCTAAAATCTTAGTCTAAGGGACACATAGCTGGTTCGACATCGTAGGACACTTCTCAAAATATCGCCCCAGGTGAGCCAATCTGGATTTCGGAATCCGGGAAGTTTTTACTCCTAAAATCTGGAATCCCGGGCTTTGGAATCCGGAATATAGCCGAAGGAATCCAGAATCCTACTAACGATTGGAATCAGAATCCAAGATCCACTGACAAAGGCCGGAATCCAGTCCCTGGAATCCGTAATCGAAGGTGTGAAATCCACAATTCAAGAGTGACATAGATTCCCTTACATTGGGCGAAAAATATCAAGGATCCAAAATGTCCAAGTAAAATCGCAGCGATACACTTGGGGAGTCAATGGAGACGCAAGTTCAAGATATCATTTCGAAAAATATCCCCGTGGCTTACAGCTTACAGAGAACATTTTGACAGGATTTTAGTTATAACAGGGACATTTGCGATTCAAAATCGGCTGGAGTCCTACATGCAGGATCTCAGGAAAATCAGGCAATCAACTATAAATTCTCCACATCCTAATCCCTCGGAACATGATAACGTTAAACACATCAGCGAAAAACTTTGTTGACAATAGAGTGCCATAAGTATATAAGCCTGAACTTAAAGCTCCCCGGTCAATTGTTTCAGTCACTGCATGTTCTACTGACGAAAGTACAGTTACCATAAAGTTACCAAGAAAAAATGCTCCAGTTGATCAATGATAGATAATTGAAATTTCTATCGCTACTTTCCCCTTCTTTTTGTCGGCCATCCTTCTTATTCTTCGGTAGAACTGGTCATTTCTCATAACAAATCACAGAAAAACAAGCAAGAAAGGTTACCTGACAAATAGTAAATTTTGCCGGAACGCGCATTGCTTTGATCTGTAGTCTGAATATCACTTGTTAATGTAAACACTACTGTCCTTGTTCCTACTGTGAAGAAAGCGTCGCTGGCGGGATCACATTGCCCAACGGTGAGTTCGCGACTAAGGAATTCCCCCATTCTTCTTGCCGCTTTATAGCCAAATTCATTTCACGGGTGCTTTTGTGGTCCTCGTTAACAGTGCGCAGCAAACTTCGTCAGCTAAGCAGACTACTAGTATAATTAAAATCAAAGTGAATCAATCAAGTGAAGCCAGTTGTTTTCAGGTGATATCAGTTGGATTTTTCATTGGGAAGCACTTGACCCAGGAGACTTTGCCTTGTCAAATTCCCCCACCCCTGGGGGAAACTGTTAACTTTGCACCGCCCGTTTTAGAATCCCGCTTGTTGGTCAGGAGTCCTACCCCATGCCCCTCAGGGGAAAGCCGATGACATGCGCATTACAGTTATATAATCAACATGCATGTATGAGTTACAGAAAACAATTACCAGTTACATTACCTGGTCACGGCTGTGCCACTCGAAAACGGCACGATTCCGAAAAAACCTTAAATCTTCAAAAGACAATTATTCAGCGACCTATTTACTAAAACATAAAAGCAAGTCTTTCGCAAAAAGGACAAATAGCCAAAAATCTTACGCTAAGATATTAACTACAAATACTGATACCTAAGTTATTAAATTGTATTTTTCTTACAACTACCCAGTTAGTACTTTGTTTCAGTATTGAAATTTTTAACTACAATTACCTTTTTGTCTGGATGTAAATTGTATTCTCCACTATTCATACCTCACTGTTATGTAATTAAGTATTCTTTCATACAAATACGCGACTACATTGACACTCAAATAAAAAGTGCATTTTTATACAATTCAGTAATCAGGCCAGTAATTGAAAATTACGAGCCCGAATAACAGTAGGAAGTTCCTACAAACTGCGAATTTTCAATGATATTGCATACCGTTTATTTTACAATTAAGAAATTGGATCGAATTCCTTCAGTTCATCGATTATCTCCTGCATGGTTGGTCTCGCCCCAGGCTCTCTTTGCATGCATCGCTGCACCAGGCCACGAAACACACCGTTCGTTACAAGCACCACTTGTTCGTTACGATTTTGAGGATCTGGAAGTTGTCGGATGCACATTTCGCAAAGAAGAGCACCAAAGCTGTAGACATCAACCTAACAACAATAAAACATAATTTGAGGACGTCAATATTGTTAAAAAGAAATGTACTTTATTTGAGTGTCAAGGTGTTTAGCACGAAAGTAGTTATTCGGGACAATATTCTCAGTTACTGTAAGACCCTGAGTATTGGTCAAACCCCGGGAATCGAACCCGCGACCTTCCGCTGGGCAGTCAAGCGCTCTACCGACTGAGCTAATCCTGCCGCGGTTGGTAAACATCCATCGAGGTTTGGTTTTTATTACATGCGTCGTAGACGTAATCTAATCCCAGTTATTAATGTCTGCGAAGCAGCGCCGATAGGCCTTGTTCTGGCCCCTATGGACTCAACGAATTACCGGAAGTTTGAAGTTTGAAGTTTGAAGTATTGCATGGTTCGTAATTGATCTAATACAACTAGAGTAGAAGAGCCCTAAATTAGTGCGAGTAACCTTAGCTCTCTTAAGTTGTACCAAAAAATATATTCTCTTAAAGGCCTTCTTAAGAATTTCATTAATATGGATATTCCAGGTGTTCCGAATTTCCTTACAAAATGATTGGTAAATTGGCTATGGCTCGTTTAACAGGCCAATCATGGCGCGTACTAAAATCCTGGTACACAGGTGGAGGCCTAGAACAAAGAATTTGGGAGCTGTTTCGCAGACGTTACTTACCGGGGTTTGATTACGTTACGTCTGTGACCCAGGCTAGATTTTCATTGCAGTGACATCATGCGGGGCAGTTGTTCACCCCAGCTGAACTGAGTCCGCTGAGACCCAAACCGGAAAATTACAGTTGCCGATAAACACTGAGGTCCATTTAGAGGTACAAAAGCTCTTTAATATGAGAAGCTATGGGCGGAAGTTAGAGCAAAAATAGCGATTATACGGGGACTGTAGGCAGACAGAAAAAACCCTTTTCGAAGAACATTTTTCCAACCTTTATCAAGAAGGATTTTATGCCTGTATACACCAATGCATTCCCAAGGGGACAACTTTTAGGCGTTTCGTTATTTATATAATCTACATTTTGTAGTGACTAAGGGCCTGTTTACATGGAGTGGGGGACCCCGGTCTAGTGGGGTTGGCTTCTTTTGTTTTCACGCTCTGGGGCACACAAAACAAAAGAAACCTACCCCACTAGACCGGGGTTCCCCACTCCATGTAAACAGGGTCTTAATGTCTTAAAGCTGCACCAGAACCAATTCACTAATGAGATTGTCTAAATGAGGTTGACTGATAACTTACAAGGGTAGGGAGGGGGGAGAATTCGAGCACGCGAAAATGCGGTCAGAGCCCGAGGGAGCTCTTAGAAGGGATGATTGAAATTTCGCAGTTAAAGAGCACAATTAAGACCATATTTAGGTGCACAACGATGGGCTTGGTTAATTTTAAACAATGAGCTAAATATGCGTGCAGTAGCGAAACCACTGCCAAAAATGACAGATACTTGACAATTTTCAACAAATATACATGTATCTTAATATATAGATTTACCCAGGACTAAGAGCGACGCTCTCGATGATAATATTTATAGTTTGTTCAAACAAAATATAAAATCTGGTAATGCTAAGCGGCGAAGGCAACGCCGGAGAACGGTGAAAGACAACAATAGGTCTAATTAGCAAAAAAGCAACTTTGCACGTACACCACACTTTTTTTGTACATTTCTTTGCAGTTGTTTTGCACAACTACAACGTGAAACTTACTGAAACCTCTTAGTCACACGTTTTATTGAGGAAATGTCATACGTTTTCTCGTTCACTTTTTTCCTCACTGCCGCTCATTTTCATCTTGCATTGGTGACCGCTGGCATTTCTCATTTTGTCACCGCCGCTTTCGTTGGAAGAAAATTCCAACAAAAAAATGTCTCCTTTGTTTTTCATCTCTCGCTCTAGATCTCTGTCGCCGTATTTCTCGTTGAGCTTCGCTGACCTGCCGCCTACTTTCTCTTTTTCTCTGTCTTTCTCTTGCATTATATTCCAAATTTGTGGACATGACAGTTATTTTGAGCTTAATACTTTAGAAAATACGGATACAGAGACAATTTCCCCTTTTCGACTCTTTAGTTGTCTCTGCTTCACAAGACGCGGGTGGCTATGCGAGTTGCATTTGGGTTGCCATACCTGTTTATTGAGTTATTTTACATTGGCATGCCTGTGGTGCGGACGGACGGTCGTTCGGTCGGTCGGTGTACGATCACGTGATTACCAAATTCTCTTGGATGGATAGTTTACCAAATTTTCTTACCCATGGTGCTCCGCTGCGCGCGCTTCGTGCGCGAGAGCACCGCTATGATCAATTTTGATCATTTACGTGCAGCTTTCTTTTTATCCCAGCTGCATGTGTTTGACAATTTCACACTTGACCTTACAAGCGAATGATTATATTGAGTATATTGAGGTTTCCCGGTCTTTGTGCGGCTTTGAATTGCATGGTGAGATATCAATGACAGTGGTCTTAAAGTTGCTTATAGTTCCTTCGCGTCAGTCAGTAGAAATAGATCCTGACACTCGCGGGTTATTCACGATACGATCATGATTGTGTTACTAAGGCACCAAGTAAGAACACAAGAATGTTAGCCGGGCTGATCAAATTCAGTTCGTAGGAAACGAGTTAAAAGTTGTTTCTTTAGATCAACTGTACTAACGTCAAGTAGTTTTGCTGCTCGTCAAGTTGTAGAATAATGAAAGTATTTTTTTTTAATGATACTTTGATACACAAGCAAGATAAAACGAACGAACGACGTTTCAGTGTCGTCATGACGCTAAATTTCAAGTTCACACAATCTTGGAACTAAGCTATCAGAAATAGCTGCCTAACGATTAACGTATAAAATTATGCAAGGTCATACAAATAGTAGAAGCGTACTTACTCTGGTAAAGGCTTTCTACACGAGCCCTATAGTTTACTGTAAATTGAAGCTTACTGTATGGGCCTCCCCAAAGAAAAAATAGCTAAGTTGCCACGCGTGCAAAATGCTGCCACTAGATTATTAATGGTTTTAGGAAGTATTCTCACATCATTCTAGTACTTTATGAGTTACACTGGCTACCGGTGCAAACGCGCATACATTTCAAGATTCTATTGTTAATTTTGAAAGCCATTCACGGCTTCGCACCTGTACATATCAGCAATATTTTCCCTGTGAATTATAGGTTCTTGTATAATCTTAGTTGCACCTCAGGCATTTTATTAAAAGTAGGATGATGGAAATACTGGGCGGGCGCGCAATTCAGGAAGCAGGGCCGCATTTGTGGAACAAGTGTGGATTGTGAATATTACAAATGAGACTAGCCCGCAGGCAGCTTTAGCTAATACACTGAGGAGGGTGGGGAGAATGCTATTATAACTGCTCACTATTGAATTTGTAGAAATTTTCAAAAATTCAATCAACCCATTTCTCTTTGGCAATTTTGAGGTGGTGGTTAAATCCATGAACTTTATATAGCTCTTAAGGTTTGCATTATATCATATTATTTATTTTCTTAAAAGTTGTACATATTGAAATTGGTTGAAAAACAAGGGTCGATTTTGTTGCACGAAATGTTGCTAATTAGGGAACTGACGATGCCTCTTAATGTCCAGTTGGACTCAATTCGAGCCAAAATATTTGCGTCAAATTGATTAATTTTTACTCGTTGATCTTCAGCCAACTTCCTGGTAGTTTATAGTAAAAATTTAATGGCTTCATGACGACGCCAAAACGTCAAATGATTTCATCTTCATTGCTTTTTGTCTCTTTACGTATTAGAAGACCCTTGCTAATAATATTTTGATAGGAAATTTTGGCCAATTTTGTATGTAAAACAGTCTTTCCTAATAAATTAACTTTAAGCAGAAGCATCCGCTAGCCATTCTGTCAATTATATCAAGGAATATGCTCAGAGGGGCGGAGTTCCCCTTAAATGGTAACATCTGAAAATTTGGTTCCTGGAGAGAGGCCATAATCCAGAGGGGCCAATTATAGCAAGTTGCTTCCTTTAAAACAGTCTGTAAAGCAAGAAATTCTTCTAACAACGGGCAGGTAAGTTTTAAGGTGTTTTAAGTATAAAATTCATGGCCACGGGATCGGTCACTTGAATGAATAATATGCTGTTTTAGACAATGAACAAGAGGTTAGGAAAAAGAAGACTTAATTTTGAAAAATTTACCACTTTACCATAGTTAAGAAATTTTAAAAGGAAAAAAGAATCATAATAATGATAGTAGTTATATAGGGTTATTTTTTTACTCCTGTTTGGTTCCTTCCCCTGCCTTCCTTATGCCTTCTCTTTATTAATATGTGTAAGTGTCGTCCTGCATACAAATTTAGTTCCTTCCCGGTATATTAATTATGTGCTTAAAAATGTGTTCCTCCAAACTAATTAAGTACCTACTTCCATTTGTAATGAGCGTTTCTCTACTACAATAGGCACAATAGGCTTGCCCGGTCCTTTTTAACCCTGATTGACTCTTGTAGGACATATGATTTGTTCAAAATAAAATCGGGTAGATTTCGAAAGCACTATCGTTCTTGCAATGGCTTTGTTAGGAGCAATTTGTTCGAGTTGGTGTGTTTGAGAAAACGTTTATTAACTTTTTATCACCATGGCCTTTATTACCAACGTTGATGAGCTTCAAGCTCTTTTCGACGCTTGTTCCGAGACCCTAGAATGGGAACTTTTGATCCAGTCTATTTTAATTCCCGCTGAGTAGATCCCAATGGCGTATGCTCGGCTATTGGAACTAACAGCCGGAGAGATTACTTAGCAACGCGAGAAACGGCTTACTATATCTTTTTTAGCGCTCAAAATCGGATATATAAACAAACCACATACGCAAAGTGGAGCTGAAAACTCTCTATTTCAATTTAGCTTATGTCTTCTTATTATTTAGCGCTAAAACTTAGATATATAAACAAAACATTCACACATACACAAAGTGGAGCCTAAAACTGTCCATTTGAATTCTGTCTGACTATTACAAAACCGCTTTCTCCTTTCTATCTCGAGGAAATGAAAAACTGTTAAAGTCTAAGCGTTTCACGTGCCATTGGTCAGTTAATTATGCGAGTTAACAAGCCCACCGTTACATACAAATTAGTTCAGCTCCGCAGTAAAAACCCCCAGAGACTGAGAACTTTGACGTATTATTATAAAAACCAATAACTTAGCAAGGATCAATCGTTAATGTTGAGAACTGACTTTTGACTTTTAAATGGACCCACGTTTTACCTGAGGTGTCTTTTCAGAGGCATTAATCACAGGTAGCCCAAGCTCGAAATATAAGCGTCGGTAAGCATCGGCATTGTTGCGTAACATTCAAACTATAAGGATTTGCATGGGAAAAAAACCTATCGTTTCCGTAACCTACGAAAGTGAAAGGATTTCAATAAAAAACAGCTTACCTTACTTAAAATGTGTGTTACGTCTCTCCTGTGTGGTCCACCGGCCGATTTATGGAGAGACGTAACACACTTTTTATACAGCTAATTGAAAGGCTTTTTCATGTTGCTATTCTGATCCTTTCAAATGTACTATATATTCTATTTCGATAAAAGGTTTATGCTTTGTATCATCATTCTCAGCTCAGTAATAAAAGTGGCCCAGTTCCTGTCCTCCCAAAACCGGTTTGTCCTGAAAAACCGGTATTGACCCTCCCACATGCTGAGAGGGCGCCATTTTGAATAAATCTCGCTAAGTTATCTGACCTAGACTACTGCCGTATGGGGCAAGGCCAACAAGTAAGCTCTCATGCTGGGGCTTATGGTAGACTCAGTGGAACAGTCTACTCGAGTAATATATAAGTAATGTTTTAAGATCACTACAAAATTAAAAATTAAGAAGTCGTGAAGCTCAGTTATATTTATTATGCGGTTTATCTGTTCTTTTTATCGAGTAGTAAACCGCCAAAACATTCCACTTTTCCTTTAAGTACTTGAGTGTGGTGATAGCATCGTCGGGAATCTAGCAGGTTCCCAGGCCGCTGAAATTTGATTTTCTTGAAGAAGCAAATTATGGTCCAAATGATGTTTGGCGATCGATCGACTCGGGTGAATTAAGGTATAGGTCTCTAGAAATTTGTGAGGGGGTGGTCTAGTTTAAGGGAGATTTAACTTTTCGACTTGAAACTTTGCATGCGGTAAATACTTTTTAAAAATGTTCTTATCCGTTGTCACTAATAAGCTATCTTAGTCACGTGACTTGTCACGCCTATTTTTGCCATTTAGTTGGGTCCAATTTTACAACATTTTACAAATACTAGTTGTGATTTATTTTGTTTTCTTTCAATGACTATTAACACAAGGTTTATGGAATTAATCGGGGTTTTTCGAAATTATTTGTTTTGAGTGAACTATAACGTTTCCAGTTGAGCGTGGGACTGGGTCGAGGAGTAAACATTTGATAATTACATAGGAATAAAGTATTTGCAATTCCCCGTTTAATTTCACTCATTTGACTTTAAACTTAACACTATGGAAAAATAAATGGAAGCTTCAACAGTCATTTTCATGGCGTAATCTGAAATATTTAATTTTGCATAATTATGGGTGTGGCTAGTCACGTAACCTTAAGTGGCACAGTGTGAGCTCCAAAAATGGTTCCAATCTTAAGCATATGTGTTTAAGTAATGAAATGAAAAGAGATGGGAGACAAAAAATGAAAAAATGAAAGAAGCCCAAAATACTAGAGCGAGGAGCCATGCCTTAGTTGTGTCTGTTACTGATTTCACATTCTGGAGCCATTTCGAGGCCGTTTTGGAGTTTTACCTACTCTTTCCTGCTGATCAATAATAATAATAATAAAAATAATTGTAATTATAATTAAAATCCAAATCTTTTATTGATAACAAAGCTAACTATAAAATCCTATTTACAATTAATTTCACTTAAAAAACTATTCCGTCCAAGCACTATTTACATTATTCCTTGCGATTAAAAGAAGACACTTAATTTCGATTGAAAAATAATAATAATTATTATTATCATTAATTTTAATACAAAACTTTATTCATAGATTGAAAAAATAGACCATTTACAGATTCAAGAATATGAAATATTAAAATATATACCCTATGTACATTCTTCTTGTGTACGAAAAAGAATTGTCGTAAAATGACTTTCGAAAGACTACTAATAACAATTATAAAAAGCATCAAAAAGTTAAAAAAAAAAATTAATTGTCATTAAAATAATAATGATAATAATAATAATAATAATTACTGTTATTATTATTATGTCTTTCCTTTTTTGATACAATACATATCAAACGGTACACAAATTTTAAAAAGGATTAATTAAGGAGCTTACAGTAAGAATTTCTCATAGTGTTCAATGATTGTATTTGACTAAGCCTATTTAAAAAGCTTCTTTTAAAACGTTCAGTGTTTATCCTAGGTAACTGACTAGATCTTTGTTTTAATCTAAGGGAGGACCCTTTGGCTTGGGGCAACACAGGGTACAATGGGTGAGAACTGTCGCTTCTAATTTTCTTGAAGAGTTTCCTATCACATTTGTCCAAGAGCTAGCTAAGAGCTCGTGGATATTATAAATTTTTGAGGAGTAGCGCCTCTTGAAACATCTTTTCAGGAAGCAATGTACTGTATTTAAATCCGCTTGGCCTGAGCCATAAACAGGGAGACCATACACTCTTCTTGGAAGAACGAACCTTTAAAAAGATGATCGATTTCGTCTTGGCCTATTTCCTAAGTTCTCTTATTATGTAAACACATTTGTTAGATTCATTTAGTTACGTTTAACAAATGCTTAGCAAATATATCAATTTAAATCGTAAACCAACCACCTCTACTTTAAAATACTTGGTTTTTTTACTCTCAATTTGGCCCTGTTTTCGAAGCACGGTATGTTTACTGTATTTCTTTGCTTTTTTCCATAATTGTTGTTGTTGTACAGAGTCTCAGCCCGCTTGTTATATCCAATTCGTGTTCCGCTGTCCGCAGTCCCGGTTTATATTAGTCAAAAATATATTTGTTATATCTGTTAAACCCACTTTAAGATAATGCATTAGACTGCTGGCTCGCCATTTGGCTCCCGTCGCGTAAAATTCCGGGTCCATTGAGGTCAACAAAAAATTTCCCGTCCGGGTAGGGGTTAGTATTTTGCCGTTTTTAGCCGTGACACTTCTGAATGAAGCATACATGATGTAAAAACAATAAAACGATCAAAGAGTACGGGAAACAAGTTTGAAAAATAAAAAAGATGGCGGCCAAAACGCGGAGAATTTTTTTCTAGCCTTCAAAGACGTTTTCTGGAAATTTTCTTCGCGCTGGCTACCCCTCACGGGTTCAGGTCAAATTCAAAGGAAAACAAAAAACCCAGTTTTTATCACAATCCTTGGTTTAAAAGACTGTGGTGGTTTTAAGGCAGACAAGAGATGTCATGATATCAGGTGGTACCGTTCGCGATTTCTGCAAACTTTGGTTGTAATCTTTCCGCGAAAGTCTACGCAGGGGAAAATCCATACAAAAATGGCGATTTTTTGGTTGGTTTTTAGCGCGAAAAACCCAGTGAAATCCGATAAGCTGGCATTAATCGAAGGTAAGCGCGCGCGCGTGGGCGGAGCCCCATAGCTAAGTAAATCTACCCATCCCAGAAAATTTGGTTTTCACGTGACGGTACACCGAACGAACGTACGACCGTCCGTCCGCACCACAGGCATACCAATGTTTACTCTCGCAATTTCTAGCTAGTTTGGGAGCCCAGGAGAAAACTGATTGCACATTAATGTTTTGATCAATTGACAGCTGTCAAAACAGGGTATCCGCTGACCAGTATCACCTGACCGTATCGCGGGCTCAGGTGTTGATCCATCAAGTTCGAGTATTTTTGGTTATCCGCTGACAAGTTACTGGTTTTTAAATGATCGCAGGCTCAAGTTTGTTTTTTTTTTTTTAATTTATATGAAATATGTCGTGTTTATGTCACTATGGCCCAGCACTATTAAGATTTTGATTTCAAACTTACCTCGGACACGAAAATTCAGCCAGTTATTTAAAAATACAGGCGGGGAAGACCTTTTCTTACCATGGTCACGCGTTGGTCACGCTCTATGTCCAATTTTTATGCTCTGATTGGTCAAAATTTGATAGGTGAGTTCATGCGGAAAATTTATGCAGCATCTTGAAACTTGTTTACTTTGACAGCTGAAGCTGACAGAGATTTGTGTCAACTTGTGATGTTTTTTAATGTCTTTTTCCACTGGATGTACAAAGTGAAATACAGCTGCTATCAAGAGTCTTCTGTTATTCATGGCTGGTTTGTTTATTGGGTTTTTGGTTGAGAAATGCGTCGCTTGTCAAAGTCGGAAATCCGATTTCGGATGGCATCGTTTTCGTTTTTCACCTTGCTTGATACGTAAGAGGAGTTTAAAAGTCTCAAGCGATTCTGGCCTTACTTGATAGCTTTCAGGAACTGCATCTCGAATGGTAAGCCTGAGTAATTATTGTATCCGATGTTTGTTTTTTTATATGTAATCTCATGAGGTCGAGCACAGTTTATGCGGCAAGTTAATTACGCACGCTTGTAAGTAATGATCTGACCTAGTATCAGGTTTGATATAAGCTTACAAAACTTTAAAAAGCCTTTAAATATATTTTCTCACCGCAAATAGAAAAAAAACGTCCCGAAGAATATTTAGTTATAAATTTGCTTGTAGAAAGAAAACTTTGAGCGATTTTCTTGCCTCGAGTTCATCTTTGAAAAAAGCAAACACCGGGAAGCCGGCTTAAAACATAAACTTAAAGACTCAGGATTTTAGAGACACTTTAATACTTATCTTCGTGAACGAAAATTGCTGTCTCTTTAAATGTTTCACCGACTTATATTTCTTTTATTGATTGTTAGAAGTCTCTTTTGCAATTTTTATCGCTGTACCTTTTATTTTCAGTCTTTCATGAACATCGCTTGCAGGAGTACTCAAAATGTCACGAGTGTCAAACGCTTTTCAAGATTACACATCGTTATAAAGCCATTCAATAAAAAAAAAATTAACATAACAAATTCTTTATTATGTTCAAGCGTAACTCTATTAATGTTCATTCACACACTCGACCACTTGTCAAAAGCCGAGAACTGGCTGGCCGTATAGGTGATTTTGGAAATTTTTTGAACGGTTTCGTTAAAAGCCAACGATTGATCGTCCTGAATATTGACTGAGTACAATTGTTTTGAAAAACAGTGAAATACTGCATTCTGTCCGAGGTCTGTATGATAAATACAGCGCCTCATAGTACTGTTTCACCTCAGATGTGATGTATAAAAACTATAAAAGGTTGGTTTACACACCTCCAGATATGTTGCCAAGATTTTGTAAAGTAAACTTATCGAACGCAAAAGATTCAGCCTGATTTGTTTTCCAGGCCTATAATCTACTGTGACCAGGAGCCGTTATGACTCTTGAATGTGATCGAAGATGATTGCTATTTTTTGGGTGAACATATAAGTCAACTTGATGTGAGATGTTTCACTCTAAAATCACTTAGCTTTTCCCTGTGCCCTTAAGTTAACTCATTTGTGGATTACAAGTTTATTGTTTGATTTAAATTATATATTTATTAATGGGAGCTTCGCTCTTTAGCCCTGGCTAAATCTATATATTATAAATATTCTGGTGAAACCCATTGAGATTTGGTTACGAGTAACTCAGTAACAATCAGAGACAAAAAACTCCGAAAGTCGCTTCAGTCTTATTATCTTATTCAGTCTTATTGTCTTATTCCGCCATATTTTAAAGACCAAATCGTGGCTCGAATGCGGCTCTAGCCTGTTAAATTCCCGGATGTGACCGGGCATTCTACGCGATGCACTGAACCTTAACATCCAAATGAAAACTTGTTACTAAGACCCTTTGTTCAGGAAATGACAATATCCTGGTCTCATTTCGTTTTTTTTACACGTAAGCAATAAAAACGAAACATTTCTTAACTTTAATGTCCTTCATCATCATCGCAGTTATAATAGACGAAAGCCTGAAAAAATTCAGGCTTGTACGGGATTCGACGGCTTGACCTCTGCGATACCGGTGCAGCGCTCTACCAATTGAGCTAACAAGCTAGCTGGGAGCCGGAGCAGGTCGTTCAATTGGTTGGTATTAAACCCGTTGAAGGATGATAATGATGATGATCATATTCCTTTTAAGGTTTAATACCAACCAATTCACCAGGTTTAATACGAACCAATTCAACGACCTGCTCCCAATTGTCTTTTTAGCTCCCGTACAAGCCTGAATTTTTTCAGACTTTCTTTTCACGCTTGGAAATTTTTGTGCCAATTTTGGCCAAGTTTAGTGTCCCCAGTTTCCAGTCCCTAATTAGCAGTTCTATAGCGCGGTCATTTGGCAGCCATTTTCGCTCAAGAGTCCTGGTCAGAATTTGGCCATTTGCGGAGGAATGGGTACTAGGGGAGTTTTTCCCATTCAAAAACAAATTTCTACAGGCTTTAAGCTTTCTGTTGATATGCGATTTGCATGCGTTTACATCTTTCTTCTGCAAAATTTTTCCTTGTACTTTTACTCTCTGTTTCATGCACACTGAGTTCGCAGTCCTTCACGAAAAATTGAGTATTTTTGTCGAAAATTTTCTCGCTGGGAAACGTATTATTGCCAGGTATGATATCGTAAACAGAAGACCTGAAACCTCGGCTGTGTTTTCCTCGTTTTGGTTTTTTACCGGATGCCTCTGGTTCTTAGAGATTTTTGCGTTTATATGGTTCGCTGAGCGGTTTACATAGGGAGCAAGTCACGAAGAAAGAGCACTACATCGAAGAAATGGAAGTCAAATTTTCCTGTTGGGGAGCTCAGTAAGCAGAGGGCTACGCTTCGAGCGGAGTACCTTTTGAAATCAAAGGAATTTGTACCTTAAAAAAAAGACTTCAGCGACTCAAGAATAAGGTAAGTTTAGCTTGAAAAAGGTTTTTTTAGTAAAAGGAGAGGACTACCGTGTGGCACGAAAATTTTGCGGGTTCTTATTTTTGCGATTTTTCCATCGATCCGCTAAAATTTACTCCAGAGTAAATGTTCTCTAAGTTAAATTCGCTACATTCATTTCGTACAGAAGTAGTGGGAAGAAGTTGATAAAATATCAAGCAAATTCATCTTGTGTGATCATGTCCGCAATTCTCATGACCACTCTGTTTAACAAAGTATTTATATCACAAGGAGAAATTTGATGCTGATCATTCATAGGGCTTAAAGGGTTAACTTACGTTCTTGAACTTGCAGAAAACTCGCATAAAAGAAAATGTTGATTTGGTAAAAGTTGATCTTCCCGCTGTCAAGACTAAAAGAAGGTTAGTTTTTGAAGTGACAGCTAACACATCCACTCTAAGAAAAAAAGTCCAACTGTGCTCACTGATGAGGGAAAGCTAAACGTGCCGCAGCGAAGTGCCAGCAGAAGACAACTTGAAACGTTGGTTGCAGCAACAGAGGTAAATGGTGGATCTGTTGAAGACAGGTCCCCAGCCTTGGATGGCATGTTTTCTACGCTGACTAAATATGCGAAGACAGCAGCTCTATCTAAATACTTTTCTTCATCAAAAAAGATGAGAAAAGCTAGTCTAGCAGTAATAAAACCTCAGGCTAAGCAGTATGAGCAAAGTGATCATAATGTCATTGATTCACTTTCTATGCTTTATGCAGGAGGATTGATGGGAAAGGTAAAATATGAACAAACAAGATCAGCTCTTGTTATGAAAAATACTAAGAAACACACCAAGAAACTAGGTTCTGTGTCAAAAGAAAGAGTTTTGTTTGGTATGGGTATCCCAATTCCTAAACTCCTTCCCTATGGGTTGTTAATGAAAAAAATTGATGTGGGTGAATTTTATTCAATAAGGGAAACCCTATGCCATGACCTTCCACCTGATCAGCAGGTTGATGGGGTCTATAGAAACCTGGAGAACTTTCTACTTCTGCTGGCCAAGTTCTATTTTGAGACTGATCAGTACAGGAAACCTGGGGATAAACTGGTGTGGTTCAGTGAGAGGGAGGGAGCATTTAAAATTGCCATAGGGGTGATGGGGCTCCTTTTGGGAATGGGATCAATCTATGTCATGGCTGATAAGTTTTTTGAATGTGGGGCCCAGGGTAGCTAGTCCCAATGACAATTTTTTGTTATTTGGAGCTAATTGTAAGGAGGATCACATGGTCGTTTCTCGTTTTACAGTGAAACTTGCTATAGACATGGAAAAAATAGAGAGCAAATCTTACACAGTATTGGGTAAGAATGTCACCTTTTCTTTTGATCTCCTGCCAGGAGATATGAAATTCCTTGCATATATAAATGGGGAATTAAGTAATGCAGCTAAATATTTTTCTAGCTTTGCTAATGTCTCCAAAGATGACTGTAATGCACTGAATGGAAAGTATGGAGAATCTCATGATTGTAAGTGGAAGCCTTGGCAGTATGCAGAAAGAATCAAAGTTGCAAAACAGGTTGAAGATTTCAAGAAAAAAATACCTAGTCATTTAGCAGTATCAACAAAGAGATCCAAAGTAACTCCATTTATTGCTGTAAAAAAATCCAGACAAGAATTCAAACCATTAATTGGTAAGCTATGTGACAAGGAAGTTGTTGAACCACTTCACCTTAAGAATAATGGTGTCCAACATTTTCATGCAATGTTACTTGATCTTGCTATTTCTGTAAGTAACCTCCCCCAAAAATTAAATAGTCTTGATGATTTGCCCTCCAATTCGGCAATGTCCAGATATTTAAAGGCCATGGAACAAGATGTTAAAGCAGGGAGAATGAAAAAACAACTAGGTAGGTGGCTCCTTGAGGATAGAGCTAAAGATAAAGACTTCACTTGCAGGTTAACTGGTAAAGATTCCCGCCTAATCTTGCATGGCTTTATGTATCTAGTGAAAGCAATTCAGGGTGACTCAAATGATCCCAAGTTGCTAATGCGACTTCTGCCAATTGTCGTCATTGGTATTCGACTCAGGGTTTTTAGGTATGGTAATAAAGATGAAATAAAGGAAAAATAAAAATTACTTGAGATAAAAAAACTAACTACAACATATATATATATATATGTTGCTACCTCAACTCATTAGTAACTGTATAGAAAACACTGTTCCCTCTTCAATGATGAAGGATACCAAAGGCATTCCAATGGCCATAATGTAATTTCAATTCCAACATTTCTTCTTTATATTTATATTTCATAATTCCATTCTTCCTTTCATCAACAATGAGTTTCACTTCCCCTTTTCCAACTCCTAGCTTCTTTGTGAATCCTTGGCAGTCCTCAAATTTATTAAATAGGGCACACAGTCTTCTCATACTTGAGAATGTTATTGTGACTGAATAAGACTGCTCCAAAACATCTACACCAAAACGTGTAAGATTTACAACCCCTTCATTCAATAAATTCAATTGAACACTTCCTGTGGCATCGGGACGTCAAAACGAATCATCCAAGGATGGATTTTACTCATCCGCGGACTAAGTCGGCGATAAATTCCTTTCTTAGCACGTATCATTGTGCGCTCCAACGTGGAAGATATGGGACAAATTTCATGCTGATACACAGGTAACCCAGGCTCTGTGATAGTACCACAGTACGGTTCCAGTAAAATTACAGTGTTTGTATGGGGTAAAAATATCATCCTAAAATTTCTAGGAAATACTAAATAAAGATCAATGAAACTTACTCTGCAGTTAATTGTTGTTGTCCTTATTGCTCCAACGAAGTTTCGTGTTAATTTGCAGTAATTTGTTCAAATTCACTCTATCTACAATAATAATATACAAGGTAGGAAACACGAGGTGCCATTTTCGCCGACATGCTCTCATTCAACACAACTTTTTCCACGAAATTCGAACTCCAACGGAAAATAAACATGCCAGGATCGTAGAAATAGGATAGCAGCAGATATAGAAACCAATGAAGCTTTCCCAGATAGAGAAACGAATCCCACAGACTTGGACAAACTCGAAGAATATAATCCAAACACACCGAGAATACGCTCGCCGAAGCAGCCGGGCCAGATCAACGCGCGGCCAAGAAAATGAAGCCTGGGCACTGTACAAAAAATTCCTTCCCGGGGGTCCTGGGGTGACCTTTCTAGGGACCGATACATCATTTGCCCAAGGCCACCCTCCCCTGCTGGAAAAATACTTGATAGAAGGCAATTGTTCTTCCTAGCCAATCACTATGGCCTGTTATAAAGAGATTATTTTCCTCTCGAACTATATTCATCTCCTGGCGCTGGTCCTCAGAAAGTTTATCAAACATCAATAGGGCAAGGTTATAAGGGCAAAGGAAAGAACAACGAAGGACGATTTACAAAACTTAAAATGAGCAAAAGATATAAGTGAATTTTGGCTCTTACCGAGGCATTTGTACAACAGGACCAAATTCAAAGAGAGATGTATCACGATGATTCACAAATTTAACCAATAGAGCGTTCACTTGTATTGACAAGAAGTCGGCGTGTTACTGCCGCATTAATCGCTAAATATGTTAATCGCGCTAGTTCTTTGTTTACTAGTGCACGTGCCTTTCACATTCGTCTCAGTTATCGCAATTCATATTCTGTCGCAATTTTCTGTATAATTTTTGACATTAGTTTGTAAGCTTCACCGTTTATTTACGATAGTTTCGCTCGAGAGTTCACAGCAACAGTATCTCAGTCATCATCTACCTTTTGTTCAACCTTGTTTTTAGCCCGCCTTGTAAGCATTTCGCGTTGTTATTTCATTAGTTTCATTAATGTTATTTGCATTCCTTAGTAAAAGAAATGGGACGCCTTGTAACTCCGCAGACTCTCCTGATTATATTACCTTTTTTTTAGCCATTTAAATTCAGGCGCGTGTGCGGGGTTTGCTCTGGCAAATGGTGATTCAGGCTAGGAAGAACAATTGCCTTCTATCAAGTATTTTTCCAGCAGGGGAGGCTGGCTTTGGGCAAATGATGTATCGGTCCCTAGAAAGGTCACTCCAGGACCCCCGGGAAGGAATTTTTTTGTACAGTGCCCAGGCCTCATTTTCTTGGCCGCGCGTTGATCTGGCCCGGCTGCTTCGGCGAGCGTATTCTCGGTGTGTTTGGATTATATTCTTCGAGTTTGTCCAAGTCTGTGGGATTCGTTTCTCTATCTGGGAAAGCTTCATTGGTTTCTATATCTGCTGCTATCCTATTTCTACGATCCTGGCATGTTTATTTTCCGTTGGAGTTCGAATTTCGTGGAAAAAGTTGTGTTGAATGAGAGCATGTCGGCGAAAATGGCACCTCGTGTTTCCTACCTTGTATATTATTATTGTAGGTAGAGTGAATTTGAACAAATTACTGCAAATTATCGCGAAACTTCGTTGGAGCAATAAGGACAACAACAATTAACTGCAGAGTAAGTTTCATTGATCTTTATTTAGTATTTCCTAGAAATTTTAGGATGATATTTTTACCCCATACAAACACTGTAATTTTACTGGAACCGTACTGTGGTACTATCACAGAGCCTGGGTTACCTGTGGCTGATATCGATCCCGAAGGGGACCGTATTTTCCCTTCACAACAGCCTCAGCCACTTTCCCTAGCGCTTGAAATGTTTGATCTAGATCTCTCAGCTTATGTACATTTGAAATCCGCCGGGAAAAATTCGACTTCTGGCGATTTAATGCTCCTTTAATGCCACTAATATTTCCACTTGGTTAGGTTCCCTTTGAGCCGCCATCTTTTTTTTTTGATTCACATGGACCCAATCCTCCGCGCGGCCGCGAAAAGTTGGCCGAATTTTAGGTCAAAATTTCCAAGCGTGTTTCGCAACTAACAAAGTTGCATCTATAACTGCGATGATCTTCTTTAGTACAATTCTTGTTCTCATATATGATTTTCATATATTCATAACTTCATTAAACCTACTATTATTATAACTCTAAGCTTGTAACAAATTTCTATATATTATTTGAGCTTAAACTTGAATCTTTCATGACTTAATTACTTTGAAAAATGAAATTTGTTCCACACTAACATGAACAAAAACAATAATCCAACTAAGTTAGTTTTAAAGTAGAAATTAAAGTTATTTTCACGCCTCTTTTGGCCAAGTCTTATTTTCTAACAAACTACACGTGCTTTAAGTCTTGTTATTTACTTTAGCCCAAATTCTAGGATGAGTGGGCCTCCACCTCATGGACCGCCACCCCATGGACCCCCACACCATGGACCTCCACACCATGGACCTCCACCGCATGGGCCTCCACACCATCCACCACACCATGGTCCCCCACACCATGGACCTCCACATCATGGGCCTCCACCGCATGGGCCTCCACCGCATGGACCTCCACACCATGGACCTCCACACCATGGGCCTCCACACCATCCACCACACCATGGTCCCCCACACCATGGACCTCCACATCATGGGCCTCCACCGCATGGGCCTCCACACCATCCACCACACCATGGTCCCCCACACCATGGACCTCCACATCATGGGCCTCCACCGCATGGGCCTCCACACCATCCACCACACCATGGTCCCCCACACCATGGACCTCCACACCATGGACCTCCACCGCATGGGCCTCCACACCATCCACCACACCATGGTCCCCCACACCATGGACCTCCACATCATGGGCCTCCACCGCATGGGCCTCCACCGCATGGACCTCCACACCATGGACCTCCACACCATGGGCCTCCACACCATCCACCACACCATGGTCCCCCACACCATGGACCTCCACATCATGGACCTCCACCTCATGGACCGCCACCCCATGGACCTCCACACCATGGACCTCCACACCATGGGCCTCCACCGCATGGGCCTCCACACCATCCACCACACCATGGTCCCCCACACCATGGACCTCCACATCATGGGCCTCCACCGCATGGGCCTCCACACCATCCACCACACCAAGGGCCTTATCCCCATGGAGATCACCACCCTCCACCACCTTAAGGACAAACCCTTCCCAGGTAAGTTGGAAATGTTGTTTAATATATATATAATATTGTGGTTATTTGTGAATGCCATTTCCTGAGAACGGTTACGCAATACTGGTAACATTCATCATTTGGAACACTTGGATTCGGGTAGCTTGTGTTAATGATATAATTCAATGTTAGTACAAGGCTTAAATTTCGTCTATAACACAGGTTTAAAATTGCTAAAAGGTTGACGTCGTAATGATAGTCTTTGGTTTGCATAGTTATCTCAACGAACATTTCAAATGTCACTCTTGTAGGTTAGGAACTATAGCAATACCCTGATTTCAGGTCCATAATTTTTCATCATTTGTAAATGTTTTCAAGTACTATATCCGGTTGGAAAGTAAACGGAAAACGGGTGATGTCAGTGAAACGTTTTCGAAACGAAAGGAACTTCTGTGTAGCGGTTGGGTTCCCTGTTTGGTTTTTTCCTGCCTTATGTTATGAGACCTTGTCTTTCGCCCTTGTTATGCTTTTGGCAAGTGTTTGCACGGCTTGAGAAAAAAACCGACATTTCGCGACACCACCATTGATACCAGTTTCAGGATAGTTTGCAGCTGCTTTTCCATAAATCGGACTGATTTGTACAAATGGTAAACGCGTTTGCCAAACCGTTGAAAGTTACTAATCCTAGTCGAGCTAAGGAAACAACAAAGGTGACGTCCCGTACGTCAGAAGTAACAACCATAAGTCGTTCTTTTCTCTTTTTTAATTGTTTGACTTGATAACGTCATACTACAGTAATTAAAACAAAAACTGTCAAACTTGTTATGTCAGGTACAAGTGTTTCATAGAGCGAACTGAAGACAAACAACTGGCTGTCATTCATGACGCCCGGGACGAAAGAATTGCTTGAACTCCCTAATTTTGCAATTTTCCCAAATCGTGAACCGACTAGTTTGCCCATATATCCTTGAGGAAGTAATAACTGTTACTTGCTAAATTAGATTATTGTCTTTTTTTTCTTCTATTTTTGTTTCAGATATGAATATTTCTGGAAGTAGCAGCAGAAGCAACAGTGATTAGTGCTTTTAGTAAAAGTGGATAGAAATCGCGCGTATCATATTGTTATTCACTACTTTAGTTTTTATGATAGCCTTGATGATTAAGAACTATAAGAACAATAACAAGAGTAGTGGTGCTCAATAATGACCTGAAAAATACTTTTGCTATTTGTTAAACTTCAACAATGATTGCGTCATGGCGTTGTGCGATAGCTCTTTATTACCTACAAGTGATTCATACTGGCGCAGAGTTTCTGGCCTTTAGCATATGAACTTGTCAGTTGATGTCATAAATAATGCTAATGGTTATAGTTAATGTAAACTAAACAACAATGCTTATCGCCTGCTGTACCGCTATTGCATATTTCAAGGCTTGTCTTACTATTTTCAAGATGTTTGCTTTGTTAGAACCGGCTGTATGCAATACACTTTAAGAATGCAACTTTGTGAAACCTTCTTGAAAATGTATTTGATGTGGCTACTTCCACTTTTATCAGTAATACAGTAAGGATTACCTCTTTTGCCGGATTTTTTTTTATGTCTAAAATAATTGCATTTGTTTGTATTTATTTCTAGCGAATGGAAGGAGGACTGGCATTAGTTTCTTTCTCGGTCATGCGTTCTACGCAGCTTTTGGTCATGTGCTTGTACAGATCGTAGCTTCGCTGAACACACGTTTATTTCCCAGAATTGTTTTCTTATTGTGTGTCGATATCTTTGTTTACACTAGGGCGACTAGAAGGAGCAGCAGGAGAACGTAACTGTAGTGTCTTACGTATTTAACCACCAACACACACATCATTGCTGCTCGTGCACACCTGTGTATTCAATCATCATAACAGTCAGAGCGCAAGCTCGATAATACAAACGTGGAGGGTGGGGACGGTAGACCTAAATATTTACATATACTTCATTCCTCCCTTCTTCGAATTACTTCGGTTAGGTTAAAAGAAAACGAAAAAAAAAAAGAAAACCTAGCTAACAATGTATATAAATGTCTCTGAGTTTCCTATAGATATCCTAACCTTCTCTTATTTATCAGCTGCCTGCGCACTGAAGAAATGCCACGAATTCGAGCAATAACTGAACTATAAGGCTTTATAGATATCTGTCCCAGTTCCTCTCTACCCATCAGATTGTGTAATATGTACTAGAGATCAGGTGGATGTTCACTAAAACCTTGTTATTTAAAGGACAATTTGAAAAGAAATAATTCAATAGTTCTGCAACCTCTTGCTGATCTCTAATGACTCTTCTACCTTCCTTCAGATAGCCCGTTCCAGGAGTTCAGATAATGGAGTGCGGTGCGAACCTTTTAGCGCCGTCCGCACAATCTGAACGCCTGGAACCGGGCTATCCTTCGGAACAATTATGTGATTATGGACATTCTTTCGAGAATGTATGAAAGTTTTTATAGTCTTTATACCTTTATCTTTTTGTTTCTTATCGGTGGACCGTATCAGCTCTGCTCCAATTTTTTTTTGCTATTGTGTATAATTAAATTCATTATGGTTCTGCTCCGACCGATAAATGTTTAAATCTGTTTTATTAACCAATCTTGACTGGTCAAGACTGCTGCATATAGGTCATGTTTGTCTTCGCGTTTTTATGGAGCGAGATAAAGTCGACATTTATAAAAGCGCAAAAAGAACTAGGCCCATATCAGCGGCGGATCCAGGGAAGGGGCCCGGGAGCCCCCCTGCTTATGTTTAGAGCAAAATGAGGCCCGAACGGCCGGGAAATTTGATTTTGGAGACCGCCGCCCTTATCTCAAAGTCTGGATGACTGCCCCCCGCCCCTACCCCCTCCTTATCTGAAGGTCTGGATCTGCCACTGCATATTCTGCCATCTTGACCGAACAAGCTTGGTCAATAAACGATTTGTTACATGGTCAAAAAGAAAAGGTTTTTGGAAAACGTCTGGTCGGGAAAGACAAGTCCATCTTTCCAGCTCGGGCAGCCAATCAGAACACAGGATTTGCCTTACCTTGCCCGCTGGCAGAGTCAGCCATATACAATTAATTATTCATCTGATTATTTCAAGTGTCAGACAAGCAACCTGTTAAGTTTTTAAAATATTTAGATTTAGCCAGGACTAAGAGCGAGGCTCTCGATAACATTTATAGTTTGTTCTGACAAAATATAAAATCTGGTAATGCTAAGCGGCGAAGGCAACGCCGGAGAACGGTGAAAGACAACCGTAAGTCTAATTAGCAAAAACGCAACTTTGCACGTGCAGCACACTTTTTTTGTACATTTCTTTGCAGCTGTTTTGCACACCTACAACGTGAAACTTGCTGAAACTTCTTAGTCACATGTTTTATTGTGGAAATGTCGTACGTTTTCTCGTTCACTTTTTTCTCCCTGCCGCTCATTTTCACTTTGCATTGGTGACCGCTGGCATTTCTCATTTTGTCACCGCCGCTTTTGTTGGAAGAAAATTCCAACAAAAAAATGTCTCCTTTGTTTTTTATCTCTTGCTCTAGATCTCTGTCGCCCTATTTCTCGTTGAGCTTCGCTGGCCTGTCGCCTACTTTCTCTTTATCTCTGTCTTTCTCTTGCTCTATATTCCAAATTTGTGGACATGACAATTATTCTGAGCTTAATACTTTAGAAAATACGAATACAGAGACAGTTTCCGCTTTTCGACTCTTAAGTTGTCTCTGCTTCACAAGACGCGGGTGGCTATGCGATTTCCCGTCAAAATAACCTCGAGTTGCATTTGGGTTGCCATACCTGTTTATTGAGTCATTTTACATTGGTATGCCTGTGGTGCGGACGGACGGTCGGTCGGTCGGTGTACGGCCACGTGATTAAAAAAATTTTCTCGGATGGGTAGCTTAATATATAGAACTAGCCAGGGTTATAGTTTGTTCAAGCAAAATAATTATAAAATCGAGTAATGCTAAGCGGCGAAGGCAACGCCGGAGAACGGGGAAAAAACAACAAAAGGTCTAATTAGCAAAAAAGCAACTTTGCACGTGCAGCACACTTTTTTTGTACATTTCTCTGCCGTTGTTTTGCACGACTACAACGTAAAACTTCCAGAAACTTTTTTATGGAGGAAATGTCGTACGCGTTCTCGTTCACTTTTTTTTCACTGCGCTCATTTTCTCCTTGCATTGTTGGCCGCTAGCATTTCTCATTTTGTCACCGTCGCTGCAAAATTTTCATGTTGTTCTTCCAACAAAAAAAATGTCTCCTTTGTTTTTTATCTCTCGCTCTAGATCTCTGTCACCTTTTTTCTCGTTGAGTTTCGCTGGCCTGCCGCTTTTTCTCTTTTTCCCTGTCTTTCTCTTGCTCTATGTTCCAAATTTGTGGACATGGCAATTAATCTTAGCTCAATACTTTAGCAAACACGGATACAGAAACAATTTTCGCTTTCCGGTTTCGTCTTTATTGACTCTTTAGCTGTCTCTGCTTTACAAGACGCGGGTGGCTATGCAATTTCCCGCCAAAATAACCTGGAGTTGCATTTGGGTTGCCATACCTGTTGATTGAGTTATTTAACATTGGTATGCCTGTGGTGCGGACGAATGGTCTGGCGTACGGTAACGTGATTACCAAATTTTCTCGGATGGGTAGATTACCACATTTTCTTACCCATGGTGCTCCGCTGCTCGCGCTTCGCGCGCGAGAGTTCGGTTATAAAGCAAGAAATTCAACAGAACACTTTGCAATAAAATTGTCCGTTGCATAACTCAAGAGGCTAAACAGACACAGTTTTCTACTACGCTTGAAAAAAAAAACTTACAACAAAACATAACTTTTCACAGTGCCATTATAAAGCCAAAAAAACTCACGCGGCTGCTTCTTCCGTAAGCCCCGACGATAAAAATGGAAAGGGAAAACCACGACCGATATACGATGCATGGAAAGAAGTTTGGATAAGGGCCACTTATTAAATAATTATGCCAATGTTAACAGTCTTGAACAGTGACTAAAACTTACCTTGACAGTTTGGTTTGATGTAAGTGCTTCAGGTGCGCTGTAAATCCTTGCTCCAGGAGCCACTGTCATGGTCTGCGGCATGAAATTAGCAGTGCCATAATCTGACACTTTGCCTCTCCATTGGTTACCCTGTCGCCATAGCAACACATTAGCACTGCTTACGTCACGATGAATGATAGGCTCTGGTTTCTTCAGATGAAGGTAGTTCAGGACAAGAGCTACATCCAGAGAAATGACGGCTATTTCTGTCTCGGAGAGTTGCCGCTGCTCCAACAAAGTGCGCAGACTTTTCTCCATCAGCTCGGTCACAAACAGAGGAGTTCCCTCATCATTGGTGGCGCCGATGAACTGTAGTAAGTGAGGATGGCGGCACTTGCATGCAATATTCATTTCTCTCTTAAAAAGATGTATGTTATGAGGGGAGAGAATCAGATCATGTATTTGCTTTACTGCTACAATGCAGCCACAATACGCCCCCAACAATTCCCGACAATTCCCCATCCTCCCCTCCCAAGGTATTTCTCTGTGATTTGAATTTCGTCGCGAGGAATAACCCAGTCCCGTGTTTCCTGGTTACGCAATTGATTTATTGTTTCCTGTGCTGTTGAAAGACTTAACTGTAGTTCAGAAACTTGTCCTCGGCAATTGGTCAACTGTTGTCCTATCTCCCTCAGTTGCCGCTGCAACTCCGTCAGCTGCCTCTGAGAATTTTCTTCACGTTGTTGAAACTCCCTCAGCTGCCTTTGAGAATTTTGTTCTCGTTCCTGAAGCTCTCTCAACAGCCGCTGCATATTTTGCTCACGTTGTTGAAACTCCGTCAGCTGCCTCTGAGAATTTTCTTCACGTTGTTGAAACTGCATCAGTTGGCTTTGAGAATTTTTTTCTCGTTCCTGAAGCTCTCTCAACAGCCGCTGCATATTTTGTTCATGTTGCTCGATATCCGTTAGCTTGCTTTGAGAGTCCTGACACCGTTCTTTAAACACTCTGAGTTTCCTTTGTAATTCCTGTTCGCGTTGCTGCATCTCCCGTATCTGTCTCTGGAAGTTTTCTTCACGTCGCTGAAAATCCCTCCACTGACTTTCTAATTCTGGGGTTCGCCTTGGCATATTTGCTTTGCGTAGATTTTGCATTTTTTCTCAAAAGATAATTCGTGATCAAAAACAAAACAACAAGGCAATCATGAAAATCACCCAAGTAACATGGCCGAACTGATTAAGTGTCACCTAAAAAAGAAAAATTAAAAATTTTGACTTCAAAGAAAATTTTAAATGCACTGCGTTTTTCTCTTGAAACTGAACTCTTGAATACTGATGAAGAAGATGAAATGCAGAATTCCGTTTCGCTCCGATTGTCACTTAGTATTGCTTGCTTCTAAACTGAGTGTAGCTAAATGTCGTGGGTCGTGGGTAGTGCGTAGAGGTCGTGGGTAAAAAAAAAATTTCCCCCAAAAAATAAAAATTTAAAAACTGACAAGCAAAAAGTTGTAAAATTCATGAAATCAAACTCTCCGCGTACATACCAGTCTTATTCCACTTCCCCGCGGTCAGCAAAACAAATAAGCGAATCCTTTAACGGGCACTGAAAAGGCATTAAGGTGAAAAATAAAAGAAACTCTGTAAACTATGTAAAGCTGAAGCAGGCCATAGATAAACTGGAGACTGAACTGCTCTTTCTCAAAGATGTCAACATTCGTGACTGAAACGTCGTTTCAGTTTAAGGAATGATATTTCGAACGTGACAGCAAAGATTTTGTACACAAAACAGTACAAAACAAAAAATAAATAAATAAATAGTAATAATAATAATAATAATAAAATGCACTTTACATTATTTTATTTAGCACGAAAGTACTAATTGGGGACAGTATACTTTACGTCTCCAACTGGAGAGGGGACTGCCATTTTACGTGGTCATACGAGCCACGCGAAGGTCCTGCCGCTTGCAGTGCAAAGGGAGTACCTTCATTTCTCAGTTATTTTAAGACCCTGAGTATTGGTTCGGCCCCGGGAATCGAACCCGCGACCTCCCGCGCTGCAGTCAACACGCTCAAAAAAAAAAAAAAAGAATCGAGAAACTGTATTTCCGTACGACAATAAAATGTACATGCAGTCTCACCTTAACTTGAAAGGTTGGGAATGAAGATAGTTCCTTGGTAAGGTAAGAGACCTAAAACTTCTTTAAGAAAGACTTCGATCCAAAAATGTGAATACCTCAAAATTGTCCTTTTTTCCTCCCCTTTCTCACGGTGATTGCATTCCATCATGTTAAAAAACCTCCGCTGATCATTGGAATTGCAGATCGAATAAAGATTATTAGTGAGCAGCTATTTCCATTCAGCGAGTCGTTGCATCTTTTACTGCACAGCGGAAACAGTTTTTATAAATTGCCAATCTTCCTACTTCTGTTAGTGACATGTCGAAAACATTCCGTATGTTCCTTGCCCACTAAATTATCGGTCTTCCTTTCTCCTTTTCTCATCTTTCTCTCCCTCCAAGATGATCTTTCCCAAGTTCTTATTTCTTTACATTGGCCAAAATACTTCGGCTTTTGTTTCTTTTAAAAAGAGCAACTCACTAAGAGGTCAAAAAAACAATACACTAAATCTGGAGTGCAAAGACGTCCGTGATCAGTTTTTAGAAAATCTCAATTTTGCCATACATTTCCTGTAATTTTGATACTATACGGAAAATGTATGGGAAAATCAAGGTTTTCTAAAAACTGATCACGGACTTCTTTGCACTCCAGATTTAGTGTATTGTTTCTTTGAACTTGTAAGTTACCCTTTTTAAAGAGAAAGCATCAAATATATGAATTCAGGAAGAATTAGAGAGCTTTGAATTCCAATGTAAATCTTTGAATTTCCCTTCATCTTGCCCTGATTACCTGTGATGCAACTATGAGCGTGAACTCCTCTCTACCAGCCCACATCTTTTGTGACGTCATACTTGATTAAACTTTTGTAAGTGCAATTTCTGTTCTGCACGATGAGGACTAAGGATGGGCTGCGAGATTTGCCATTGCTGTTAAATTTGCATTTGCATCTCAGTATTTGTGATTTGCTCTTCGTAATAAGCTTCTGTGTTACATTAACAAAACTATTGCAGTGAAAATTCTCGTGATTTGTGTAATAAACAGTTCACGTCATAGAAAGTGCTTTGCTCGGGGTCATATTCACGAGTTGTTTGTGTCAAAAGCCCTCACTCGCTCGTATCTCATTCGCTCGTTCGGGTTTTGACACAAACGGCTCGTGAATATAACCCCGTACAAAGCACTTTCTATGACGTAACGAAACTACATTTTTTATAACAAAATTACTGAGGACGATTCAGGGTCAGTGGGAAATTTTGGCGGACGAAACGCCAGCGCGCGATCAATCGCATCAATTGATTTGTGAATTACAGACCCGAATGCAGTTGACTCAAAGCTTTCATTTAGTCTTGAACATGATGTGATTTTTTTTACTCCAAATCAGTAGAATAGGGGCCAGACGGATATCATGCTCTACGGGCGTTGTTGCTTTTAAGAAGATCAATGTTGTTCTAGTAGTCTACCCCTCTTGACACTATTAACAGCGAACAATGTTTTCACGCGAAGATTCCCGGTTGACAAAATTTATATCAATACAAATGTACGGGTTTAACCATATGCTTCTAAATTAAAAAACGCCAAACTAAAGTGACTCTAGTCATAAGCTTGAGCCACCTGTTTTTATAAACCAGGTATAAACCTTCGTACAATACAGTAAGTTTAACCTTATTCCTCTTTTTATTTAAAAACTAAAACCAAAAAAACTATAGCTACTCTCACCTTATTAACCTCGATCTGCCTGTTTCCATACATTTGTACAGAGATTCAACCATGTACCTCTTTATTCCAAAACCAAAACTTAAACAAAATTTTGGGAATTACTTTGAACACTCTCACCTTTGATTGGGACGGGCATTTTTCCAATAAAAAGCTGAACCTCATTTGGATCAGCATCTTTGAGTTGAACAGTTTGTCCTTCGTGACCCCACCAGTCTTTTAGTTCTTTAATCGTAACTGTATCCTTGAAGACCTTCATTGTAGTTTCAGGCATAATTACAAACTGAAAAAAGTAAGGAGAGATGGTATTGGATTACTTCCTTGAAATACGTGTAGTCGATTAGTAGAGATAAATCAATACATTTAGAGTTCAAAAAACTATCCGGCAGTATAATCGTCATCCGCGATCAAAGTTCACCTAAAAGTCTTGCGCAAAGTACAGCACAGCTTTCTTGGCTTCCTTTAACAACATGGAACTTAATCACAGTACAGAGTAACCGTTGAATGTTAATCGTTAACAAACATTGGGCAATTTTTACAAACCTCTATAAAAGCGCACACGTAATAGGAAGGTCCCGAAGGTGTCCGCTTGACACCCGGGGGCGAGGGGGGGGGGGGGGGGGGGAGGGGTACTTGGCTAAATTTTTGCTGGGTATGTGCCGCTGGCCTCTCAGAGCCCCTACCCCATTATAGTCTATTCTGTGGCCAATTATAGACCCCATCTTAGTCACTTTTGGGCAAATATGTAATTTTCGCGATCCCAACTTAGTCACTTTTTATTTTTATGAATTGAACCATTTTTTAAACTGAATGAAAAAGACTTTACTTTTCACCTTCAGTACAAACATTCTGGTACGTTTGCTAACCGTAAATATGAAGAACTGTCTTACCCCAAAAACTCGGAAAATGTGCCACCCTATTCTAGTAACTCTACTGAAAAAGCGACCCCATTATAGTCAATCCAGTTGTGAAAATGCGACCTCATCCAGCGGCACATTCCCATTAACCTCTTATAAGGAAGTAACCCTCTCCCCTCCCCCGGGGGGGCTTAATAGAGGTTTCACTGTACCTCCTCACGGAACTTTATGATAAAGTAACACGATCTCCCAAATTATAAATAATAGCAATCACATGATTTATACGATAACATAACGCTGTTTTTATATCTCATAGCAACCTTATTTCCGCTTTTTTGCCAGTTGTTGTAATCTAACGGTCAATCGTTGATATTACCTGATGAGTGTGGTCATCTTTTGGCCACACTAAACAGAGCTGTAGTAATAAAACGATGCCGCACTACCTCTGAAGTCTTGAACAAGTTTATTATAATTGTATTGTTAAAAAACCCTTTCACTATCAGGGTCAATTATGGATCCATAAAATTTAGTTCTTACTCTTGAGCCCCTGGACGAAACCCCTTTATCAGTACTCACATGGTACTATTTGCTTTCAGTATTGGACGAAATGAAATTTCGACTTCTTTGTTGATAAAGTTTTGATTTGCTGATTTTGTTTGCTCAATCTTGGAAGTGAAAGAGCATTACGTAAAGACATCAATAACTCACATACCGGTACCATCTTTTCATGCCCCGCTGTGCTACTGGCATATAAAATGCGGGAATCTTTGAATCTCTCACGATACCAAAATTGTAGCTCTCCTGCTCCATCCTTCTTACCGCGCAAAGAGACGGTACCAACTACAACACAAAGCTGTGTATAGCCCATCTGACTGACCCAACTGAGCCAATCCATTTTGTTTATTGGAAGTGCACCTCGTCCCCAGGCTCTCATCCTGCTGAAAATCGCAGCTGCCGCAATGACGGTATGGGCTGGATTTGTGCGCTGAGGCGTTTTCCATTTTCTTTCGTTTGTTTTTATTTGCCATGTTGTGGAAATTCATACTAGATCAACAAAATGCACATTCAAAGTGACTTTTTTCCTGCATGTGTTTAAAATGCGTGCTTCGCGCTCGAGCAAAGTTTACATGTTAGTTGACATAGCACCGCCTACTCTGCCTACTTCAAACATTGAGAACTTTTTAAGTAAACTTTCAAAAACAATGGTCCAAGAAACGAGAAATGGGTTCATAGAAATCATACTCGACAGAAATTATGTGACTGAAAACCGATCAGATACCAAAAAACTGCTGCAGCCCACAGGTTTGAAGAATAATCTAGGACAGGGAATTTACCCAGTGACAGTTTCTCTTTCATTTTTAAAACGCGTGATGTCACGTCTGGGGTCAGTGATCCTCCTTAACCTGTCAGACCAGGTTTACTTTTGCAGGTATTCTCTTTTGTAGTTTGGTCGTTTCGCTTAAGTCGCGGTTAAAATGGTCTACGGTGCAAGCGAAACAAAAAGTACCGGCTCAATATCCTCGTCTGATGCTTGCTGTGTCAGGGAAGGATAGAGAGGGATTGGAAAAAAAAAACAAAAACATTTTATACAGGCTGAATTGCCTGAAAAATTCATGCAAAGAAAGAAGAAATAGAAGAAAAAACCCTCCAGAAAAACTTTACCCCTTTAAGTTGACCATTAAAAGTAAAATGCATCCCTTAGCAAGACAAACTGATCAATGATAAGAAAGCCACGTGTCCAACTCACCCAACTGGGAAAGTGAAGGCTTTCAGTGGACTGCCATGCGAAACTGAAGGGGATCTGCTTGTTGAACATCTCAAGGAGACCAGTCACGGTATGGTTAGATTTCACCCCTTACCATTGTCAAACATTCTTTTTATTTTTAGCCTCGAAGCACAAAATTTTGGCGTTCAATTCTGAACACCTTGATTGATGCCACAAACTACAAGTTTACTCTGCCACGAGGCGATAACCATACATCCCCTCCCCCCTAGTTATTTCAAGTCCTTTTTCCTTTGTCTTTCAAAACGTGCTTTTTCTTGCTTATGTTGTCTACAATGATAAGAACCTTGTATGTTTCACGCCAGGTATTAATTTTTTTTAATAATTTGAATATTTGTTGGTTGCCATTAAAGCAGAATTACGCAAAATACACAAAAAAAGTCAATTTCAGTTACCAGCGTTTTCCCACTTATAAAGCCCGTCGATCTGCCGATCCATTTAAAACGACTCTTGACCGTTATAGTAGAAAAAAAAACTTCATTGTAAAAATAATATATAGATTTAGCCAGGGCTAAAAGCGAGGCTCCCATTAGTAAATTTATAATTTAAATTAAACAAAAAACTTGTATTCGAATTCCACAATTCAGTTAACTTTAGAGCACATTTATGTGACTTTTGAGGGAAAGGCTACCTGATTTTAGAGAAAAATAATTTGCAAACAGCCCAAGGGTGAACCAAATCTTACATCGAGTTGATAGCCTCATATGTACACTCAAAAACTGGTAATCATCTTTTATCACATTTAAGAGCCGTAATGGCTATTGATCACCGTAGATCAATTAGGCTTAGAAAAAAAAACCAGGCCAACGTTTTGGCGTTCGACAAGTTTACTTTGCAAAATCTTGCCAACAAATCTGGGTGCGTGTAAACCAACCTTTTATACCATGGACAGAAAGCAGTATTTCACAATACAAATTGCTCTCATTCAATATTCATAAACTGTTAAAAAAATTTTCCAAAATCACCTATACGGCCATCCGGTTCTCACTTTTGTAGTGCGAGCTGTAGCGAGTGTTTGAATGAACATTAACAGAGTTACGCTCCAAGATAATAAAGAATTTATCATGTTTATTTTTTATTTGATGGTTTAACGCGCGGCATTTTGAGAACTCCTGCAAGCGATGTTCACTGAACGACTGAAAACAATCGGCATAGCGATTAAAATTGCAAGAGAGACTACTAACAATCAATAAAAGAAATATAATTCGGTGAAACATAAACAGAGACAACAATTTTCATTCAGGAAGACAAGTATTAAAGTGTCCCTAAATATCCTGAATCTTCAAGCTTCAAGCTTTAGTTTGCTGAAGTTTATGTTTTAAGCCAGCTTCCCGGTGTTTGTTTTTTCAAAGACGAACTCGAGGCAAGAAAATCGCTCAAAGCTTTCTTTTCCGGCTGGAATTATAACTAAAGATTCTTTGGAACATTTTCTTTCTATTTGCGGTGAGAAACTGTCTAAAGGCTTTTTAAAGTTCTGTAAGATTATATCAAACCAGATACTCGGTGAGATCGTTGTCTCAAATCTTACAAACGCGCATAAACTAAATTCCCGCATAAACTACGCTCCACTTCATTAAATTAGATACAAAAAACAAACATGAAATACAATAATTTCTCTGGCTTACCATTCGAGATGCAGCTCCTGAAAGTTATCAGGTAAAGCCAGTATCGCTTCAGACTTTGCAATCCTCTTACGCATCAAGCAAGGTGAAAACGAAAACGATGCCATCCGAAATCGGATTTCCGACTTTGACAAGCGACGTTTTCTCAACCAAAAACCCAATAAACAAACTAGTCATGAGTAACAGAAGACTCCTGATAGCAGCTGAATTTCATTTTGTACATCCAGTGGAAAAAGACAGTTAAAAACATCACAAGTTGACACAAAACTCTGTCAGCTTCAGCTGTTAAAGTAAACAAGATTCAAGATGCTGCATAAATTTTGCGCATGAACTCACCTGTCAAATTTTGACCAATCAGAGCATAAAAATTGGACGTAGAGCGTGACCAACGCGTGACCATTGTGAGAAAAAACAAAAGCAACTGTCTTCCCTGCCTGTAACAGCTGGCTGAATTTTCACGTCCGAGGTCAGTTTGCAATCAAAATTTTAATTGTGCAGCACATAAACACAACATATTTCATGTGAATTAAGAAAAAAAATTGAACTTGAGCCTGCGATCACTTGAAAACTAGTTTACTTGTCAGCGGATAACTTCAAAAAATACTTGACCTCGACGGGTCGACACCTGAGCCCGCGATACGGTCAAGTGATACTGGTCAGCGGGTACTCTGTTTTGACAGCTGTCATTGATCAAAACATTGATGTCCAATATGTGTGCATTATCAGTTTTCCTGTGCTCCCAAACTAGTAAAAGTATGAGATTGAACGTTGTTCGCGATCTAGTAAAACAGTTAACTGGTCAGCGGACAGCTTCCAAATAAATCACGTCACCTCGATGAGTTGACACATGAGCCCGCGATATGGTCATGGGATACTGGTCAGTGGCTATCCTGTTTGGACAGCTGTCAATTGACCATATTGTTAATGTCCTATATTAAAGATGTGGACTTGCCAAGACACGCCTGAGACACCCCTCCCTTCCTTTTGATAGTCTCCCCTACCCCACCCGTACAATCTGTAGACGCGTACGTACGTACGTACGTACGTACGTACGTACGTACGCTCGGTCAATCACGTGACAACCAAACGAAAAGAGGTTGACCATATTCCATGGGTATGGGGCTCTGTCCCACGCGCGCTTCGCGCGCGCGGGAGCCCCGCTATTAATGAAAACTGACCTTTATACCTTTAAATGATGTCCTTCTGGGTATAAAATCTCGATTCAGTTCCATCCGTTTGCAAAACTTATAAAGTTAACAAACCATTGTAATTGGAACTAAATGATTGACGTTTCCGACTGCAACTCCTCCGAGGAGTAAAGAAAAGATCAGGTAAAAATGGAGCAAGTAAAATGTTATAAATTTGGACAACACACAATGCTTCCTTTTTCAGTATTTATTTCTGATATCAGTTCCCCTGAAGATTTATTTGAAGGGACGAAAGATAGGCTTTTTTTCGTTTCTATCTTCCTTACACTGAAACTTGACAAAAACAAAAAAACGGACACTTTGGATTTGGTTTTAGGGCTTTCAGTTGTGAAAACTACTCCAGAAGTCTGTTTAGAAAAAGTCTGGAATGGGAAAAAAACCCAGTTGTACTGAGTTATCGAGGCGTCGGTTGCCGCTCGAGTTTTACATTTTCTAGAGAAAAAGATCTGAAATTTCCATGACACTATCCATGATTAAGCGGACAATTTATTTCAATACAAAACAAGAATTTCGCGAAATGTAAAGTACTTACCATCACCTTTACGTACTGTGCCTATCCATTATTTAATTATAATCAGGTTTAACTACAAATTAAATTGCTAACTACTGATGCAAATTGTATTCTTCACTACAAATACCTTACTACTTGGTACATTGTGAGTTTAATTGTACGTACCTAACTATCATGTAAATTGTATTCCCTACAACTAATACACAATTACAAGATCATTGAGGTTATATACGCAACTTTTGCAGTCGCGAAAAGGAAGCCTGAAAAAAATCCAGGCTTAAATCTAAGGGGGTTAATTGTAATAAAAAATACTACAAAATACCTAACTACTCAAAATCATATGACCCGAATGATTTTCTTTGCCACCCTATATTGGAAAGAAACTAACTGGATATCCTATCAGTACATAATGTTTACTGCTTGCATGTCTAAAAGTTCATGCACTTATTTATGGCACCGTGGAATGCATGTTACTGCACCTGGCACCTTTGTAAACATGTTCAGATGTGCACATGGTTACAACACAAGATATGCAAGCAATGAAAATCTCTGAAAGTCAGGCGTCAAAACTAAAAAACAAAGCAGACATAGAAATCCCATATATGGCAGCTGCTCTTTGGAAAGATTTTCCTTCGACCCTAAAATCTTTAGACGCCTTTTTCATCCCCTAAGCGTCTAAAAGCTCATCTCTTTGCTTAACAGCGTCCAGAGTAATTATTTTCTATCCTATTTCAAAATATTGATCGATCGTATCTATATCTCTTAGTTAGTACATCTAAAATAACTTCTTTGTTTGATTCTTACTAGCATAATTATACCTTTTTAACTGTATTTAAAACTAGGAACTAAATAGCTGGGGGATAGATTCAGAAAACTTCCCACTTAACTTAAGCCCTCAGGCTCTAATAGTACATTTGCAATTATCTGTTAGTTTAATTTTGTAGCAAAGAGAAATTTAATGTAAATTGTAAATTAAAAATGAGCAAATTTAAAAGTCTATCTATTAAGTACCCTTTACTACAAATACCTGAATACTATGTAAACTGCATTCTTAACTGCGATATTTGAACTGTACTTTTTACAACAACAGATACAAATACTGCCAAATATCGGCTTTAACTTAATTCATATCAGCATATCCAGCCGTACTAATTCTTCAAGCAGAACCGATTGCTAATTTTAGTAAATGTCCAGTCCGTGCTGTTCTCTACAAATGCCTGGCGGTCTATGGCACCTTAATCAGTGCTCTTGGGCAACAAGAAAGTATTTGCTTTTTGTTGTTGTTGTTTTTTTTTGGCTTTTTTGTTCAGAGCACCGCGCCCCCTTCAATTTTCAGAGCAAGGTGGCCTGTTCCAGACATTCCAGTCAAAAGAAAAGAGCTCGCAACTCCCTACGATCTGAACGACTGGAACAGGCTAAGGGCACAGCCTTACCAGTAATTTACAAAACCTTCTAATCAAGATGATCATGATACATTGACATCTTTCAGGTCATCGATTATTCCCTGCATCGTTGGTCTCGCCCCAGGATGTCTTTGCAGGCATCGCCGTACCAGGCCTCTTAACACACCGTTCGTTACAAGCACCATTTCTTCTTCTCGCTTTGTAGGATCTGGCAGTTCCCGGATGCACATTTCACAAAGAAGAACACCAAAGCTGTAAACATCAACCTGACAAAAATTATAGTAGATAACTTTATGCCAGGAATATTATTAAATTATTTGCACGTTGTAATATTACAAAAAGAGTTGAGGTAACAGGAGAAGGGGAACCTCGAGAATAAATTGGATGCTTATCGACAAGTGGATAAAAAAATAGCTGAGGCTTGGCTTAATGGTACGTTTTCGGGTTCAATGTTTTGTTTCTAAAAAGACCAACTTTTGAAATCCCGTAACTGTTGTCTTTAGAGGGAAGAAAACAAAGACGTTAAAGAATCCAAATACGAAGACCAAATGCATCAGTGAAAAAAGGGAAAAACAATGTACAAAGACTCCTGACAAAGAAATCGTCATTTCAGTACTAAAAGATTGTTTTATTGTTTTGGGGGGGGGGGGGGGGGGGGGGGGCGGACAGGACTTGTTGACCGCAACAACCGTTATTGCCAAGACTCGCGCGTTTTTCTTAAAAATTTCATTTCGATAAATAAAGTCAATGGCATAGCCTTCTCTCATGAATGAGATGCAACGTTGGAATCTTGAGATCATAAAATATTATGAACATTTCTAGAGTGTTCTTTTTTCTAGTTTTGAATCCCCTGTGCGACGTGGAAGGAGTTTGAAAGGGAGGGGGGAAATCCAGCGCTCACTAAGGAGCTGAGAGAACGGAAAGAACGGGAACGAAAATATTGCCATGGATGGATGTCATACTGGTCCCCCATGATCATAAGGGTATTGTGTCAGTATTATGTCCCTGCAACTCCTGGTACTAAATTTACTGAGAGACAGCCGAATTTATTTAGCACCACAACCCAAAACCTATTTTAAAAAACACGGCCGCTTTCCGCCTAAACTGAAGTAAGCGGCCAAGGTCTAAAATAGATAGCGGAAGCCATGGCTGATACAACTTATGCTCTGATAATAAAAAAAAATGAACAAAAATACTCTCCTTTAATAAACAGCATGCTTTTGTTCTCATCAGAGTTTAGTGGATGCTTTGTCTTTTAGTTCTAGACATTTTAGGGTTTGTCTATTGGGGCTTCTCTTCTGTTTTCATCTCCTTTCAGGCTACCTTTCTGTTTTTTTTCCTTGTATGTATGTATATTCGTTGTTTGAAAAATATGATTTAATACTCTTAACTAAGACAGTCTCTTTGTACGGACGGCGAGATTGGAAAAGGACTAGTGTTACTAATTACTTCTTCTACTGTTAGCCTTGCCGTAGGTATTAAGTAAACAATCTTGAACATTCACTGAAACTAACCTTGACTGTTTGGTTTGGTGTAAACGCTTCAGGTGCGCTGTAAATCATAGCTCCAGGAGCCACTGTCATGGTCTGCTGCATGAAATTAGCAGTGCCATAATCTGACACTTTGGCCCTCCATTGGTCACCCTGTCGCCATAGCAACACATTGGCACTGCTGACATCCCGGTGAATGATGGGTTCTGGTTTCTTCTGGTGAAGATAGTTCAGTGCGCGGGCTACATCCAAAGAAATCGTGCGTATTTCTATTTCAGCGAGTTGCCGCTGTTCTAACAGAGCTCGCAGACTTGTCTCCATCAACTCGGTCACAAAAAGAGGACTTCCCTCGTCAACTGTGGCGCCGATAAACTGTAGCAAGTGAGGATGGCGACACTTGGATGCAATATTTATTTCTCTCTCAAAACGACGTATGTTATGAGGGGAGAGAATCAACTCATGGATTTCTTTCACTGCTACAGTACAGCCACAATACGTTCCCTCACTGACACTTCCCCATCCTCCCCTCCCAAGGCATTTATCTGTGATTTGAATTTCGTCGCGGGGAATAACCCAGTCACGTGTTTCCTGGCTGCGTAATTGATTTATTGTTTGCTGAGCTGTCAAGAGACTTGATTGTAGTTCAGAAACTTGTCCATGGTAATTGGTCAACTGCTGTCGTGTCTCCCTTAATTGGCTTTGTGAATTTTCGTCTGTTTTTCTTAACTCACTCAGCTGACGCTGTATCTCCCTCAACTGCCTTTGAGTGTTTTGCTCCCGTTCTTGAAGCTCTCTTAACTGCTTGAGCAAATCCTCTTCGCGTTCTTGTACCTCTCTTAACTGCCTCTGGGAGTTTCCTTCGCGTTGCCGCAGCCTAGTTAGCAGCCTTTGAGAGTTTTGTTCCCGTTTCTGAAGCTCTCTAAGCTGCCTTGCTAAATTCCCTTCTCGCTGTGCCATCTCTCTTAACTGCCTCTGGGAATTTTCTTCGCGTTGCTGAGAATCTCTCAACTGTCTTTCCAATTCTGAGGCTCGCTTTTGCAAGTCTCCTTCGCGTAGATCTTGCATTCTTTCTGAAAAGAAAATCAAAAACGACACAAAGCCAATTAAAATCACCTTAGTAACATGAGCGAACAGAAAAGTTCCGATGTGCAGCATTTTTCGAATCGCAAGTGTCTGGAGGGTGTAGATTATCAGTAGTACCACGAGTTTTATCTTGTGGGATTCTTGAATGAACGCCGCATTCTTCTGATTGTGTGCGACGTTTATTCAAAGGCAGAAGCATCGATTGATCGTTTAAACGAGTAAACACGAGAACGGGATGAAGGGATACAAAATAGTTCTTCTTCTTCTTCTTCTTCTTCTCGTGTGGTAATTTTAATTGGTCGATGATTTACCTTTCCGAAAGTGAAATGTGTGTAAAGAAATATTAAAAGATTTTTGCATTCTTCCATCAGAACACCTTGATATGGCGGGTCTCACGTGACAATTCTAACAAAGGAAGCTTTAGACGCTTGACTACCCACAGGGAGCCCGCACAATCTGTTTGTGTAGCCGATTGTTATTTTATAGTAAATGTTCTGGATTTACCGTTTGCCTCACCTATAGCGATATGTCGCTAACTATACATACCTTTGAGCTTTGTCACTACCTGCACGGTGTTGTGATCGCCGCCGAGCCTAGGCTAGGATAAAACACTGACCCCCTACAGAACCCCTAGGAAACTATAAATCACCATATTTATTCGATTAACCGCCCTGCATGGGCGCTCATTTGAGGATGGGCGCTTATTGATGATGGGCTGCTGTAGTCTACTGGAGATGTGTGATGCGGAGTGAGACTGACACGAGCGCTCTTTCCGCACTTTCGGTTCGCTTGATGGCCGGCCAAATTATCCTTTTTGCAAACCGGAAATCCTATGTTCCTTTTGTTATTTCAGGCTTAAGTGTTAAATAGATAAATTCGTTTTATAACAGTATTAATATACAGTTTCACATGCTTATATCTGTATGCCTAAAAGTCAAACTGGTTGGTCGTATAATGCCAAAATCGGAGTTGAATTTGAAAGTGTTGAATGCCTCCCCCGGCCGCTAAACGTGACTAATCGTCTTTCGACGTTTCGTTTGTAAAAGCTTAATACTACCATAGTTAGTAGAGGGGACTGGTTATGAAAGTCGGCGAGCTTCAAAGAGCGAGACAAAAGAGCCGTCGCTGATTTTGAAAGTACTTGTCACGTGACCGCGACGGTGCACAAACCCAAACAAACTTTCAACGATGGCGGATGGTGGAGACGATCTTTTTTTGTTTGGCGATGATTTTGAGGCGATTTTAGACATCCTTGATGAAGATGAGGTGCTACAGGAACAATTTTCAACTGCTGCCAGTGAAGTAAGTGCAAAATATGTAAAAATTTACACGTACTTAGTCTATTCGAAGGGATTTACGGAGCCACACGCGACTGTACTGTCACGCGAGCAAACAACAGTAAACAAAGAATTTCCCGACGTTTTCAGATGATAATTCCCAAGCTATATTCTAGAAAATTTCTAAAACTATATTTAGTTTATTTGGCAGAAGTGCCTTAGATGCTAAAAATTGCCTGGGGTTTGCTTTGTTGAGAAGCGTTTACAGAGAATGCGATTGCAACCTGACAACAAACTCGACACGACACAAATGCCTTCGAAAGACGGCAAGAATCTTAACATTTGATCATATTTAGTAGAGGCAGACTGTAATATGATAGAACTTTTTTTTTCGTAGGTCCAATCAAGCGAGATCGTGTGCAGCGACTGTGGGAAAAAGTATAAAACAAGAGGAGGATATCAAAGGCACCAAGCTGCAAAACACAGTCCAAATCCGAACGAGCATCGTTTGACTTTGACTCCAAGCATTCTAGCTGAGATTGTACGCAATGCTTTAAAGAACATTTATCAAAGAGAAGTGTTTGCAGAAGAACTAAGGGAGGAGTTAAAACAGTATGAGTATGCAGTGCTTGAAGAAGGAACACAAGAATTCTCTGTAATGAAGGCATTATTTGAAGGCTATTCAAAAAATGGGAATGCTGAGAAATTCTATGGCAACTATTATGCTCAAGTACCATTGAAGTCTCCAATGGTTTTCAAAGGACTGTCTCGTAATGCTGCAACACTGCTCGCAACCAAGGTAGCTGATTTTATTTTCTCCTACTGCAAGGGCATTAAGTCTTCTTCCGACAATAACCCACCTTCGGCCCAAACTGTGCTGTCAGCAAAACAACAAGCTGGTCTGCAGTACGTTGGTGGAAATGTCTTGCATAACTTGCATAAAAAGTATGCAAGAAATAACAAAACAGAGAACCAACAGGCAATGGCAATCTTGAAAGCTGGTAAACTAGAGCATGGGTGTCAGAGTCAAAAACTGGTGTCAAGTTTAAGCCGTGGTGGCTTGTGGAACATTACCAAGTATGCACAGAATATTTTCCTTAAAACAGAGCATCAATTTAGGCATTTCACTTCGGGAAAACTGCCTGAAAAAAGTGGATATTGCTGGGATAACTCTCAAATCAGTAACTGACAGTGAGGTATTGTCAAGCTTTCAATGTATGGTTTCTGATGCAGAGCTGATCCCAGAAGGTGAAGTGAGCAAAAATGTGCTGCATGCTATTGTAAGCTTGTATATAAGGGTGCGCTCATTTTCATGTGCTAAGGACATTATTCAGCACTTCAAAGTGAATGCAAAGCAAACAAAGCCTAAAGCTCTCCGAAAGGAAATCATGAGAACTCATGACCAAGAACAAGCAAGGCCTGAGTAATGTAAAACATTTTATTATTCAAGGTAAAACTAGTTATATGATACATGAAAATTTTGTAATAATATATTTATCATTCATCAAGAACATTTTCATCTGAAAGTAGTTCACATACAGTATAAAAAACATAATTTTTCAATTTTAATTTTTATTTATAGCAGGTACCTTAAATAGTATTAGGGTACCATGCATGATAGGTTTAGAGTTCTGGAATCGGAAAAAAAATTCCTGTTATTTTATAAAATACTTGGTTGTTACTGTTCGAATAAAGGTCATAAAAAAATTTTTTTGTCCTTCATGATAAATTTAATGGGATGATGGTATATGCATTATCATCTATAAGAAACCTTTAACAAAAGTAAATGCATGATGATTTTTCTGAGTAAGATCTTGAAAACTCTGGAAATAACTGGGAAAATAAAATCAAAAAACTTTCTTTCCCTGCCCACTAATATTTAATGCAACTTGACATTTTAGTGACAGCCATAAATATGACTGGAGTTTTAATTTAGTTTGGGCTTTTTTCTGCAAGGTAATTTGGCATCAGTAACCTGTTCCCATGCTCTTTCTTTCTCCTTTCTACCTCTTGTGTTTCCACTTTGACATGAAATTGACCTTTGAATTCTTATGGCGTTACTATTGTAACCAAATGCATGAATATCTGGATTGTCACTTCGCCTTCGCAGTTGACGCTGCTTTCCAAAGTATTCCTCCAGTGGGTCTTGACAGAAACGCTCTGTCAGCACATACTCCATTCCTTCTTGAAGTAAGAACTTGGTAGCCTCAATGGCTGAGAAAACTGTTAGTTTGAAGCCCTCATAGGTCTGCCAGGAAAGAAACATGCAGGCTCGTGCATTTTGGGTGAAATTTCTGCTCTGTTCTCAGTGCTTTCTTTCCACAGTCTGAGGTAGTCCAAGAAGTCCGTCAAAAATTGAAATCTGTGTGAAAGGAAAAATGAAAGAACAGTGGAAATATTTTCATAGGAAAACAGGGAAACCAACTCACAAACTGTGAAGCACAAGGGGATAAAAGTACACAAACCAAAAAACCACACCCTGTTAAATTTCATGTTGCTAGTAAATAGTACTAGTTGGTGCTATTAGTGGTATCCAGTCACTGTTATTAGTAAATTGTACTCAAGTACAGAATTCTATGTTTCAAATCCCTTGAATGGTTTATCTTGCATTTGCAACTATTTAACTCAAGAAAAGAAATCAGTCGAAACTATAAACAATATTTGCCTTGTTGGTGATCACTAGATAATAAAAATGATTGTCATGCTTTTGTGGTTCACTAAAAAACATTTTAAACAAATGATGCATTTTAAAACCGTTTGTCTGTGCTAAACAATTATTTCTAATTCTTAAAATTCATAAGACATACCTTCTATCATTAACTGATGTGTAGGGAGCAAGGTAAGGCTTGCGCTTTCTCACATGCTCTGTCCTGCTTCGAACATTCAGGCAATCGAAGAAGCTGTCTACCATTTCACAGAGTTTCGCTGTAGCTGCTGTCTCAGGGGGGCCAAATGCCTTAAGCACGGCTGCTACGGATGCACTCAGCACTTGTGCAGCAAGACTCACCCGCATTACTGAATAGGCATTCAGGTTCACATGCTCATACGTCAATTTTGGAAGTAATTTGAGTCCACTATCCATGTCTTGGTAGAAGATCTCCGTGATATGTTGCCACAGAATATACTGTCCATCATTCCACATGTACCTTGTACATGATCCAGACCCCGAGCTCTTTAGGCAGTTCCTTGTGGTCTTGACAAGGTGTGGTGCATCAGAAAAAAAGTATATGTAGCGATGCGGTGCATACAAGTTAGCTGTGCGGAAGCAAACGTCACTTACAGCATCCCCATCCAGTGGCTTGTGGAGACGATAAAATCTCCTGTTTGGGGAAGCCCCATCAGAAGTGGCCGCGATGACCCACAAGTTGCAAGTAGTCTCTAAAATACACACCGCCTTCCAGAATAGAGGCATCAGCTGAGCTGCAGTGATGCCTGTAGTAGCAAAGTGAGCTAACCCAAACTTGAGTTCAGTGCACACTCCACGTACTAGAAATGCGAGAGCATGTGTTGCAATCATGTCTACTTTCTCTATCACCGCAAAGTTCAAATCAGGGTCACCCAGATCTGTGAAGCCAATCAGCTCTCCAGTCGTCTTGTCTAGTACAAGGTTTGCCATCACTTTCATTTCATCAAACAAAAGAATGACATAACGCTGCACATCAAAGTAACTGTTTGTCTCTTCCTTAAGAACATCTATTACTCCTCTCTGAAAACCCCTTTCTGGTTTTATGGCATTGCGGTAGTCTTTTAGTCGTCTTTGACTTGGAAGCACCAACACTCCGCTATTTCTGAGTTCCTCATAACATGAAGGAGATTTAGCTGCCAAAGAGAGGCAAAAACGAATTATCATGGGATGAAAACGTACTCCCGTGCTGCTTTTTGAGAACAGCTTTTTTTGCTCCTGCCAAAATAGACTCATAAATGGAGTGATGTTTTGGGCTGAACCAAGAATTCTACTGAAGTCATCACTAAGTTCATGATCTATTTCAATATTGGACTTTTTTAATTCTGCCTGCATGTCAGTCAACTGCCGTTCAAGCTCAGCACACCTCAGTCTTTGCCCCTGTAAAGTTAACTTTATGCGCTCTGGGTCTGTCTTGGAAACAGGTGCTTTAACATGTGCAGGTTTTGCTGATCGACTTTCTTTTCCTTTCCTTGCATTTTCGACAGAGCTTACAAATTCATCACATTCATTGCAGATATCAACTCGCTGGTTCAACAGCAGACACCCTTTGGCTCTTCAAAATCCCTTATGTGGGAACTGCTGCTCCTCTTCTTCTTCCCCAAGTGAATCATGAATTACTGGTATGACATGATGAAACATTTTGCCACTAAGTTTCAAAGTTGAAACTCCATCACACAATCTGTACCCTCCAGTTCCTTAATTAAGTTGGACACAGTAACATTTTGCACTGTTCGACGATACTCGAGGTATATAGGGTGATCTTCTGGTAAATATGAACCAAAAACCTTCACAGTAAAGCCAAGACTGTCATCCACAACAATTTCCAACTGTGGAAGCACGTATGGATCCAACCTTTTCTTCAGCAATATTCTGTCCTCCTTGATCTTCATTTTCCAATTTTTAAGGCTTTTTAGGCTTTTAACTCTCTGACAAAGTTCGTTAAATCCCTTATAATAACGGTTTGGAAGAGGCTCCTTGTTATCTTTTACAATCGATCGTTCCGGACGTGGTGTAGGCTTGCGGCTTTCATGACTTTTCTTTGGCAAGTTTAGCGTCGGTAAAGCACCAAATCTGGGCTTCTTTTTGGTCATTTTCTCTGAGTGAACTATGAGAGAAAGGTTAAAATTGTCACATTTCGAAATAGTTAAACAAAAACTATGTCCGCTTTCAGAAAGAACTTCAGACAGCAGATCAAAGCACCGGTCAAGAGCTGTCAAGAAATATGCGAAAAACACAAATAAAACTCACACAATCAAAGGAATAAGTATACTTACATATTTCGATATCTTCAGGCGCAAAATGCCTCTCACAAGTATAAATTCTGTCGTTCTTTAACTGTTCCCTGAAATTCTGATCCATTTCTCTGGTCTTTTTTATCTCGCCAAGCCATTCGTCTCGCCATTTTCCATGTGCTTCGTCCTTTGCTAAAGGTAGCTTCCAAATACCCATTCCCTTAGTCCTTCTACACGAACCACAGCCAAAGACGGAACAGTTGACCCCCGGCATAACATAAATATATATTTCTTGCAAAATAATAAGTATATAGTGCTTAAACACCCGGAGAAAACTAACGAATAGCGCACTAATAACAACGAGAGTACTCGATCGATGATTTTGTGTGCACTTTCGCGATCACGTGACAATGCAAAAATCATAACAAAGACATCGCTCTTTGAAGCTCGCCGACTTTCATAACCAGTCCCCTCTACTAACTATGATACTACTCAATCGTACTTTTTACATATGTCAAAGGGGATAAATTTTACAGAACATATATAACAAAAAATTAGCTGGATATAATTATTTGGATATAGTGGCGTTGTACTACCTCAAACGTTGCCTAGGAGGGGGTGCAACGCGCCATGGCGATTCGCAATGCGTCGCAAATTCCGCAACTGTAGCGTTAGCAAAGTTTAAAACATGGTAGAGTTTTCCTCTAATTAAACAAACAAGATAAACGGTCCAAATGCGGAGCCAATCATTCTCTAAACTTCCAGCGCACATTCATATGAACTCATTATACAAACAGCTAAATACTATCCAAAAAACAAAGTTTGACAAAAAAAGTTGGAGGTGTGATTAACTGCTAAATTCTCATAACGTGCGGCAAACGCCTTTTATCATTCGTTGCAAATTTTTCTTCCTTTTCATTGGCCGAGAGCCCACCACGTGACCTGCAAATACCTGTCTACAAATAATGGTCTGCTCATGCGCAATGTCATCCAACTTTGTTTGGCTGCAAATAGGGACCACGCTTTTCTCCTTCTTTGCGATCGGTCTTGCGTGTAAATGACAGATCGCTTCGCTTCCCGAAGATATTCCTTATCGAAAGATAGTACAACAATTATTGAACTCGATTATCACAAAAATATCGTGATTCTTCAGTGTCTTCTCGCAGATCAATTATTGGTTGATCTGCTCGCCACTGACAAATCACGATATTTTGCTCAACCCCGTCCAATAATTGATAATTATTGGTTGGTTACTAAACGGCCACATTCGTCAAGAGCATGGTTTGAGGAAGAAGTGACAGTGAAATTTGTTTATTTATTCGTTGACAATCAGTGCGGACAAATAGCAAAGAGATTTCAAGCTCACATATACGTAATGGGTTAACTCTTACGCAAATGTTCGTACGAAGTCCGAAAGGATGGTTTGGATTTTAGGTACGATGTTCACGTTTTGCTAGCGAAATATGAGAACCTCGTTTAGGCGAAGATAACTGTCATCTTTATGATAAACTTAAATCTCTTTCTATTTCAAAATAGTTTGCAAACATTGGAAGTCTTTGATGTATTTTTGAAAAGCTAAGGTATCTTGAGAGGAACTCGCCGAAGTTGTTCTTAGGAGTAATGCATTTATGTCACGTTTCTGCTGATGTGCAATTTGTTTTTTAACCTAAGCGCATAAGTTTTCGCTTTTTCTATATAAGTAAGCGTAAATTATTTTCAGCAGGATAGAAAAACTTTAATAAAGAAAATTTACAGTGAGTTGTTCTCCGACACATGTACATGCCAACTTGTGGTCTTTAATTATTCCCAGTTCAATGTCCAGTCTTCAGCCACAAGTTTTACAACTCGGACTCTGATAAAATTGAGACCAATTGTTACCGCTTAACTATTCGTTTGAATCGCCAGCTCAATTCCAAAAAAGGTAGCAGGATCTTCGTTCGTCCAAATTTTCTTCCGTTATTGAAGAGTTGGAAAAAACTGATGAAGACGTGCAGTACGCGGTCTAAACGTCGCGATCAATATCTATGTGACAATCGTCATACAAACGATTAACGAAACCCCTGATATTCCCAAATAGCCCTCGTTTCCGTCTCTTTGATCTGCAGTCTATAATTTGACCCTATTCCACTACATCACACCTTTTTGCTCGGACGCGCTCCTTTCATCGCCCAACCTTTATCCGCCCTATTTTCTGCCTTAAATATGGACACTTAATCAGATGGGCGTTGATTAAATGTTGGGCGCTTATTCGAATAAATACGGTAAACATAACGATAAAAAAAGAACGACATAATCTAAGTTCCAGATTAATACACCCACCTTTAAATTCCAAAATGGCGGAAAATGGTCGATCTGCTTCGAGCTATCGTTCAAACCCATTTTACCACAATTGTTAGTTTTCTTATTTCATAAACAAGTGGTAAATTTACAGGTGAGTGTATTATTTTAGAAGTTAGATTATATTGTCCCTTTGTATCATTTAATAAGAAGGTTCAGTAGGGGTCAGTGTTTTGTCCTAGTCCGCCGAGCCGCACGCAGTTACACTCGTTGTAAATATCAGCACATGTACATTCTCATTCAATTGTTTGAACTGAGTGCATTTGGCTTGAAGCTGCAAAAGTTACATGCACTTCGTCGACTATGGAACTACTGCAGGCGTTATTTACATAAGAAGGTTCTCTAACTTTCGTAGATCTTCTTCCTCTAGCTGAGGTGATAAAGAATTTTCAAATTGTTGGTTGTTTTTATTGTGTTTTTAGCCACCATTTGATTTTTGAAAATGGCAGCGTGATTTCTTTGACAAACGATGCAAGAAAAAGGTGGCGCGAACATTGCAATGGGTTCTCGATTGTGATTGGCTGCTTGTAATTATCGATTGACTATTTGATCCCCTTCGTTTATTTAAGTGGGCTTAGATATATTTTAGCCCGCAAAATGCGCACCATGCCCGAAAAAGTTATAATAATATAATAATACTAGTAATAGTTGACACTACAGCTGCCTCCGTTCTGTATATTGTCGGTCAATAGTATTCTTGCTCGTAGTGTAGCTCTTTGAAATATGCCGATTCATAATGAAGATTTTCACACATATTCCATACAATAGGTGATATAAATACAGGAAACGCAGGGTTCCATACACAGTGTCAGTTCGATTTACACAGCTTTGATCAAAACATTCTCAGTTTCTTGAACAGTTTATTCTAAGCCATAAGAAAAGATTAAATTAGAAGTTGAATTTTTCGCTATTTCTCTTTCACTTTTTACATTCAGTTCATTTTATTTACCGGAAAGTAAGCCAATAATCAATTCACGCTCGCGCATTCTAGTCCTATTCAAACTTTATAGCGGATGGACATCTGTGAGTAGGGAATAAGTCAGCACAGAATTTGATTGTCGGCGAATTTCTGCAATCGTCCATCGTTCTGCTTGTGATAGGCTAGCCGTTGTTCACTCGTCTTGCTTGTTAGGGGCTGAGTCTTATTCCGGTCAAAGAGAGAGAAAGAGTGTCTGGCAAGGTTTCCAATCAGAGATTTGTGAACTCGTGTCTGGCAAACTCTCCAAGTGTTTATATATACACAGTTATATGCACCTTATAACTTCATCTGCGCTTAACGAGTGTCTTTTGGCCCATAACGTTCAAAGCAACTGCTCCACAGAAAGTCATTGATAACACGTAACGCAAAGAGTATGGAAGTATGACTGCACAATAAATGTCACAAAATCTACCTAAGCGGTCCCTTCGGGATTTCTGTCTTTACGTCATCCTAACCATTTCGTACTTGCGGGCGCAAACAATAGAAACGCCATCATTACCTACCGATTCCTCGCGGCCCCTGTTCAAGCACATCGAGATTTTTTCTGGCATACTGACTGTATATTTCAACTGTAAGTACTTTCCTCGATATACGCGCGAGTTACTAGACTGCCTCCTCGGGATTTCGCCTTCTGGGCGAAATCCCTGCGGGGGCAATTGGCTAGAGCTTTGGCATCAGTTTCGTTGCCGCTGAAGGTAAGAATACTCACTTGGTGATTCTTTAAGTTCATCTAAGTTGATTCGTATTACAGGGACACCTTTCTTGGCTGCTGCAGGTGCAAAAGGAGCCTGGAAAAAACAAAACACTAAAATTAATAATTATGATCAATAACAACAGCAAGAAAACTGTTGGAATGAAGAATACAGTTGAAGGTCCGTGAGCACCCGACTGCTGTGGAAACTAAGAATATTCCAGCTACAAAGCGTGCCGAAATTCATCACCCTAACACATACTTTATCTGCAGCCATCTTTTATGAACCATTTACAGCTGTAACATTCAATTTCAATTTTTATTAATTACTGATTTAACCTACTTGCAAGAAACTTATTATAATAACCCCCCCCCCCCCACCCCCCGTTTAATGATCTGTTATTGGAAAATGACCCCCCAAACCCCATCAAATTTCAAAATGACTTCGCAGCAAAATGGCTGCATGACCATCCCCTACCTGCGGGTAATAAACGACCAGCCCCTGAGTTTCCTCCTATAAAGCAGCCAGTTACAAAATGAAGACAACCTTTATTCAGAAGCTAGTAATCTCTTCCTCAAGAGTAGAAGCTTATGGAAGTTTGACTATAATCCCTAATTATTAATGAATTATACCAGGGTTCTACTCCTGAAAATTTACAGTAGGAGTAAAACAACAACAACAACAGAATGAAATTCAAATGGCACAGCTGACAAAGCTGATCATTAGGGCTAGCTCCCATATGCGGGATTCCCTAGGAAAATTTTAAGACAGACTGGAATCCATCCATCCTCCCAACAAACGTATGCTGGAAATCGAACCACATTTAGTCCAGCAGATTGGTGTAAAAATTGTGGGATTTATGGTAAAAGCATCAAATTTGGCACAAAGGTAGATATTTGTTAGTTTATCAATTAAAGCTATGGACCCACCCAGAATCTGCCCCCTAATTTGCATAAATTAAGGTAGAAGTGTCACCCACTGGTTGATTAGCATGAAAACGAGGCTCTTATACAATCTTTTATTTAACATGAATTTTTAACTATTTATAGAACGTGAATCAATAGCTGAATGATTTTTATTCGAGATATACCTTATGTGGATATTTTGAGGTAAGATACCTCGTTCTGGTAGCCTGACATGGCAACGAGGTTGTTGCCAATTAGTGTAGAATTTTGAAAAGTTAAGTGAGAGATTAAGTGAATAAAATGGACGCATAAATGTATTAAAACGACTTGTTATCATCACAGATACTTCTTTTGTGATTAAAGAACGTGTAATTAAGCTCTCCTAATAACAAAAAACATTTTACAACCAGGTGCCAGGACATGTTTCTGTGCTAACTGATATCTTGGTAAAACAACGAACAACGTGTTCTTTTGAAGCTCTCTGAATAACTGAAACAAATCTGAAAAATATTTGCAAAGTTCTTATTTAAATACAACATGATGCTACTTTAAAATAATGTCGCATTACAGATATTTGAAGACGCACTTTATCTACCGTTCTGAAGTTAACGTGTATGTCTTCATTTACGACCCTGTGGACTCATCCCTCTCACAAAGACCGCTGCAATTACACAAGGCTGTACACTGCAGCTCGGCTCTAACACATTTACATCTTCTGGTGCAGCCCTTGTCAATTTTGCATCCACACTTTAACAGCTCCTGGCAGCTCTGCGATGCTTCCGGAAGGGTCATAAATAGTGGTTCCCAAACTTGACTGGCACTCTGCACCCAGCCCCACTCACTTGGACATGGGAGGGGATGGGATGGCACCAATGCCTTGCCCTAGCAATGCCCAGCTTGGTATGCACATCGCTTTGTGTGCAGACGCAAGGCGTCAGCCGTGGGGGGAATACCTTCAGTGTCTCTCCCCTTTCGTGTAAAGAGATCTCTACGAGCTTCATTTACCTCCTTGCAAGTGTTAGAACGATCGTACATGATGATAACGTAGCGCTCCAGGGTAGGCAACTGTTCACAGACGTCTTCTAGCGTTGGTGCATCGCTCAGGACTTGAAAAGATGTTGTCACTTCACTGAAAGCATCCCAAGCTTTCCAGGCTGTCTTCTTTCCGCAGTGTGCGAAGAAGGATGTTTGGTCACATCCATTGAAAGCGTGAAAGGCGAGAAGCGCTTGAGACTTAATTGGACCGATACGCGGGCAAATATCGTGAACAGGCAGGTACCTAAAGTGTTTTCCAGTACCAAAGGCAACCCAAAGTTCAGAAAGTTGAATCTGGTGGAATGCTGCCACTGAGATCACTACAACATCGCTGTCAACTGTGCGTACCATTACCTTAGTGAATCCTTGGTTTGCAGCGTCAGCCACATGCTGCAAGAGCCTTGTGTCGGCCTCTGCATGTCCACATGGCGCCAGGTTAGTAATGTCGTGTCTTTCATTGTTAAAGAGCACTGGACATTTGAGATGGTGATTAGCTGCTCGGCCAGGAAATGGAAAAGCTCCACCTTGTTCTCATCCACTCTCAGAAAAGCAGCCCAGTTTCCAGGAATCTTTGTGTCTGGCTGGACTCGTCGTCGTGAGCCATTTCCTCTTTTTCTTCTAGTGCAATCCTTCAGACTGTTTGAGAGGTATCTGTCCCACACCACATCTACCCTGGTAACACTTTCAAGCTCCCTGCTTACGTATGGTATAAAAACAAACTGACTGTATTCTGCAAACGTCTTGCAAGCTCCGGTGGGTTTAAGCATGATCACGATGGCTGCCCCATCTAATAATAGAACGTCAACAGAAGGCTTTTCCGCTTTAGCAGGACACAACCTTTCTAGAAAGAATAGCAAATCTGACTTGTTTCCTGATCTTAGAGTTCCATACTGAGACAGCGAAGGCGGGTAGCTCTGGTTCTCGTGAGTAAAGAAGCTGTCTAAGTCACCTTCTCTAACCTGACATGACATGCACAGGCGTGAAAACAGGGAGCAGTTGTTCTTTAGTGAAGCTATTTTCATCTTATCCTTGGTTGTCTCTTTAGGAGCCGGAGGACTACTAAATAGCTGTATCTTGTTTCTCTTGATAACATCGAAAAGCGAGATTTTTCGCTCATCAAGCCTGGTTGTGCAAAACTCCTGAAATTGCTTCTGGCCTAGTTGCTCTACAGTTCTAACTGCTTTCACCACTGTGGCATCCATAATGTCTCGCGCATCTAAGATGAGCAAGTCCCCACTCTGGTCTAAGAAAAGGTTACCCATCTCACTAATTACATTGGAAAGTGATTGGACCTGACTTTGGAAAGTACTTTGAACTCCTCTTGTTTCTTCGTGGTGTCGATGCTTTCTATTATCGGATGTTGATTTTAGTAATTCCTGGGAAACCGACAAAAGGAGTCTTCGAATAAGATTTAATTGTACTTATAACTACACTGAAAATGGTTTTGTTTCAA
>OZ037776.1:25497700-25577700 GCA_964035525.1 Porites cylindrica | reverse complement strand
AGCATTTTGTTAATGGACTTTGGGATGTTTTCGATGATGCGGGGTGGATGGTTAGATTTCTTGTTGACATAGAGTGGAGTGTTTCCTGGTTTGTTGTATGGCAAGTATTTACCGTTAGCCAGGTTAAGTGTGACGTCAAGAAAGTTTACTTCTTTCTTACTGGCCTCGATAGCAGTCTCCAAAAAAAAAAAAATGCCACACAATTCCTTCTTAATGAGCTCGGCCTGCCGAGGTGATGCCTTGGTTACGCCTAGACCGTCATCTCTGTACAAGCCAAAGTTACATGCGTTACCGAACCTTTCTTTGAAGTTGTGGAGGTGGTAAGTGCCGACGAGTTCGCGTGATTCGGCGCCATCGTAACTGGCCACGGTCACATCGAAGAAATTTGATGACATTCTCCTGCTCCTGCTGCTGTTTGGATGACGATATGATTGATGATATGTAATAACACCAAAGATCATATTTTCATGGAAGCCCGCCGGTAAAATTCTGAAAATTTCATGTGTAAGCCGGTGTTGATTTTGTGAAATTTGACATTTATTTTCTCGGGCTCTCATAAGAAATTTTTTTGGTATTACAGATAACTAATTACATTTTTAGCCCTTGAAAAATCTAAAAAAGAATGCGATAATGCGATATTGTTTAAATTATTCTGGTTACAAAGTTTTTTGTCAACTGAAAGTTAAAATTACACAATTTCCTGATGGATTCCGTCGTAAATTTAGGAGATCTGATGTGAAAAGTGCATTTCAAGGCATTTTAAGTGAAAAAGGAAAGGGATTACTTTAGCCATAAAAAGAATAAGGGAGCCCACCGCTAAGAACCTGTGGACAAAAAAATGGAGAGAAGCAACTATGAAGGATTTTATCACTTGCTGGTGAAAACTGAAAATTGATTATGTTTACAGAAAGGAAGCAAAGTCGGGTCCTGTTGCATGTATCGTACCATAACTAAGGTAAAATTGTTCTAGTTCATGCTTGACAGCAAATTTACATGTGTAATCAAAAAAGTATGAACAGTATCAATATTATTACTTCGTCTTTCACTGACGTATCTTCTTCCTCAGCTGGCAGCAGTTCAACAAAGTTGTTAGGAAACGGACCAACTTTACCATTGACCTCTCCTTCCCACCAACCTTCACTATCAGGAACATCTTTGTTGCGTATAGTGATAATGTCACCTTCAAATAATTTAAGTTCATCTGGATTTTCAGGTTCATGAGGAAACATAACTTTGGCTCTTTCAGTGGACTTCTTGCCTGAAAATGGTTTTAAAAACACATGTTTTGAAATTTGTACATGTACAATGTACAAGTATTTAATTATGTGAATTAACCGAGAGGGGAGAAACAATGTATTAAAGCGGAGCTCCACGTCGCGTGCTCGAGCGGAGCCCCATACATAAGAAAATTTGGTACAATAAAAACCCGCATATAAGAACCTAGTTTTTTCCAACTTGTACTAAATAGGTTCTTATAAAAATAGTATTTAGTGGGAATTTAGGCTACTTAGGTTCTTAACATAGGTTCTTAATTTGATAGGGGCACTAGCGATCTGCACAGATAACTACAACAGGGCATTTGTGATATGGAATATATTGCTGTATTAAATAATTACCTAGAATACAGTTCAGATGATAACCATACAGTAAAGCTATCTTTCCAAAGTACTATCGTGCACGTCTTTCACGCTGAAGTGTCCATAAAATTTGATAGGGGCACTAGCGATCAGCACAGATAACTACAACAGGGCATTTGTGATATGGAATATATTGCTGTATTAATTATCTAGAATACAGTTCAGATGATAACCATACAGTAAAGCTATCTTTCCAAAGTACTATCGTGCACGTCTTTCACGCTGAAGTGTCCATAAAATATATTTTAGCCCGCCAGATTCTCCATTTTAGCCCGCAAAATGCGCCACCATGCCTGACAAAGTTATAATAATATTAAAAATAATAATACTAGCTAGAGCTTTGACATCAATTTCAATGCCTCTGAAGGTAAGAATACTCACTTGGTGACTTTTTAAGTTCATCTAAGTTGACTGGTAGCACAGGTACACCTTTCTTGGCTGCTACAGGTGCAACAGGAGTCTGGAAAAAACAATCACTAAAACCAATAATTATGATCAATGACAATAGCAAGAAAACTGTTGGAATCAAGAATACAGTTGAACCTCCTTGAGTACCAGACTGCTGTGGAAACTACGAATATTCCAGCGCCTGTTTTCTTTTATGCTCTGCCCAAGTATTTACAGTGTGAGCTGGAGCGGGTCCAAAAAAGGGCAACGTTAATCATTTGCCCCAGTCTGTCTTATGACGAGGCACTTAATGAAGCTGGTATTCCAACCATTATTTCATATTGTGACATATGTGACAAGGTTTTTAACGCTGCCCTCGGCAACAAGGATAACAAACTTAACAAGTGATTAACTGAAGCCAATAAGGCTCCATATTTACTAAGAAACCACCGACACTTTGCACTTCCACAGTGGAAGACAGACCGTTTTAGGAACACTTTTCTTTTGTCATCGTGCCTAAAGTACAATTAAATGATTCGGTTTGAATGCTTTTATGTATCATATGCATGAATTTTTAATAGGTTTAATATTGATGTATTGTAAATTATTCTATTTTTTAGCTTAGTTTTATTTGTAAATACGCAATTCAGCCTCTGGCTGCCCATGTATTTATTTTAATAAACTATCTATCTATCTATCTACAAATCGTGTCGAAGTTCATCACCCCACCAAATACTTTATCTGCAGCCATCTTTTATGATCCATTTTAACTGTTTACAGCTGTAACATTGACTTTCAATTCTTGCTCATTACTGCTTTGACCTGTTTTCATGAAATTTATTAAAATGACCCCCCCCCCCCGCCCCCCGCCAGTTAATGATCTGTTATTGGAAAATGACCCCAAAGCCAAACAAAGTTTTGAAACGACTCCCCAGCAAAATAGCCGCCTGATCACCCCCCACCCCCCCGCAGGTAATAAACGACCAGCCCCTGCGTGTCCTCCTATAAAGCAGCCAGTTACTACAACTAGCTCTCAGTATCAAACAAAAGGCAGACAACCTTATTAAGAGGCCAGTAATCTCTTCCTCAAGGTAGAAGCAAATGGAGGTTTGCTTACATTCCTCCTTTTTTGAGAATTGTACCAGGGTTCTCCAAAAAATTTACAGTAGGAGAAGAAAAAACAACAACAACAAAATAAAACTCACCTGAGTATGACACAGCTCATCATTACGGTTAGCTCCTTTCAACGGGGGTATTCCCTGGGAATTTTTTAAGACAGAATCCACAACTGAGGAAATTGAGTAATTTCAATTTTCAGTGCACAAAAACCTAGCCTGCTTCACAGCCGTTTTTAGTGTCGTCACATAACGCTCCTCTCCACAAACGGCTGCTGAGAATCGAATTACATTCCTTTCCCTTTGTGTTTGTGGTCTAACGAACAAACCAGTCATATACAAGAAAATTGAGAACACGTGAGTCGCAGGGCGCTAGGTCAGACAGTCATCTCTGAATTTGGAGGGGCTCTGTGTCTGCAGGCAACGGAAAGGTTAATTTGGAGAAAAAGTTTGTTTTAAGGGGTTAACAAAGTTCCAAGTGAAAAAAGGTTCAATAGACCTACAAGACTCTTACCAGGATCAGTTGGTTCTTTTTAACGTGCATATGTATGCGCGATGAATTTCATGTGCTGGGTGTGCTTAATGTGTTGCTGCACATGTGAAGGGTACTGATTCAAATTATTGATGAGCGATTTCCCGAAACTTTACCCGGCAACTTTATAAGCACATACATTTTGTGCATCACATTTGCTCCACTTGATTGCTGCTAATGCTTATCTGATAAATTTTGAATAGAACAACACTACTCTAGCTGATTGCTTGTTTTCACGCGACGATTTTGACTGTCATTTCACGCATGGGGCACCGATAAAAGCAAAGCTTTGATTGGAGGCGCAAACGTGGCGCGAACCACTTCCAGAAAATGGGAGCTGAATTCTAATTGGTTAAGCGCTGGACAGGAATGTGTTTCTATTGTTGGCAACCGTTTGTGGGGAGGAACGTTGAGTGACGACACTAAAAACGCCTGTGTAGCAGACTAACAAAAACCTTGTACCAGAATAATCCAAACAATATCGCATTCTTTTTTACATTTTTCACGGACTAGAGATATATACCTCTTATTAGCTGACTTTTCAGTCCGTACTGTAAATTACGGGCCACAAAGCGATGGAAAAAAACGAGGATCCGTAATTTACAGTACGGACCGAAAAACGAGGCTAATAAGATGTTTATTATATGGCTTCTTCCTGTTTGGGGACCGGAAACAAGTGCAGGACGCACGACGAGGTGACGCAGGACGAGGTGTCAAAAAAGAAAGTTTTTATTGGCGCAAAAAAATAATAGCACATAACAAAGGCTTTCCGAGAAAGTAAAAACAAATTCGCCATGTTAAAAAAGTTTATTCGGTCAAAACTAAGAGCACTGTAAGTTTTAGCTCTTTAATGTAACGCTGGAGTATTTTGGAAACCGGACACTGTGTCTGTCTAGAAGTAGTTTCCATCTTCCTCCGTTTGTCCTTGTGAAAAAACACTGCAAAAGGCAAAGAAGCTTTTCAAGGTAAGTTTGTTGTCATTGTCGAAGGATTCGCTCGTTAATTGTTTTTGGGAAAACCTCTCTTTCTGCCAGTTCATTCTCGTCTTCAGTTGTGATCTGCGTTAAAATTTTCAAACACTCACTAGAATTCTCTTCCTCGGTAAGGTTACGATTCAGTTTCTACAACAGCTTCGTTCTCATTAAAACAAAGCTACTTTAAAATTTGGAAAGGCAAAGTCAACATTCCAGTCCTCAGGGTTTACATACATATTTCAAAGTTTATTCGGTGGAAACTAAGAGCACTGTTAGTATTCACTCGTTAATGTGACGCTGGAGTCTTTTGAAAACTGGACATTATTGTGTCTGGCTCAAACTCGCTTCTATCTTTCTTTCGTTGGTCTTTGAAAAAACACTGCACATGGCAAAGAAACTTGTCAAGATGATCGGGTGCAGGTATGTTTGTTATCATATTTGTTGAAGGAATTACTCACTTTCTCTTAGGCAAAACATCTCGAATCTCTGCCAGTCGATTTTCGTCTTCTTAACTGCGTACTACGATAAAATTTTCAAACACTGACTAGAATCCTCTTCGATAAGATTACGAGTTAGTTTCTTCGTCGCCTTCGTTCACAAATAAACACAGTTTAAAATGTTGAAGGCCAAAGTCAACATCCAAGTCCTCAAGGTTGACAGGCGTCTTATAACTTTATTTAAACATTTTTTCCCAGGTAAAGAGAATTAGACCTCCGAAATGAGCATTTTCTTGAAAAATTTTGGTCCGTATAGCAAGTTACGGACCGCAAATTGACCAATCGCATGGTGAAAACAGACTCAGCCATATAATAAAATTAGTTATCTGTAATAACACCAAAGACTATTTCTCATTTTTCACAAGAATTGTGAAAACACAGGTAACATTCTGAAAATTTCATGCGGAAGATGTCATTTTGTGAAATTTGACATTTATTTTCTCGGGCTCTCATGAGAAATTTTCGTTGGTGTTATTACAGATAGCTAATTACATCTATAGCCCTTGAAAAATGTAAAAAAGAATGCGATATTGTTTAAAATATTCTGGTACAAGATTTTTGTCCACTGAAAGTTAAAATTACACAATTTCCTGATGGATTCCGTCTTAATTTGGGAGATCTGATGTGAAAAGTGCACTTCAAGGCATTTTAAGTGAAAAAGGAAAGGGATTACTTTAGCCATAAAAAGAATAAGGGCGCCCACCGTTAAGAACCTGTGGACAAAAAAATGGAGAGAAGCAACTATGAAGGATTTTATCACTTGCTGGTGAAAATTGAAAATTGATTATGTTTACAGAAAGGAAGCAAAATAAGGTCTTGTTGGATGTATCGTACCATAACTAAGGTAAAATTGTTCTAGTTCATGCTTGACAGCAAATTTATATGTGTACTCAAAAAAGTATGAATAGTATCAATATTATTACTTTGTCTTTCACTGACGTATCTTCTTCCTCAGCTGGCAGCAGTTCAACAAAGTTGTTAGGAAACAGACCAACTTTACCATTGACCTCTCCTTCCCACCAACCTTCACTATCAGGAACATCTTTGTTGCGTATAGTGATAATGTCACCTTCAAATAATTTAAGTTCATCTGGATTTTCAGGTTCATGAGGAAACATAACTTTGGCTGTTTCAGTGGACTTCTTGCCTGAAAATGGTTTTAAAAACACATGTTTTGAAATTTGTACATGTACAATGTACAAGTATTTAATTATGTGAATTAACCGAGAGGGGAGAAACAATGTATTAAAGCGGAGCTCCACGTCGCGTGCTCGAGCGGAGCCCCATACATAAGAAAATTTGGTACAATAAAAACCCGCATATAAGAACCTAGTTTTTTCCAACTTGTACTAAATAGGTTCTTATAAAAATAGTATTTAGTGGGAATTTAGGCTACTTAGGTTCTTAACATAGGTTCTTAATTTGATAGGGGCACTAGCGATCTGCACAGATAACTACAACAGGGCATTTGTGATATGGAATATATTGCTGTATTAAATAATTATCTAGAATACAGTTCAGATGATAACCATACAGTAAAGCTATCTTTTCAAAGTACTATCGTGCACGTCTTTCATGCTAAAGTGTCCATAAAATGCTGTGTTACTTTGTGAATCTTACCGGTACTTACTGAAACCTAGACTAAAACTTTTATCTGTATTTTCACCTGTGCCTTCACTTTTGAAAAATAAGAACCTGTTGAAAATTTTAGGCGAAATGGGTTCTTATGAAAAGGGGGTTTAAATGAAAATTTTAGTCTAACAGGTTCTTAAATTTAGGTTCTTATATATCCATCCATCCGAGAAATTTTAATAATCACGTTACCGTACGCCCGAACAGACTCTAGGGGTAGAGGTACAAAACTCAGTAGGGTAGGAAATCCCAGGCAAAATTTAAAACTATTTTGGGGACAACTTGCTCGAGTGAAAAATCAAGATTGATGTTTCTTGCCCTTTCAGCCATTGCTATCACCTTTTAAAATGCAGAGTGATGTCTTTGACAAACAATGCCAAAAAACGGTGGCACGAGCATTGCAATGGGTTCTCGATTGTGATTGGCTGCTTGTAATTATCCAATGACTGTTTGATCCCCTCTTTCCATTGGCTTATTTAAGTGGGCTAAAATGTATTTTAGCCCGCCAGATTCTCCATTTTAGCCCGCAAAATGCGCCACCATGCCTGACAAAGTTATAATAATATTAAAAATATTAATACTAGCTAGAGCTTTGACATCAATTTCAATGCCCCTGAAGGTAAGAATACTCACTTGGTGACTTTTTAAGTTCGTCTAAGTTGACTGGTAGCACAGGTACACCTTTCTTGGCTGCTACAGGTGCAACAGGAGTCTGGAAAAAACAATCACTAAAACCAATAATTATGATCAATAACAATAGCAAGAAAACTGTTGGAATTAAGAATACAGTTGAACCTCCTTGAGTACCAGACTGCTGTGGAAACTACGAATATTCCAGCGCCTGTTTTCTTTTATGCTCTGCCCAAGTATTTACAGTGTGAACTGGAGCGGGTCCAAAAAAGGGCAATGTTAATCATTTACCCCAGTCTGTCTTATGACGAGGCACTTAATGAAGCTGGTATTCCAACCATTATTTCATATTGTGACATATGTGACAAGGTTTTTAACGCTGCCCTCGGCAACAAGGATAACAAACTTAACAAGTGATTAACTGAAGCCAATAAGGCTCCATATTTACTAAGAAATCACCGACACTTTGCACTTCCACAGTGGAAGACGGACCGTTTTAAGAACACTCTTATTTTGTCATCGTGCCTAAGGTACAATTAAATGATTCAGTTTGAATGCTTTTATGTATTATATGCATGAATTTTTAATAGTTTTAATATTGATGTATTGTAAATTATTCTATTTTTTAGCTTAGTTTTATTTGTAAATACGCAATTCAGCCTCTGGCTGCCCATGTATTTATTTTAATAAACTATCTATCTATCTATCTACAAATCGTGTCGAAGTTCATCACCCCACCAAATACTTTATCTGCAGCCATCTTTTATGATCCATTTTAACTGTTTACAGCTGTAACATTCACTTTCAATTCTTGCTCATTACTGCTTTGGCCTGTTTTCATGAAATTTATTAAAATGACCCCCCCGCCCCCCCCCCCCTGCCCCCCGCCAGTTAATGATCTGTTATTGGAAAATGACCCCAAAGCCAAACAAAGTTTTGAAACGACTCCCCAGCAAAATAGCCGCCTGACCACCCCCCACCCCCCCCCCCCCCCCGCAGGTAATAAACGACCAGCCCCTGCGTGTCCTCCTATAAAGCAGCCAGTTACTACAACTAGCTCTCAGTATCAAACAAAAAGCAGACAACCTTATTAAGAGGCCAGTAATCTCTTCCTCAAGGGTAGAAGCAAATGGAGGTTTGCTTACATTCCTCCTTTTTTGAGAATTGTACCAGGGTTTTCCAAAAAATTTACAATAGGAGAAGAAAAAACAACAACAACAACAAAATAAAACTCACATGAGTATGACACAGCTCATCATTACGGTTAGCTCCCTTCAACGGGGGTATTCCCTGGGAATTTTTTAAGACAGAATCCACAACTGAGGAAATTGAGTAATTTCAATTTTCAGTGCACAAAAACCTAGCCTGCTTCACAGCCGTTTTTAGTGTCGTCACATAACGCTCCTCTCCACAAACGGCTGCTGAGAATCGAATTACATTCCTTTCCCTTTGTGTTTGTGGTCTAACGAACAAACCAGTCATATACAAGAAAATTGAGAATACGTGAGTCGCAGGGCGCTAGGTCAGACAGTCATCTCTGAATTTGGAGGGGCTCTGTGTCTGCAGGCAACGGAAAGGTTAATTTGGAGAAAAAGTTTGTTTTAAGGGGTTAACAAAGTTCCAAGTGAAAAAAGGTTCAATAGACCTACAAGACTCTTACCAGGATCAGTTGGTTCTTTTTAACGTGCATATGTATGCACGATGAATTTCATGTGCTGGGTGTACTTAATGTATTGCTGCACATGTGAAGGGTACTGATTAAAATTATTGATGAGCGATTTCCCGAAACTTTACCCGGCAACTTTATAAGCACATACATTTTGTGCATCACATTTGCTCCACTTGATTGCTGCTAATGCTTATCTGATAAATTTTGAATAGAACAACACTACTCTAGCTGATTGCTTGTTTTCACGCGACGATTTTGACTGTCATTTCACGCATGGGGCACCGATAAAAGCAAAGCTTTGATTGGAGGCGCAAACGTGGCGCGAACCACTTCCAGAAAATGGGAGCTGAATTCTAATTGGTTAAGCGCTGGACAGGAATGTGTTTCTATTGTTGGCAACCGTTTGTGGGGAGGAACGTTGAGTGACGACACTAAAAACGCCTGTGTAGCAGACTAACAAAAACCTTGTACCAGAATAATCCAAACAATATCGCATTCTTTTTTACATTTTTCACGGACTAGAGATATATACCTCTTATTAGCTGACTTTTCAGTCCGTACTGTAAATTACGGGCCACAAAGCGATGGAAAAAAACGAGGATCCGTAATTTACAGTACGGACCGAAAAACGAGGCTAATAAGATGTTTATTATATGGCTTCTTCCTGTTTGGGGACCGGAAACAAGTGCAGGACGCACGACGAGGTGACGCAGGACGAGGTGTCAAAAAAGAAAGTTTTTACTGGCGCACAAAAACAATAGCACATAACAAAGGCTTTCCGAGAAAGTAAAAACAAATTCGCCATGTTAAAAAAGTTTATTTGGTCAAAACTAAGAGCACTGTAAGTTTTAGCTCTTTAATGTAACGCTGGAGTATTTTGGAAACCGGACACTGTGTCTGTCTAGAAGTAATTTCCATCTTCCTCCGTTTGTCCTTGTGAAAAAACACTGCAAAAAGCAAAGAAGCTTTTCAAGGTAAGTTTGTTGTCATTGTCGAAGGATTCGCTCGTTAATTGTTTTTGGGAAAACCTCTCTTTCTGCCAGTTCATTCTCGTCTTCAGTTGTGATCTGCGTTAAAATTTTCAAACACTGACTAGAATTCTCCTCCTCGGTAAGGTTACGATTCAGTTTCTACAACAGCTTCGTTCTCATTAAAACAAAGCTACCTTAAAATTTGGAAAGGCAAAGTCAACATTCCAGTCCTCAGGGTTTACATACATATTTCAAAGTTTATTCGGTGGAAACTAAGAGCACTGTTAGTATTCACTCGTTAATGTGACGCTGGAGTCTTTTGAAAACTGGACATTATTGTGTCTGGCTCAAACTCGCTTCTATCTTTCTTTCGTTGGTCTTTGAAAAAACACTGCACATGGCAAAGAAACTTGTCAAGATGATCGGGTGCAGGTATGTTTGTTATCATATTTGTTGAAGGAATTACTCACTTTCTCTTAGGCAAAACTTCTTGAATCTCTGCCAGTCGATTTTCGTCTTCTTAACTGTGTACTACGATAAAATTTTCAAACACTGACTAGAATCCTCTTCGATAAGATTACGAGTTAGTTTCTTCGTCGCCTTCGTTCACAAATAAACACAGTTTAAAATGTTGAAGGCCAAAGTCAACATCCAAGTCCTCAAGGTTGACAGGCGTCTTATAACTTTATTTAAACATTTTTTCCCAGGTAAAGAGAATTAGACCTCCGAAATGAGCATTTTCTTGAAAAATTTTGGTCCGTATAGCAAGTTACGGACCGCAAATTGACCAATCGCATGGCGAAAACAGACTCAGCCATATAATAAATAGAGAATACTTCATGGAAAGTGCTGGCGTACGGTATTTACGCACGAGTTGTTGACGTATCAGAAATCGAACGAGTGAGCGCAGCGAACGAGTAAGATTTCTGATACAAAAACAACGAGTGCGTAAATACCGTACAAAGCACTTTCCATGTGGTATTGTGTTTATTATATACATACTGAGTCATTCATCATTTTGCGGGCCTTTTTATTTTAAATCTTTCAAAAATGCTAAAATTTGCCGCTACACACTTACCGCAAAATGACAACGAAAACGAAGTATCAGCTTTTTAGTAAAAACGTTTGTTAAAAACATAAATGACGGTGAGGATATGAGGTTTAATCCAAGAACTATAAGTAATCTTAACTGTTTGTTCTCAATGCACAATTGAAAATGAGTGAATTTAAGTAAAATGGCCGGTTTCAATATAAGCTTAAGCTTAAATGAAAGGCAAAGTAGCTCCGACAAAAAGCACAACAAAAGCTTACGTCTCGTTCTGTTTATCCCTTTCCGCTGTTGTTTCGCCGGCTCTCTACCGTATTTTTTTATCGACAGTGAAACAAACGAAACTATTCCACTCCATTTCCGAAATGTTTTTCACTTTTTTAGCGAGAAAAACTCCTTGAGTAAAACTTTTCTCGTTGATAAATGTGTGCGAAGCGGCGCTGCAAGCTGCAATAAAAGGCGGGAATTTTGGCGCGAAACTCGCACACCTCTGTGGCTTCTGATTGGACGTATCATTTTTCTCACACGTGAAAAAACATCGTTCGCGATTCTGATTGGACGTATCGTTTTTTTTCACGTGTGAAAACCATCGTTCGCTCCTCTGATTGGCTATAACTAATTTGCGTACGAAAATTTACGACATAGCTTTTTGGTGAGTATTTCTCAGTATGTATATAATAAAATTAGTTATCTGTAATAACACCAAAGACTATTTCTCATTTTTCACAAGAATTGTGAAAACACAGGTAACATTCTGAAAATTTCATGCGTTAGATGTCATTTTGTGAAATTTGACATTTATTTTCTCGGGCTCTCATAAGAAATTTTCGTTGGTGTTATTACAGATAGCTAATTACATCTATAGCCCTTGAAAAATGTAAAAAAGAATGCGATATTGTTTAAAATATTCTGGTACAAGATTTTTGTCCACTGAAAATTAAAATTACACAATTTCCTGATGGATTCCGTCTTAATTTGGGAGATCTGATGTGAAAAGTGCACTTCAAGGCATGTTAAGTGAAAAAGGAAAGGGATTACTTTAGCCATGAAAAGAATAAGGGCGCCCACCGCTAAGAACCTGTGGACAAAAAAATGGAGAGAAGCAACTATGAAGGATTTTATCACTTGCTGGTGAAAATTGAAAATTGATTATGTTTACAGAAAGGAAGCAAAATCGGGTCCTGTTGCATGTATCGTACCATAACTAAGGTAAAATTGTTCTAGTTCATGCTTGACAGCAAATTTACATGTGTAATCAAAAAAGTATGAACAGTATCAATATTATTACTTTGCCTTTCACTGACGTATCCTCTTCCTCAGCTGGCAGCAGTTCAACAAAGTTGTTAGGAAACAGACCAACTTTACCATTGACTTCTCCTTCCCACCAACCTTCACTATCAGGAACATCTTTGTTGCGTATAGTGATAATGTCACCTTCAAATAATTTAAGTTCATCTGGATTTTCAGGTTCATGAGGAAACATAACTTTGGCTCTTTCAGTGGGCTTCTTGCCTGAAAATGGTTTTAAAAACACATGTTTTGAAATTTGTACATGTACAATGTACAAGTATTTAATTATGTGAATTAACCAAGAGGGGAGAAACAGTGTATTATAGCGGAGCTCCACGTCGCGCGCGCCAGCGGAGCCCCATACTAAGAAAATTTGGTAATCCATCCATCCGATAAATTTTAGTAATCACGTGACCGTACGCCCGACCGTCAGTACAGACTTTAAGGGTAGGGGTAAAAGGAACTAAGTAGGGTAGGCAAACCCACATGGAATTAACCATCTTAGAGTTAACTTGCTCAAGTGAAAAATCAAGATTGATGTTTCTTGTCTTAGACTGACGACAAAATTTTGCGAAAAAATATTCTATTCCTTTTGCTTGATCACGCTTTTGGTCACGCTCCAGGAGCAATGTGCCCGTCCTAAAATTAAAACTGAGCGTTTCATGACTGCCTTTGTGAATAGATTAATATTTAAACGCAACCTTAGTACAGGATAGTTAGGATTCTATGATTAGCTTTTTTATTTTTTTATTTTTTTACGGTAATCATTAACAGTTGTAACATAGGATGTGTATCTTTATCTTGTGTGAAATAAAGACCTGTTATTATTATTATTATTACTAACTACCAATGTAATAAATATCAGCCACTAATGTAACAAAAAGTTAACCACCAATGTAATAACTTTTTAACCTTTAATGTAATAAAAAATTAACCAGTAATATAATAACTTTGCGACCATTAATGTAACAAACTCAAAGAGAAGAGTTACATGGTGCCGTCTAATTTGCAACAAATCTGACACCATCTAACATAAGAATCTCTGCAGTGCTACAGAGTCTGTGGGCAAAGGACGTGTGACCAATACGACATAGTAGCATTCTTACTTCTGGCACGTGTACCAACTCGTTCTATTATACCCAAAAAACACAGATTTTTTAAACAACAACTGAAACATCATATCACAGAAAGGTAACCTTTGCTTTTGTCCAAGTTCATTAGTAGAATGGTTGCAACTGTTTCAAAAAGCATTCTGTACAGGAAGCCTAAAGCGCATGCACCAATAACGTATTAAACATACTAAGGACCGCTGATATTACAATGCTTGGGTTCACCGACCATAGCTTCGTAACAATAGTAATAAAAATGATAACAATAATAGTGATGATAAAAATAATAATAATGATGATAATAATAATAAAAAAAAACCCGATAATTTTCCGGCCTTTTATAGGTGCTTGCAGCATCCTTGCTTCGCTAGTTGCTTCGTAGTCATAAAGAAAGGAAATTTGTTGAGACCATGAAAGAGTTTTTTTCGTCGTAGAAAAGTGAACACTGAATAGTCGGGTCTGAACTGGAAAAGAATAACTTCGTATATTTCATTACCTCTGAAGAAAACTGTAAAGAGCTATTGCAAAACAGGAGTACAAAGGGAAAAAAAACCAAGCAAGCTTGAGTTGTACTTTAAATAGCTCTTTTTCTATAAAGCTAATTTAAACCGGCCACTTAACTCAAATTCATTTATTTTCCGCAGGCAACTCTTTAAAGCAAAACGGTAAACTAATAGTGTAATCCTGTATTAACTCAGGCGCGGATCCACACCAGTTTCTACAGATAGGCGAGATTTTTCATAATAAATATGTTTTTAATATACACCGTATTCACAAATGGCGGACACGCGGGAAAAAACTGGTGCCTAGTCATGAAAGCCAGGCGTTGGAGGATAAACAAAAATTGCAAATGAAGACTCAGTGAACTTGTAGAGTGTTTAGCACGGATTCCACCTAAAATAACTTTGTAGGGACGTTTTTTAACTACAATTCCGTGGGACGTCTTCCGCTTTTTATGTTTAGTATAGATTCGCTGTTTGCAATCAAAAGGGACGCGTATATCTTAAAGGAAACAGGATGATTTTGTAGGTTTTCGGAGCATCAGAAGCTCGATGGCTGGAGAAAAGCGGCAAACATGTTGGCCCAAACTTCACCGTGAAACCGAGTACGAAAGCCAGCTCACTGCAATTCGATAAAACAGAAATATAAACAAATCTTGGTGTCAAAAAAAAAAGAAATAAGCGACGGATATATGGCCTACTTGTTAACGCAAAGAGACGTCTGCCAAAACAAAACAGTTCAAGTCGAGATGGAAAAAAGGAAGACAGAAAAGAAGCGATGACTGAGGTTTCGATGAAGTTATGTTTGGTTTTTGTCTGCCAGGACGTTATTCTCTGGTCTTTATCGATGAAGGACATCAATTAGAACTATTTTTTAGTATAAATGCAGGAGCGATCGAGTGGAGTACGCGCAAAATTTCAACTTGTTGTTACTCGGCAGACTCGGTAAGCCGGCCACATATCATTTCAGCGAGTAATTTTCGTATTTCTTATCTTTGGCTGTTAAGAGTTTTAACTTTATGTTCCATAATATTTTAAAAGTGAAGAATACATAAATAAATAAAATGATGGTCTTCTTAAACGGATCCAGACTCGAATTTAATGATTCGAAACAGAAGCTTGCTGTGTTCAGTCTTGACACAAACATTGCCTTAAAAGTTTAACCTAGAAAAAAGTGAGCTTTATACCACTTTTTTACTAAGAGCTCTCCGAGTTAATGCCCTAAAGGAGACCAGGCAAATAGCAAGCCATAAGATTCACACACTACAGCTTCTAATTTTGATAAAATTATTTTATTTCGCAATGACAAAGAAATCAAAAGAAATTTGCTAAGCTCTGACAATGTACCTCTAACAATTCACTCCAAAGCGACGGAATTAATATCATCCAAAGGAAGTTGTAAATACAGACGTACATATATACATAGAAATGTATAAAATGACACTGACATGAATGAATAAGCCTCGTGAATGAATCTTTCACCCACTCTCGACTTGACCTGTTTTGTGTAATGGCGGAGGTCTCTTCCGTTGACAAGTAGGCCATATATCCGTCGCTTATTTCGTTTTTTCTTGCCACCAATATCTGCATTTATTTCTGTTTTACAGAACTGCAGTGAGCTGGCTTTCGTTTTCGGTTTCAGTGTGAAGTTTGAGCCAACATGTTTGCCGCTTTTCTCCAGCCATCGCCCACTTGTCAAGCTTCTAAGGCTTCGGAAACCTACAAAATCATCCTGTTTCCTTGAAGATATACGCGTCCCTTTTGATTGTAAATTAAATAGCAAATCAGTACTATACATTAAAAGCAGAAGACGTCCCACGGAATTGTATTTAAAAAAACGTCCATACAAAGTTATTTTAGGTGGAATCCGTGCTAAACACTCTACAAGTTCACTGAAAGTCTTCATTTGCAATTTTTGTTTATCCTCCAACGCCTGGCTTTCATGACTAGGCACCAGTTTTTTCCCGCGTGTCCGCCATTTGTGAATTGAAATCTGGAAAATGGTTTGGACTCGCCTTACTTCATATCCACTACAATATGGAAATTGACCTTGATGAAATAATCCGCCGATTTTCAAGGCTTCAATGGAACTGGCCAATATTCTGTCTGAAAGACTAAGAAACCCAGGAAAGGGACCTTGAGGAGTTAAAATCCCCGGACCTCCCTAGAGACTTGCGCTTTCGTCGCTCGATTAGAAAATCGGTCAGTATTTATCCTAGATCAGCGCCTGTACTCCATATCCTTGCCCTCGTTATAATTTTTATACTTCTAGGTTTTGACTGAAGGCAGCGTCATACACAGGGAAGTTGTTTTATTTCAAGTCATTTCGCGATGTGTAGCAGCAAAAAGTTTTATATCATTTTAGCACTATGGAAATCTTTAAGATAAAGGCTGACAGAATGACCTTTCGGTATTTTGCCATATTGAGCCGATAGCGTCAAAAGTGCAGCAAAGATGCAAATCATTGAGCCGTTAACCGAGAAGACCTGGGGACGAGGTTGAGTTGTTTTTGAAGTGAGTAATGGAGAACATTTTACTCGTTTAACGCGGAACTATTGTCAAAAACATAGCAAGAACAGCAAGAAGACAACTCGATGGACGACATCTGCTATTTGGAGTATATCTGCAGACCTGAACAGCCCTTTATCTCGTAAACTTCCAGATAAACATGCACTATTATCATCGACGGAGGTAAGCATGATTCAGCTTGTTTTTAAACTTGGAATTATTTTGAATGAATAATAAAGCAATTATTGAATTCGGCTTTCCTAGGATATGAAGAATTATGCAGATCGGCCTCGGTAGATGACACCCTCCTCGATCTGCATAATTCTTCGTATCCTACCCAGCCTCATTCAATAATTGCTAAATATATCTAATGGGGGGCCAGTGAAGATATTTTAGTACAGGCGTAATAAATATGATGAAAACGTCAGGTAATTAAGGGAAATAAGTGCTTGCCGCTGTATTCTGTAGGCGCTGTAATTTGGGGGCGTCAACCGCAGGCAAGCCGTACAGAAGACTATTGCAATAATCTCACTCGTTTTATTTTTGATACGTCAACAACGCGCGTACTTTCCATGAAGTATTCTATATATTTTCTTTAAGTTAATCTAGTTTTAAACCTTGTGCGGACTAGCACTCTTTTTCAAGAGATCTTTCCCCTCTGTTTTACCCACAATTTGACTTTCAAAATTTAAAAAGTTCTCAGCTTGCGAAGCTGATAGGTTTTCTGATAGACGCGAGTTCCAGCCCTCTGGTAACCGATTTTTGTCCCCCCTCCCCCCTCTTTTTTTATTATTTTCCCATACCTTTTACCTTTTTTATCAAACACAAAAGACAATTTCAGACCAGTCGTTAGTTGCGGAGGTACGAAGAGACGAGGTTTGACGGCATGACGCAAAATGTAAAAACATGTGTGGAGCAAAATGTAACATTAACTCGTAATGTAAAACGCAAAATGCAATAACGTTTTAACGCGAAATGTAACACGTTTTATTAAACGGAGATGTGGAAATGTAAAATGTAACACTAAACTAAATTCTTCAACTACATATTACAAGAAGTCTAGTAAGGCATATAAGCTTTCTCACAACTCAAGTCATCAATAGCCATTTCTTACCCTAAATATACCATTTATATAATTAATTATACTTGAACGTTTAGAAAGAAAAGTGTCCAAGAAAAACTTTTTCTGTTGCATTCTTTATTGCAAGGCACCTGAGGGGTGTCTGGAAACAGAGATTTTCTCTAAATCTTCTATTACTTATTTCACGTCCATTTGAGAGGGACCTTAATAGAGACAAAGGGCTTATGTTTGACACACGTTCTACATACTGCTTAGTTCAGCAATGATGATAGAGTACTGTATAATGACACAGAGACTAAAATTCTAAGGGTCAATACACTATTAAGCTATTTACTAGATTCATATGTGACACACGTCCTACATACTGCTAGGATCAGCAAGGATGAAAGCCACTGCGTGTACAATGATATGAAGACACTTATCAAGACACTTCTAAGGCTACTAACTGTGCTTTCTATGTTGTTCCTTCAAACAAGTTAACAGCATCAAGTACCAAACATTACATTGCTCCTACAGCTGCATTTGATCTACTCAAACGACGGGATTCAAAGAGCTTCTTGACAATAATGGCCTAATTTTGAAATAGAAAACTTAGGGGATATGGTAGTTGAACAGCAATAACTTCTCAGTTTTCTTACGTCTAAATATAAATATCGCGCAGAGGTAAAAAAAAGTAGTGTAAATGGACGAAACCACTTGGTAGTCAACAAATTGTTACGCAAAAAAATTTTGAATTTGGTACAAAATAAAACGTACGCCAAACGGGCGGAATACAAAACAACGTATCAAAAGGAGATGAAATTAATATTTAGAACTACTTGCACCCATCGTCTCTATGGGTATTGCTTGTTTTGTAACTGAAATTTCTCCAAAGATAGTTCCTCCCTTGAGCGAGCCCTCACTATTACTTGCAGAAATGTATTTTAGACAAATGTAATTTACGAAACGTGTTCCCAAGGACATAGTATGCTAAAGAATTCATACTAGACGTATTGATACAGTCGATTTGATAAAAAGAATTTTGATAGATGATCAATTTCGAGCGTAAAATTTAATTTGTACAAACATTTTTTCCGATTATCGGGTAATTATCAAATGACGTCAGCTTTAACATTCAAATCATTTTTTAGAAAGATGTCATAAACGCCGTCTTATTTCTTACCCTGTTTCAATTAAGGATCTATTGAAGAAGCATATCCTGGGATCAGGCTCTATTTTCGTTTCGCTTTGAAATATTACATTCCGGCGAGCAAGGCGAAACGAAAAAAGCCGTTAGAGAGAATGTATGAGAACCGCTAAAATTGGGCCTGATCTCAGGTTAGAAGAAGCAAGACTGTAAAAGTTTTAAGAAAGTAACTTCTATAAATAATCACCCGCTGGCTTCACATATTCCTTCAAAGAAAGTCTGTTCTTATAATCTCCGTAAAAAACAATGTGCCCGTCCTAAAATCAATACTGAGCGTTTCATGTCTGCCTTTGTAAATAGATTAATATTTAAACACAAACTTAGTACAGGATAGTTAGGATTCTATGATTAGCTTTTTTTATTATTTTTTATTTTTTTACGGTATAAATCATAAACAGTTGTAACATAGGATATGTATCTTTATCTTGTGTGAAATAAAGACCCATTATTATTATTATTATTATTATTATTATTATTATTATTATTAAAATTATTGTTACTAACTACCAATGTAATAAATATCAACCACTAATGTAACAAAAAGTTAACCACCAATGTAATAACTTTTTAAACTTTGATGTAATAAAAAAAATTAACCACTAATATAATAACTTTGCGACCATTAATGTAACAAACTCAAAGAGAAGAGCCACATGGTGGTGTTTGATTTGCAATATACAGCTGTTTCGAGAAAGGTTGTCGGAAAAAGTGCACGCGACAATCCCGAAAGGTATTGTGGGTGGTTTTGTCTGCCCTGTTCTCCGAAGAAATTTGAAAGAATGGAAGGAGAGGCCACGGACATATGTTCGCAAGTGCTAATGAAAAGCAACAAAAGTAGGTTCGACAGCTACAGTCGTTAGAAACGGTGTATTGATCATATCCCATAATACCTTTCGGGGTTGTCGCGTGCACATTTTGCCTGACAACCTTTCTCGAAATAGCTGTATACACACACTAACATAAGAATCTCGACAGTGATACAGAGTATGTGGACAAAGGACCCCAAAAACCGACAGATTTTTTAAACAGCAACTGAAACATCATATCACAGAAAGGTAACCTCTGTTTTTGTCCAAGTTCATTAGTAGAATGCTTGCAACTGTTTCAAAAAGCATTCTGTGCTGGAAGCCTGAAGCGCATACACCTATAACCTTTTAAACACACTAAGGACCGCTTATATTACAATGCTTGGGTTCACCGCGGACCATAGCTTCATAATAACAGTCATAAAAATGATAATAATAATAGTAATAGTAATGGTAATAATAATAATAATTAGAATAATGCTATTAACAACAGTTGAATATAAATTGTGTTATTTGCTATTTCGCTATCTAAATGATTACCCAGTAAAACAGTTCTGTTCGTTGTATTATTGGCAGAAGGGTATACTGAAAGAAAATTTTCAACAACCTTTGCTAGAATCGGTTGAAGACTACATGACTTACTTGAGGTTTTTTTTACCAGTAATAAGAGCCGGCACCTCCCAAGCATAGAAATAACGCCTTCCACTTTTCGCTGGGAGTAGCGGGTAGGGTCTCTCGGGTAGGGCAAAAGCCCAACCACGTTTTTTGTTTCGGTTGTATTCTTAAGGTTCTACACAAAATGGATAATGTATGAATTTTTATCACTTGAAAGTAACAAACGCGTCGATTGTTGCATATATGCTTCATAAAGTCAAAGTTAAGGCTCGGCCAAGCTGCCTAGTGGCAGTTATTCTCGCAGCCATCCATGTTTAACATGTTTACTGCTTTGGATGGTGTATTACTTGAGGAAGGCAATGTATTTGGATCGGGGTTGTAAATCCGATGGCGTGTAAATGCATGATAAACTGGCGAATCAGAGACCGTTAATGCTTTTGCTTGAGGTCCCTGAGGAGGTTTTGCCGTGAGTTTAACAAAATCCTTAATTTTTATATCATTCCCCCCAACTGACACAACAGCACAATATTTCTTTGAAAGCGTAAAACCCCTTACCTTTTTACTCTACCATTTTTTCGAAGAAAAGGTATCCATCTCATGCAAACGATTTCAGTGTAAAAAAATGTTTGATGCCCCTTTTGGGCAGAGCCCTGCTATGTAGAGAACTGTAGGGAGTCTCCTCTGTTTACAAGGTCACTCAACATTGTCACTTTCAGACTGGTTGTTAAAACTTCCCCGTAAGAGTTAACGTTTTGCAGCATTTTTGAGCCACAGTACCTTTGGCAATCAAATCTTCGGTACAGAACAAGTCCTGAACGACTTATTTCGTTGAAACAGCAATGCCTGACATCAAAGCAGGAGGTCGTATGATTTTTTATAAATCCTAATAATTCTAAATAGCCAATCAGCTGTTTTCTCTGAGTTTGTTACATTAATAGTCGCAAAGTTATTACGTTAGTGGTTAAGTTTCTTATTATGCCGAATTATGCCTAACTATTAACGCCGGTTATAACCCAAGTCTGGAATTTGTCGCTGTCAACTCACACCTGGCCGGACTCTTGGAAGAGGGCGATCATCAACCCCCTACCAAAGATCGACATCCCCAAAGAGGATTCGGACTACCGAGGCATCAAAGTCACGTCCGTGATCGCAAGAACATCCGAAAAAGTTGTGTACCACACCCATGTCAAAGCCATTGTAGAAAATAGCCTTAGCCCCACCCAGTTTGCATACAGGCAAGGGCGGGTAACTGCACAAACGCCTTATTATCTATTTAACACCATGTATATAGACACCTAGACAACAGTGACTGTAATGCAGTTCGTTTGTTTACGATGGATTTTAGCAAAGCGTTTGATTCCGTAAATCATAGCAAGTTATCAGCTAAACTTAAGCAGCTTCCCTTAATCCTTACATCGTTAATTGGTACCATAGCTTCTTGGCTGCTAAGCAACAGCGAATTTTCTATAATAATCACCTCTGTAACTGGAAGGTCGTTAACAAGGGAACCACCCAAGGAAGCGTAAGCGGGCCTTATCTATATAATATATTTTTGAATGAACCAGAGATTTCTTATGACAATGCTCCTGCTCTATTTAAATATGCTGATGACTCTACAGTGGTGTCTCCTGTTAGTAATCAATGTGATCCGTCTGCTAACCTTGTGGGACAATTCATGACATGGTCTAAAGAGAACAACATGCCTTGCAATCCGAAAAAATGTAAAGAACGTATCTTCAGAAGTGAAGGCACCAACTCTCAATATAACCCCGTATTTGACATTTCTCAATGCAGTAGTCTTTTTTTACTGGGGGGAGGGGGGGGGGGGGGGGTTACGATCCAGAGTGATTGTAAGTTTCGGGGGCGCAAGTTAATCTCAAATTAATTAAAGCAGACGCATGTATCCATGTTTTAAGGACCCTTAGAAAAGAGCAATATTCACAAGCTGAAATAGATCACTTGTTCACTGTCTTAGTTTTGCCTAATTTTATTTATGGTTTACCCGTATATGGAGCTTCTGAACCTGATCTTAATATTATACAGAACTTTTTAGATAGATGTCATGAACGCCGTTTTAGATGTCAGAAACGCCGTTTCAATCAAGGATCTATAAAAGAATCAAGACTGTAAAATTTTTAAGAAAGTAACTTCTATAAACAATCACCCGCTAGCTTCACATATTCCCTCAAAGAAAGTCTGTTCTTATAATTTCCGTAAAAAAACAATGTGCCCGTCCTAAAATCAATACTGAGCGTTTCACGTCTGCCTTTGTAAACAGATTAATATTTAAACACAACCTTAGTACAGGATAGTTAGGATTCTATGATTAGCTTATTTATTTCATTATGTTTTTTTAATGTTTTATTCATAAACAGTTGTAACATCGAATATGTATCTTTATTATATAGATACTGATGAAATACCAAGATTTTTCCTTTTAGAAAAAAATCATATCTTCATCGCGCGCAGTGAAGATACTATTTTTTTTTTATCTTTCACGTATGAGGATATTGGTCGCCATGGTTACTCACATGATTAGCCAACATGATTAGAATTTTGACTTTTTGGAACAGAAACTATAAGTATTATTGTCTTTATTTCTCCTTTATAACTTTATATCCGAGTTTCATAACATTCAGTTTGTGACAGGCATTTTGCGAAAGGTGACCACTTTAATTGCAATATTTTGCTGTTTCGAAAATGAATTTTAAAAAAAGTTGTGTTTTATGTAGGAATTTCATCAGTATCTATAAAATAAACAGAACATTACATGGCCGCTTAGGAATACGAACTTTATCTTGTCGTGCTGATAGTATCTCTCACTCGTTCGCTTCGCTCACTCGTGAGAGATACTTTCAGAACTCGAAGATAAAATTCGTATCCCCGCGCGGCCATGTAATATCCTCTATTTATCTCGTGTGAAATAAAGACCAATTTATTACTATTACTATTATTATTATTAGTGGTTAACTTTTTTTTTACATTATGTGGTTGATATTTATTACATTAGTGGTTACTTCTACATTAGTGGTCGATTAGTACATTAGTGGGTGATACATACACGAGCCAAAGGCCAAAACAGGCGGAACTTATCCAAGTTTCTTTAGCTTGAAACATGCCTAGGAGTATTGCTACTCTCTCCTCGACAGCGGTTCATGAATTTCGCGCTAATTTTCCGATCTGTTATAGGTGCTTGCAGCATCCTTGCTTGGCGAGTTGCTTCGTAGTCATTCAAAAAGGAAATTTGTTGAGACCACAAAGGAGTGTTTTTCTCGTACAAAAGTGAACACTGAATAGTCGGGTCTGAACTGGAATAGAATAGCTTCGTACAGTTCATTGCCTCTGAAGAGAACTGTAAAGAGCTTGTAAAACAAGAGTAGAAAGGGAAAAAAACAAGCAAGCTTGAGTTGTTCTTTTAAAAGGAGCTATTTTCCTATTAAGCTAATTCAAACAGGCCACTTTGCTCAAATTCATTTATTTTCCGCAGGCAACTCTTTAAAGCAAAACGGTAAACTAATGGTATAATTCTGTATTACCTCAGGCGCAGATCCACACCAGCTTCCACAGATCGACTTACGTGAGTCGGTCAGATTTTTCATAATAAATACATTTTTAATAATATAAAAAATTCCAAGTTAATCTTGAAAATGGTTTGGACTCGCCTTGCTTCATATCCACTACAATACGGAAATTGACCTTGATGAACTAATCTGCCGATTTGCAAGGATTCATCCGCAACTGGCCAATATCCTGTCTGAATGACACAGAAACCAAGGGAAAGGGTGTTTGGGAAGTTAAAATCCGAAAAATTTCCCGGGGGAGCATGCCCCCAGAGCTCCCTAGAAACTTGCGCTTTCGCGGTCGCTGTTACAAAATCGGTCAGTGGTTATCTTAGAACAGCGCCTGTACGTCATATCCTTACCCTCGTTATAATTGTAATACTTATAGGTTTTAAAAGACGACGTCACGCACAGAGACGTCGTTTCCTTTCAAGTCATTTCACAATGTGTAGCAGCAAGTTTATCATTTTAGCACTCTGGAAATCTTTAAAATAAAAGGCTGACAGAATGATTTCTCGGTATGTATACTGTACATGTATACTAAACACAAAACCACATGGAAAGTGCTTTGTGCGTTATTTAAGCACGAATTTGTTTTTGCATCTCTCTGATACGTCAACCGTACGCGCGTACTTTTAATGGAGTATTCTCCATGTATATTTCTTTTAGTTAATCTAGTTTGAAGCCTCGTGCGGGCTAGTACTCTTTGTCAAGAGATGTTTCCTTTTTACTTTTACCGGCTCCCAGCACTTTATAACTCGGTAGAATCTCAATCAAACTTCAACTTACAGGTAAGTCTTGTTTAATTTTGCGATGGATAGGTTGGCGCTATTGAGCGTTTCAACATTCTGGGCCAACGTGAGATACGCCTTTAGAAACAACGAAATGAAGGGGTAAAAAATACAATCATGTAGCTCTTCCCAGATTCATCTAGCACTGGTTGATGAATTACCCACAGAACGTGTATAGAGAAATAGTCTTAAAAAAAAAAAAGAAAGAAAAATGGAAACGGGCTTTGAGAAAGTCTAACTAATGCTTGACCCTAAGCTTTCATTTAGTCTTAAATATGATCTGATTTGTTGACTCCAAATCACTAGAATTGGGGCCAGCCCGATATCATGCTCTCTTTAAGTAGATCAATGTTGTTCTTGTAGTCTACCCCTCTTGACACTGTTAACAGCGCGTTTCAGTGACGCGAGGATTGCCGGTTTACCAAATTCATAAGCGTTAATGTTTTTAAAATTTAGTCTGGATATTTCACTCATCAATGTTAAATATTTAACCCCAGGTATCCAAACATATGTGCGGGTTTAACCATATGCTTCTCAATTAAAAAAGACCGAACTAATTACTCTTGTCATAAGCTTGAGCTACCTGTTTCTAAACTTACGTACATACAGTAAGTTTAATCTTATTTCTCTTTTTATCAAAAACCATATTTCACACTCTTACCTTTGGTAGTGGCGGGCATCTTGTCAATAAAAAGCTGAAGCTCATTTGGATCAGCATCTTTTAGCTGAACAGTTTGTCCTTTAGTAAGTCCTCGTCTTAGTTCACTAATTGTAACTGTATCCTCGGTGACCCTCACTGTAGTTTCAGGCAGAATGTAAAACTGAAACGGTAAGGAAATATGATGATATAATCAAAGTTATATTGACTATAGCGGCAATAGTTACTGTAAAATAACAACTAAACACAACTATTCACAGCCCATTTCACTGAGATCTCACTTGCTACAGGATAAACAGTTATGTCCTCAGTTACAGCCAATGAGTTCAATAGATTCTGCTCAAAATCATTTGTCAATACCGCTCATATTTATATTTTCGTTCTTTTTTTTTTTCACCATAACTCATCTTTCTTTTTCTAGATTGGTAAATTTTCGGTCCTCAACTTAATGTACGGACCAAAGAAAAAAAAAGACCTATCCTTTCCCTCATCATCTTTTTTGACCCATAAGGTACCAAAATGTGGTTTATAGTTGTAATCTTTCAGTATTAAAATTAACCACGATCCTTGTTTTGCCCCATAATTTATGGCCTGCACTATTTTTCCTAGCTCTAGGTTCAGAATCTCACATTTTTCGCCTTTTGGGGGTGGGCAAGTCTGTACAAGACCACTAAACACCCTACACAGTGTACGCTTTTGCACTAGTATGGCACATCTTGTCAAAGGGGGAGTTTAATAGAGGTAAAGACAATAACAAATTACTCATTGGGACCTCGAAAACAGGTGACTACGCCTGCTTAACAGAGGTAACTGCTATATACAGATCAGTTTTCACAGTAATTAAGGGAAACTATTTTCAGGATTTTAATTGGTGGCCGCTTATAGAGATCTGCTTAATACAGGTTTGACTGGTTTGACTATAGAGACAGTTACAGTAAACACCCGCTAATAAGAACCTGTGGTTAAGATCCTCCTGGCAGAAATCTGCACTTTAATACCTAAGAATACAAGAACCTGTTTAGGCAAGCTAAATCAAGCAGGTTCTTAAAGGGACCTTCTTATCAGCGGGCGTTTCCGCTACCATAAAATGACAACTGAAAACAACCATATTCACACCCGATTTAACCATAGCCTGCGAGACGCAGACGTATTTCCTCTCGTCGCTTCGCTCCCTCCGAAAAACCGTTAGCTGAAAATCATTTGTCAAAACCGTAGCCTTGCAGCTGCTTAGAACCTCTAATTTGTTTGGATTCCTATATGTCGCAGCTCTTTTATTTCGGGCTAGGTTCCATTGTTACTTTGTTTGTTCATTGTTTCCCCAACCGATCCCTATGAGGTTGCCCAGTATACACTAGACCATGTGGTCCCTGGCTCGTCCCCAGACCTTTAGGAAGAGGGCAACACCACATCTCCCTTAATTCCCTACCTTCAGCAAGCCAGGCAACATCTTCTCTCCCCGACATTAGATGAAAGATTATAATTTAAATGAATTTGAGTTAATATCTTGTACTTTTTAATAGGTTTTACCTATTTTAGCTTTTTAATGTCTTTGCGAATTGTGTGCATTTTGTATTTTTGTTTAATTTTAAGAAATCCTTTTTTGAAAACCATATTTTATATGAAAAAGTCATCTCAATAAAGATTATTATTAGATTGTTATTAATTTGAACAAAGAAGGGTAATAAGTGACTAAAAAAATATACGATGATAACTATTTTTATGCAAGACACACAAAAAACTCATTATCGCACTGACTTAATAATACCTGAAGAATAACTTTATAACGTAGGGTAAATTTCACTTGACCATAGCGGACATTGTCGCATCATTTCAGGTTTCATGCAATACTATTTGGTGTGAATTTTAACTTGTACAGTGTACAAGAAATGGAGCATAAAAAAAAGTCTTAATTAGTTATCAAAGATTATCATTATAATACCGATCAAGAAAGTCAACGGGCTCACAGTGCAAAGCACAGAAAGTTATTAAGTGAGCTTTGAAATCAAAAAAACAAACTTGAAGCAATAAATAAACCAATAAAATCAAACCTCTATTCAGGGGACACCCTCGGGACAAGAGCAAGTGTCCCTTGAATAGAGGTTCCCCCTGATTAGAGGTTGGGCTGGGGTTTGTTAATAGTTAACCAACAAAGACAGCATAAAGGAATCATCATTAGGGACTTTAAGATACCACAACGGCGACGACAGAGAGAACGTCAAAAGGGCAATAGGTTGAAATGAATAGACAAAGCAACAACTCTGCATGTGCATCAGGCTTTCTTGCACATTTTTTTACCATCACTGCATGACTACGACAGGAAAATGCCAAATTTCACATTTTATGGCGGACGTAAACAAGCGATGGCGAAATTTTCTTTCTCTTCCTCAGGGGTGTAGCTAGGGGGTGTTCCTGGGGTGCCCGTGTCCCCCCCCCCCTCCCCTTTGTGAGATAATTGTTTTATGTCCCTATAATCCAGGTGGCCAAAACGCGCGAATCTGAAGAATCAACATGCAATAAATCTTTTCCAGTGCTAGATTGTTACTTACTCCATTTGCAGTGGACCATGTTCCTGTTCATAACTAAAATAGAGCAATTTATGCTATGTGGAACGTAATTAATCTATGCAGCTAGTTTGTAGGCTTGTCCCTACACCTACACTCACTGCTCATCCGAAAAAAAAAATGTCATGGTTTATAGTAAAACACGGCCTGGATGTCAATATGTCAATCTGGCAAGTACCCTGGGTTTGTCATAGTGTGAGCCCCCCCCCCCCCCCCCCTGAAAAATCCTAGCTACGCTTCCGTTCCTGAACTTGAATATGATTCTTACGAATTTGGCTGAAAAAGACCTCGCTTACATTTGGCAAAGTAAATGAGTTGGAGTAATCGCGATAGAGACTGAAAGAATGGAAATTCACTTTTTATGCGACGTTTTCGTGGCCGTCACCGTCGTGGTATCTCAAACTCCCTATTGTTTAATTTAATTTATTTTTATTTTCTATTTTTATACAATTTAATTTTACTTTTTTTAATCGGTAACACCTGTACAGAAATGGTAATACTATATAAACTTGTTGACATATGTTGAATTCACACAAGTGCATTTCATTGATTTATGTGAGGTAGTTCAGTTTGGGAAAACTTCCATTTTTGATTAGTGTGCACTTAAACATATCAGCCCTCTTTGTGGTCAGTCACTTTTTGAGTGCCGAGGTGTCTCCTGAAATAATGGAGATTAAAATAAAGCCAGGTTTCCTGACCCAGAAAAAGTGTTCCTATCATATGAATAGAGGTCACTCTGCCCTTTAATTGAGGTAATAATACAAAGATTATGTGCACATTTTCCGGGACCAAATTTTGTGACCCCTGAATGGAGGTGTCCCAAAGGAGAGGATGATCAATTACACTATTTGCTCAATTAAACCAACATGGATGAGGTTGTTAGCCAGTGTGCAAAGAAAGTGGTGTCTGATAGCCTGGGGCTAGTGGATTTTGCTATCGGGCTAGTGATTTCTATTCTAAACTTGCCCAATGTGCAAACGAATTTTTGGGGGGGAATTCAAATCACAGAAGAACTGTAATCAATGCTCATCAAAATTTTTTTTCGGGCTAGTTGAAATGACTTTTGGGCTAGTACATGCTAGCTACAGCTTGCCCGAATGGCAAGCTGTAAAACTGACTTTCTTTGCACCCTGTTAGCATATAATATATACTGGATGGGGTAATGGCTCCACATAATTTTGATTCTTTTTTGAGTCCAATATACAATTTATTGATACCAACTCAATTTTTCTAAGTTAAATTAATATCAGAGTGCAATGAACACACTTGGGCCAGCGGCACTTTGAGATTTAAAGAGATATCTTGTTTTTGACAGGCAACTAACTGTCCTTGTGAACATGACTTGTGATTGGCTGATTGTCATTGGGTGCAGTGCTCTGGTTGAGTTTATTGCACTTTACAACAATACTCTACTATAATATTCAAGCTAGCCAGTTTACCGCAGACAATTTTAACCTTCTTTAAAACCAACTTTGTCTACACTATATACACGATATGTTGGCCAGCTGCACCGCAGGCTATAAACAAGCCAGATGATATAAAATTAATGTCAGTTCTAGCTCACCACTTCCCCTAGCTACTTACAATTAACACACGAATATGAACAAAGAAAGTCCTTTGCAATTTCTTCTGACTCTAAATCTTAATAATGTAACAAAAAACTCTATAAGCATATTGTTTAAACAATGAAACTCTTTTTTTTGAAAAATAAACTTAAAGTCAAAGTACATTAATCTCCCAAAAGGTGTCCCCTATCCCAGTACTAGCCCCGCCTTACAGGGCTTAGCTTCACCGAACAAACCGGGCAAGGCAACTATGAGAATGATATGAACCGAAACCAATAAGTACCCATAAATGATATAGCACAAATAGCATAGGCTGCTGACTTTGGGGACCTCAATAAATAATTTTTCAGTTCCCAACAACTAAAAGAGTTGATTTTCATACTGGTACTGTATAATGAAATAGGACTTCACAGTATACACATGACCTACAAATTAACAATCATACCCAAATTTTGAAAAAAGAGAAATCGCGTCATACAGTCATACAGTGGCTTAGAAAGAGATAATAGCAAGCCAAGAAGAGAAAGTTTCTTCAACTACTTTTGAACTAGCAGTATACATGCAGTTTGTTTTTGTAACTGCTGTTTCAATTTCAACCTCAGAAACCCAAAGAAAGCTTACACAGTATCAGCACCACAGGAAGAAAAACAATCGAAAAATCTTACTTCCTGTGGACCAGCCTTTGGCAGATTTAGATCTGGAAAAACAACATGGAAAGGTAATACAACGAAAAGTAGGTGCAAAAAATAAATTATTAGAAAAAGGGATGAAAACACCATCATCACTTGTCATCGATCTACTGACAAGCATAAGCAACTCTTATTACTGCAGGAAAATACACAAAGAAGGCTGTCAGTCAAGTCCCTGACAACAGAAATTATTAGTTCTGTCCCATGTACCTCCCAACCTAGATCTCTCCATCTGGTCCATCTCCACAAACCTCAGAGTTATTTTTTCTGTCTTCTCTGGGCTACTGGGTTAGTGGTGTTTAACTGGAATCTTTTGCATAATTTATTCCATTTTGATAATGGCATGCAATGCATACATGTATATTTTGTATTATTTGCTGTATGCTGGAATTGGTTTTTGGTCTCTAAAGAAGTTATCAACAATGGAGAAATCTCTCATGGAACTCATCTTACCAGCATCTGCCAGGGGTGGATCCAGAAAAATCAGAAAAGGGTGGCTGGGACACTTGCCCACTTGCCGGCTATTATTATATCTAAACATTTTATTGTTCTGAGAATTCTATAAAAATAATACAAAATAATTTCAAGGAAAAAAGGCCCACTTTGGCCCACCCCTAGATCCCCCCTTACAGCTGCTTTGTTACTGAGAAGAAGCTGACAGGTACCTGAATCAGGGTGAGATGAAAATAATTAAGTTTAGTGGCCACAGTACAGCATTCATGCTCAGAGGTCAACTGACCCCTTTTCTGTAGAATTTCAGATTACTCTTTATCTTGGCAAATGCTGCTTACTCACTGGACACCCCATGAGTGGCTTCACCAGCCCTGGGCTATCAGACAGCACTTTTGTTGCATGCTGTCAATGGTGTGCCAAAATGGTGACAGATTATAGTGTTGAAAAAATTTGTGAAAAATTGTGTTTTGTTGAATTTGTGTACTTTCAAAAACTATGAAATCTGTAGATTCAATAAAAATAAAAGATATGCCATTGGCCAACCATTAATCCATAAGGTTTAGTCACAACAATTATTTAAAAACATCTATAAAAGAAACTTGAAGGTTTAATGTGTCTGCTATACTCAGCTTTTGAAACATCATGTACAATACTTTCCAACTTTCTGAACTTGTTGTAAATCTTTATACCATAAATTTTCAATTGATCTAATAAAATCTCATTCTAGAAAAATCACATAAATTGACAAGAATATACTTTTATGGATTTATTATGCTGTACCCTCCTAAATGCAAATTCCTGACTCCCTTAAAAAGGCAAAAAAAGAAAAGAACAAAATGTTTTCAGCAATAAGATGCAATAATGACTCAAGCTGAAAATAATATTGGCCTCACTGAGTTTTCAAATGTCAGCGGACATTTTATGGAGGACATAAACACACCACAAATGGATTTCTCTTTCTGCTACTAAGCTACAATCGAACCTCTCGGTACCGACACCTCTCTAATACAGACACCTCTATATTATGGACAGTTCCATATTATGGACAGTTTCCAATGTCCCAACAAAATTTCTCATATATTTTCTTTAAAAAAGAACCTCAATAATACGGACTCTCTCTAATACCGACAACGGACACTAGATCTTGGCCCCAGAGAGTAAATTCGTATAAATTTATACCTCTTTATTACGGACGCTATAGTGATCAGGTGAATTCCAAATCCCGATCAGGTGAATTTGCACAGGGTAAATCCCATCTAGTCTGGCTGATGAGCTATGCAAGGTGACTTCAAAAGCCCAGTCGCCGTATACCAAACAATTAATTTGCAATTTCTATTACATTTTGTGTGCTAGTTACTGTTTACTGCACTTGCAAAATAGCGAAAGACGCTTTCAGAATTGTGCTTTATGTTACAACTTTTTACATGCAGCATTGCGCTGTAGCTCGTTTCATCTTAAAACAGTGATTTGTCTATGACTGTACGTATGTAGCTGATATGTACAATGTTGTATACTACTCAAAGACGGTGTTGTACTGTGAATTAATAAACTTAAATGCAGTTTAAAGACGAATGTAAGCCTGGTTTTAGCTGCTGAACACCTAAAACTGCCGTGGAGTCATAAAAGTCACGTCATCATAGTGACCTCTTTTATACAGACACCTCTCTAATAAGGACACTTCCCTCTGTCCCTTCGGTGTCCGTATTAGAGAGGTTCGACTGTTATGAGTTCGATTCCAAGAAATCAATTTCAGGGAATAATTAACCTACTTTCGTGACAATTTAAAGCAACTGATGCACGAGTTGAAATAATATTGCAAACAAAGTTAAAAAAATGCTATAATTATGTATATTATTTAACACTACAAGTATATTATTTTCACCACAAAAACATATTAAAAACAAGGGGTATTTGTTGCCTGACTCACAACTTTAAGTTGACTGTGATATGAGTAAACTGTAATGTGTAGTTCCAGAAAACATTTATACTACCCTACCCCCCCTCCCCCCAACTATCGAGGGCACTTTTGCTTTAGACCACCCACACCCCTATAATTTCCATTCCAGGGGGTCATACACCCCATGCACCCCTCCTGAAGAGAATATTTTCATCAAAAATGCTGTTGCACTATACTTTTATGCGGAAGATAATTGTATGTTTTCTGTTATAAAGAGAGGAAAAATCTTTTTATTCATCTTAAAACAGTGTCTAACGTTCTCAGTGTTGCCTTGTATGTAAAGGTCTTTCTTTGTTAATTATTAACAGTGAGTACAGGTGTATATACTTGTAATACAAGACACATAGTAAACTAAGGACCCTTAATAATATTTTTGAGATTTAAACAATATTAAATTCCACACATGGAAAAATATTTCCATGTTGATCACAACATTACGGCATATCAAAACTTGGTAACAAAATCACCAAGGTACATAAAAACACATAATTTTAATTAAAATTTAAGAAAAACAAATCACTTGTTTTTCGATGAAAAAGAAGTGTTGTCATTTTAGAATGTTGTCTTCAAATAAATCTTGCAGCAAAGATAACTTGGATCGAGTCATGGACGTGCAGCAGTATAATCTTCTGATACATCAGCAGTTAATAGAGTCAAGATTCAAGCTGTGAGATATGCTACCCACAAAGAGGGTTGTCTAATACTCACAAATAGACTTTATTGGTGTTAGTAGTGACAAGAAGGGTCTCCATTGGTACCAATGGTATGATTGGTACCAATGTAATAGAAAATGATGTCATTCTAATGGTTCTACTGGTGAATATGCATCTCATTAAGGAGACTTAGATTATTTTCTCATGTGGTCTGGCTGGGTACAGCGCAATTCCAATGGTCCATTGGTACCAATGGTACGACTGGTACCATTGAATAGAAAATGATGTCATTCTAATGGTTCTACTGGTGAATATGTATCTCATCAAGGTATCATCCACCCTCAAGCACCCTCCCCGCGTTGATTGGCGCTAGCGCCTTTGCTTTTAATAAATACCCCCATAAACCGTACATTTTCTGAAAGATTAATAGTTCCAGATTATTGCTTATTCCTTTTAAGAAATCAAAATATAATAAATGATAAGCTTTTTGTGAAAGTGGGTATCACCGTAAATTTAAGTCCAGGCCAGCCAAAAATAAACGGAAGAAGCTAATTAAGATCGCATTTGCTTCTTAACACGTTTGACTAAAAAAACTGTCTCAGATTTTTGTCAAGTGGGTTTGTTCTTTTGTTATAAGCGGTTGAAGTTAGGGATAACAAGTCATTAGCACTACCTGTGAAAAAATACTCTCACTTGAAAACGAAAAAAGAAATCTAAATTCGAAGACACATTTTTTTAGAAAAACCATCTGACAGTAAGTTCGCCAAATTTCAGCCAAATTGGTTCACAGGTTGCCGACTTGGAGTTTAAAACGCACCCTCAACTTGCCCTGATTCTCATTTTGAGAAAACAGGGGAAAAAGATTTTTGGCGGCGTATTACCCGTGACGAGATTATAACAGATTATAACCAAAGCTGCCAATGTTGATGCATACCAGAAAAGGGAGAACAATAGTGACACAGTAGGCAGGGACCGCGGAGACCATTTTAAAGTGGTAGGGCTAAAAAATCTTGCCAATGCAAGAAACATTAAGTTCAGTGTACCAACATCTTTGCTGTATGATGCTTCAAGAAACTTGAAGTCTGTGTCATAGTTGCTCGCCACCATTAGCAGCTTTAACAAAGAGGGTCTCCATCTGTGCGTAGGAGCTGAAGCTTTCCTGATTAACACGCTGATAGATAGCCCTGACGATAAGATGAATAGTCTCATAATAGGCCCTTCTAAAGTGATCTTTGGCAGTCTGGGGATAGCTTGGTGCACCAGCACCAACCTCCAGTCTGGCCGGAGTGCATCATTTTCTTGAAAGCGTTGGTTCGCCAAGCAGGCCTTCACTCTTGCGGGCAATATTAGCATAGAAATGGTTGAAGCTTTGATCAGTGCGAATTTTTGTGAGTGTCTACTTCACTAGATTTGCTAGGCGTTGTCCACTGACAGCAGCCATCTTAGTACCCTCATTGTACCCTGAAGATCCTTAGATAGATTATCGGTGAGGGAATAAAGGTGCTCTCCAAGATGCAAAGCAAAGAAGGTCAAATCGCTCCATTTGGGCCTTACATGTAATTATCCTTTCACAGACATCAGGTTTTAAATGTTCGGACAAGCAAACATCCCTCTCTTCCATAGGGCAAATTCCAATAATTCCAAGGGAATTTTTTGCATGCCAATTGGAGCGCTAGAAAATAAATCCCCGAAATAAAACTGGTACGGCTATAGCACTACCAGGCCCTTCCCCTCCGCGGTCTTTGGCAGGAAAAGGTTGCAAACGAAACCCAACAAAAGATTAACAATTTCTTTCAAAGGCTCTGCTCTTTTCGATTTTTCTGTTGTCGAGAAAGCATATTTAGTTATTTGCAGTTTTCATTTTCGCACCAGACAAGCCAAGTTGAGCCAAGCCAACTTTTACTCAATACATTTTCTAAAAGTTCGACACTTCCCTGGAAAAATCGACAACAAACCACTTCCTGGAGTTTTTCTTGAAGCTGCTCTCCCGCTACAATAGACTGTCAAAAAAGTCCTTCATTCGATTTTTATATGGCGCGGGCCCTGTTGGAATTTTTCACTCGCTTGGCCGCTTCGCGACCTAAAAAGCTCGCTCTGCTCTAAAGAAACTCGTGAAACTCGATTTCGCAGTAGTTTCAATGGGTTTTTCAGAAGCTTTGTCATCTTTTAGCCATTTTTCTTGATTGTAGTAGGAGCCCTTGTCGCTCTCTACTAATTTCAAAGCCCACACTTTGCAAAACAGTTTTGTCGTCTTCTTTCGTCTTGGAGTCGAGGACGAAAACGGACAAGCTCTTTTTTCTTCTTTGGAGGCATTCACTTCCAAACTCCAGGGAAAAACAGTGAGCAGTATACTTGTAGACCACGATTTCTGTCAAATTGCATGATTAGCTTGGTTCAACAGCAGCATGCGTATCAAGTATGACAGGACTTGTCAACGATCAATTAAAATAATTAGCATAGAAAAAACTTTTGCTCTCCATAAGTTTGAACAGAAAAAACATTTTTCCTGGAATTTTTTTTAAAAGAAAGCTCTTGATGAGCTTTACTTAAATAATCATCTAAAAATTGAAAATTTCAAAAAATGATGATTTTTTTACCTTGGATGATACCTTAGAGGACTTAGATTATTTTCTCATGTGGTTGGCTGGGTACAGGGCAATTCCGATGGTCCATTGGTACCTGAATGGTGCGATTGGTACCAATAGAAAAGGCCATCATTCCAATGGTTCTATTGGTGAATATGCATCTCATTAAGGGGACTTAGATTATTTTCCATGTGATTTTGCTGGGTACAGGGCAATTCCGATGGTCCATTAGTACCAATGGTACGATTGGTACCAGTAGAAAAGCACATCATTCCAATGGTTCTATTGGTGAATATGCATCTCATAAAGGGGACTTGGATTTAATATTTTATGTGATCTAGCCTGGTACAGGGCAATTCCAATGGTCCATTGGTACAAATGGTACAATTGGTACCAATAGAAAAGCATGTCTTTCCAATGGTTCTGTTGGTGAATATGCATCTCCTTGAGGGGACTTAGATTATTTTCCATGTGATGTAGCTGGGTACAGGGCAATTCTGATGGTCCATTGGTACCAATGGTATGATTGGAATAGAAAGACACATTCTTGTATGACGCGAGCCGAACCAGGTAGAGGCATGCAACGGATACGTCCACACCTCCAAAGGTCCACAAATCCATCCCAACATTTTATTTCAAGCGTGCAAACTGTTTGTTAAACTGAAAATTCTAGATAGGAAGTCCTGTATTATTAGTCTTGCGAAACTTGACACATCCTCTATCTATCTTCCATCTTCTTCTACCTTAAATCTTAAAATGAATTTTTTTCGGTACAGATACATGTTTATTAATACGACATATTGGGTATCTAGGACACTGCGTGATACCCAGATCAGATCCAGGCAGAATTTGTTCTCGGGTAATTGCCTGGTAGTCTATCAGACTAAGGGACCAAGCACTTCCTTCGATCATTTTTGAAAGTTGCGCGCTACTGCAATTAATGGACCATTGGAATTGCCCTGTACCCAGCTAGCAGGTCACATGGGAAAATAATCTAAGTCCCCTTAATGAGATGCATATTCACGATTAGAACCATTGGAATGACATCAGTTTCTATTGGTACCAATCATAATGGACTATGGGTTTGACGAATCGTATCCGTTTGTATATATTGGACATGCGTGCCACTGAAGGGCCATGAGGCAAATCCAACAGAGTTGTTTCAAGCTGTTGTGCAACAGAACATGGGACAAAATGGCAAGCTCCTGGGAGAAGAGCAGAGAAAATGGTCCAGCAACTATTAGACAGGCCCAAATAGCAGTGTCTGAAGTTCTTGGCCGACTACATTTTAACACAGCCACATTTCATGGCTGTTACGAAGTGCGAGCAACAGGCCACCATCTTCAAAACAGATGGAAGACCGATCTAGTGGCAAGAAGAGTTTTAAGATGACGAAAGCCTGAAGAAAGCGCTATATTTCAGTGGTCAAATAAGTTGTAGACTGTCCAAGTTTTCCTCCTGTTTTCCTGATGAATGCTTTTCAAAACATCCTCAAAAACGTTGCGATATTCTTAATACAATGTTCAACCCTTCATTATGTGATTTGTTTTTTTGTTAGAAATATATAAGTCAACAATCACGTCATTGCTGAGCACCATTTACAGACAAAATATCAAATTGACTGGGACTCTGCAACATGTATAACGTATTCTACAGACTACTATCAACGCCTTACTTTAGAAAGCTGGTTTACTAACTTAGAGCAAACGCCATTGAATGGTAGCCAACAGTTACCAGTGCTGTACAAATGACTTATTGATGAGATCAAGCAAAACTAACTACGAGAGAGCGACTGGAGAACTGCACTAACAATAAAAACTAATAGATGACTGTTTAACTGTGACAATAGACGGATCGAAACGCACCTGCCAATTACTGATTACGAGTCTTCATAGCCAATAACATCACAGCTTAACTGACAGATGACCAATAACATCGCGACGTAATCGTCCAATCAGATCAATAACCAGAGTATAATACCATCAACTGACGTGATACAACTCACTTTGACTCTGAAGATGACTTAACCACACAGGTTGTTGAAATGTCAGTCACTATCAACAACAACAGTCCTATTCAGGACTACGTTCACCCGGACGATCAAACTCAACCTACTTTTGTAATTTCATTCTTTTGTTAACTGATGCAATGCATGTTGTTGCATGTTGTTCTGTTAACCTTTTGACAATAAAATATATTTGTTTGTTTTTTCACAAACACCTTTTCTTTTATCTTTCTCATGATCATTATCAATATATTGTTAACCATCATTATCATCAACAACTTTTTTTTCTACAATAGAAGCCTGTAAAAATCTATGGTCTGCCTAGAAATAATACACTTCGCATCTTAAAAAGATGATAGAACTCACTCTTTAATCTATGATTACCCCTAGTTATTCATCTTAAAACGGTGTCTAATGTTCTCAGTTTTGCCTTGCATGTAGAGGTCTTTCTTGGTTAATTAAATTAACAGTATGCCACTGACAACCAAGGAGGCAATACCTCACAAAACACATATGATAGAGCCTATGAAAGAACCAGTAAACCATGATCAATAATTGAACTCACTCACTTCAATTCCTCATGAACCTATTTGTGGGTGTTTACTGTATTTAGATGTTAAATGAAGAACAAAGCATATAAAATAATAAACGGATATGTTGTAGTTAATTTTCTTTTTATGTCCTGTATTTTTTCTTTTTCTTTTTTTTTCAACTTCATTAGCATAATTATATTTATACATGTACATTTGTAGTATACCCCAAAACAAAAGAAAAACAAAAAATTACATGAGATAAAAAATTAACTACAACAGACACATTAAAGTGACTGCATAAACACATAATAAGCTTCTTTAAAAAAATAAAAAAAGGGTTCAGTGTAATAATGTTAAATTGTATATATTTATTAAAACCCTTTCACTCCCAGAGTGTTATTATGGATCCATAAAATTTAGTTCTTACTCTTGACCCCCTAGACGATCGAAACCCCTTTCAGTATTCTCACATGGTACTATTTATTTTCAGTATTGGACGAAATGAAATTTCGACTTCTTCGTTAATAACGTTTTGATTTTGTCAGTTCACTTTTGGAAGTGAAGAGTAAAAACATCAATAACTTTACATACCAGCGCGTCACCTCTCGCTGTCTTGCTGGCATTAATGCAGTAATTGTTATCCCTCTCACGATACCAAAGTTGAAGCCCACCTGCCGCATCATTATCCTTGCTCCCCCATGAAACTATTCCACGTGCCACACAAATCTGGGTAAAGCCATGCAGAAGCCAACTGAGCAAGTCGGCCATTTTGTTTATTGGAAGAGCACCTCGTCCCCAGGCTCTCATCCTACTGAAAATCGCACCTGCCGCAATGACTTATGGGCTGCATTTGTGTTGTGCGGCGTTTTTTTCTTTTCTTTCGTTTGTTTTTATTTCCCATGTGGTGGAAAGAAAACTCAGACAAGATCAACAAATTGCACATTCAAGGTGACGTTTTTCATTTTCCTAAAGATGCTTAATGTTTGAAAACGATGCTCTGTGCTCGAGTAAAGTTATGCTGACAAATACGGGCAAATAGAGAAATTCTCAGTGTGACTGAATGCGGAGGCAAACACTTAGAAAAAGGCGTAAACCCGGCACATAAAAATATGTGACAGGGAATTTTCCCAGCCACGGTTTTCTCTTTTCATTTTTTACAAGTGTGATGTCACCACCGGGATTACTACTCTCTCTTTAACCTGTCGGACCAGCTCCACTTTTTGCAGATTTTCTCTTTTGTAGTTCGCGAAAATGGTCTACGGCGCAACGGCGAAACGAAAATACTGGCTAAGTGTAGGTTATTATGGGGCGCCAAATGTATTTTTATTATTTAGAGTGGTTATTTTGTATATAACCAAAATGAGGCTGGTTATTTACAAATAACCACATTACAGTTTTATTATTTCTAAATATATAAAATTGGTTATTTACAAATAACCAAAACTGAAATTTGGTTATTTAGCAAATAACCAAAAATTAAAAAGTGGTTATTTCTAAATAACCAAATACGAGATTTATTAAATAACCAAAATGCGAGATTGCTTATTTATCAAATAACCAAAATGCGAAATTAGTTATTTATTAAATAACCAAAATGCGAGATTGGTTATTTATTAAATAACCAAAATGCAAGATTGGTTATTTATTAAATAACCAAAATGCGAAATTGGTTATTTATTAAATAACCAAAATGCAGACAGAATGGAAAATTGGTTATTTATAAACAAACTGGACAATTGGTTATTTACGATTAAAATCCAAAACTGTGCAAAAACGGTTATTTAATACAGAAATGGTTATTTACCTAATTTGGTCTCAGCAAGTGGCCACGTTGCCCATTTTCCCGCTCATTTCCCATAACGACTTGCAGACTTCTATTTCCAACATGGCTTCTTCCACTTCCTTCACTTTCCTCTTTTCTCTTTCATTTACCTTCTCCCACCGTCAGTTTTCCTTCATTTACTTTCATTTTCCTCTGTACACCTCCATTCGCTTTCATTAATCTTCATTTACATTCATTTATTTTAATTCACCTCCATTCACACTCATCCTTCGTCATTAATTTTCATCTACCTACGTGGGCCTTCATTTACCTTTGCCTTCTTTCACCTTCATCTACCGTCATCTTCCTCCATTAGCCTTCATTCACCTTCATCTACCCCCATTGGCCTTTATCCACGGTCACCTACATTCATTAGCCTTCTTTTACCTTCATACGCCTACATCTACCACCATTAATCTTCATTTACCGTCACCTACTTCAGTTGGTTTTAATGATAGTCCAGAGATTATCCAACGAATTGTCGTGCCGTCACATTATTCATTTCTGACTACAAATCTTCGTATTCAGATAGAATAAAAAATGAAATGATCAAATCCAGCTTAAATGAACTAATGCCTATTTATTTGAAGTTATTTAACGCTGTTCTGACGTCAGGCACTATGCCTCAAACATGGTGCAGTGGCCTTATAACACCAATTTTCAAAAGTGGGACTAAAAGTGATCCCTCAAATTATCGAGGAATTTGTATTTCTAGTTGTCTTGGGAAACTATTTTGCTCAATTCTCAATCAAAGACTTCTCAAGCACATTCAGTGGCGTGACATACTTCATAAATCTCAAATAGGTTTCTTAGCAAATAATCGAACCGCTGACCATGTTCTTACACTACGAACATTAATTGACAAATACGTTAACTGTCACAAAACGAAAGTATACGCATGTTTTGTGGACTTTAGAAAAGCATTTGATTCGGTGTGGCACGATGGACTCTTATACAAGCTGTTACAAATAAATGTCCGAGGAAACTTTTATAACGTCATAAAAAGTTTATACTCAAACTCTACCTGTTCTATTAGGATTGGAAATAACCAAACACAACCTTTTCAATACACTAGAGGTGTGCGTCAAGGCTGCATTTTAAGCCCTCTTCTCTTCAACCTATACGTTAATGATCTAGCTTTTTCATTCAACAATATTTTATCTGATCCGTTTGTGCTACCAAATGGCACCAAACTCAATTCTCATCTTTACGCTGACGACCTTATTATATTATCACGATCGAAACTAGGATTACAAAATTGCCTAAACAAATTGTCTTCATTTTGCAACTCCTGGATGCTTAAAATCAACCCCAAGAAAACCAAAATAATGGTTTTCCAAAAAGGCACAAAAAAAAAATGTGATTATGTTTTTCACATAGGCAATGAAATGATAGACATTGTAAAAGACTATACTTACTTAGGGACTCGCATCTCGTCTCCCGGAAATTTTACACTCTCACTTGAACATCTTCGACAAAAAGCCCTTCATGCTCTATTTAGTCTAAGACGCCACACTTATATTAGTAAACTGAAACCCATCCTTGCAAATAAAATTTTTGACACAATGATCTCACCGATTTTAACTTACAATAGTGAAGTTTGGGGTGCCTTTGTGAAATCTTTGTGAAAGTCATGGGATAACTCCGGAATCGAAAAAACTCATTTACACTTCTGTAAACGATATTTAGAAGTCCATAACAAGTCATCCAATGTTGCATGCAGATCTGAACTTGGCAGATTCCCTCTGATCATTGATATAAATAACAAGATACTTAATTACTTAAACTATCTCCAAGAAAAAGATGAAAATTCTATAGTTAAACAATCTTTAAAAATATCTGTTGACCTTTATCATAGTCAGGCCAGGCCAGGGGGGGTAGTGGGATACCAATATACCCACTATTTTGCCCCCAAGATACCAATATACCTGAAAATCGTATAATGTGTGATACTGAATACCTAAAATTATTTTGAAAGAGGATACAAAATACCCGAATATGAACAAGTCAGATCTTAATAAAAGAAAAACTCCTGGTTCACTGTCCTCTTCCGCTTCCTTTGCGGTCGGCCAGCGCCCATGGTGATCGAATCCTCGTCACTTTGTCGATCAATGCTCTCTGCAAAAGGCTCATCAGCTTCATTGGGAGAGGTGGTGTCAGTGGATCGTTCATCAAGGCCAGGAGCAGATAATACTCCCCCTCATCTATTTCAACAGTTTCATTTTCAACAACTGTAAGGCTGCTTACAACCCCCTTTATGCCCTCTTTTGGGATGACATGCTCTTCTCCCGAAGTAGTGAATAGGAGAGGATCGACAACATCTTGGGTGTAACAGAGAGTTGTTACATAACGAGCACTGTCATAGTCATCAACCACATCCTCTAATAGTTTTGTAATATACAGTTGGCTGTTTGGAGCAGAACACAGTCTGTATATTCGGGAAACTACAACATACGTAGACTGGGCGATGACAATGTTACGTGCTGTGTTGGTATACTGGTGTTGAACGGGGATGTCTTCATTGAGAAGCACGTCATTGAAGTCAACTGAATGTTGCTCCGGGGGTGCAGACTCGTAGAGGTTCAATGGCAAGGTGCCTGGCTTGTCTTTTGTTGAAAAGTTCCTTGTGGTATTATCTGACACTCTTACCGTACTGCTGTACCCACTGACGGATCTCATCCAATTGCTTCTTGGATAAGCAACCAGACAAAGGGTTCGGTAATTTTGCAAGGTCGCAGAAGTTTATATCAACATCACCTAAAGTAGGCTGAAGGTAGTACGAGGCCACTGGATTTGTAAAGTACCGGTCGCTCGTACCTGTGACACGTTTTAATAATTCGTTAATACATCGGGGAAAACGCAAGCAAAAGTCGAGCATCATGGGAGTGTCTGTGTTACCCCGTCTCATACTGGAAAAGAAGTTTTCAACAAAGAGAGTTAAAAGGCTTTCAATGTCTAAGTGTTGAATGAAGTTTGGATTGAGTTCCATCACCTTTGTCCTCAGTCTAGTGAGGCCTTCCAGAATCATCTTCACGGAGTTCAGTGTAGTAGCAGATAGTGTTCGGTCTGGTCCTTGGGTCTGGGAAGTTGAGCCCTTGATACCCTGAACTTTCAACGAGGCTTTTTCGTGAAAAGCGTAGTAATGTTGGATGCGGGTAACTGTCTCATCAAAACTTAACCTTGTGGTTGTCCCAGTCAGATTGAAGGCTGACAGAAAGAGCCACAGGTTTTGTAAGTATTTGATTAGGGCTTGAACAGCCAGCCATTCGGAAACTCCGGAGGATCAGGCTTCTTGTGCTTTACACCAAGCTGAAAATCGAGCTTTCTAGCCCCTTTCTCAGCAGCTTTGTTTCTGAAACCTCCATAATCGTTTATGGCTAATTTCTTTCGCAGGTCAACTAATGTTTCCTTCAGCCCAATTTTCACGAAGGTAGACTACTTATCGCATGGTTTCACTTCTTCACTTCGATAAATAAAACATGAGACTGGCACAAAGCGCACACTTTCACTTTCGGCAGGCATGCGTAATGGTGCACAAAGAGCCCTGTGTGCCCTGGGTACGAGATTGCGATTCACGAGGTGGTGGGGGTGGGGGTGGGTTTACTGGGATAGGAAGCCAAACAGTAACAATTTCGAGCATCCGCACTATTTTTAGTGAGCATTAGAGCGATAATAAAATGAATGAGTGATTTCTGTACCATATACCGAATGCCTAAAATTCAGGAAAAACTGAATACTTTATACCCGAATTCTGGCCAAAAAATACCATATGCCTGAATTAAAATGGCCCGGGATACCGTATACCCAAAACCCCTGGCCGGGCCTGCATAGTGGTCAAAATAGTTTTTACTCCAGTCTTAAGAAGATGACTGACTATAATGATTTCCCAGGCTTTGATTGTAATTTACTGAATAAATGTAAAATTAAGCAATATGTAGATCTTATGCAAAAGAATTATATCACTTACTGGAATCATACCCTTCAACATTCACAAAAACTTAACTTTTATTATAAAATCAAAACGAATTATAGCCCTTCTGTCTACCTAGATTTAACAAGAAAGAACCCTTCTAGGAAAACATTAGTGAAACTGAGAATAAGTAGTCACAAACTTAGGATTGAGACAGGTAGATACGACAATCTACCACGTGACGAAAGGTTATGCAATCTCTGCAATTGTAACAGAATTGAAGATGAAACTCACTTTTTATTAGATTGTCCAAGTTTTTCTTCGATAAGAGATATGCTCTTCTCTAAACTAGAACCTAAAATACCGTTTCTGCGACTACAATCACATGAGTCCTTATTATCACATCTGAAGAATTCTACTGACTATTTTATTAACATCCAATTAATTTCATTTATATCAACTTGCTTTGAATTGAGGGACAAACCTATCTCCGGAATAATTAATCCTACTGATGGTTAGAAATAAACAATGATTAATAAGTTTCAAATTATTTTAAATATTTAATTTACAAGGAATCAATGAGTAATTTCAAGTAGCTTTTGCTATACTGTAGTACTTTGTTATGGTCATGCAAATAAAGCTTATTGTTGTTGTTGACTAATTTGTTCCCTTGTCCTTTAGTCTTCAGACATTACACATATTCAAGAATAATTTTCCATTTCCGTGAAACTTATCGTATTTTACATTGTTTTGTTATACAACAGGGCCTTAACGAGGTATATATTTTCCCGACTGATCTCACATTTTGGCCATAAAATTTTGATACCTGATCCAAAATTGTTGCAAATAATTCTGATCCCTGATGCCGTGAAAATCTTTTAATCCCTGTATTCAATTCTTTACTGAACGAAATACCAAATAAAGTGTCTCTCTTTTCGATTTCTTTTACAATTTTATTGGTCACATCATTTGCTGACTGGAGAATTAAGGTTGGCTCCCGTCTGTTCTTTCGAGTTATCATAATTTCTATCATAATCCGTTCCATTTTAGAGCTCCCATAATGATGTATCTTCTAATAAACCTTTCGCACGCAAGTGGGGAAAAAAGTTGTAGCCCCGAAGGCGACCAAACCTTGTGGAACTGGGGGCATGCTCCCCCAGAAAATTTTTGAATTTAAGGTCTGGGAAATCCTATTCCAGCGTTTTCCTCGGGACATTTTCAGTAAATTAATACGCAGGAAAATGCGACTTTCCTGCTCCTGAGATCTCTTTGGGCAAAGATTGGCTTGACCAATGATCAAAAGTACCTACAGAATTCTACAATATCAGGGCAGCTACCTTGGATGAGTGTCAAAACTACTCAGGGACTATTTTTCTCGCTTTCTTCCAAACCGCCCCCCGCGGCTGCCCGTAACGCAAAGTGCTCGATCTCGACGATCTTACGGGAAAATAGGGACTGTGAAGTGTGAACAGTCTGTAGTGTCACGTATCAGATTTGGAAAGGTCAGTAGCTATCTTCAAAGCAGCTCGGAGAAATTTCTGCATTGAACTGCGCTATGTTTTTGGAAGAAGCCATGTTGCAAATAGAAGTCTGCAAGTCATTATGGGAACTGAGCGGGAAAATGGGCCACGTGGCCAGTTGCTAAGACCAAATTAGGTAAATAACCATTTCTGTATTAAATAACCATTTTTGCACGGTTTTGGATTTTTAATCGTCCATGTTTGTTTATTTACTAAATAACTAATTGTCCAGTTTGTCTATAAATAACCAATTTTCCACTCTGCCTGCATTTTGGTTATTTAATAAATAGCCAATTTCGCATTTTGGTTATTTAATAAATAACAAATCTTGCATTTTACTAATTTGATAAATAACCAAGCTTGCATTTTGGTTATTTGATAAATAACCAATCTTGCATTTTGGTTATTTAATAAATAACCAATCTCGCATTTGGTTATTTAGAAATAACCACTTTTTAAGTTTTGGTTATTTGCTAAATAACCAAATTTCAGTTTTGGTTATTTGTAAATAACCAATTTTATATTTTGGTTATTTAGAAATAATAAAACTGTGATGTGGTTATTTGTAAATAACCAGCCTTGTTTTGGTTATATACAAGTAAGCACTCTAAATAATAAAAATACATTTGGCGCCCCATGGGTTATGTTCTCGTCCGATGCTTGCTGTTTTAGGAACGGACAGTTAGAACAATTAAATGATGGAGAGGGATAGGGAAAGCAAAAACATTTCATACAGGCCAAAACGCTTGAAAAATTCATTCAAACCAGAATTGAAACAAAAAAACTCCAGAAAATCCAACCCCTTACCATTTTATATATAAAAAAGGTACCCCTTTCATATACCTTCTATCAGTGACAAATGGTGCCCCTTCCACATACCTTGTTTAGAACTTGTATCCCTTTTGACTGCTGTAAATCAATACACTGTTTTTTTTTTACATAGAAATCAATCTCAAAAATAGCATGAACACACAGACGTTGTTTTATTTTTCTTTTCGTTCCTACCCCCTTGCACTGGCGGGCAGTAAATCCCCTGCGGTTTATATTTTATCACCCGCGCTCGACGGACTTTGAAAAGGAAATAGAGGGTCTGTGAACAGGCTATCTTAAAAACAGAACGTTTTCTTGACTTTTCAAAGCCATATCATTCATCTATTAGCCCTATTGGGCCCTCTAACAGACCCAAATGACAGATTTCCCTACCCTTTAATATACTTCAACTAGTGAAATACTCTACCCCTTCTTATACATGTATCTAAAGCCTAAAAAGGTAACCCTTTGCGGCGGAGCTTCCCAGTATAGGACAATATAGGAAAACCCCCGGGTTTGGGTTTTTTAAAAGATACTATTCTTAAACATTCTCTTTATTTCCAGCCCGGAAGCACAAAATATTGGCGTTCAGTCCTGAACCCATTGAGTGATGCCACAAACAACAAGTTTACTCCGCTACGAGAAGATGCTCATCCTCTCCCCCGAGTTATTTCGAATCTTTCCCTTTGTCTTTAAAACGCGCATCTTCCATATACATGCTAACAAGCTGTTTTATTAGAAGGCCGGGACTAAAATATATATAAAATTTCAATAATTGAAGTATTTGTTAGTTTCCCTGAAAGCAGAAATACGTATTATCAAGTGAGAATAACGGGACAGAGAGGGTAAGGCCCTGCAGTCAGTTCAGCCGGCCCGACTTTGGAAAAATATGACAATCATTGCACCAAACGTTATTTTAGGACAATTAAACGGTGTTTGTAGAATACAGCAGTTTTCTACAAAGAAAGCCTTAAATTCCCTTACAGCTCTACCACCGTTCTTTTATCGCTTTTAGGTCTTGGACCGCGCTATCGCTCTATCGAAAGATCTTTAAAAACGCCTTTTGACAGTTTATAATGGAAAGAAACAACATCATTAAACAACAAAGGCAAGACTTAACCCATAGAAAATAATCGTAATGAAAACTGTCCTTTACACTACTATCACTTTATTTATTCCTCAGAATGCTGGAAATTACGCTTCTGAGAATTTGGTTTTCAATTTTTTGCGAACGAAAGCGTGTCCCGAGACTGCGGACCCCCTAAATTACAGGAGACCTTACATCCCCTCACTACTGTCTTTGTCAAATAGCCAGGCTAATCATGTATTTATTTGATTAATAAATTATTAATATCCCCGAGGTCTACCATGTAAAATCACAGGTATGTCCACATAAAAAGCGGTCTTTACAATATGTAACATGCCATCATAAAAAATTTGTATAGCTTATAGCATTATTTGTATAGTTGGCATGAATAACACGAGTGACAATTCAAAATGGTTTTATATGCGAGACAATTTTGAAATATAACGAGTGGTATTTATGCCAAATATCAAGTACAAATCATGCTATTATTTTTTTTGGCTACTACCCGAAAAAGGTTTGTAATTTTCACATGTAGATATTTCAAAAAAAGCTGAAAATACCACTGCTCTAAGCCAATCAAATTGCCGAAATTTCCCATGTAGTAGTATAATGGGAAGTAATACAGCAAATGACATGAACACATAATTTCAATAACCTTGTCCAAAAAGCAATATTAACAAAAGAAAAGACAAAACTAGGAGTAAATTGGAGTATGATTGATTCCCGAGAGCAAACTGAATAACGTTGAATAAAATGAACAAAGATTACCATAATAAGTTTGCTCCCGACATTTGGTGTTTATTCGGAAGTATCATCTCTTGCATTTTGATATTTTTATTCTTATTTAAAGATGGATACTATAATTTTCCAGTTTTCGTAAAACCAAGTGACGAAAATATCCAGACCTGAATTGTGTACTCATGTAACTTTTATCCACAGAATTCTTTTAATTTTATTACGATCGTCTTTACTGAGGGGGGGGGGGGGGGGGGGGTCGATTGACAAAACGCATATACATTTTTGTAAGATGTGTTTAGGTTTAAACAAACGATCACCGAATGTTGCATCGAGAAATGAACTTGGTAGATTATCTCTAAATTTACAAATAACAATGAACATTTTCAAGGTTTGGATTCACCTTGAAAATCAACCCCCTGACAGCATCGCTAAACTCCGACTTAAACATATCGGATAAAATAACCGAAGAAAATAAATCAGGTCTAATAAATAAAATAAATCTTTTGAGTACACAACTTAATATTCATAAACAATCAGTTAACTTTAAAAACCCTTCTACTTTCCTATCCAAAGCTGAGAATAATTTGTCAAAACATCTGAAAAACCACCAGCTAAATTTGATAAGAACAAATAAAAAACTAGAATTCTACTCCATCTTTACAAATGAAACAAATCACTCTGAATTCATCAATCATATCCGGAATCCTGAACATAGGCGTGTAGCTTCCAAATTTAGGATAGGAAATCATAATTTAAAAATAGAAACTGGAAGATTTACAATCCCCAAAACTCCTGAAGACCTTAGAATCTGTGATCAGTGCAACCAAAATTCGGTTGAAAATGAACTGCACATATTATTTCACTGTGATCAATACAACGATTTGAGAAAGACTCTTTTTATTAAAACCAACGACCGAAATACATTATTTACAAATTACAATATCCATGATAAAGTCTGTTTTCTCTTTAACAATACTGATTCACATATCAGCAGGCTAGCTGCTAATTTCATCTTTCAAGCATTTGAAAGACGAAACAAACATAGTTAACTCCACCGTTCCATCATATCTGCATTTCCTTAAATTTAGCTGTTTATTATTGTTATTTTAATCGGTAACACCTGTACAAAATGGTAATACTGAATAAACTTGTTGTTGTTGTTGCGTTATTTTTGGTGCGGTTTTGAGGTAATTTTTATTTTAACTCGCGGTATTGCGGTTACAACCTTATTACAACCTTTCAGTCGCGGTTTTCGGTGAAAAAAAAGTGTCTGCGGTGATAACACTCTTTAGAACGGTCGGCATCCGGTTGTTTTGCAAGCGCCAGCCAAGTGTTTTGTTTTACAACGCATCAAGGTTCATTATATCAGCTTACAATTTAACTCTGTGGTTTGCAATTACGGCCTTTTCCAGTTAATACTTAAAGTGATTAACCGTTTTAGCCAATGATGCGTCGACTTCGTGAAATTCCATGCCGGATGTTAGCCCGCACAGCCGTACAGCCTCGTGTTCTCGTTGCCTTGTTTCAATGCGCGACAATGGCAACTGAGGTCGTCGAGGTCGCAACTGAAAGCGAAGAGGACGTAATAATTAATTGCGTGGCAATCTCCTATCAAGAAGGAAAGGAGGGGGAGAATTTCAGAAGAGCTGTACCTTTTAACAATCGTCTTCTCCACTGAACGTGAAATCTTTACGAGACAAGAAGGTCACACTTCCAGAAGAAACATTTATTCCGCGTTCCACAACTAGCACAGGGTAAAGTAATCAGTCACCCAATGTAAGACGTACAGGATCAGTGATAGAATTTCTTTTGATGTCAATACTCGTTCAAGTACATGACCAGGATACTTGGCATTTGGTTAGTAGTAAATAGAGTGTAACAGTGTAGTACAATATATCGTTAGCGTTATGATGGTATGTTTAATACTAACGCACAATGTTATCAGAATATATCACAAGTCTTGCTGACGTCAGCTTTCACATTGTGGCCTACATGTAAGCGCGGTTTCGGTATTCGGGAAAAAATCCGATGCGGTTTGCGGTTTTTTGGCGTATTTCTGTGCGGTTTTGCGGTTTTCGGACCCCCTTACGCCTGTACTTTTAATCGTGGTCGAAGAGAGTTCGGGATTGACTGCAGAACTGACTCGTGCAACTCCGGTAAAGGTTGGAAATATTTGGATAGACTTAGTTAAGACGACGTGGAGCGAGGAGAGATAACGGCTGTATTGGCAGGTTAATAAAATAAACTTGTTCATGGTAGTGAAACTTGGACTAAGGTGCTCAGGACGGAACATCGATTTTAAACCCATTCATTACAAGCCGTAGGCTCGAATCCCGAAACATCGAGTTTGGATTAATTCGATTTCATTATGAGCACATTGTTCAGGTGGTGAGTACACTAATTAAAAGATCGTCTTATTACTAATTTTTCTTGTTCGTAACTGTTCAGCACAATTTTATGATATTTTTTAAAATATATACAAACGCTGAACACCACAGTTTGTTGGAGGGTGTTGAATGACATCGTTAACAAATGCAAAAAAATGACTGTCTGTTATAAATAATGCTATTAATTACCCCTTATTTGTATTAACAACTTCACCCTTATTGTTTTTTATTTTAATATTTCAAATGAATTATTGCGGTGGTGATTTTCTTTTTTTTTTCAGATTGCAGATCGTTTTTCCAACAACGACGATGAAGTACAATGGATGGCTTGCGTGAGCCTGTGAGTGCGAGAGACTGGTCGTCTAAAAGACTCGGAGGGACTGGATTGGAGGAGACTTTGCCAAACTGCTTGCAGCATGTAGTTTTATACAATGTATTTTTTTTTATCCTTACTATTTTTTCTTTTCCAGTTTTTCATTTTGTACGTCATTTCTGCCTCTCCTTTTCAAACAATTTTTATTGCGACATTATCCATCTATATAATATTGTGATCCCTATCATAAAATTAATTCAGTAACATCTGTAAACCTGAAGAAGGCTGGTATGGCCAGCCGAAATATTGTTATGAAAAAACAATACACGTTGTTCTGATCAGCTTTGCAGTAGTCTTTGGACTTCTCGTTTTTGGTTCTTAATATTTTGGCTGATTAGATCTCTTTTCTAGAGATCCAAAGTTTATAACCAGCAGGATCTTCGTCCACGGTTTTTGCAGTTATTTTAATTCCTTTATACAATGTAAATTATGAAGGAACTAGTGCTAAATGTCCTCAATAGAGATTGTTACTAGGGGTGGTAGTTACCTGCGATCAGGCGATCATAGACTAAGAGCAGTCTCTCTTTTTTCTTGGTCCTTCGAGCAAAACGCCCGAGACACGCAAATGACCACGCGCGTGACTGAAGGCGCGAGACGGGAGAGGCACAACTTCTTCTCGGGCTGCCTCCCTCGTTTCTCGCGTCTCGCAGCTTCGCCCCTCAACGCTCGCGCGCTCGTGCACCTCCCTTATTAAATCTGAACAAAAAGAGAGACAGCTCGCAGTCTAAGGCGATCAAAAAAAGGGAAGAAGGACCGCCTGACGGCAGGTTAGGGTGGTCACTATCAGAGGTTTGTCACATCCCTGGTAGTTTTTTTATGCCCCACTGAGTAAAATTATGTGAAAGTGCTTTAAGACGGGACCTTTAAATTTCACCCCTTACCTAGAGGGTCTCAGTGGCGTTTGTCATCAACCGTCAGATGGCCTAAAAATTCAGCAACCATCAACTGTCAAAAAAGTTATTTTTTTAACCGTCAACCGTCACTAATGCGTATAAAGATTAACGGTAAAAAAGTTTCAAGGTATTTCAAATTTTGCTGTTAGTGCATGCAGCTGATCTTCACAGGATTCTAGCTCCTGAAGAATCTATAAACTGGAAAAACTAGTTCCCATGTTCTCAAAATTAGAATTCCAAAACCTGCTTATATATGAAAATATTTCTAACTTTGTGCAAGTGCAAGGCCAAGAAAACCTCCAAACACAACAGTTAATATTAATCTATACAGAAGTTTACATTACTTGTATGCTGGGTAGAACGTAAGCGCTCAATTCATTTAATTGAAGAGCATTGACTATTAATAATTTAAATTATATATTTACTTTAACTTTTAAACTAAAAAACGATTCTTCAAAAGTTTATGGTTTTGGGAAGCAAGGGATGGCGCAGCGGTGTGGCCCGGGTTCAAATCCCGACGTCGACGCCATATGTGAGCTATGTTTGTTGTTGGTCCCGTCTCCTTTGCTCCAGGAGGTTTTTCTCTTGATACTCCGGTTTTTCCCTCTCCTCAAAAACCGATATTTCCAAATTCCAATTCGACCAGGAATCAGGTAGACGAAAAACCACTTTGTGGATGTGTTATCTCCAAATCATCATTTATTTATTTTTTATTTAAAATTTGAATGTCACCCATCAAAATTGGTAAACATTAACCGTCAATCGTCAAAGCTACCACCCCATTGAGACACTCTGTTCCGTGGGGTACTCAAGGGACGTTTTGGTAGAGGTGTGCCGCCGAGGCGCGCCTTCAAAACTTTACCGCGGTTAAAGACAAAAATCGTTCATTTTGCAACCCTGTTTAAAGAAAAGAGACCCTATTTTTAGTCTGTGTTGCAGGCGTTTGAAAGGGAAGGGAAAGGGAGTTTTAGGCGCGAGAGGGGGGCGCGTCCCGGTCCTCGCGTTTCTCTTTTTTAAACTCCTTTTCCCTTTCCCTCCAAACGCCTGCCACGCAGGCTACCCTATTTTATGACCCTAATTCATCCTTTATTTTTGTATATAGAATCGGAATATTTTTCCAAAAAAACATTATGGAATTAGATGTTTTGGAATAAAAATTGTTTGTTGCACATATGGAGATTTAAAACTCATCGCAAGGCGTCGCATTCATTCTTTAGAAACGTTTCCGGTCCAAAAAGACACTCGACTCTTCGAGAACGCTAATTTATAAATTAATAGTGAAATTGTATGCCCTGTTTAAGACTCAAGATTGTGAAAGAAAACCATACCCTGTTCACCGGTACAAATAAACTTACAGGGCCGAATAAGTTCAAGCAGTGCCCCGCGTCTGGAATCTGCATGTGAACGACGATCTATAACGAATCCGACGCGGTAATCTGAAATTTCCATATTCTTGACGAATCCGGAAAAATCGACTCTAGTGTAAATTTAGCCTTTAGGGTAACGTTTCACGTGTCATTGTTATTAACAAAATGAACAGTTGCAATTGATGTCAATGTAATGCAATACATAGGAGTATAAAGAAGTGTTCTACAAACTTTACGCGCACAGGACGTCGGGTTTTTTATCGTTCCACGTCGCTAAACAAGTTTAGTCGTGTTGTGCTTTGGAAAGAGAAAGGTTATTCTTGAGAAAATGAAAACGTTTTTAATCTACATAATTTTCCTCCTAACAGTGTTAGGAACTTCGACTGCCACGGGAAATTTCAGCGAGGAAGGTAAAACTTGTGTTATTTTCACATCCGCTCTCTTCGCGTTATTTTCCTCGATGGCGTAAGCTTGTAGCAAAACTACAGGGCACTCGCAAAAATCTTTATTTTCCCAGGCTAACTTTGCTTTTGTCTTTAAGTTACCAAACTACTGCGTCAACTTCTCATTCAAAAGTAGGTTAGAGATTCTTTAATTTGTTTAGGATTGAATTTATCTGATTGTCTTGAAATTTTCTCTTCTTGGCCTCAACCAGTTGAAACTGAACTGTTATTTGTTTGGATGATTTTGTTTCCTTGGTTACTTGTTTCTAAGGATCGAAAGCAATTCTGGCGCGCGCAATCGAAGTTACTTACGACGTCAAGTTCCGTTATTTGTTTCCACAAAGTTTAAAAACACTTTTCAAAGATTTTTTAATAGCTTTGTTGTAATCTAGTTGTAGCCGTGGGATTTTAAGCCTCAATTTAAGTATTAGCACACACTTTGATACGGTTTATAATGATCAACAACAACAACAACAATATAATTCAGTATTTAAAGAAATATAAAGTTACAATACTTTATGTTTGCAAATAGCGATAATGCTAATCTAGGCAGGACAAGACTTTAAATAAAGACGTTATTAAATTATATTAAAAAAAGAAAAGAAAACACTGGGGCGAGTTTCAAAGCAGCATGGACGTGGAAGGTGAAAGAAAGCATCGAAAAATTCGATTTTCAAAATGGAATTTACATCGAGATAAGGTAATTAGGACATAATTTCATGAAAGTGGTTCAGCACAACATCCTCCTCACAATAGCCTGCGTAGCTGGCGGTATTGTGTACTAGTCGAGTGAGATTTGGCGAAGCCGCGAGAAAAATGCCTCGTCCCCACTCCTTTTTTTGGATCGCGGCTCCGCCGCCAAAACTTTAATAGGGAACTTAAGATAGAGACGTTTTCGGGGCGACGGCGACCGGACTGGCAGAGCAAGCCTGGAACAGAGGTAGCCGTCGCTTCCCTCCAAAATTCGAACATTAAGATCGCAGTGAACTGAGGAGGAGGGCGCCTTGGAAGACTACCGAAGAGGAAAATATGGCTTCACATAAAGATTTAAGAGAATTAATACTTATTTGCTTGCATGCAACAACAATAGCAACAACAACAACAACAACTTTATTTCAGTATTCCCACTTTAGTATGTGGTATTACCTACTATACTAAACAATTTTCAATACCGTTTCATTTATAGGATACTCTAACGAAAAAAGTGAGATAAAACACACCATTCAAATATCGGAGTTCATACTTTTTGTCTGGATACTTTCATTTGGCTCGTAGGACAATTTTGTCCATATTAAGCTCACTTACGGTTTGCTGTTTGTCTTATTGGATCAGATTGGGATCTTGACTCTGTGACATGAAACATAGAAACATTACAAAGATGCAAGTTTAGATAACAGAGCTTGGAAATCGAGCTTGAAATGTGACTCAAAGAGAACGAGGACATTTAAGAACGATAATCTGCAAATTCTGGTTGCTAAACGCAACAGACCTGATTGAAATGAAAGTTAAATACTCACGTTCTCGCCACAACGCCAAACAGATCAGTTTCACGTCGCCGACGGGAGCACGACGGCAATGTGGTGAGAAAGAGCATGCGCAATATTGCACAAATCATGACGACACGTCCGGTTAAAGTTGCCGTCGCCCCGAAAACGTCTCCATCTTAAGTTTCCTAATCACACAATACCGCCAGCTGCGCAGGCTACCGAGATCGAAGGCCTCGGTGAGGAAGTAGCTGAGGTTTAACTCAGCAACACACTTACCGCTTACACAAGGCGCATTTCCAACACTTTGAGACTCATCTCAGCCAGAGAAAAACTGCGATGGAAAATTCCAATAACGTTTCTCTTCGATCGGCGTAAATTTAATCATGTTTCGGCAGAAGCTCTTTTCATGGCGGCCATCTTGTTATACGCAATGAGGGATGCACAGCGGCAAAACTAGAGAATCACCTCAAGTTTATTCCGTAACGAAAATGTGAAATCAATTAGGTAATGAAGCTATGTGCAAACATACAAGTTGTAATACATATAATGATCAAACCAACTAAAGGTACACTAATCTTATTCAGTCGTTGTATTTTTAGTTTTCCTTTGTTTACCGTTGCCATGGCATCTCATAGTTGAGGTGCAATAGCGTGTTATAAAGAAGATGTACGTGGTAAACAGGTTGGTTGACTGATGATACTATGTCTTGATAAACTAGGACAAATAATTCAAATGAATTGAATTTATTAGCTTTTTATGAATTTTAATAAATTGCGGTTTCTATGGAAACCGACGTAATTCCGGCTTGGCACTATATCTGAAATTGCTTGTTTTGGTGACAACTATCAGTGTGCCAAATTTCATGCTTGTAACTAAAAGTGCACAATTCACTTAAAATTTTCTGGCTAAGCCGCCGGACTATAAACAGGCAGCAGAAAACTTTGTTGACAACAGAATGCCATAAGTATACAGCTATTTCGAAAAAGGTTGTCGGAAAAAGTGCATGCGACAATCCCGAAAGGTATTATGGGCTGTTTTGAGTTCACTGTTCTTCAAAGAAATTTGAGAGAATGCAGGCACGAGAGGCCATGGACATATGTTTGCGAGTGCTGATGGAAAGCAACAAATTAAGTAGGTTCAACAGCTACGGTGTCAGGAACAGTGTATTGATCGTATCCCATATTACCTTTCGGGATTGTCGCGTGCACAGTTTTCCGACAACCTGTCTCGAAATACCTGTATAAGCCTGTACTTTAAGCTCCCCGGTCAATTGTTTTATGCGGAGATGGGTCGTACTGGAGGCAAGAGTTTTTTTTCCAATCACATGGTTCAGTCACTGCATCCATGTTCTACTGACGAAAGTACAGTTACCATAAAGTTACAATAAAAAATGCTCCAATTGATCAATGATAGATAATTGAAATTTCTATCTCTACTTTCTCCTTCTCCTTCTCCTTGTAGGCCATCCTTCTTATTCTTCGTTAGAACTGGTCATTTCTCATAACAAATTACTGAAAAACAAGCAAGAAAGGTTACCTGACAAAGAGTAAATTTTGAGGGAACGCGCATTGCTTTGATCTGTAGTCCGAATATCACTTGTTAATGTAAACACTACTGTCCTTGTTCCTACTGAAGAAAGCGTCGCTGGCGGGATCACATTGCCCGATCGTGAGTTCGCGTTTAAGGAATTCCCTCATTCTTCTTGCCGCTTTGTAGCCAAATTCATTTCACGGGTGCTTTTGTGGTCCTTGTTAGCAGTCGTGCGCAACAAACTTCGTCAGCTAAGAAGACTACTAGTATAATTAAAATCAAAGTGAATCAATCAAGTGAAGCCCAGTTTTTTTCAGGTGATATCAGGGGGATTTTTCATTGAGAAGCACTTGACCCAGGAGACTTTGCCTTGTCAAATCCCCCCATCCCTGGGGGAAATTGTTAACTTTGCACCGCTGATTTTAGAATCCCGCTAGTTGGCCAGGAGTCCTACCCCATGCCCCCCGCGGGGAAGCCGATGACATGCGCATTACAGTTATATAATCATCATGCATGTATGAGTTACAGAAAACAATTACCAGTTGTATTACCTGGTCACGGCTGTGCCACTCGAAAATCGCACGATTCCGAAAAAATCTTAAATCTTCAAAAGACAATTATTCAGCGACCTATTTACTAAAATATAAAGCAAGTCTTGCGCAAAAGGGACAAATAGCCAACAATTTGACGCTAAAATATCAACTACAAATATCGATACCTAACTAAGTTACTAAATTTTATTCTTCTTACATCTACCTAGTTAGTACTTTGTTTCCGTATTGCACGCTTTTAACTGCAATAACCTTTTTGTCTGGATGTAAATTGTATTCTCCACTATTCATACCTCACTGTTATGTAATTACGTATTCTTTAGTACGAATACCAGACTAAAAAAAAATACAAATTAGTATAGGTAATAGGACTGAGTTAAGTACAATTCAAGGAGTAATCAGGCGAGTAATTTAATTTAAAATTACGAGCCTAAATAACAGCAGGAAGTTCCTAAAAACTGCGAATTTTCACTCATATTGCATACCGTTCATTTTACAATTAAGAAATAGGATCGAATTCCTTCAGTTCATCGATTATCTCCTGCATGGTTGGTCTCGTCCCAGGCTCTATTTGCATGCATCGCCGCACCAGACCACGAAACACACTGTTCGTTACAAGCACCACTTGTTCGTTACGCTTCTGAGGATCTGGAAGTTGTCGGATGCACATTTCGCAAAGAAGAGCACCAAAGCTGTAGACATCAACCTAACAACGATAAAACATAATTTGAGGAAGTCAATATTGTTAAAAAAAAATGCAATTCATTTGAGTGTCAAGGTGTTTAGCACGAAAGTACTTACCGTATTTATTCGATTAACCGCCCTGGGCGCTTATTAAATTTTTGGACCTTGAGAGTGGGCGCTTATTCGAAGTGGGCGCTTATTCGAGGCTGGGCGCTTATTAAATTTTTAGCATTTTCAGCAAGTTTAGTATGTTTATTTTGCAACAAAACAATAAATGGTAATGACAAAACGCGAAGATGTAACAAAGCAAGGTTCCTGTAAAATACTTTAAAGAAAACTCCGTCTTCGGGGAAGTCCCTTATTGGTACTTATTCACTTTTTGGGGGGTGGGGTGGGAGTGGTCGCTTATTTGAGTTTAAGTAGGAGTGGGAGGGAGGTTGGGTGGGGTGGGCGCTTATTCGAGGCTGGGCGCTTATTAACTTTTTCTGCTTTTAGGATGGGCGCTTATTCGAGGTGGGCGCTAATTTGAGGTTGGGCGCTTATTCGAATAAATACGGTATTCGGGACCCTAGTCTCAGTTATTTTAAGACCCTGAGTATTGGTCCGATCCCGGGAATCGAACTCGCGACCTTACGCTCTGCAATCAATCGCTCTACCGACTGAGCTAATCCTGCCGCGGATGGTAAACATCCTACGAGGTTTGGTTTTTATTACATGCGTCCCAGACGTAATCTAACCCCGGTTATTAATGTCTGCGAAGCAGCGCCAATAGGCCTTGTTCAGTTTTGTTCTGGACCCCTATGGACTCAACGAACTACCGGAAGTGTGAAGTTTGAAGTTTGAAGTTTGAAGTTTATTAATTCATAAATGTACATAGCAGTTCGAAAGCTGAATTACTTATTTACGTTACAAAAGTTATATTATAGATCTAAACATTAACTAATCTATGTTAATTGAAAGGAATAAAAAAGCTAACAAGAGATGAGATGCTAAAAAAAGTTATCGAAATACAAGCTGCGAAATTCGAAAACTCGAACCTATAAGTTAGTTGCTTTAAGACATGAAAAGATAATAAAGCTATTCTTAAATCGGTCGGTTTTAAAACGTGGCATGTTGAAACGTCGCGCGCGCCTTAATAGGCTGATTTAGCAACAGAACGGAGACGTCTGCACGTGCAAATCAAACAAATGGATTGCAAATCACTGCCAAAAATGGCAGATATTTGACTAATTTTAAACAGATATACATGTATCTTAATATATAGATTTAGCCAGGACTAAGAGCGAAGCTCTCGATAATATTTATAGTTTGTTCAAACAAAATATAAACTCTGGTAATGCTAAGCGGCGAAGGCAACGCCGGAGAACGATGAAAGACAACAATAGGTCTAATTAGCAAAAAAGCAACTTTGCACGTGCAGCACACTTTTTTTTGTACATTTCTTTGCAGTTATTTTGCAGGACTACAACGTGAAACTTACTGAAACTTCTTAGTCACACGTTTTATTGAGGAAATGTCGTACGTTTTCTCGTTCACTTTTTTCTCACTGCCGCTCAATTTCACCTTGCATTGGTGACCGCTGGCATTTCTCATTTTGTCACCGCCGCTTTTGCTGGAAGAAAATTCTAACAAAAAAAAAGTCTCCTTTGTTTTTCATCTCTCGTTCTAGATCTCTGACACCCTATTTCTCGTTGAGCTTCGCTGGCCTGTGGCCTACTTTCTCTTTTTCTCTGTCTTTCTCTTGCTCTATATTCCAAATTTGTGGACATGACAATTATTCTGAGCTTAATACTTTAGAAAATACGGATACAGAGACAATTTCCCCTTTTCGACTCTTAGTTGTCTCTGCTTCACAAGACGCCGGTGGCTATGCGATTTCCCGTCAAAATAAACTCGAGTTGCATTTGGGTTGCCATACCTGTTGATTGAGTTATTTTACATTGGTATGCCTGTGGTGCGCTCTGCTCCTCGCGCTTCGCGCGCGAGAGCTCCGCTATTATCAATTTTGGTCATTTGTATGCAGCTTTCTTTTTATCCCAGCTGCATGTGGTTGAGAATTTCACACTTCACCTTACAAGCGAATCAGTATATTGAGTGTATTGAGGTTTCTCGGTCTTTGTGCGGCTTTTAATTGCATGGTGAGATATCAATGACAGTGGTCTTAAAGCTGCGTCTAGTTACTTCGCGTCAGTCAGTAGAAATAGATCCTGACACTCGGTTATTCACGATACGATCATGATTGTGTTACTAAGGCACCAAGTAAGAGCACAAGAATGTTAGCCGGGCTGATCAAATTCAGTTCTTATAGGAAACGAATTAAAAGTTGTATATTAGATCAACTGTGCAAACGTCAAGTAGTTTTGCTGCTCGTCAAGTTGTAGAATAGTCAAAGTATTTTTAAAAAAATGATTCTTTGATACACAAACAGGATAAAACGAACGAACGACGTCTCAGTGTCGTCATGACGCTAAATTTCAAGTTCACAATGTTGAAACTAAGCTATCAGAAATAGCTGCCTAACGATTAACGTATAAAATTATGCAAGGTCAAACAAATAGTTGGTAAGAAGTATTTATCGAGAGACAGCGTACTTACTCTGGTAAAGGCTTTCTACACGAGCCGTATAGATTACTGTAAATTAAAGCTTACTGTATGGGCCTACCCAAAGAAAAAATAGCTAAGTTGCCACGCGTGCAAAATGCTGCTACTCGATTATTAATGGTTTTAGGACGTATTCTCACATCATTCTAGTACTATACGAGTAACACTTGCTACCAGTGCAAACGCGCATACATTTCAAGATTCTATTGTTAATTTTGAAAGCCATTCACGGCCTCGCGACTGCACATATCAGCAATATTCTAGCTTTCAATTATAGGTCCTTGTATAATCTTAGTTCCACCTGAGGCGTTTTACTGAAAGTAGGATGATGGAAACACTGGGCGGCCGCGCAATTCAGGAAGCAGGGCCGCATTTGTGGAACAAGTGCCGATTGCGAATATTACAAATGAGACTAACTCGCAGGTAGCTTTTGCTAATAGACTGAGGAGGGTGGGGAGACTCCTATTATAATTGCTCACTATTGAATTTGTAGAAAGTTTCAAAAATTCAATCAACGTATTTCTCTTTGGCAATTTTGAGGTGGTAGTTAAATCCATGAACTTTATATAGCTCTTAAGGTTTGCATTATATCATATTATTTATTTTCTTAAGAGTTGTACATATTGAAATTGGTTGAAAAACAAGGGTCGATTTTACTGCACGAAATGTTGCTAATTAGGGAACTGACGATGCCTGTTAATGTCCAGTTGGACTCAATTCGAGCCAAAATATTTTTGTCACATTGACTAATTTTTACTCCTTGATCTTCAGCCAACTTCCTTGTAGTTTATAGTAAAAATTTAATGGCTTCATGACGACGCCAAAACGTCAAATGTTTTCATCTTCACTGCTTTTTGTCTCTTTATGTATTAGAAAACCCTTGCTAATAACATTTTGATACGAAATTTTGGCCAATTTCGTATGTAATACAGTCTTTCCTAATAAATTAACTTTAAGCAGAGGCATCCGCTAGCCATTCTGTCAATTATATCAAGGAATATGCTCAGAGGGGCGGAGTTACCCTTAAATGGTAACATCTGAAAATTTGGTTCCTTGAGAGAGGCCATAATCCAGAGGGGCCATTTATAGCAAGTTGCTTCGTTTAAAACAGTCTGTAAAGCTAGAAATTCTTCTAACAACGGGCAGGTAAGTCTTAAAGTGTTTTAAGTATAAAATTCATGGCCACGGGATCGGTCACTTGAATGAATAATAAGCTGTTTTAGACAATGAACAAGAAGTTAGGAAAAAGAAGACTTAATTTTGAAAAATTTACCACTTTACCATAGTTAAGAAATTTTAAAAGGAAAAATAATCATAATTATGATAGTAGTGATATAGGGTTATTTTACTCCTGTTTGTTACCTTCCCCTGCCTTCCGTAGGCCTTCCCTTCTCATATTAATATGTGTAAGTGTCGTCCTGCATACAAATTTAGTTCCTTCCTGTATATTAATTATGTGCTTAGTCAGTGTCTAGCTAGCTGAGTAAAAATATGTTCCTCCAAACTAATTGAGTGCGGTCTTCCATTTGTAATGAGCGTTTCTCTACTACAATAGGCACAATAGACTTGCCCGGTCCCTTTTAACCCTGATTGGCTCTTGTAGGGCATATGATTTATTTAAAATAAAAGCGGGTAGATTTCGAAAGCGCTATCGTTCTTGCAATCGCTTTGTTAGGAAGCAATTTTTTCGAGTTCGTGTGTTTGAGAAAACGTTTATTAACTTTTTATCACCATAGGTTTTATTACCAACGTTGATTAGCTTCAAGCTCTTTTGGACGCTTGTTCCCAGACCCTAGAATGGGAACTTTTGATCCAGTGTATTTTAATTCCCGATGAATAGATCCCAATGGCGTATGCTCGGCTATTGGAACTAACAGCCGGAGCGATTACTTAGCAACGCGAGAAACGGCTTACTATATCTTTTTTAGCGCTCAAAATCGGATATATAAACAAACCACATACACAAAGTGGAGCTGAAAACTCTCTATTTCAATTTAGCTTATGTCTTCTTATTATTTAGCGCTAACACTTAGATATATAAACAAAACACACACACATACACAAAGTGGAGCCTAAAACTCTCCATTTCAATTCTGTCTGACTATTACAAAACCGCTTTCTGCTTTCTATCTCGAGGAAATGAAAACTATTAAAGTCTAAGACCCTGTTTACATGGAGTGGGGGACCCCGGTCTAGTGGGGTAGGTTTCTTTTGTTTTGTGTCCCCCAGAGGGTGAAAACAAAAGAAACCAACCCCACTAGACCGGGGTCCCCCACTCCATGTAAACAGGCCCTAAGCGTTTCACGTGCCAGTAGTCAGTTAATTATGCGAGTTAACAAGCCCACCGGTGCATACAAATTAGTTCAGCTCTGCAGTAAAAACCCCCAGGGAGAACTTTGACGTATTATTATAAAAACCAATAACTTAACAAGGATCAATCGTTAATGTTGAGAACTGATGACTTTGACTTTTAAATGGACCCACGTTTTACCTGAGGTGTCTTTTCAGAGGCATTAATCACAGGTAGCCCAAGCTCGAAATATAAGCATCGGTGAGCATCGGCATTGTTGCGTAACATTCAAAATATAAGGATTTGGATGGGAAAAAAACCTATCGTTTCCGAAACTACCTAGTGAAAGGATTTCAATAAAAAACAGCTTACCTTACTTAAAATGTGTGTTACGTCTCTCCTGTGTGGTCCACCAGCCGATTTATGGAGAGACGTAACACACTTTTTATAAAGCTAATTGAAAGGATTTTTCATGTTGCTATTCTGATCCTTTCAAATGTACTATATATTCTATTTCGATAAAACGTTTATGCTTTTTATCATCATTCTCAGCTCAGTAATAAAAGTGGCCCAGTTCCTGTCCTCCCAAAACCGGTTTGTCCTGAAAAACCGGTATTGACCCTGCCACATGCTGAGAGGGCGCCATTTTGAATAAATCTCGCTTAGTTATCTGACCTAGACTACTGCCGTACGGGGCAAGGCCAACAAGTAAGCTCTTATGCTGGGGTTTATGGTAGACTCACTGGAACAGTAGGCTACTCGAGTAATATATAAGTAATATTTTAAGATCACTAGAAAATTAAAACTTAAGAAGTCGTGAAGCTCAGTTATGCGGTTTATCTGTTCTTTTAATCGAGTAGTAAACCGCCAAAACATTCCACTTTTCCTTTAAGTGCTTGAGTAAGGTTATAGCATCGTCGGAAATCTAGCAGGTTCCCAGGCCGCTGAAATTTGATTTTCTTGAAGAAGCAAATTATGGTCCAAATGATGTTTGGCGATCGATCGACTCGGGTGAATTAAGGAATAGGTCTCTAGAAATTTGTGAGGGGGTGGTCTAGTTTAAAGGAGATTCAACTTTTCGACTTGAAACTTTGCATGCGGTAAATACTTTTTAAAAATGTTCTTATCCGTTGTCACTAATAAGCTGTCTTAGTCACACGACTTGTCACACCCATTTTTGGCATTTAGTTGGGTCCAATTTTACAACATTTTACAAATACTAGTTGTGATTTATTTTGGTTTTTTTCAATGACTATTAACACAAGGTTTATGGAATTAATCGGGGTTTTTCGAAATTATTTGTTTTGAGTGAACTATAACGTTTCCAGTTAAGAGTGGGACTGGGTCGAGGAGGAAACATTTGATAATTACATAGGAATAAAATATTTTGCAATTTCACGTTTAATTTGACTCATTTGACTTTAAACTTAACACCATGGAAAAATAAACGGAAGCTTCAACAGTCATTTTCATGGCGTAATCTGAAAATATTTAATTTTGCATAATTATAGGCGTGGCTGTTCAAGTGACCTTAAGTGGCACAGTGTGAGCTTCAAAAATGGTTCCAATCTTAAGCATATGTGTTTAAGTAATGAAATGAAAAGATATGGCAGACAAAAAAAGGAAAAATGAAAGAAGCCCAAAATACTAGAGCGAGGAGCCATGCCTTAGTTGTGTCTGTTAATGATTTTAGCTTCTGGAGCCATTTCGAAGCCGTTTCGGAGATGTACCTATTCTCCTGCTGATCAATAATAATAATAATAATAATAATAATAATTGTAATTATAATAATAATAATTATTATTATTATTATGTCTTTTTTTTTTCTATACAATACATATCAAACGGTACACAAATTTTAAAAAGGATTAAGAAACGGTCCAGATAAGAACGATAGCAACAACGGCAACGAACTTGTTGGAATGCAAAAAAGGTGCTAACTTTTCTATTGTCTGTACTTACTTCTGATTGGCTTAAACAGCAAAAGTTAACAAAACTTCATAAAGCAGTAAATATATTCATCCTTACTTTCCAAACATCTTCCATATAACAAAATCTGGTCTCAGTTTGAATAACAAAGAAATCCTATGTGGGGAACATGTAAAATTGTAAACGTTTCTTGGCTATTGTTTTCAACTCTTGTGATTAGTCAATATCTTTTAACACAAAAAAACACCCTTTCAAAGTGGAGTGTAAATGCATTTTATTGCGTAAACGGCCTTCATGTAGGTTCATACATTCTCTGTGTAAAAATGAGAACATTCCTATGTGTGGAAAGCACCGTTGCCGCATAACAAAAGAAACTGCTATCCACCTTACCCGGATCATTACTTAGTTAAGGAGCTTACAGTAAGAATTTCTCATAGTGTTCAATTGTATTTGAAACTAAGCCTATTTAAAAAGCTACTTTTAAAACGTTCAGTGTTTATCCTAGGTAACTGACTAGATTTTTTTTTAATCTAAGGACCCTTTGGCTTGGGGCAACATAGGATACAATGGGTGAGAACTGTCGCTTCTAGTTTCCTTGAAGAGTTTCGTATCACATTTGTACAAGAGCTAGCTAAGAGCTCGTGGATATTATAAATTTTTGAGGAGTAGCGCCTCTTGAAACATCTTTTCAGGAAGCATTGTACTGTATTTAAATCCGCTTGGCATGTGCCATAAATAAAAGAAGAGCATACACTCTTCTTGGAAGAACGAGCCTTTAAAAGATGATCGATTTCGTCTTGGCTATAACCCTATTTCCTAAGTTCTCTTATTATGTAAACAAGCTTGAACACATTCGTTCGCTTCATTTAGTTACGTTTAACAAATGCTTAGCAAATATATCAATTTAAATCCTAAACCAACCACCTGTTTTACTCTCAATTTGGCCCTGTTTTCGAAGCACGGTATGTTTAGTGCATTTCTTTGCTTTTTAATATAATTGTTGTTGTACTCATGCAGCCAGCTTGTTATACCCAACTCGTGTTCCGCAGTCCGCAGTCCAAGTTTATATTTGTCAAAAATATATTCTTTATATCTGTTAAACCCACTTTAAGATAATGCATTAGACTGCTGGTTCGCCATTTGGCTCCCACTGAACCTTAACATCCAAATGAAAACTTGTTGCTAAGACCCTAAGTTCAGGAAATGACAATATCCTGGTCTCATTTCGCTTTTCTACACGTAAGCAATAAAAACGAAACTTTAATGTACTTGATATTAAACTTACTATTACATGAAAGAAGATCATCGCAGTTATAGACGAAACCCTGCAAAAATTCAGGCTTGTACGGGATTCGAACGCTTGACCTCTGCGATACCGGTGCAGCGCTCTACCAATTGAGCTAACAAGCCATCTGGGAGCAGGTCGTTGAATTGGTTGGTATATTAAACCCGTTGAAGGATGATAATGATGATCATCATATTCCTTTCAAGGTTTAATACCAACCAATTCACCAGGTTTAATACGAACCAATTCAACGACCTACTCCCAATTGTCTTGTTAGCTCAATTGGTAGAGCGCTGCATCGGTATCGCAGAGGTCAAGGGTTCGAATCCCGTACAAGCCTGAACTTTTTCAGACTTTCTTTTCACAACTACAAAAGTTGCGTCTATAACTGCGACGATTTTCTTTAATACAATTCTTGTTCTCATATATGATTATCATATATACATAACTTCATTAAACCTATTATTATTGTAACTTAAGCATGTAACAAATTTCTATATATTATTTGAGCTTAAACTTGAATCTTTCATGACTTAATTACTTTGAAAATGAAATTTGTTCCACAACAACATGAACAAAAACAATAATCCAAGTAAGTTAATTTTAAAGTAGAAATTAAGTAAAATTATTTTCACGCCTCTTTTGGCCAAGTCTTATTTTCTAACAAACTACACGTGCTTTAAGTCTTGTTATTTACGTTAGCACAAATTCTAGGATGAGTGGGCCTCCACCTCATGGACCGCCACCCCATGGACCTCCACACCATGGACCTCCACACCATGGGCCCCCACCGCATGGGCCTCCACCGCATGGGCCTCCACACCATCCACCACACCATGGTCCCCCACACCATGGACCTCCACATCATGGGCCTCCACCGCATGGGCCTCCACACCATCCACCACACCAAGGGCCTCATCCCCATGGAGATCACCACCCTCCACCACCTTAAGGACAAACCCTTCCCAGGTAAGTTGGAAATGTTGTTTAATATATATATAATATTATTGTTATTTGTGAATGCCTTTTCCTGAGGACGGTTATGCAATACTGGTAACATTCATCATTTGGAACACTTGGATTCGGGTAGCTTGTGTTAATGATATAATTCAATGTTAGTACAAGGCTTAAATTTCGTCTGTAACACAGGTTTAAAATTGCTAAAAGGTTTACATCGTAATGATAGTCTTTGGTTTGCATAGTTATCTCAACGAACATTTCAAATGTCACTCTTGTAGGTTAGGAACTATAGCAATACCCTGATTTCACGTCCATAATTTTTCATCATTTGTAAATGTTTTCAAGTACTATATCCGGTTAGAAAGTAAACGGAAAACGGGTGATGTCAGTGAAACGTTTTCGAAACAAAAGGAACTTCTGTGTAGCGGTTGGGTTCCCTGTTTTGTTTTTTCCTCCCTTGTGTTATCAGACCTTGTCTTTCGCCCTTTCTTGTTATGCTTTTGGCAAGTGTTTGCACAGCTTAGGAAAAAAAACCCCGACATTTCGCGACGCCACCATTGATACCAGTTTCAGGATAGTTTGTAGCTGCTTTTCCATAAATCCGACTGATTTGTACAAATCCTAAACTCGTTTGCCAAACCGTTGAAAGTTACTAGTCCTAGCCGAGCTTAGGTAACGACAAAGGTGACATCCCGTACGTCAAAAGTAACAACCATAAGTCTTTCTTTTTTTTTTTTAATTGTTTGACTCGATAACGTCATACTACAGTAATTAAAACAAAAACTTTCAAACTTGTTATGTCATGTAGAAGTGTTTCATAGAGCGAACTGAAGACAAACAACTGGTTGTCATTCAAGACGCCCGCGACGTAAGAGTTGCTTAGACTCCCTAATTTTACAATTTTCCCAAATCGTGAACCGACTAGTTTGCCCGTATAACCTTGAGGAAGTAAGAACTGTCACTTGCTAAGTTAAATTATTGTCTTTTTTTCTTCTATTTTTGTTTCAGATATGAATATTTCTGGAAGTAGCAGCAGAAGCATCAGTGATTAGTGCTTTTAGTAAAAGTGGATAGAAATCGCGCGTCATATAGTTATTCACTACTTTAGTTTTTATGACAGCCTTGATGATTAAGAACTGTAAGAACTATAACAAGAGTAGTGGTGCTCAATAATGACCTGAAAAATACTTTTGCTTTTTGTTAAACTTCAACAATGATTGCGTTATGGCGTTGTGCGATAGCTCTTTATTACCTACAAGTGATTCAAACTGGTGCAGAGTTTCTGGCCTTTAGAATATGAACTTGTCAATTGATATCATAAATAATGCTAATGGTTATAGTTAATATAAACTAAACAACAATGCTTATCGCCTGCTGTACCGCTATTGCATATTTCAAGGCTTGTCTTACTATTTTCAAGATGTTTGCTTTGTTACAACCGGCTGTATGCAATACCCTTTAAGAATGCAACTTTGTGAAAACCTTCTTAAAAATGTATTTGATGTGGCTGCCTCCACTTTATCAGTAATACAGTAAGGATTGCCTCTTTTACCGGATTTTTTTTAACGTCTAAAATTATTGCATTTTTTTGTATTTATTTCTAGCGAAGGGAGGGACGGCTGGCATTAGTTTCTTTCTCGGTCATGCGTTCTACTCAGCTTTTGGTCATGTGCTTGTACAGATCGTAGCTTCGCTGAACACACGTTTATTTCCCAGAATTGTTTCTTATGGTGTGTCGATATCGTTGTTTACACTATGGTGACTAGAAGGAGCAGCAGGAGAACGTAGCTGTAGTGTCTTACGTATTTAACCACCAACACACAGACCATTGCTGCTCGTGCACACCTGTGTATTCAATCATCATAACAGTCAGAGCGCATGCTCGATAATACAAACATAGGGGGTGGGGAGGTAGACCTAAATACTTACATATACTTCATTCCTCCCTTCTTCGAATTACTTGTTGGGTGAAAAGAAAACCTAGCTAACAATGTACATAAATGTCTCTGAATTTCCTATAGATATCCTAACCTTCTCTTATTTATCAGCTGCCTGCGTACTGAAGAAATGCCACGAATCCGAGCAATAACTGAACTATAAGGCTTCATAGATATCTCTCCTAGTTCCTCTCTACCCATCAGATTGTGTAATATGCACGAGAGATCAGGTGGATGTTCACTAAAACCTTGTTATTTAAAGTACAATTTGAAAAGAAATAATTCAATAGTTCTGCAACCTCTTGCTGATCTCTAATGACTCTACTACCTTCCTTCAGATAGCCCGTTCCAGGAGTTCAGATAATGTAGTGCGGTGCGAACCTTTTTGCGCCGTACGCACAATCTGAACGCCTGGCACCGGGCTATACTTCAGAACAATTCTGTGATTAGGCACTGTGCAATAATTATCAGGAGGAGGGGCCCTAAAACCAGAGGGGGGGGGGGGGGGGGCCTTAAGTTAAAATAATGGAAAGGAGGGGGGGCTCTACATTAGATTTCTCAAGTAAGTTGAGGGGGGGTCTTAATTAAATTTCACAAATTCGATAATGAATAAATAAACATTTTCCAAATAGACAGATGCCACTCCTTTGACTATCCATAATGTCTAAATATTGCATCAACATAAACTCATGCTTAAACTTATTTAGAATGTCAACATATGATAGATTGAAACAATCGTCCATGCACAGAAGTCACAAACCACGTTGTGAGCTTTGCCAATAAAACATTTGGCATTTAAGAGGTCCCGCAGACATGCCAGGTCTGTTCTTGATTTGAACAGCGAGAGGGTTTCTAGGTCTACAGTTTCTAGCTGAGGAATGCCACATGCTTCTGTTTCATAGTTGTCATCACTTCATAGAGCACCAAAAATTCCTTGCAATGAAAGCAAAAAAACGGGCAACGGAAAGGAACAAACTTCCAGACATAAATTGGTCCGACGAGGTTGAAGTCAACTCGCTGTCTGCAAGTAAACTGAAACTCTAACTAAAGGAGCACGGTTTACCCGTCAGCGGAGGGAAAGCAGCACTCGTAGCTCGTGTTCTAGGTGCTGGGGAAGCTTAAGGTAAAGAAAACCCGGATGAGCAGCAATCTAGCAGTTCCGAAGACCAAAAAGATAATGAACAATCAGACGATTCGGAAATTGACGATTATGAAGAACAAAGTTTCGAGGTGCTCTTCATCCCTGACGACGCAGTAGAATGCGTTGCAGTACGGTGAATAAAGGTACGGGTTAGAGAGGGAGGGGGGGGGGCACATCATAATTTTGAGAGAACATGAAGGGGGTTCAGAGCTAATCTTGACGCTGCTGGAGGAGGGGACCTATCTAGTTTTTCCTTTGGTGAAGCTCATTTTAGGACCCCCCCTTCCTGATAATTACTGCACAGTCCCTTACCGACATTCTTGCGAGAATTTATGAAAGTTTTTATAGTCTTTATACCTTTATGTTTTTGTTTGTTATCGCTGGACCGTATCAGCTCTGCTCTAATTTTTTTGCTATTGTGTATAATTAAATTCATTATGGTTCTGCTCCGACCGATAAATGTTGAAGTCTGTTTTATTAACCAATCTTGACTGGTCAAGACTACTGCATATAGGTCATGTTTGTCGTCGCGTTTTTATGGAGCGTTTCTTCTGATGAAGGTAGTTTAGAGCAAGTGCTACATCCATAGAAATGCACGGCTATTTCTTTCTCGGAGAGTTGCCGCTGCTCCAACAAAGTGCGCAGACTTTTCTCCATCAGCTCGGTCGCAAACAGAGGGTTTCCCTCATCATTGGTGGCGCCGATAAACTGTAGTTAGTGAGGATGGCGGCATTTAGAAGCGATAATCATTTCTCTTTCAAACAGATTTATGTTATGAGGAGAAAGAATCAACTCATGGATCTGTTTCACTGCTACAGTACAGCCACAATACGTTCCCTTATTGACACTTCCCCATCCTCCCCTCCCAAGGCATTTCTCTGTGATTTTAATTTCGTCCCGGAGAATAACCCAGTCACGTGCTTCTTGGCTGTGCAATTCACTTATTGTTTGCTGAGTTGTTGAAAGACTTAACTGTACTTCAGAAACTTGTCCTCGGCAATTTCTCAACTGCTGTCTTGTCTCCCTTAATTGCCTCTGTGAATTTTCTTCACGTTGCTGAAACCCCGTTAGCTGCCTTTGAGATGATTTTGTTCCTGTTCTTGAACCTCTCTGAGTTGTCGCTGCAGTTGTTGTTCACTTTGCCTCGACTCCGTAAGTTGCCTTTGAGAGCTTTGTTCCCGTTCCTGAAGCTCTCCGCTACAAAGTTTGTTCACGCTGCCGCGACTCCGTAAGCTGCCTTTGAGCGCTCTGTTCCCGTTCCTGAAGCTCTCTGAATTTCAGAGGTCCGCCTTTTCGAGTTTGCTTCGCGTAGGTCTTGCATCTTTTCTGAAAAGATAATTCAAAAACGATACAAAGCAATCAAAATCACTTGAGTACCATGGGCAAACAGACTACGTTTTACCATGAGCATATGATTTCAGTTTACCTAAAACAAAAAACAATTAAAAACTTTGTTTTCAAAGAAAATGCACTGCATTTCTTCCCTTGAAACTGAGTGACAACTGTGCATAAACGAAATATTGATGAATAAAATGAAATTTAGAATAGTTTCTTTGGCCCAATTGTCACTTAACATTGCTTGTTTGCAAAACGTCTTCAGCTTGCAAAGTTGAGTTCCAACCCTATGGGAGCTGATTTTTGTTCCTCCCCCACTTTTTTTGTTATTTTCCAATGTTAGACAGTAAGTCGTTAGTCGGGAAGGTGCGAAAAGACGAAGATTATGGCGCCAATTAACGCGAAATTTGAAAATATCTGAAGAAAAATGTAACATGAACTCGTAATGTAAAAACCTTTAATGCAAAATGCAAAACAGTTTTAACACAAAATGTAACAAGTTTTGAACGCAAATTGTAACAACGTTCTGATTAATTGTATTATCAACTTCGTCCTTATTGTTTTTTTATTAATTTCAATATTTCAAATAAATTATTGCTGTGGTTGTTTTCAGAAGGCAGGTCGTTTTTCCAAGAAAGACAATGAACTGCAACGGGCAGCTTGTGTGAGCCAGTCTGTACAAGAGACTGGTCGTGTAAAAGACCCGGGGGGGGGGGGTACTCCCTATAATGGCCTGTACGGGGAGGCTCCGTCCGAAAGGGGAACCTTTTTCGGGCTTCAGGTATAGATCGTTTTCAGTCACGTGGTCAGCAGCTTTGCAAATTCCTTGGAATAAAATAAAAAGGGTACAATTCCCACAGGATTTTTTTGCACACAAACATGGCCGCCGATTCATTGTTTTGTACACCAATATGGCAGCCATGACGTCATGTGAAAACTATCTTTATGAAGGGTTAGGGAATTTACTCGTTGAAGTATATGAAAGGGTAGGGAAATCTGTGATTTAGGTCTGTGAAAGGGTCCAATGGGCTTTATAAAGTCGAGAAAACGTTCTGTTTTGTGATTAATTCCTATTTAAACGACAGTGCATTTACAGCAGTTAAAATGGATGCAATGTTCTAAAAAAGAAAAAGAAAGTATGCCAAAGGGGTACCTTTTTCGTGAAAAATGGTATATAAAGGGCAAGGGGTCGGATTTCGAGGCGGAGCCTCCCCGCATAAAAATTTGTTGAGTACCCGCCCCCCATCCTATGAGCTAAAAGATGCCTCAAACGTCAAGTCATATCTATGCTGACCATTTATTTCATCGATATCGGTATGAATTGTCATATCCTTTGTGGTGTGAGTGGAGGATTAAAGGGGGAGACTGTTAGACTGCTTGCAGCATGTATAGTTTTATACAATGTAAATTATGAAGGAATTTTTGCTGAATGCCCCCAATAGAGATAGGTACTAGGGGTGGTCATTACCTGCGATCAGGCAATCAGAAAAAGGGAAGAACGACCGCCTGATGGCAGGTTAGGGTGATCACTGTCAAAGGTTCGTCACATCCCTGGTAGTTCTTTTACGTCCCACATAGTCGAATTATGTGAAAGTGCTGTGAGACGGGACCTTTCACCCCTTATCTAGAGGGTCTCAATGGTGTTTGTCATCAACCGTCAGAAGATTAGGGAAGTTAAGAAAGAGACGTTAAACCGGCGACGGCGACCGGACTGGCAGAGAAAGCCTGGAACTAAGGCAGCCGTCTCTTGCCGTCCCGTTACATAAGATCGAAGTGAACTCAGAAGGATGGCGCCTGAGCAGCTAGAACACCGAAGAGAAAAATATGGCTTCGCATAAAGAATTAAGAGAATTAATATTTGCTGTGCAGACAACATGTATCGGATGAAGAGTTTCTCGTTTTGTGGGAAAATCATGAGTCAAAAATCCAGATTTTCTTTGGGACAGTTACGATCCATTCACGCTCGAAAAAATGCGGGATGAAGCTGAGTGCAAGGCAGAATTTCGGAATTTCGCGTTGGAAAACAAATGATCTCCACAGGCGAAGCCTTGCATATTCCAGGAACATTAAAATGATACCAAGGAACCGTATTCTTAGTTTGGTATTGAAATAATTCCCGCCAAATACTTGCATGCAACAACAACAACGACAACAACAACTTTATTTCAGTATTCCCACGTTAGTACATGGTTTTACCTGCTATTCTAAATAATTTTCAATGCGTTTCATTTGTACAATACTCTAAGGACAAGAGTGGACTAAAAACACACAATTAAAATATAGGAGTTCATATTTTTTGTCTGGATACTTTTTATTGAGTGTAGCTAAATGTCGTGGGTCGTGGTTAGTGGGTAGAGGTCGTGGGTCGTGGGTGTGGGTCGTGGGTGTGGGTGTGGGTAAATGTCGTGGGTAAAAAAAGTATGGAAAAAAATGATAAAAAGATAATAATAATAATAAATAGAAAAATGTAAAATATTTATAAAACGAAAATCTCCAACTCCTCGATTGCTCTTTACGCCGCGGCTTCTCCTTCGTCCTCTTCCGGATATTTCCTTAGACACGTGGGACTTGGCTCCCCTTTCACACCATCACTAGTGCCATACATGTTGCCGATGGAAATATATACATACCTAAACAGCTCTGACTCGCTGAACGGAAGTGGCTGCTCACTATTAATCTTTATTCGATCTACAATTCCAGTGATCAGCGGAGATTTCTTAACACGATGGAATGCGATCACCGTGGGAAAGGGCAGGGAAAAAGGACAATTTTGAGGTATTTCATAGTTTTGCATAGAGGTCTTGTTTTAGGCTAGCTAATAACTTACGAAGGAACCACCTTCATGCTCAACCTTTCAAGTTAAGGCGCGGACAGTATGTAAATTTTATTGCCTTACGTAAATATAATTTTCTCGTTCTTTTTTTTTGTTTTGCGAACAAAATCTATGCTGTAACGATTCTAAATATCATTCCTTTAACTGAAAGGACGTCTCAGTCACGAATGTTGACTTTTTTGAGAAAAAGCAGTTCAGTCTCCAGTTTTCTGTAACCTGCTATAGGGTTACATAGTTTACAGAGTTTCTTATTTTAGTGTCTGTTTGTACTAAATGATTTGCTTACTTGCTTTGCTGACCGCGGGGAAGGGGGGGTAGGACTGGCATGCACACGGAGATTTTCGTTTCATGAATTTTACAACTTTTTGCCTTTTGATTTTTTAATTTTAATTTTTTTTTTGGAAAGCTTTTTTTTTTACCCACGACATTTACCCACACCCACACCCACGACCCACGACCTCTACCCACTACCCACGACCCACGACATTTAGCTACACTCCTTTTTATTTGGCCCGTAGGACAATTTTGTCCATGTAAAGCGAGAGTAGCTAAATGTCGTGGGTCGTGGGTAGTGGGTAGATGTCGTGGGTCGTGGGTCGTGGGTGTGGTGTGGGTAAATGTCGTGGGTGAAAAATAGTCTTCCAAAAAAAATAATAAAAATTACAAAATTAAAAAGCAAAAAGTTATAAAATTCATGAAACGAAAATCTCCGAGTACAAACCAGTCCTATTCCCCTTCCCCGCGGTCAGTAAAACAAATGAGCGAATCTTCTAGCACAAACGGGCTTTAAAAAGGGATTTAGGTAAAAAATAAAAGAAACTCTGTACACTATGTAGACCTGGAGCAGGCTAGAGAAAAACTGGAAACTGAACTGCTTTTTCTCACAGATGTCAACATTCGTGACTGAAACGTCCTGTCAGTTTAAGGAATGATATTGCGAATCGTTACAGCAAAGATTTTGTACACAAAACAAAACAAAAAAGAATCGCGAAAATTGTATTTCCGTACGGCAATAAAATTTTCATACAGTCTAGCCGCTTAAATTGAAATGTTGGGAATGAAGGTATTTCCTTCGTAAGGTAAGAGACCTAAAACTTCTTTAAGGGACCGACCATTAAAAAAGTTATGGGAAAGGGGAATTTTCGAACCGCAGGAATTTTTTTTTTCGTTATCAAATTCCTTGTATGAATTTGTTTTAGGCCATAGCATGAATATTTTTTTAGTATTAATTGGCGCGCCTGAATTTTTTTCGTTTAATTTTCCCTTGCGCGAATATTTTTTTTGTACTTCGCCCGCCCCCACCATAATTTTTCTAATGGTCCGTCCCTAAGAAAGACTTCTATCCAGAAATATGAATTACCTCAAAATTGTCCTTTTCCCCTCCCCTTTCTCACGGTGATCGCATTCCATCGTGCTAAAAAATCTCCGCTGATCACTGGAATTGTAGATCGAATAAAGATTAATAGTGAGCACCATACTTTCTGCCAGTTGCAGGTATAATCAGTTACGTCTGTTTCGTTTACTTCGCGGCGATAGTTGAGGTATGGATAATCTTTATCGGCAACATGTCTTTTATACAGTTATGTTGTGAAAGGGGAGCCAAGTCCCAGGTAGTTAAGGAAATATCAGGAAGAGGCCGCAGAAGAGGCCGTGACGAAAAAGGCAATCAAGGAGTTGGATATTTTCATTTCATAAATATTTTACAACTTGTTTCTATTTATTTTTTTTTTTCAATTATTTTACTTTATCATTTTTTTCTATACCCACGACATTTACCCACACCCACACCCACGACCCACGACCTCTACCCATTACCCACGACCCACGACATTTAGCTTCATTCATGTAAAGCTCACTTACGGTTGGCTGTTTGCCAAGTTGGATCTTGACCCTGTGACATGAAACATAGAAACATGACAGATGTAGTAAGTTTAGATGACAGAGCTTGGAAATCGAGCTTGAAATGTGACTCAAAGAAAACAAGGACAATTTACGAACGATAATCTGCAAAATTTTGGTTGCTAAACGCAACAAACCTGATTGAATGAAAGTTAAATACTCACGTCAGTCGCCACAACGCCAAACAGACCAGTTTCACGTCGCCGACGGGACCACGACAGCAAGGTGGTGAGCAAGAGCATGCACAATATCCAACAAATGATGACGTCACGTCCGGTTGAAGTTGCCGTCACCCCGAAAACGTCTCTATTTGAAGTTCCCTATTCAGCAACCATCAACCGTCAAAAAGATTTTTTTTTTACCTTCAACCGTCAAACTGTATAAAGATTAACGGTAAAAAAGTTTCAAGGTATTTCAAATTTCGCTATTAGTTCCGCTGATCTTCACGGGATTCTAGCTCCTAAAGAATTTATATATAAACTGGAAAAACACAACAGCTCATATTAACCTATACAGAAGTTTATATTTACTTTTAATTAGCTTTTGGACTCTATAACGCCAATTCTCAATGATCGTCAATCGTCAAACGTTTTTGGTTTTGGGGAAGGGATGTCGCAGTGGTGAAATATAGGAGTTCATATTTTTTGTCTGGATACTTTTTATTGAGTGTAGCTAAATGTCGTGGGTCGTGGGTAGTGGGTAGAGGTCGTGGGTCGTGGGTGTGGGTCGTGGGTGTGGGTGTGGGTAAATGTCGTGGGTAAAAAAAGTATGGAAAAAAATGATAAAAAGATAATAATAATAATAAATAGAAAAATGTAAAATATTTATAAAACGAAAATCTCCAACTCCTCGATTGCTCTTTACGCCGCGGCTTCTCCTTCGTCCTCTTCCGGATATTTCCTTAGACACGTGGGACTTGGCTCCCCTTTCACACCATCACTAGTGCCATACATGTTGCCGATGGAAATATATACATACCTAAACAGCTCTGACTCGCTGAACGGAAGTGGCTGCTCACTATTAATCTTTATTCGATCCACAATTCCAGTGATCAGCGGAGATTTCTTAACACGATGGAATGCGATCACCGTGGGAAAGGGCAGGGAAAAAGGACAATTTTGAGGTATTTCATAGTTTTGCATAGAGGTCTTGTTTTAGGCTAGCTAATAACTTTTGGACTCTATAACGCCAATTCTCAATGATCGTCAATCGTCAAACGTTTTTGGTTTTGGGGAAGGGATGTCGCAGTGGTGAGATTGATTGTCTCCCACCAATGTGGCCCGGCTTCAAATACCGGCGTCGACGCCATATGTGGGTTGAGTTTGTTGTTGGTTCTCTCCTTTGCTTCAAGAGGTTTTTCTCTGAGTACTCCGGTTTTCCCCTCTCCTCAAAAACCAACGTTTCTAAATTCCGATTTGACCAGGACTCAGGTAGACGATGAACCACTCTGTGGATGTGCTATCTGCAAATTTTTTATTATTTGACCGTCACCCATCAAAATTGGTAAAAATTAACGGTCAATCGTCAAAGCTACCACCCCAGAAGACACTCTTTTCCATGAGGAACTCAAGGGACGTTTTGATAGCGGTGTGCCGCCGAGGCGCGCCTTCAAACCTTGACCACGGTTAAAGACAAAAATCGTTCATTTTTCAACCCTGTTTAATAAAAGAGAAAAGAGACCCTATTTTATGACGCTAATTTGTTCTTTTTTTGCATCCAGAATCGAAAAAACATTATGGAATTAGATGTTTTGGAATAAAAATTGTTGGTAGCACATATGTAGATTACTCATCGCCAACCGTCGCATTAATTATTTGGAAAGACTTCCGATCCGAAATGACTCTCTCCTCAAGAACGCTTATTTATAAATAGCGAAATTGTATACCCTGTTTAACACTGAAAAACCCTGTTCAGCGGTACAAACCGGCCCACTTAGGCCAAATAAGGCCAGTAGCTAGCTCCCCACACGCGTCGAGTATCTATCTGCGTGTAACGAATTCGGTATCTCAGTGAAGTTTCCATATTGTTGACGAATCCGGAAAAATCGAGTCTATCGTAAATGTAGCCTTTAAATAATGTTTCAAGTGTCCTTGTTGTTAACAAAATGAACAATTACAATTGATGTCAATGTAATGCAATATATAGGAGGATAAAGGAGTGTTCCAGAAACCTTACGCGCGCAGGAAAACATTCTATTTTGTCTTTATGACGACGGGTTTTTTATCGTTCCTCGTCGCTAAACAAGTTTAGTCGTGTTAATAATAATAATAATAATAACTTTATTTCTATAGCGCTCTTATCCTATGTTCAAGGCGCTTTACAATCATGTAAACAACATTATTGAAAAATATTTACAAATTTACTACCATATCCTAATATATTTACAATGGATAAAAAAGGAAAAATTGAAACTAAAACAACTATTAAACCATATTCATAATGATAAAAAAAAGGGAAAAAATTAAAACTAACGCAATATATACAAATTTATAAAAACAATGATCCGTTATCACTGAATTTAGTAAACAAGTACGTCTTAAGTGATCTTTTAAAACTCGAGATGGTGTTGGACTTCCGAATTTCATAGGGTATTAAGTTCCATTCTCTTGGTGCATGAACAGCGAATGCTCTATCTCCGTAGGTCTTGGTATACGATCTAGGTTGCATTAAAAGTTCATTACTAACAGACCTCAATGATCTAGAATGAGGACGATAATGTAGTTTTTGAGCTAAATAGCTAGGCGATGTCCCATTCAGTGATTTATACACGACGAGCAGAATCTTGAAAATAATACGATATTGAATCGGTAGCCAGTGAAGCGCACACAAAACAGGTGTGATATGCTGAAACTTACTCACTTGCAACACAACTCTAGCCGCCGTGTTTTGTACATACTGCAATCTTTGTAACTGATACTTAGGTAGGCCGTATAATAATGGATTACAGTAATCTAGTTTCGATGTGACAAATGCATGAACAGCAACTTCTGCTGATTCTTTAGTGAAATACTTCCTAATTCTAGATAGGTTCCTGAGATGATAAAATGATGATCTACAGATGCTAGACACATGTGCATGAAAAGACATGTGCTCATCAAAGATAACACCAAGACTCCTAGCCGACTGAGAGGCAGCCACGTTCTCATCACCAACACATAAGGACTGAAAGGATGGAGAGGGACGATGCTTTGAGTGGATAAGCATGACCTCCGTCTTGTCGTGGTTTAGCTTCAATTCGTTAAGATCCATCCAGCGACATATTGCAGAAATGCAGTTCTCGACCCTCGATTTAGCAGAGTCCACATCCACCGATTTGAATGCAAAGTATAACTGAGTATCGTCGGCGAATAGATGATAATCTAAGCCATAAGATCTTATCACTTTAGCAAGTGGCGCAGTATACAGAAGGTAGAGAACAGGTCCAAGAACTGAACCTTGGGGAACACCCACGGGAAGATCTCGTACCGTAGAATTCGCCTCATTGATGTTTACAAACTGAGTTCTTTGAGAAAGATAAGAATCGAACCATTGCAGTACAGTTCCTCTGATACCAAATGATTTCTGCAGTCGTGCCAGCAGCAAGGAATGGTTAACGGTATCAAATGCTGCCGACAGATCCAATAAAACGAGGAAAACATTCTCACCCTTATCCAATGACAGCATAATGTCATTTGTAACTGTGAGAAGTGCAGTCTCGGTGCTGTGAAAAATCTTGTACGCTGATTGAAGAGGCTCGTGTAGATCATTTTCGCCAAGATAGCTATTCAATTGCACAAACACTGCTTTCTCTATCAATTTAGACAGGAACTTTAAATTTGATACAGGGCGAAAATTACTAAACTGCTCAAAGTCTGCATTTAATTTCTTAAGAATAGGTGATAGCAGCGCCACCTTAAGTTCCTTGGGCATCAATCCAGATGACAATGACAAATTAATGACCCTTCTAAATATAGGGACAAGACTAGAATAGCATTTCCGCATGATACTCGCT
>OZ037776.1:25470200-25495200 GCA_964035525.1 Porites cylindrica | reverse complement strand
CGGAAGCGATTCTGGCGCGCACAATCGAAGTTACTTACGACGTCAAGTTCCGTTATTTGTTTCCACAAAGTTTAAAACACTTTTCAAAGCTTTTTTAACAGCTTTGTTGTAATCTAGTTGTAGCAATGGGATTTTGAGGCTCAATTTAAGTATTAGCACATACTTTCACACGGTTTATACCTGATCAGCTGCATTTGAGTCGTTTAAATTCAAGGTGCCTTGAAAAGCTTTCAGGGATAGTTGTTCCGCCGCTAACTTTAAGTAAAAAAAAGAGCTCTTCTCTCTATGAAATAATTCCAGTAAGTTCTGATTAGAGAGAGATGAGAAATAGAGACTTCGATATAATTTTCTGTTTTCTTTGTTCATTGGGCAGGCCTGGCTTTTTATACTGATTTGTTGTGTTGCTTTTTTTTAAATTTCCTTTCAGTTAATTGTGCTTCTTTCTTTTCATAAAGGAAATTTTTGCGAAGAAATCTAGTCCATCAGTTGACTCAAGCTTGTTCCTTGCAAGGCTGTGGAATAGAGGTTTGGTATCTGTTGGCTTACTTAAGCCAAGTAGTGTTCGACGGCAAACAGCAAAACGGCCACAAAATCAGCGACTTGCAGATGTACCAATCAGCGTGTTTGAGATATGCATGGCACAGATAAACAAAACTGGTCCGGTAAGTAATTTTTCTTGTCGTTTGTTGTATTGCATTATACTGAGAATGTGTGCGAGAATTCCTTCAAGCTTTTCTCTTAATAAATTGTAGGTTTACATTTGGGATGCTGTAAAACAAGCTAACAAACTCAACCTTGTGTATGATTTTCCTATATTCATAACTTCATCATTAAACTGAACCTTTGTAATGTAATCTTTTAATCGAGGAAAAAAATACCACCTATGTGTTGTTGCTTGATCTGAACGCAGCTTTTTACCGTCATTTCGAGGTTTGCAACGATAGAGATAACCCTTATTAAATTGGGCATTCGGGTCGAGACAATTTATGTAATAGTTAGAATTACAACTTCGCCCTTTTCCCTGTTTTCGAGTTAACCCAGGATGAGGACGAACCAGTATTTGGGCCGCGGGGACTGGGCGAAGGTTGTTCTACATGCATGTATGTTACATGTACAGTATGCATTTAACTAAAAGTAATTTACACTCAAGGAATAATCTATTTAAGGTTATAGCCTATAATTATGTTAATCAAATCTGTCTAACTTCCTTTTTTGCTTGGGAAACATTATTTTGCACAGAGAAAGCTGCCAGACGCGAAGCTGAATCACAGTGGATTACTACAAAGCTGTGGAACAAGGACTTGGCGGCAACCATGCGCTTGATCAGATCAAATGAAACTCAGGAGAAGGCTGGCAATCTCACAAATTGTAAGTACTTTGATGCACTCTCCTTCATAAGTTACGATCACTTTTCAACTCCTAATTCTAAAAAAAAAAAATTAAAACTCTCCCAGCATATTTCGTCTTGGAAAATATGCATCAATCGATCATTTTGTGACGGACGAAACTGATTTGAAAGAGACTGATCAATCTTTGTTTTGTTTGTTTGTTGCTTAATTACGAAACTATTTTCGTTCATAGTTTAAAATAAGATACTTCCGAAAGTTGTTATATAACAGTGGAAACATTTCTGAGATAACAATGCTTATACGAAAATACGCGCATTAGATGAACCGGTCCGTGATTCTCGCAATCTGTTTCTTGACTTTTCTCGGTAAAATTAACTTTTGCAAGTCACAGACTTTTTTTACGAAAAAAAGGAAGTGAGTAGACCGCACAGTTTGTGAAGTAATTTTTTAAACCTGTTGTTCGTTTGTACTGTGGTTGTGTTTTATTGGTTGTGCATATTTATTACAAATTTCTTATTATCGCTCAGATCTCTTTCTAGTCTATTTGACAAGAATTACAACCACGATGATTAATTGGACCTAGCAGGACACGTTTGATCTGACGACCACTATCCTGCTGACCGATTATTGTTGCACGGCTTTGTACCTCGCCATTCCTCAGGCTCACATTATAAATATCATCACCTGATTAATTCGAATGTTCATTCGAAAATGGAGGTAAGAGAACACATGATGAGTTTTTAATGTTTGCCGCAAAGTTGCCAAATTTCTACGTTCCCTTAAAGTAAAGGTCGCACTACACTATCGGTCAAATACCTGGAGACTTTATAAAGCTAAAGGATACGAGCCATGGTTGTTTGGGAGTTTCTGGACATGAATTTGTTTGTAAATGTGAACTTTTGTTTTTAAAATGGCAATGAAAAATTCAGTGCCAAATAGCAAATAATTTAGATTTCTTACATAATTCCATATAGACTATGATAATGGCGCAACACTGCCTTTTTATGGCCGATATAAGGCTAGTTTTTTGTGCAAGAAGAGTTTGCTAGGACAGTGAGTGAAGACCGCCATTGTTTCCGGCCACTGGTCTGTCTGTTAGTTTTTTTTAAACATTTACGTCTGCACTCTCTTTTTGCAGTTGCATATGTGATATGTAATCGCCAAACTAAAAACTAAACAAGACTAAATAGACTACGAGTAGTCCCCCATTCTTTCTCAGAGATAGTAGAGCGAGCGGAACACGAGCGTGCGTGAAAATCACCCCACGTGGGAAAGGCGAGACGCCTTTTCTCGCGTGGGGTGATTTTCACGCGCGCTCACGTTTCGCTCACTTTACTATCCCTGAAGACAAATGGGGGACTACTCGTAGTCTACGACTGAAACTACTAACCAACCAAAACTTCCGCGACATCAAGAAACACCCATTCAATTCTAGTCCTGATCGACACTCTTTTGAGTGAAACTGACTATACATGTGTACCAAGAGAGTAGAACGGGGCTATATTCTCTAGCTCTTGCTAGACCAAGAGAGTTAAAAAATAGAACAGAAAATGCGGTAACAATAAACAAGATGAAACAACGAATGTTGCAAAAAACTAAGATTTTAAAAACTTTGCGTTTCGTAATCTCGACTCTCCAAAGGAGAAGCGAAAATTTTGATGTCAAATCGCATTCTCTTTATCATATTGGATAAAATGCTGTACTGAACTGCACAGGAAGGGTAACACGATACACATTTTGATCTTTAAGGGTATCGACGGAGGTTATATTGATACAACTGTGCTAAAATTATTCAAGGGGACACATAGTTGGTTCGACATTGTAGAATGCTCAAAATAGCAGGGATTCAAACTATCCAAAGTAAAATCTCAGTGATACACTTGGGGATGTCCACGGTGACGCAAATTCAAAGTATCCAGGGTCGAGTTAACAGTACCCTATACACTGTATTTTCTATTAACTGAACGCTAAACGCACTTCTCTTGTGTTCTACTCTACTCTGCTATGCCCAGCTTAGCTCCCTGTTTCGAATATTCTCAGCCCTACTCTTATGTAATCTTCTCTAACATTGGGGAGCAAGGGGCGAGAACAGTGCTGAGAGCACTAGCCCGCACCCCGCCACCTACCCAATTCTCACCAAACTGACCAAGGTTCAAATCCCAGCGTCGACGGTTTCCCCATTTTGGTACTTCAGAGAACTGTCTCTTTCTAATTTCGTCCTGTGCGCGTGCATCCACATGCATATTAAGCATGCATAATTTATGAAAGGACAAAAGGCAAATTCCCTGGAGAACATCGCGTGGCCTGAATTAATAAAACAAACTATACAAATGCAAGCTAAATATAGCCTGTACAGAAGGCGCTTGGAGGCAATGGGCGCCTGCTACGCAACCTAAGCTGGACTGGGGTCTGTTTGAATCTACGTAACGTTATCCTGAATAAGCGTAGGGTAACAAATAACACATTACCGGAAAACGTAACGTTTTCAATATCTTCAAAGGTATAATAATATGTAGCAAAAATAAAGAAAATAAGTAATGATAACGATCACGATATTGATGATGATGATGATGATGATAGTAAAAGTAAAATCCAGTTAAAACAGAAGAGTAAGCTCAGATGATTAATTATAAGCTGCATGTTCAATGTTGGTTTCCCCCTCCTAATATAATTATGAGAAGTTTATATTTGTTAACTGGAAAGACGAACGTGTCGGTTTTTCACAATAACGGCCATTGACCACCACAAAAAATGCCATAACATACCCATAATGCTCTTTGTTTGTCACCCCAAAGTTTTGCAGAAGCATTGTTTTCAGTTTCTTTTGGGGCCATTTGAACTCCCAAGGGATTGAATCTAAGAGAAGAAATGGCTTTCCTCGGGAACAAAGAAAACTGTCCGTAATTAACGTTGGGTGTCCGTACAGTGGGGTTCTAGTCACATAAAATTTATTTTCCCTCAAAGGGCTACACTAGAATAACACTAAATCTAAATCTTTGTCGGGAAATGGGTTTATTCACTCGTGCAAATGACGTACCAGTTGTCCAAGTATTTGCCCTTAGCAAAGTTTTCATCGATACCGATTCCTGCAAGGTTCTCTCCCAAGTCAACATGTAGTCGATACCACTTTTTATCAGACTCAGGTCCGAATGTTTTTTAAAGCTCACACCTTATAGGCATTTGAACAACCACTACTTTTCAGAAACAGGTCTGAATCCAAACACTTGGGACCATATTCATATATGATAAACACGGATTTCGACGGTTTTAATACGCTGTCAAAAGTTATGAAACGTATTTTCTCATTAGCGTTAGGTTGGATTGATGTGAGATGCAGTACAAGAAGAAGTACAAGTAGACGCTGCAGTAACATGCTTAACGTCGTTTAGTTGGTTCCGTCAGTAAAAACTCTTTGCAATCTGCAGCGCCCTTCGTTTTTGTCGACACGTGCGCTCTCCACATCAAGCTAAACCATGCGACATTCATTTGAAAAAACTCAAGTTAAAATGTACCAGTTTTGTCTCTTAACAATTAATTACAAGTCTTTTAATTAACTGCAGACTCGCAGTGTTTTAGTCACTGAAGACTACCGGTAGCTTTTATCCTCAACGTGATATTTCCACCTTCAACCTTAATCCACTGTTTGAAGGGGCAAACTTCCGCATTAATTGTCTTCGGGATTTCCTTAATAAACAAAGGCTACGTATTTTGCATAGGCGGGAGATAGGCTAGACTGTTTCAAAACAGCTTCTTAGTTTGCAAAGATCAAAGTATTGCTTTTAACTTTGTTCAGAAATCGTGCAAGGCAAATTTTTTTGTATCTTGATGAAATGAGAAAGCAAACACGTTGGGCAAAAACACTTCCGCTTTGACCTACTAGCAATATGACGAGTCTTGCCAAAACACAACGCACAACGACCATCAAAAGAAAGAAAAGATTGAACCTTGGACAAAAATAAGAATCGAACAGAAAGCACTAAATCCTCTGGTTAAGTTCGTCTGCAAAACAGCGCTGAAATCCTTGTTCAGGGCCGCACCTGTGTACCATGATTTGAGTACGCGCTATGATTGGCCAGTAACCTACTGAAAAAAGCCATTGCTAATTTGTCAACCAGGTGGAAGAGTACTGAATCGAAACGCATTTCCGGTAATTCGTTCAGTCCGCTGAGGGCTCAGAACAAGGATCTCGGCTTTGCTTCACAGACGTTACTAACCGGATTAAGATTACGTCTGCGACGCAGGCTACATTATCTACTCCTATCTTTGATTTATATTGCGGTCTACTTAGGCTGTATGACCTTCATAAGTTCAGGCATAAGAAAGCAATACTGAATATTAAAATTTAAGAATATATTATGTAAGTAACGTATTACATATGTAAAAATAGAGCTATTATTTTTCATTGTTGTTAGTCTAACGATCATAGAGAACTGTTCAGTGCTATTTTTACCAAATGTCCAGTAAGGGCTGTGCATAGCCAGTGACCGGTGGTACCTGGCGCCTTAATCTTGCTCTTGGGCATAAAAATTTTTTTCCCTAAACATCATATTCTAGGCACCCTGAATTTCACAATCTTCACAGGCTCAAAGCACCGGGCCATCTTCAATTTTCATATCACAGCCATCACAGGCATTCAGATAATGTGAAAGGCGCAAAGAAAAGTGCGCGCCACTCCCCACGATCTGAACGACTACTGGAACAGGCTGAGGGAACAGCTTTGCCAGTAAGTTATAAATTTTTCCAACAAACAGCAGATTATCAATGATTTGGTGTACCGTTGGTTCTACAATTAAGATGATACATCGGCATCTTTCAGTTCATCGATTATCTCCTGCATGGTTGGTCTCGGCCCAGGATCTCTATGCAGGCATCGCCGTACCAGGCCGCGAAACACACCGTTCGTTACAACCACGACTTGTTCTTCACGCTTACTAGGATCTGGAAGTTCCCGGATGCACATTTCACAAAGAAGAACACCAAAGCTGTACACATCAACCTAAAAGCAATCATGATACATGACATTACTTATTAGTTGTGTACTGATTACAAAAGGAGTTAAGGTAACACGAGAGGGAGGAACTCGAGAATTCAAAATAGATGAATATCAATAAATGGATAAGAAAAGCGCAGAAAACAGAAGATCCTTAAAAGGCTTCATGGTACGTTCTTGGCTTAAATGTTTTGTTTCTAAAAATACTAATTAACTTTTGCTATCCCGTGACTGCTGTCTTTAGAGACAAGAAGGGATAAATTAAAGAATCCAATTACGTGGACCAAATCCATGAAGAAGATATGTATCAAAGAGTGAAAAAAGTGCAGAACAAGGTACAAAGACTCCTGACAAAGATATAGTCATTTCATATGTATTGTTTATGGAGTGGACATCACTTATCACTTCTGCCACTGTTAGCCTTTCTTGCTGTACAGTTTTAGTAAGTAAACAGTCTTGAATATTCACTTAAACTTACCTTGACTGTTTGGTTTGATGTAAGTGCTTCAGGTGCGCTGTAAATCATAGCTCCAGGAGCCACTGTCATGGTCTGCTGTATAAAATTAGCAGTGCCGTAATCAGACACTTTGGCTCTCCATTGGTCATCCTGTCGCCATAGCAACACATTCGCACTGCTGACGTCACGGTGAATGATAGGCTCTGGTTTCTTTCGATGAAGGTAGTTCAGGGCACGTGCTACATTCAGAGAAATGACGGCTATTTCTGTCTCGGAGAGTTGCCGCTGCTCCAACAAAGTGCGCAGACTTTTCTCCATCAACTCGGTCACAAACAGAGGAGTTCCCTCATCTTTCGTGGCGCCGATGAACTGTAGTAAGTGAGGATGGCGGCATTACGTTCCCTCATTGACAATTCCCCATCCTCCCCTCCCAAGGTATTTCTCTGTGATTTGAATTTCGTCCCGGGGAATAACCCAGTCACGTGTTTCTTGGTTCCGCAATTGATTTATTGTTTCCTGTGCTGTTGAAAGACTTAACTGTAGTTCAGAAACTTGTCCTCGGCAATTGGTCAACTGCTGTCCTATCTCCCTCAGTTGCCGCTGCAACTCCACCAGCTGCCTCTGGGAATTTTCTTCACGTTGTTGAAACTCCGTCAGCTGCCTCTGAGAATTTTCTTCACGTTGTTGAAACTCCCTCAGCTGCCTTTGAGAATTTTTTTCTCTTTCCTGAAGCTCTCTCAACAACCGCTGCATATTTTGTTCACGTTGTTGAAACTCCATCAGTTGCCTTTGAGAATTTTTTTCTCGTTCCTGAAGCTCTCTCAACAGCCGCTGCATATTTAGTTCATGTTGCTCAATATCCGTTAGCTGGCTTTGAGAGTCCTGATACCGTTCTTTAACCACTCTGAGTTTTCTTTGTAAATCCTGCTCGCGTTGCTGCATCTGCCGTTTCTGTCTCTGGAAGTTTTCCTCACGTCGCTGAAAATCCCTCCACTGACTTTCTATTTCTGAGGTTCGCCTTGGCGAATTTGCTTTGCGTAGATTTTGTTTTTTTTCTAAAAAGATAATTCATGATCAAATATAAAACAAGGCAATCATGAAAATCACCCAAGTAACATGGGCAACCCGATTAAGTGTCACCTAAAAAAGAAAAATTAAAAATTTTGACTTCAAAGAAAATTTTAAATCTACTGCGTTCCTCTCTTTAAACTGAGCGACACATAAGCTTAAGAGATACTGATGAAGAAGATGAAAATCAGAATTTCGTTTCGCTCCGATTGTCACTAAATAATTATGGCTTGCTTGTAAACTCACACAAAATATTGAAATGTGTGTCCAAGAATAGCCCCTTCTTTGAACGAGCTCTCATTTTTTCGTTCAGATGAACCTTAAATCAGTCGATTTGATATCAAAACGTTTCGACACCATCCAGTCCGAAATTGAAATCACGCTCGCATTTTTACTCTAACTGCTTATCCCATAGGACGTTGCATCTTTTACCGCACAGCGGAAACAGTTCTTACCAACTGCCAATCTTGAGAGACCTTCAGGAACGAGAAAAAAATTCTCAAAGGCAACTGATGGAGTTTCAACAACGTGAACAAAATATGCAGCGGTTGTTGAGAAAGCTTCAGGAAAGAGAAAAAAATTCCTAATTCCTAATTCTGTTAGTGACATGTCCTCTCCCCACTACTTTATCGGTCTTCCTCTCTCCTTTTCTCATCTATCTTTCCCTCCAAGATGATCTTTCCCAAGCCCTAATTTTTTTCCATTAACCAAAATACTTAAGCTTTTGTTTCTTTTAAAAAGGGTAACTTACGAGTTCAAAAAAACAATACACTAAATCTGGAGTGCAAAGACATCCGTGATGAGTTTTTAGAAAACCTGAATTTTTCCATATAAATTTTCTGTAATTTTGATACTGTGGAATTACAGAAAATGTATGGGAAAATCAAGCATCAAATATATGAATTCAGGAAGAATTAGCGGGCTTTGAATTCCAATACAAATCTTTGACTTTCCCTCCATCTTGCCCTGATTACCTATGATGCAACTATGAGCGTGAACTCCTCTATACGAGCCCACATCGCTGAGGTCTGTCTTTGGTAACGTCATTGTATATTAAACTTTTGTAAGTGCATTTTCTGTTCTGCACGATGAGGACTAAGGATGTGCTGCGAGATTTGCCATTGCTATTAAATTTGCATTTGCATGTCAGCATTTGTGATTTGCTCTTTTAATAGTAATAAGCTTATGTGTTACATTAAGAGCACTATTTCAGTGAAAACTCTCCTAATATGTGTAATAAACAGCTCACGTCTTAGAAAGTGCTTTGTACAAGGTCATATTCACGAGTTGTTTGTGTCAAAAGCCCTCACTCGCTCGTATCTCGCTCGTTCGGGTTTTGACACAAACAAGCTCGTGAATATAACCCCGTACGAAGCACTTTCTATGACGTAAACTACATTTTTGATAAGAAACCTACTGAGGACGATTCAGGATCTGAGGGGAAATTTTGGCGGCGGAACCGCCAGTGCGCGAGAAAAATGAGGCGTGGAAGCAATTTTCATCAATCGATTTGTGAATTACAGACTAATGCAGTTGACTCAAAGCTTTCATTTAGTCTTAAATATGATCTGATTTTTTTTTACTCCAAATCACTAGAATAGGGGCCGGCCTGATATCATGCTCTTCTTTTTTGCTTTAAAAAAGAAGATCGATGTTGTTCTAGTAGTCTACCGCTCTTGACACTGTTAACAGCGACAATGTTTTGACGCGAAGATTCCCGGTCGACAAAATTTATAAGCGTTAATATTGTGTCTTGTTATATAACAATTATTCACCGAAGTGGAGGTGGCTAGTAGTGAGTATTTAACGAGGCCGCGAAGCGGCGAGGTAAATTTCCTCTACTAGCCACCGACACTGAGTTGAATAATTGTTTTAGTATATACTAAAACAGTGAGATAATTGAGGACAAAAATGATGATTTTTAACTCATTTACTGTTGCCAACGATTACAATTTGGGCGCACGATGACCGAACGGTCGCGGTCATCGCTTTTTCTTAGCGACAAATAAAACTTTTGAAGGCGTTTGTATAGCTCTTGCGGGGAAGTTTCTTCAAAAGGAGTTGTGAATTCTTTTTGTATTTAAAATCATTCTGTAAAAAAGATTATTAAATTTAGTTTTAAGCTTATTTATGAAAAAGGCAACTAAATTAAGTAGCGCAAGACTTAAGCTTAATTTGCATTTGTAAACAAAAAACTTTTTCACCGGTTTTATCGATAAATTTAAGTAAAAAAGACAAAGATTTACCTGTTAAAACTTCCAAACCGAACTTCGTCACCTTTTTCATTTATTTTGGGAATAGCTTGCATGATTAGTTGTGAAATTTCTTAGTTTGTTACGGCAGCAAACCGGGAAGACATTTTGCTCGCAACTTACGCAAGTTTGGCGTCGCTCGCTCGGAGGAACTGGAGGTGAATCAGTGAATAGTGAAGGATATTCGCTGATTGAGTAGCCAATCAGAGCGCGCGAAAAACACTATCCACTGTTTTAGTATATACTAAATATGGATATCTCACTAATCAATTATAAATATTTAAGCCCAGCTATCCACACAAATATACGGGTTTAACCGTACGCTTCTCAATTCAATAACACCAAACTAACTACTCTAGCCATAAGCTTGAGCTACCTGTTTTTATAAACCTTCATAAATACAGTAAGTTTAACCCGTATTCGTCTTGTTATTTAAAGACTAAAACCAAAACAAAAAAGATCTGCCTGTTTCCATACATTTGTACAGAGGTTCAACCATGTACCTCTTTATTCCAAAACCAAAACTTAGACAAAATTTTGGAAATTACTTTGAACACTCTCACCTTTGATTGGGACGGGCATCTTTTCAATAAAAAGCTGAAGCTCATTTGGATCAGCATCTTTTAGTTGAACAGTTTGTCCTTCGTGACCCCACCAGTGTTTTAGCTCTTTAATTGTAACTGTATCCTTGGTGACCTTCATTGTAGTTTCAGGCATAATTACAAACTGAAGAAAGTAAGGAGAGGTAGTATTGGATTACTTCCTTGAAATACGTACTGTAGTCGATTAATAGAGATAAATCAATACATTTAGAGGTCAATTAACTGCATATTACACCGATATCCGGCAGTATAATCGTCATCCGCGATCAAAATTCACCTAAAGTGTTGCGCAAAGTACAGCACAGCTTCCTTAGTTTCCTCAACAACATGGCTTAATTACAGTACAGAGTAACCGTTGAATGTTAATCGTTAACAAACATTGCGCAATTTTTACAAACCTCTATAAAAAGCGGACACTTGGGAAGGTCCCGAAGGTGTCCGCTTAATACCACGGGGGGGGGGGGGGGGGGTGGGTACTTGGCTAAATTTTTGCTGGATATGGCCTCTCAGAGCCCTTACCCCATTATAGTCTATTCTGTGACCAATTATAGAAAATGTGCCACCCCATTCGAGTAACTCTATTGAAATTTCGACCCCTCTAAAGTCAGTCCAGTTGTGAAAATGCGACCCCATCCAGCGGCACATTCCTATTAGCCTCTTATAAGGAAGTAACCCTTCCCTCCCGGGGCTTACCTCCTCACGGAACTTTATGATAAAGTAACACAATCTTCCAAATTATAAATAGCAATCACATGATTTATACGATAACATAACGCTGTTTTTATATCTCATAGCAACCTTATTTTCGCCTTTTTGCCAGTTGTTGTAATCTAACGGTCAATCGTTGATATTACCCGATGAGTGTGGTCATCTTTTGGCCACACGAAACAGAGCTGTAGTAATAAAACGATGCACTACCTCTGAAGTCTTGAACCAGTTTATTATAATTGTATTGTTAAATTATATATTTAAAACCCTTTCACTCCTAGAGTCATGGATCTATAAAATTTAGTTCTAACTCTTGAGCCCCTGGACGGAACCCCTCTATCAGTACTCTCACGATGGCACCATTTGTTTTCAGTTCTGGACGAAATGAAATTTCGACTTCTCTGTTGATAACGTTTTGATTTTGCTGATTTTGTCAGTGCAATCTCGGAAGTGAAAGAGGAAAAACATCAATAACTCACATACCATCTCGTCATGCCCCGCTATCCTACTGGCATATAAAATGCGGCAATCGTTGAACATCGCACGAAACCAAAGTTGTAGCTCTCCTTCTCCATCCTTCTTACCGCGCAATGAGACGGTACCAAGTACAACACAAAGCTGTGTATAGCCCAACTGACTGACCCAACTGAGCCAATCCATTTTGTTTATTGGAAGTGCACCTCGTCCCCAGGCTCTCATCCTACTGAAAATCGCAGCCGAGGCAAGGACGGTATGGACTGGATTTGTGCGCTGAGGCGTTTTTCATTTTATTTCGTTCATTTGTTTTTATTTACCATTTTGTGAAAACTCAGACTAGATCAACAAAATGCACATTCAAAGTGACTTTTTTCCTGCATGTGTTTAAAATGCTTCGCGCTCGAGCAAAGTTTACATATTAGTTGACATAGCACCGCCTACTCTGCATATTTCAAACACTGAGAACTTTTTAAATTAAACTTTAAAAGACATTGGTCCAAGACACGTAAAATGGGTTTATAGAAATCATACTCCAAAGAAACTCTGTGACTGAAAACCGATCAGATACGAAAAAGCTGCTGCAGCCCACAGGTTTGAAGAATGATCTAGGACGGGGAATTTACCCGCCAACCACAGTTTGTCTTTCATTTCTAAAACACGTGATGTCAAGTCTGGGGTCAGTGATCCTCTTAAACCTGTCAGACCAGGTTTACTTTTTGCAGGTATTCTCTTTTGTAGTTTGCTCGTTTCGCTTAAGTCACCGTTAAAATGGTCTCCGGTGCAAGCGAAAGAAAAAATACCGGGTAAATATCCTCGTGTGAAGCTTACACTGTGTCAGGGAAGGATGGAGAGGGATTAGAAAAAAAAACAAAAACATTTTATACAGGCTGAATTGCCTGAAAAATTCAAGCAAAAAAAGAAGAAATAGAAGAAGAAAAACACCGTCCAGAGAAACTTTTCCCCTTTTAGTTGGCCATTAAAAGTAAAATACATTCCTTAGCAAGACAAACTGATCAATCTGAGAAAGCCACGTGTCCAACTCACCCAAATGGGAAAGTGAGGGATTTCAGAGGACTTTCAGAGGATCTGCCAGGAGACCAGCCACTGTATGGTTTTATTCGACCCCTTACCATTCTCAAACATTCTTTTTATTTTTAGCATCGAAGCACAAAATATTGTCGTTCAGTCCTGAACACCTTGAGTGATGCCACAAACTACAAGTTTACTCCGCTACGAGGCGATAACCATACATCCCCTTCCCTCTAGTTATTTCAAGTTTTTTCCTTTTGTCTTTTAAAACGTGCTTTTTCCTTGCTTGTGTTGTCTTTAATGATACGAAGCTTGTGTGTTTCACACAGGGTATTATTTTTTTTAATGATTTGAATATTTGATAGTTTCCCTCAAAGTAGAATTACGCAGAATACATATAAAAAGTCAATTGCACTTTCATACCAGCCATATATAAGGCGAGAATTTACCCACGGAAAAAATATTAATGAAAATTGACCTTAACATCAATTTATTCAATTCCCAGAAAGCCGGAAATTGCGATTCTGAGAATTTAGTTTTTCACATTTTTCTACACATGCAGGAGCATGCCTAGCGAATCCCCAAAAAAGACAAATAGAAATTAATCAGAATATGTTGATTTTCCGCCAACTGAATAAACTGAAAAAAAGATTGCCACAATTATTTTGGTTAACATCTTTACTCTTAACATATGGTGTTCTTTATTCTCAGTATTTAAAGAGTAGAATTGAACCAATTCAGCGGTTGTTTTAACTGTAAATTTTGCAAAGCCAAGAAAAGAAAATGTCGAAACTTGTAAAAATTGTCTCTTGTATCTAAAGAATTCTCTCCTTTTTTTAATACAGGCATCACAAAACAATTGCAAAATTTTATAAATTTCGTTTTCGTTTCTAAGGCCTGAACAAAAGATTTGGATCGACTGTAGAACAATAAACAGCTATAAACTAAGACTATTTTCCTCCAACTAGAGTCTTCACCGTCATTATCGAGTCAAATAATTTTAAATTATCTCGTTTCCCAAAGTGCGTGCTGTTGCGAACTCAAGCCTCATTGTTCTCCCGAAAATCAAATTAAGACGCATTTAGTACAACGTAATGGCAAGTATAGACCGGTAAACGCATTTGTATTGCAAATCCGTGTCATAAGAAAATGATTATAGTCTCGCTCGCATACGGCCTGAGGTTCTCCCAAAGTCCCATAAATTACTGTAACAACGTTACAGTAAATTGTATAGGACTCTCCAGGATACTTACAGTTCAGGCGATTTGTGTCCCTCCACTGGAAATTAAAATTACTCAATTTCCTGGTGGATTCCGTCTAAAACTCAGTTCTTAGTTGATAAACTATGCTATCCTTAAGGTAATCCTTTCTTGTCTAAATGGTCTACTTTATTTGGGGCTGTAATGGAGTCTCGTATTAAAAACTCGACTCTTCGAAGGAGAAGCACAAATTTGATGTCAAATCGCATTCACTTTCTCATATTGGATGAAATGCTGTACTGGGCAACACAAAAAGGGTACTATGATACACATATTGACCTTTACAGGTATCGAGGGGCGGGAGGTTATATTGATAGAACTATGCTGCCTTAAATTATTCAAAGGGACACACAGTTTGTTCGACATTTTCGGATGATCAAAATATCCAAGTAAAATCGCAGCGATACACTTGAGGAGTCCACGGTGACGCAATATATCCAGGGGTGAGCTAACAGAACCCTATACACTGTATTTTTGATTAACTGAAGGCTAACTGCACTTCTTTTGTGTTCTACTATACTCTACACTACTCTGCTCAGCTCAGCTTAGCTCTCTGTTTTGAATATTGTCAGCCCTACTCTTATGTAATCTTCTCTTCCCGGGCAGTGATGTGATCACTCCTCTCTCACCAATGTGACCCGGGTTCAAATCCCGGCGTCGACGCCATATGTGAGTTACGTTTGTTATTGGTTCTCTCCTTTGCTTCGAGAGGTTTTTCTATGCATCCACGTGCATAATTATGCATAACTTATGAAAGGACAAAAGGGAAATTCCCTGGAGAACATCACGTGGTCTGAATTAATAAAACAAACCATACAAATGCAAGCTAAATACAGCCTGTACAGAAGGCGCTTAGAGGCAATGGGCGCCTGCTACGCAACCTAAGCTGGACTACGTAACGTTATCCTGAATCTCCGTAACGTTATCCTGAATAAGCGTGAATTAACAAATATAACACATTAGGGAAAACGTAACGTTTTCAATCTCTTCAAAGGTATAATAATATGTAGCAAAAATAAAGCAAATAAGTAATGATAACGATCACGATATTGATGATGATGACGATAGTAAAAGTAGAATCCAGTTAAAACAGAAGAGTAAGCTCAGATGATTAAGCTGCATGTTCAATGTTGGTTTCTCCCTCTTAATATAATTATGAGAAATTTATATTTTTTGACTGAAAAGACGAACGTGTCGGTTTTTCACAATAACGACTATTGACCACCGCAGAAAATGCCATAACATACCCATAATGCTCTTTGTTTGTCACCCCAAAGTTTTGCAGAAGCATTGTTTTCAGTTTCTTTTGGGGCCATTTGAACTCCCAAGGGATTTAATCTAAGAGAGGAAATGGCTTTCCCCGGGAACAAAGAAAACTGTTCGTAATTAACGCTGGGTGTCGGTACAGCGGCGTCCGAGTGGCATAAAATTTATTTTACCTTTAAAGGCTTCTCTACAATTACACTTAATCGCAAAGTAAAGGAAGGTCATGTAGAACCTTCATGTGTACTTACCATTCTCGTCGACATCGTCGCACTCATAACCGAACTCGAAAGACTTCTTAAAAATCTGTTGATGAGTATACACAGGACAAATTGGTACAATGACGTCATCTTTGTTGTGTCCGATGGGTAAATTGTAGATTGAAAGAACCTAAGCGTTCTTGTTGAACTTGCGAAGCCATTTCTCATAAATACGATCCACAAAGAAATGATGAAGAGGAAAGATTAGGTCTATTGACGCAGAAGATACTTCCCCCATGACTCCATCCAAGACTATGTGAACCTGGTTATATCAAAAGGTGTGGACATTTGGCAAACGATAAGCGGTCTTTGTACTGGTGTAGCCTTTTAGGATACTTTTAGAATTGCAGCTTGACTCTTTGCCGTAGGGTGGCAGGTCAAAAGTTTCAAACCGGAGAGCAAATTAATGTTGACTTCTTCTTTGGTTGGAAATGTCATTGTATATCTCTGTTTTCTTACTTTTTCTTCCTTTTCCTTCTCAGTGCGTGATCCCTTCCAAAACAGGTTTCTTGTTCGTTGCGTGGTCACACATATTTGTCGGGAAATGGGTTTGTTCACTGGTGCAAATGACGTACCAGTTGTCAAAGTATTTGCCCTTCACAGTTCCACCAGCTTGGTTCGTTACACCAAGAAGCTCTTCAAAACAAATAGATGGCTCACATTGTGTTTCATACTTTCCCAGTAAGAGATAGCAAATAAGTTTTCATCGTTACCGACTCCTGCAAGGTTCCCTCCCAAGTCAACATGTACAGTCGATACCATTATTTATCAGACACAGGTCCGAATGTTTTTTAAGGCTCACTCCTTATAGGCATTTGAACAACCACTAATTATTTTCAGAAATAGGCCTGAATCGAAACACTTGGAACCATATTTACAAATGACAAACACGGTTTCAGACGCTGTCAAAAGTTATTTTCTCATTAGCATTAGGTTGGATTGATGTGAGATACAGTACAAGAAGAAGTACAAGTAGACGCTGCCGCAACATGCTTAACATCGTTTAGTTGGTTCTGTCAGTAAAAACTCTTTGCAATCTTCAGCGCCCTTCGTTTTTGTCGACGCATGCGCTCTCCACATCAAGCTAAACCAAGCGACATTCATTTGAAAAAACTCGAGTTAAAATGTACCAGTTTTGTCTCTTAACAATTAATTACAAGTCTTTTAATTAAATGCAGACTCGCAGTGTTTTAGTCACTGAAGACTGAAGACTACCGGTAGCTTTTATCCTCACCGTGATATTTCCACCTCCGAACTTAATCCACTGTAGGACCACACAATTCTTAGAAACGGGTAAACTTCCGCATTAATTGTCTTCGGGATTTCCTTACCAGACAAAGGCTACGTATTTTGCATACGCTGGAGATAGGCTGGACTGTTTCAAAACAACTTCTTAGTTTGCCAAGATCAATGTATTACTTTTAACTACGTTCAGAAATTGTACAAGGCAATTTTTTTCTGTCTTGATGAAATGAGAAATAAAAACACGTTGGGCAAAACCACACTTCCTCTTTTACCTACTAGCAATATGCCGAGTCTTGCCAAAGTAAGAAAAAAAAACAACGCACAACGGCCATCAAAAGAAAGAAAAGATTGAACCTTAGGCTAAAGTAAGAATCGAACAGAAAGCACTGTCGAGTTTACAAAACTGCGTTCATGTTTACATTCATAACCGTCATGATCGTTCTTTTCGACCACTGCTTTCTGTGTATCGGCAGATGTCTTACAAACATTTACACTAATTCAGGCTATACATGTATATGATTCATGTCAGTGGAGTATAACTGGCATCGAATTTGCACACAATATTCTCACGTATAAAAGTCTTTTTCGTGATTTCTCATACTCTCGAAGGCCTTGAAGGGAAGCATTTCACTCTAATGATTCCAAGAGCCAAAACAGGGTAACATACTTCTTTTTAAATAAAACTTGACCCTTTTAGTCAAATCTAAAACCATACTGCATTGTTTTGAACAAACAAGATTAAATTTACCTTTGCCTTTATAAACTGCACTGTGCACGTGGTTGGATTGAAGCGTCTATGCTCCTCGCTCTAGGTCTAGGTGTTCGATGTGTTTAGCAGCTCTGCGGAGCTGTATACGATGATCTCTACGATGTCATTCCTATCAGAATTACTGGCGTAAATAAATGCATTGTGGTCTCGAGACAAGACACTCCCTCATCATAACAGTCTCAAAAAGAGACAAATCGCCTCTACCTCGCCTTCAAAAGCTGCTATAGTTGTATACTTATTAAATGTCCTGTAAGACTTGCAAAAAGCAAGATAATCTTCTCGTTTCTTTTAAAATATTTTCTACTTTAAGTGTACGACCTATACTTACTGTATACTTAATACGTAATTTGGGTAAAATCCTATTCTATAAGTCGACTTACCCGTTGAATAGAAAACTCTAATAGTACATCAAATATAAGCGACACATCTACTCGTTTCTTTAATTAATGTTGTCTATTGTACGTGGATGACTTACTTTATAAGTAAGTAACATCTGAATTGATGTGTAATCGATTTTTCAAATAACCCATTGCCGCATAGGAAACTCTAACTGATAACAATTGCTTACTATAACCAGCAGATTTAATCGTAAACGCTCAAACGTTTCAAAAGCCATCATATACTTGTGTCTTCACTCAATATTGTATATTTAACATGGCCTAGTTCATTTGTATGACCTACTCATCAGTAGGTGACCTATTCAGCTACACACGGATTCAGTGTTATATCCTAATTGCCTTTTCATAAGCGATATATCCACGAGTATCTTCAGTCAATTCAGTCGGCTATGTTTTTTTTCCACGTCCATATTGATCTATAACCTCCTTCGTAAGTATGCAACATAGGAATTAAGGAACGAATCCCCCTTTATGAGTAAGTCACCTATTGCCAGTATAGGAAACTCTACATACAAATGTCAGCCGTTATTGCTAATTACTATTGGACGTATTTAATTGTATGTCTTAAAACTTGTCACAAGCGACATATCTTCTGGTACCTTCAGTCAAGTTAATCTATTTTACGTCTACAACCTACTTCATAAGTAAGTAACATTGGAATTAAACTAAACCCTGTTTTATGAGTAAGTTAAGTCAAATATAAATGTTTTCTTTGCGTCTACCGTAACTTCTGGCTACTGCGCCATATCAACAGCCTGCGCCACAGACTGACCTAAATCCTCTGGTTACGTTCGTCTGCAAAACAGCGCTGAAACCCTTGTTCCGGGCCCCACCTGTGTACCAGGATTTGAGCACGCGCGCTATGATTGGCCAGTAACGTTGTCAAAAAAAGCCATTGCTAATTTGTCAATCAGATGGAAGAGAAAATCGAAACGCATTTCCGGTGACTGTTTCGTTCAGTCCGTTGAGGGCTCAGAACAAGGCTGTTACTACTAAATTATAACTCGGGTTAAAGCACCTATCTTCAATTTATATTGCGGTCTACTTCGTGTGTATTACCTTCATAAGAAAGTAATATCGGAATAAATGTAAATATATATTTTGTAAGTAACGTATTGCATATGTAAAAATAAAGCTATTATTTTTCATTTTTGTTACTCTAACGACCATGCAGACACTTAATTCATATTAGAGAATCCAGCCATACTAAATCGTCAAGCAGAAACTGCCGCTATTTTAACCAGTAAATGTCCAGTCAGGGCCGGTAGTGCCTGGCGCCTAAATCTTGCCCTTGGGCATAAAGGAAGTTTTTTTTTTCAAATAAATCAAATCCTGGGCGCCCGGGATTTCACAATCATCCCAGGTTCAGAGCACCGGGCCTTCTTCAGTTTACAGAGCACAGGCATTCAGATAGTGGGGAGACGCAAAGAAAAGCGCGCGCCACTCTCCACGATCTGAACGACTGGAACATGCTAAGGGCACACATTGCCAGGAATTATTAATGATATGGTGTAGCGTTGGTTCTACAATTAAGATGATACATTGGCATCTTTCAGTTCATCGATTATTCCCTGCATAGTTGGTCTCGTCCCAGGCTCTCTCTGCAGGCATCGCCGTACCAGGCCACGAAACACACCGTTCGTTACAAGCACGACTTGTTCTTCTCGCCTTGTAGGATCTGGCAGTTCCCGGATGCACATTTCACAGAGAAGAGCACCAAAGCTGTAGACATCAACCTAAAAACAATCATAATACATGACTTTATGCCAGAATATTCTTTATTTACATTACTTGTTAGTGGTATACTGATTACAAAAAGAGTTAAAGTAACACCAGAGGGAGAATCTCGAGAATTCAAACCAAATAGATGATTATCGATAAGTGGATAAGAGAAGCCTAGAAAAGAGAAGATCCTTAAAAGGCATCATGGTAAGTTCTTGGCTTTATTGTTTTGTTCCTAAAAATAATAACTTTTGCCATCCTTTAACTGTTGTCTTTAGAGAAAAGAAGGGATAAATTAACAAATCCAGTTACGTGGACAAAATGCATGAAAAAGAACATAAAAGAGTGAAAAAGGTGCAGAACAAGGTGCAAAGACTCCTGACAAAGATATGGTCATTTCAGTTCAAAAATGTTGTATTGTTTGTGGAGTGACAAGAAGGCGAGTTTGGGCGAAAGGACAAGGGTCACTTTCACTTCCGGCACTATAGCATTGCTGTACAATTTTAGTAAGTCAAAAGTCTTGAATGCTCACTTATACTTACCTTGACTGTTTGGTTTGATGTAAGTGCTTCAGGTGCGCTGTAAATCATAGCTCCAGGAGCCACTGTCATGGTCTGCTGTAGAAAATTAGCAGTGCCATAATCTGACACTTTGGCCCTCCATTGGTCACCCTGTCGCCATAGCAACACATTAGCACTGCTCACATCCCGGTGAATGATGGGTTCTGGTTTCTTCTGGTGAAGATAGTTCAGTGCGCGGGCTACATCCAAAGAAATGGTGCGTATTTCTATTTCGGACAATTGCCGCTGTTCTAAAAGAGTCCGCAAACTTTTCTCCATCAACTCGGTGACAAACAGAGGACTTCCCTCGTCAACTGTGGCGCCGATAAACTGAAGCAAGTGAGGATGGCGACACTTGGATGCAATATTCATTTCTCTCTCAAAAAGACGTATGTTATGAGGGGAGAGAATCAACTCGTGGATTTCTTTCACTGCTACAGTACAGCCACAAAACGTTCCCTCATTGACACTTCCCCATCCTCCCCTCCCAAGGCATTTCTCTGTGATTTGAATTTCGTCCCGGGGAATAACCCAGTCACGTGTTCCCTGGTTACGCAATTGATTTATTCTTTGCTGTGCCGTTGAAAGACTTAACTGTAGTTCAGAAACTTGTCCTCGGTAATTGGTCAACTGTTGTCCTATCTCCCTCAGTTGCCGCTGCAACTCCCTCAGCTGCCGCTGAGAATTTTCTTCACGCTGTTGAGACTCCGTCAACTGCCTCTGAGAATTTTCTTCACGTTGTTGAAACTCCGTCAGCTGCCTCTGAGAATCTTCTTCACGTTGTTGAAACTCCGTCAACTGCCTCTGAGAATTTTCTTCACGCTGTTGAAACTCCGTCAACTGCCTTTGAGAATTTTGTTCTCGTTCCTGAAGCTCTCTTAACAGTCGCTGCATATTTTGTTCACGTTGCTGAAACTCCGTTAGCTGGCTTTGAGAATTTTGTTCTCGTTCCTGAAGCTCTCTCAACAGCCGCTGTATATTTTGTTCACGTTGCTGAATCTCCGTTAGCTGCCTTTGAGAGTACTGATCCCGTTCTTGAACCATTCTAAGCTGCCTTTGTAAATTCTGTTCGCGTTCCTGCATCTCCCGTAACTGTCTCTGGAAGTTTTCTTCACGTTGCTGAAAATCCCTCAACCGTCTTTCTAATTCTGAGGTTCGGCCTGGCGAGTTTGCTTCGCGTAGATCTTGCATTTTTCTGAAAAGATAATTTATGATCAAAAACAAAACAAGGCAATCAAAATCACCCAAGTAACATGGGTGAAATGATTAAGTGTCACCCAAAAAAGAAAAATTAAAAACTTTGACTGTATAGAGAATTTTAAACGCACTGCATTTAAAACAATGTTGGACTGGTCGTTATAGTCGGCGGGGGGGGGGGGGGGGGGGGGGGGGGGTACAAAGAGACGAAGTTTATGGCGCAAAATGAAACGTTAACGAGAAATGTAACGACATGTGAAGCAAAATGTAACATTAAATCGTACTGTAACAACTTTAACAAAACTGCAATACCTTTCTATCGCAAAATGTAACTCTAATCAGTGTAAAAACTTTATACTGATGGCATATGTGACATTAGTATATACACACTCAGTGATCTTGGTGATTTAAGCAATCTGATTGGTTCTCTATCTCGGACTATTCAACAATATTCACCTCCTAGCGAGTGGAAATGTGTGAGCACGGTGTTTTCCCATATTTTTAGAGAACGATCTTTTAAAAGTCAACAAAATCCTAGCGTTGAATTTTTTTATGGCAAGAAAAGACTTGAAAGGATTCAAAACGGCGTTTTTCCATTTACTGTAGCCGAGTTTTGTGCTCGATGGATTGTTTACAACTCCCGTTTATTCGCGTAGAAGAAGCCGTTTCGTGAACTTAGCTGCAGCGTTTCCTAACAAGAAAATTTGGCCCAAAAATGGAAGTTTCAGACAAACACATTTGAAAGCGAATGTTTGCAAAAATTCTAAATTTCTAGTAAATAGGAAAAAAAAAAAAGGTACCGGAAGATGACGTCTTACCTCGAACAACCGAGCCGCCATTTTTGTCAGCACTTCATGCGAAGGACGACACAACATAGCCTTTTGGCTAGAAACTAGGCGAGTCAACGGAAAACAACAAAGCTCTGCTTTTCTTCCCGGTAAGGAAAGAATTCAACTTTAAAAGGATCCATTTACGCTGTTGTTTGCGAAGTGATAAACTTGTGAATTGCAATGTTTGAAAATTCTGCAAAGATCTATGTTTAAACTCTCGTGTGATTTAATCCTTCAATTGTTCAATCGATGGATAGCAATATCCACGGGATAAATCTCTTTCCAGTGTAATATATAGATTTAGCCAGGGCTAAAAGCGAAGCTCTGGTTAATAATACTTGCAAACAAAAAAAATTAAATCGTGTAATGCTAAACGGGGAGGGCAATGAAAATGGCATCAAGATCAATAGACCTAATTAGCAAAATAACAAATTGCACGTGCAGCACACTTTTTTTTTCTAATTAGCAAAAACAAATTTACACGTGCAGCACGCTTTTTGTCTTTCTTTGCCGTTGTTTTGCATAACTACAACGCTGTTTTGTAGGACTAAAACGTCAAACTTCCTAGTTACACATTATTTTTATGGAGGAATTGTCGTATGTGCTTACCCAATATTTTGTCTCCTGTGTTCATGTTCGCCTTTATTTTTCACTGCGGCACATTTTCACTTTGCTGGCCGCTAGCGTTTCTCATCGTCTCACAGCCGCTTTGAATTTTCATGTTTTTCTTCCTACAAAATTCGTCTCTTTTGTTTTCAATCACTCGCTCTAGCTCTTTCTCTGTTATCCACGTGAGTGTAAACATCAAAAATAACGTCGAAAAAGACACGACTTTGTTATTGTTTTTTCTTTCTAAAAGTCCGGGCGGCCATGCGATTTCTTTCCGTTGCATTTGGGTTGCCATACCTGTTGATTGAATTATTTGATATTCGTATGCCTGTGGTGCGGACGGACGGTCGGGCGGACGGGCGGTCGGTGTACGGTCACGTGATTACCAAATTTTCTCGGATTTTATATGGTTTACCACATTTTTTTACCCATGGTGCTCCGCTATAACGCAATTGGGCTGATCTTTCTGGTCAGCAGTAGGAATCCCCTCCTTCCAAACTATACTTATCATCCGGTGGATAGCGCTATCTAACATTTCGACACCTGGAGCCATTTTTTCAGTGTATTTTGTTTACCCACGGAGCACCTGGGAGTTGTTAAGACCTCGTTGAAACATGTCCGTGCTTTCCAGATCGAATTGGAATTTGAAAATGTTGGTTTTAGAGAGGGAAAACCGGAGAACCCGGAGTAAAACCACTCGGAGCACGGGAGAAAACCAACTTGCCTAGTCCCTGTACGGCGTTCTCCCAGTCCCTCTCGGTCAATTCGTTTCGGTGACGTATCCGAGGCGAACGGGCGGGAAACGCCTAGACAAAAACAGAAAGCGCATGCGTGCGTTGCTTTTTGAAATTCAAAGATGACATTTGTTGTAAACAATAGGAGATTTTGGTTAACAACCCTTGTGGATATTTGCGGGATCGACTTTTGCCGACCGGCTTTTAAAAGTCATCAGAATGTTATTCATAGTCCTACGAAGATTGATACTGCTCCTTCAATCTCATCATTCCAACTGAGCTATCGGAGTTTTTCAAAGTAAAAACAATATTGTCCCGTGTGCTGTAACCTTGGACCTCAAATCTTGAATAATCAGAAAAACCATGCTTTCAAATAAAAGTCATTAGCTGCGTATCAAAAAGTGCCCAGAAAATGAATCTAAAAGTAAAAATCCTATAAATCACAGAAGTGATGCGTCTATTAATGTGAGAAGCATTAAATTCAACTCGCATGCGTTGTCTCATGATCTTGTTTTGACTAATGTTAATGAATGAAAAAACACACAACAATAGACAGAGAAATTAATCTCGTAAAATTTTTAGTCAAAGGCCTATAAATTAATCCTTAAAAGCAATTCGCGTAACACAAATTTAATGGCTCGTGGATCCGTTCACGCAAGTAAAATCGACTGAGCACATGGCAAAAATTATTCAACACAAATCTCAAATCAGGACGCTCAAGCCGATCTCAAAATGTATACAACGTCTAAGGTTAAATATTCACAAATACGTAATTTTTAAAACCAAGTCAAGACTTTGTTTTTCTTTAACAGTGGTGTAACAACCAACTCTTTCCAAATGTCAGGAAAAAATCCTGATTCAAGCGACAAGTTTATCGTAGTTAATAATATCGGAAGTAACTCATCAAGGCAATCTTTCAAGATATTAGTGGGAACAGGATCAAGTAAACAAGATTTTGTCGGCGGTCTGAGCACAAGTTTTCTTAAAGAGTCCATGTCACACGTCGAAAAGCAGTAACGGACGAAGAACAATGGGAAGAATGGCGGTTAACAGTGCTACACAAATTCTCAGTTGCATCGAGGCTAACACGCAGATCCGATATTTTCTTAATAAAGAACGACCCCAAGTCATTAGCCAAGGCTAACTTATCGCCGGATGTGGAAAAGGCGTATCTCCTGTCTGATTTAACAGAAATGTTGCTGACAAATCTGTGTAAAATTCA
>OZ037776.1:25455200-25462700 GCA_964035525.1 Porites cylindrica | reverse complement strand
CATTCACGAAGACAAGTAAAAAGTGTCTCCGAAAATCCTTGTTTATGTTTTAAGCCGGCTTCCCGGCGTTTGCTTTTTTCAAAGATGAACTCGAGACAAGAAAATCGCTCAAAGCTTTCTTTTACAGCCAGAATTATAACTAAACATTCTTTGGAACGTTTTTTTTCTATTTGCAGTGAGAAAATGTCTAAAGGCTTTTTAAAGTTCTGTAAGCTTATAATCAAACCTGATACTCGGTCACATCGATCATTGTCTCAAATCTTACAAACGTGCATAAACTAAATAGGCGCATAAACTACGCCCGACTTCATTAAATTAGATATAAAAAACAAACATCAAATACAATAATTACTCAGGCTTAACATTCGAGATGCTCTGAAAACTATCAAGTAAGTCCAGAATCGCTTCAGACTTTTCAACCCTCTTACGCATCAAGCAAGGTGAAAAACGAAAACCATGCCATCCGAAATCGGATTTCCGACTTTGACAAGCGACGTATTTCTCAACCAAAAATCCAATAAACAAACTAGCTATGAATAACAGAAGACTCTTGATAGCAGCAGAATTTCATTTTGTACATTCAGCGGAGAAAGACAGTTAAAAACATCACAAGTTGACACAAAACTCTGTCAGCTTCAGCTGTCAAAGTAAACAAGTTTCAAGATGCTGCATAAATTTTCCACATAAACTCACCTGTCAAATTTTGACCAATCAGAGCATAAAGATTGGACGTAGAGCGTGACCAACGCGTGACCTTGTTGAGAAAAGTCAAAAGCAACTGGCATGTCTTCCCTGCCTGTAAAAACTGGCTGAATTTTAGCTTCCGAGGTCAGTTTGAAATCAAAATCTTAATTGTGCGACATATATAAAACACAACATATTTCATATGAATTAAAAAAAATTAAACTTGAGCCTGCGATCATTTGAAAACTAGTAACTTGTCAGCGGATGACTTTTAAAAGATACTCGACCTCGATGGGTCTACACCTGAGCCCGCGATACCGTCAGGTGATACTGGTCAGCGGATACCCTGTTTTGACAACTGTCAATTGATCACAACATTGATGTACAATATGTGTGCAATATCAGTCTTCCTGTGCTACCAAACTAGCTAGAAAGTGTGAGATTGAACATTGGTGTTCCTGTGGTGCGGACGGACGGGCGGGATGTGGGCGGTGTACGGTCACGTGATTACCAAATTTTCTCGGATGGGTAGATTTACTTACTCATGGTGCTCCGCAGGCGCGCTTCGCGCGCCAGAGCTCCGCTATTAAAAAATATAATTATATCAGTATAATTATATATGTATATAAACTAGCCCAAGACTATGTAAAAATAGATAAAGTTATATACAGTTCATACACTGGCACCCTGTGAAATTGACATTATTAAGGGACGGACCATTAGAAAACATACGGGGGGGGGTGCTTAATAAAAAATTCATGCACGCCAATTAACCCTAAAAAATATTCATGCTATGGGCTAAAAAAAAGTCATACAAGGAATTTGATAACGAAAAAAAATTCCTGCGGCTCGAAAATTCCCCTCCCCCCCCCATAACTTTTCTAATGGTCCGCCCCTAAGGCGAGCACGAAATTGCGCTTAAGTGCTCGAGGATTTGGTAATTGATTCCATATGTGGGCAATCATGTATAAATAAGAGTTGTGCATGACAAGGCTGTTATATGGAGGCTGCACAACATTTAGTCCACTGTCTCGTAGATTGTATTTAGTTAGCCGAGGCGTAAAAAATTTGGAAATATAATTTGGGCCATCTAGTTTAAAACATTTAAAAAACAAGATAAGCGATTGCAGGGTACGTCTTTGCTCAAGCTTGTCCATATCAGCCATTGCTAGGCAAAAGTCATAGGTAGCCGAATTACCTAAATTCAGTAGTGTCTTGATCGCATAATGATTGGTACGTTCGATGTTATTTTTCAAGACTTTAGATATGCCCAGAAGTAGTGGGCAACAGTATTCTAAATGCGGTAACACGTCGGCTTTATAAAGGGAAATCATAACGTCCGAAGGAAGAACTGAGCGCTTAATCCTCCGTAGTGCGGCTATCTTAGCATACGCTTTTTTCAGCATGATTGCCACGTGGGGCTTGAAAGACGAATCCCGATCCAATGTAACGCCAAGAATCTTGAGAGTTGGTTCAGTTTCGATGGACTTATCACCGATAAAAAGATTATATGGGTACTGAGATTTCCCCAGTGTCATTGCCTGAGTTTTAGTAGCGTTTACTTGCAGGTAAATCGTAGTGAACCAGAGGGTTAATCTCTCTATACCTTGATTCAGTGTAGACTCTAGTGTACAGGGGCTCTCGTGGGCTATATGTTGCGTTGTGTCATCAGCATACAGACGTAGGGAGGAAGATCCAGCTGAGTAATTGACATCATTCACAAAGATATTTAAAAAAAGCGGACCTAGAAGGCTCCCTTGCAGCACTCCACAGCGAAGAGGCAGCCAGTCTGACACCTTCCCGTTACATTTTACTCAATGAAAGCGGCCTGATTGATATGACTGAATCAGTTTTATAGCTGAATCAGTTTTACAGCTGAATCGTGAACGCCGTAAGCTTTCATATACTGATATAATTTAAGTTATATTGACTATAGTGGCAGTTTCCGTAAAATAACAACTGAACACAACTATTCACACCCCATTTTACTCAGAGATCTCACTTGCTACAGGATAAACAGTTATGCCCTCAGTTACAGCAAAATGTGTTCAATATGTTCTGCTCAAAATCATTTGTCAAGACCAATCTAATTTTTATTTTCGTTATTTGTTTTTAACCATATAACTTATTTCATGTTCTACGATTGGTAAAAGTTCGGTCCTCAACTTAATGTACGGACCAAAAACCCAAAAAGATCTATGTTTCCCTTTAAATTTGTCATTTCAAGTGCATCTTTTTTGACCCATAAGCTACCAAAATGTTGTTTAGATGTAGTCATACCCACGATCCTTGTTTTGGCCCCTAATTTATGGCCAGCCGCGTGAGTTTCTTTGGGACATCTCACGACGTTTACCCATTTCTCACTACTTTTCACAGCTCTAGGTTCAGAATCTCACATTTTTTGCTTTTTGGGGGTTGGCAAGTCTGTAAAAGACCACTAAAAGCCCAACACAGTGTTTCCTATTGCACTAGTATGGCAAATCTTCTCAAAGGATCAGTTTAATTGAGGTAAAGACAATAACCAATTACTCATTGGGACCTCGAAACAGGTGAACACGGATGCTTAATAGAGGTAACTGCTAAATGCTGATCAGTATTTACAATAATTAACGGAAGCTATTTCCAGGACTTTGGTGACAGCTTATAGAGGTCCGCTTAATACAGGTTTAACTGGTTTGACTGTAGAGGCATGCAGTTACAGTAAACACCCGCTAATAAGAACTTGTGGTGAAGAACCTCCAGCAGAAAATTGCCACTTTAATACCTAAAAATACAAGAACCTGATTAGGAAAGCAAAATCAAGCAGGTTCTTATATGTTGTTAATTTTTACAGTTAAATTACGATAAACAATTTAACAAAGGAGTGTAACTTTGAGTTGTAAATTTAGGTACAACAATAACATACTGTACTAAAAAGTCCGGAATATCCCTAAATTTAAGGACAGGGCCAACTGGTCATGCGACACTTTTCAACCAATGAGAAGGCGCGCTTGTGTTTATCAACAAACAAATCAAAACATGATCAAACATCGCTGCTGTGATCAAATATTTTCAAAACAGCGGACGGAGTCGGACAAAATCAGTCATCGTTTCGAGGCTCTCAGGCATATTTTTAAGACTATTCATGAGGCATACACAATTTTTTTAAGTGGACAGCGTATCGGAAGCCATATTGGAAGTGTCTCGTGAAATATTCAGCACATTTTGTGGCTTATTTCTTCTTTTAAACAACGCGATGTATGGGCGAGATTTTGGTCGGTTTTCAAGGTAGGTGAACAAGTATCTATTATTTTTTCGATTCACAGATTTTTTTTTACGAAGTTCTAGGTATTTGTCCTTGATTGTCATATCGATTAACTTTTATCATGTTGAATGTGGGGATGGCAGACAACCTAGAATTTTGGTAGACCAGTTTTGAATTCCGAGGTCCAAATCACGTACGTTTTCCATTCCCGGGTTTCTCACAGAGCCGTGTTATTACTTTTTTTCGCATTAGTACGAGCCTTTGCCTTTTTTCTTTTTTTTTTTTCAAAATGGTGACAAATTATAGTGTTTAAAAAATTTGTAAAAAATTGTGTTTTGATGAATTTGTATATTTTTACAGAACTACGAAATCTGTAGTAACAAAATAAAACAAACTTGACTGTTAAATGTATCTGCTACTCAGCTTTTCAAACGTCATGTACAATTCTTTCTAACTTTCTTTACTTGTTGTAAATCTTTACGCCTTAAATTTTCAATTAATTTATTAAAATCTTGCTCTAGAAAAGTCACATAAAATTGACAAGAATAAGAGACGTTTATGAATGCAATATGTACCCTCCTAAACGCAAATTCCTGACTTCATTTAAATAGAGAAAAAAGAAAAGAACAAAATATTTTCAGCAATATTTCAATAATGATTCAAACCAAAATAATAAGGTGTCAAAAGGTGTTAACTAACTTTGTTTTGAAGGAGCTTTCTAAACTAAAGGTGACTAAAGCTTCGGGTCCTGATGGTATCACTGCAAGACTTTTGAAGGATGCAGCTGCAGTTATAGCTAAACCACGGTTAACCTTACTATTTCAACAGGACTTATTCCAGCTGAGTGGAAGGATGCAAGAGTAACACCTATTTTTAAATCAGGAGCAAGGAAAGATGTAAATAATTACCGACCAATCTCAGTTCTTCCCCTGGTGTCAAGATTATGGAGCGCGCTATTCAAGTACAATTCTTAGCTTTTTTGATAGAACATGACTTATTGTCAGACTTTCAATCGGGTTTTCGAAAGACGCACTCTACTGAAACTGCGGTAGTTTACCTCATTGATTATATTTTGGAACATATGGATAGGCAAATGATTACAGGAGCTGTGTTTATTGACTTGAAAAAAGCTTTCCACTTGGTCGACCATGAATGTTTGCTTTTTAAACTAGAACACTACGGAGTCAGAGGAGGTAGTCTGGACTGATTCGGGAACTATCTTACCATACGAACTCAAAGAGGAAAATTTGGAAATGACATGTCCTAAACACGAGCCATCCGTTTTGGCGTCCCTCAGGGTTCAATTTTGAGGCCTCTGCTTTTTGTTTTATACACTAATGACCTGCCCCAGTGTTTAGAAAACTGTTCTATTAATATGTATGCCGACGATACTGTAATGTATTTTACGAATCTTTGCACCTCGGAGATAACTAGGGGAGTACAGGATGATTTGAATCGAGTTGTACAATGGATGAAAAGTAGCAGGCATATCTTTAATCAGAGTAAATCAAAATCAATGCTCTTTGGAAGCTGGCAGAATCTTGCCAAATCACCAAATTTTTGTATACAGATATACGGAAAGACTTTAGAAAGAGTAGCTAAATTTAGCTATTTAGGTGTTGTTTTAGATGAGAACCTTTCTTGGAAAGATCACGTCGAGTATGTAGGCAGCAAAGTCAGTAGGAGGCTAGGGCTTTTGTCTCGTATATGATTATGCCTCACGCTGGAAGCCTCTAAACAAGTATACACTTCACTCTTACAGCCATTATTTGACTATGCTGATGTTGCGTGGGGGGAAATCTCAGAGGGGTGTTGCAAAGAGTTACACCGCCTACAGAACCGTGCTGCTCGAATTATATTAAGGAAGAACACCTCAAATGACACTTTCTGTATGCCAAATTAAGTGTTGAAATAATCTAGTAACCAAGTATCTTACGCAATATTTTACAAGGAATGCGCATTTGCACAATCATGCAACTAGGAGAAGCAACGACCTGCACCCACCAAAGCCTAAACATAACATGGGCAAAAGAACTTTTAAGTATGCAGGGGTTATTTATTTCAGTTCTTTACCCGATTATGTTAAAAGTGCCACGTCTGTAAATAGTTTTAAAAAGATGCTGACCGAGTATTTTACCTAATAATTTTAATTTCTTATCTCTTAGCACACACATTTTATATTGACCAGGCTAGATTTTGTACAGTATTATTGTTTATTTAAATCATGTATATACCTTGGGAATTTTTAAATAGTATACTTTTTATTTCTCAGGGCCCCTATGGATACCAGCCTCGTTGCTGAACGGGCTACCCTGATTAAATAAAGTTACTCACTTACTATCCTCAGTGAGTTTTCAAATACATTTGTAACAAAATATTCATAATTTTTCATGTCTTCATTCAATGATGAACGTCTCATTGCACTTACACTGTATTTGTGTAAAAAGTACCTCTTAACAAAACAGGAACATTTTCAAAATAACCAGTAGTTTCATTATATACAAATATAGGGAGCTGTAGCAACAATAATGGCAACAGCAACAAAGACATCAAAAAACAATACATTTACTGGGCAAAACAACAAGTCTGCAAATACAAAACACCTTTTTGTACATTTTGTTTGACATCACTACATAAAGGCCACATAAAATTTCCTCTGTCAGCGGACATTTTATGGAGGATATTGTAAACACACCACAAATGGATTTTTCTTTCTCCTACTAAACTAATGGGTTCGATCCCAAGAAATCAATTTCAGGGAAATTTAACTACTTTCTGACATTTAAAGTAACTGAGTTGAAATAATATTGCACAAAAATTCGAAAAACACATCAGACTATCTTATTTTTATAACAAAAATATATTAAAAGCAAGGGTTAATTGTTGCCTGACTCACAACTTAAAGTTGACTACGATATGAGTAACCTCTGACTAATGTGTCAATCCAGAAAACATCCATTACCCCCCCCCCCCCCCCCCCCCCTCCTATGGAAGGCACTTTTGCTTTAGACCACCCACACTGCTATAATTTCCATTCCAGGGGGTGTTTTTAATTGTCATACACCCCACACCCTGGAATTTTCTGTTATCTACATGTAACTTGGTTGGGTCCCCTTGAAGAGAATATTTTCATCAAAAATGCTGTCGCATTATACTTTTATGCGCATGATAATTACGTTTTCTGCAATAACATGAGAGAACAAATCTTTTTATTCATCTTAAAACAGTGCCTAATGTTCTCAGCCTTGCCTTGCATGTAGAGGTCTTTCTTTGTTAGTTATCAACGGTATGTCACTAACAACTAAGGAGGTAATACCTTACAAAGACACATATGATAGCATCTATGAAAGAACCAGTAAACGTCAATTACTTCCTTTCAGATAAAAAAAATGTTACAAGTAGGCTAACAAAACATGACCACGGTGAATACTACTACAATTATATTGTGAAATTAAGCAATGAGCTAGATGACCAACATTATTCATGAGCCAAAGACATTCATATTATGTAGACTAGATTTGTATTATGTAAGCTGCCAAAAAAGCATTCAGCTAACGGTTATTATTATACAT
>OZ037776.1:25375200-25452700 GCA_964035525.1 Porites cylindrica | reverse complement strand
ATTGTTTTCCATGGGAATTGAAATCCTAGTTCTTGTAATCACCTCCTTATTTCTTATCTAATCTCTAAGCAAGTGACACTTTGATAACGCTTTTAAGAGCGTTCTTGTTATGAATATACTTAAATTTACAACTGATAGTTACCCCCCTTTGTTAAAATTGTTTATAGTAATATATGCTTAACTTATTAATATTATGATAATCTTCCTTGGCTAAACAGGCTCTGACTTGTATTTTGGGGTATTAAAGTGACAAATTTCTGCCAGGAGGTTCTTAATGATGAACAAAGCATATAAAATAAAAAATAGATACATTAAAAGTAAAAAACACATAAATGAGAGTAAAGTTTTAAATAAAAAAGGTTTAGTATAATTGTTAAGTAAATTGTTTGTATTATTTTAAAATTAAAAAAAAAAACCCGTCACTCCCAGAGTCAGTTATGGATCCATAAAATTTAGTTCTTACTCTTGAGCTTCTGGACGAAACCCCTTTATAAGTACTCTCACATGGTACCATTTGTTTTAAGCTTAGTTATTATTCATTCAAAATACTTCCCCAATTCTGATTGGCTAAAAGCACATGCATAATTCACCACAACCAGCTACTGATGACCAAATTTGGAAGAATTTTGCATTTAATGAACCAGTCAGATCAAAAGTGTAGCGTTATTACAGGTTAATGCACCGTCAACCAAGAAGACCTGGGAACGAGGTTGAGTTGTTTTGCTGCATCGATGGAGGTAAGCATGTCTTAGCTAGGAATTATTTTGAATGAAAAATAAAACAATTATTGAATTCGCCTTTCGTATCATATGAAGAATAAGATACTGAGCCTCATTTATTAATTGTTAAGTATTGGACGAAATAAAATTTCGACTTCTTTATTAATAAAGTTGCGATTTTGTCAGTGCACTCTTGGAAGTGAAAGAGTAAAACATCAACAACTCACATACCAACTCGTCATGTCCCGCTGTCTTGGTGGCATAAACGCAGGATTCGTTCCTCATCTCACAATGCCAAAGTTGTAGCTCACCAGCCCCATCACCCTTACCGGGCAATGAGACAGTTCCATGCACAGCACAAATCTGTGCATAGTCCCACAGACTGAGCGCACTGAGCCAGCTGGCCATTTTGTTCACTGGAAGAGCACCTCGACAAGGTGACCTCGTCCCCAGTCTCTCATCCTACTGAACATCGCACCTGCCGCAAGGACTTATGGGCTGCATTTGTGCTGTGTGCTCAACTACAATTATACGGGCAAAAAGAGAAATTCTCAGTGTGACTGAATGGAGAGGCAAACACTTAAAAGCAAACACTTAAAAAAAAACGCGTAAACCCGGCACATAAAAATATGTGACAGGGAATTTTCCCAGCCACGGTTTTCTCTTTTCACTTTTTACAAGTGTGATCACGAGGAGCCGCAAGCAGTAAAATTTCTGTCACGTAATTTAATCAGTTAAATCATCAAAGTTGACAGGTCTTTCTGATGATCAAAGCGACCGTTCGGTTTACCATTTACACCTTCAGTGCGAAGACGGTCACGGGAACATTAACACCTTCAGGATAATTGCTTACCATAACAGTGGTAGGTCGCGCGCGTCTGGTCGGTTTCGAAGAACGTGATCGTGACTGTTGTTTTCATTCAGTGACTGTGCGCGTTGATACTTATGCCAACGTTTTAAACAGATTGCAACATTAAATTTTTGTTATAAAAGCAAAGAAGCTGCTGAGTAGAAACTAAACCGTCCCAGACTTATCTGGACTTATTCCGTTTCATTCGTGTACTTTCATTTTGATGGGGTCTGTATGATGAATTCACTTCTGCCTTCTAATCAGGCGCGTAAACAACATAGAGATAAAACATTTCATTTTGCTTTTGTGGAGTAAAGTCAAACTAGTTGACCACTTTCTCCGCGTACTTGTAAAAATAGGCATTTAATATGTCGCGCTACAGTGCGAAAATCTTCTTGTCGTGGATTAGATTTCAGTATACATATTTTTAATCATCATTTCGCGCCAGAATAAATTAGTTTGCGCGCAAAGGGCTTCTAAAAAAAATCACAAGGTTTGTTCCACTTCGAGTCCACCTTCTGGAGATACGCTGGCATGGTAGCTGGAATACATTGCCGAGGCGAAGATCTGGCATTTTTTCCTCCTCGTCATTTTTTCTCCGCGACGTTTGTTTATATTTGTAGTGAGAAAGCTGTGCATATCGCTGGATTTTACCTCAGTCATTTTACCTCAGTCACTCATCATAAAGAAGAGTGCCGGAATCGCTTTGTTCGCCTTTAACAGATTTGTTGTCGAATGCAAGGTAAAAGAACGGACTACTGTAAGGTAAGAATTGAAGTTTAAATTTGTTTCTCGGCGAAAAATAGTGCATACAACTCGTGAAACCCGTGAGTATTACCTCTGTTTAATATACCGGATGTCATGCGATGACCCCTCGCTTTTACGATGGATAAGACGGATACAAACAATAATTTCTTTCGCAACGTTTTAATAGTATGATTTACTTAATATGGAGATCATTTGAGGACGATTTTTCGTTATAATTGTGCTTCATTTCTTGGCTTATTCCGGCTACGTGCAAAAAATTAGATGACAACATTTGTGTGCCATAATTATACCGATAATTTCTTGCACCTTGAAACTCATGAAAGCCAAACTTGTTTAACCCTAGCAAAAAACACTTTTAATGGAGGAACTCAACCTGATAATTGCACAAAAATCTAATAATTTTTACTGCATTTGCATGCTCTCTGTAACCTCGTGGGTAGAACATACCTGATGGGTACATTAATTATTATCACTGAATTTGCTCTCGGTAACCTCGTGGGTAGAACATACCTGAAGGCTACGTTAATAATAATCATTGCATTTTCTCTTTGTAACCTCGTGGGTAGAACATACCTGATGGTTACATTAATAATATCACTGCATTTGCTCTCCGTAACCTCGTGGGTAGAATATACCTGACGGTTACATTTAATAATAATCACTGCATTTGCTCTCTGTAGCCTCGTGGGTATAACATACCTGAAGGTTTATACGTTAATAATAATCATTGCATTTTCTCTTTGTAACCTCGTGGGTAGAATATACCTGAAGGTTACATTTAATAATAATAATCACTGCATTTGCTCTCCGTAACCTCGTAGGTAGAACATACCCGAAGGTTACGTCAATAATAATCATTGCTTTTTCTCTTTGTAACCTCGTGGGTAGAATATACCTGACGGTTACATTTAATAATAATCACTACATTTGCTCTCTGTAACCTCGTGGGTAGAACATACCTGAAGGTTACGTTAATAATCATCATTGCATTTTCTCTTTGTAACCTCGTGGGTAGAACATACCTGATGGTTACATTAATAATATCACTGCATTTGCTCTCCGTAACCTCGTGGGTAGAATATACCTGACGATTACATTTAATAATAATCACTGCATTTGCTCTCTGTAACCTCGTGGGTAGAACATACCTGAAGGTTACGTTAATAATAATCATTGCATTTTCTCTTTGTAACCTCGTGGGTAGAACATACCTGATGGTTACATTAATAATATCACTGCATTTGCTCTCCGTAACCTCGTGGGTAGAATATACCTGACGGTTACATTTAATAATAATCACTGCATTTGCTCTCTGTAACCTCGTGGGTAGAACATACCTGAAGTTTACGTCAATACAAGAGAGAATGAGCTAAGAGAGCGAATCCCTGTGCCCCATGATAATTTTTTTTAATCTATTTAAAGTTCGCGCGCGTGCTGCGTAGGTTATTTTTGTCTGTTGTTTCCGTGACCCGCGTGGTCTACTTTCTCGTGAACGTGACATGTTTCGCCGCCAAACATTTGAAGTTTGACAGCCATCATAGTAATTAGCGCCAGGAGCCGACAATAATCGGCTCCTGTTGTTGACGTGTTTTTGATCAGCGCGTTCCGCTCATAATTTAGGAGTGAATTTCATTTACAAAGGATTGCAGTATTGGAGTCAAAATCTCACTTTGAGATTAAAGATTGAGATTTTCTAACGGCTGGTAGCCATTTAAAGTAACGAATGTTGAATTCTGACACACCGTGAAAGCCAAAGGCAAAGGTTAAGGACGGACCATTAGAAAAGTTATGGGGGGCGAGGGGAATTTTCGAGCCGCAGGAATTTTTTTTCGTCATCAAATTCCTTGTATGAATTTTTTTTAGCCCATAGCATGAATATTTTTTAGGGTTAATTGGCGTGCACGAATTTTTTTTCATTTCATTTTCCCTTGCGCGAATATTTTTTTTGTACTTCGCCCGCCCCCCCCCATAAGTTTTCTAATGGTCCGTCCCTTACCACGTGCGAAACACGAAACCTTTAATAGGTGGCTGGCTTTAATTGTTTATGTAAATGTGCAAGATATTTTTTCTCTCTTTCCAGGAATGTTTTTTTTTTTCGAAACCGTACATTTACTTTTAAGAATTATTCTTGAGAGTTTCAACTGCATTACTTCTTCTAAACGCCTAATACTTGCGATGAATAATTCGCCTGCGAACACAAATCAGGTCAGATGCTTCAAGCTGTTAGACAATCGCTAACATAGATGCCAGAGACTTTTTATGCGCGGTTTCCGGTTTCGGTCAGTTCTTTATAGTGAGCGGTGTGCCCACATTTGTCTATCGCTGTCTCAGAATTCAAATGTTTGGCGGCCAACACATTTATGTTTGAACCCACTTTGAACCTATTTTCTCGTTACGTGTCCACGGTTGGATCTAAACGACGGTATCACAGCTCGCGGGTGTGCGTGAATGTCACCGGAAGAGGCAGTTGTCGTTTTTGTGCAATGTTTTTATACTGATGTAGCGAAGACCTCAATTAGCAATTTCCAGCGAGTCGGAACCGCTCTTCTCCGGCGAACTTCCACAAGCCAGAACCGGCCAGAACCGGCCAGATTTTTCTACGTAGGAATCTTTTGAGTCGTCGACGAAAGTAATACCAAGTTCGAACGTCATATCGCTTGCCGTGCGTGATCGGCAGTGAAATGAATTACCCGCCAAGTTTAAAATTACATGACGCCACTTAAACCGACCAATAAGGTGGCGTCCTTAAAATAACCACGCAGTATGACACAGAACCAAGAATAGATTGAAAATAATTTTCATGAAAAGAGGGTCATGTATGGGGGATTCGCTGTCTTAGATCATTCTCTCTTGGTCAATAATAATCATTGCTTTTTCTCTTTGTAACCTCGTGGGTAGAATATACCTGACGGTAGTAGTTATATAATGATGCCATGGTACTCACTCACTTGGTACTTTTTCCCTGTCATTATTCAATTATTTCCGTCATTCCCCCCAAAATTTCAATGACGGAATTTAGACAAAGAAATTTTTGTACTTATTTTAATTAATTTCTGACTTTATCTTCTGTCATTGTTCAATTAATTTGTGTCTTACGTCTTGTACTTTTTTCTGGTTATTTTCTATCATTGACTTTTTTTTCTGATCATTTACGTCATTAGCTGATTAAGCACTGTTATCAACTATTTTCTGGTTAAACCTGTTATCTAAAATTGAATCAGAAAAATAAAATGGCTTAAAGAAATTAATATAATAAGATTATAAAGGGAAATGGCTGAAAAATCGCTTGTAACTGATAAAGATTACAAGAGTTTATCTTTGGCTGAATTAAAAAAAATATTAAACCAGAAAAACAAATAATAAGGGAAAATTATAAAGAATTAACTGAAAAAGAAAAAATAATTCGTGATATTAGAAAAGTAGATAAACTCAATGAAAAAATAAAAAAAGGTGTTAATATCAAAAAAGAATGGAAAAAGAAATTAAAACCCAAAAAGATAAAATCATTTGATGAGTATTTTCAAGAATGTATTAAAAATAAAGAAATCCCAAAATATACCCCTCCTTATTTTCGTGAGGCTCTTGAGAGAGCTATTAAGGAGCATAATCAAGGAGTTGTAAAAGAAAAATCAGCTTTAGATGAATTTGCTAAAAAACATATAATAAAGGGAGAACCTGGTATGACTCCCTTACAGTTTTTTGGAAATAAAATAACTATTCTTAAAGATTTTCTTAGAAATCATCGAAATATCAAATTAAAGTTTGTTTTGGTTTGTATGATGGAAAAAGAGGAATTCGATGATAAACATATAATTAAAATTCAGGACAAAGCATATTTTCATTCAGATACTTATATTAATCTCAAATCAACTGATGTAAAAGATTTACTTAAAAAAATTATCAGTAACATCACAGAAAAGATTAATATTTATCAACAAAATGGTAGTGGGTGGTATTTTAAAGAAGTTATTCAACTTGAAATTCATACTGTTAAATTTAGACCAATTAAAGGTTCTTCTTATATTCCTCTTCCAGATTGGATTATGAGAAAAAAAGCAATTGTTAGTATTCGAAATAAAGATTCTAAATGTTTTTTGTGGTCTATACTTCGTTATCTTCATCCAAGAGAAAAGAATGATTGTCGTTTGAAAGATTTAGAACAATATGAGCATGAGCTTAATATTCCAAAGGGATTTACTTTTCCAGTTAAAATCAGAGACATTACCAAATTTGAAACTATTAATCTAGATTTACCAGGTATAAATGTATTTTCAGTTACTCACGACAACAAGTTTTATCCCCTCCGGATGGCGTTACGTGACCCTCAAAAATCAATAGATTTATTTCTTTATGAAGAGAATGGAAAATATCATTATTCTCTGATTAAAAACTTTTCTCGTCTTTTTCGGTCACAAATCACTTATAGAACAAATGAGCCAATTCATATTTGTAAGAGATGTTTTACTCATTTTACAAAAGAAGAACTATTACAAAAACATATTTTATATTGTTCGAATAACGAGACAGTTTATGTGAAAATGCCAAAATCAGGATCGATTTTACATTTCAAAAATCATCACAAACAACTTCCTATTCCTTTTGTAGCTTATGCGGATTTTGAGTGTTTTACCAAACCAATGAATACTTGTTGTCCTAATCCAGAAGATTCTTATAATTACAATTACCAAAAACATGAACCATCAGGATTTTGTATTTTTATTAAAGGTGTGGTTGATAAAAAAATCAAACCAATTGTTTATTGGAAATCAGAAGAAGATGAAGATGAAGATATAGCAAAAATATTCGTAGAAAAACTAACAGAAGCAACTAGAGGTATTTATAATGATTTTTATCGTAGACCAAAACCTCTTATACTAACCAAAGACGAACAAAAATCATTTGACAAAGCGGAATTTTGTCATATTTGTAACAAAGAATTATTGGAAGACAAAGTTAGAGATCATTGTCATTTTACAGGTCAGTACCGAGGTGCTGCTCATAACAGTTGTAATCTTAATTGCAGGAAACCTTTAGTTCTTCCAGTTATATTTCATAATCTTCAAGGTTATGATGCTCATTTGTTTATAAAACAACTTGCAAGTTTACCAGGAGATTTAAATTGTATTCCTTCAACAGAGGAAAAATACATATCCTTTTCTAAAAAGATTAAAGTTGATGAGTACAGGTCTAAAAAAACCGGTCAAATGATGTCTTTATATTTTGAAATTCGTTTTATAGATTCATTTAAGTTTCTTCAAACATCACTTGCTAATCTTGTTTCAAATTTACAACCAGATGATTTTCATAATACAAAACGAGAATTTAAGAAAAATGTAGATCTACTTACTCGTAAGGGAGTTTATCCTTATGATTATGTTTCATCGCTTGAAAAACTATCCGAAACACAATTACCTCCAAAAGAAGAATTTTATTCGAAACTAAATGACGAAGACATAACCGAAGATGATTACCAACACGCAATAAACGTGTGGAATACTTTTAAATGTAAATCATTAAGAGATTATCACGATCTTTACCTAAAGTCTGATGTCCTACTTTTGTCAGATGTATTTGAAAACTTTAGAAAAACTTGTCTCAAACATTACAAGTTAGATCCAGCGCATTATTACACATCTCCAGGTTTAGTTTGGGATGCGTGCCTCAAAGAAACAGGGCAGGAATTACAGTTACTTCATGATTATGATATGTTAATGATGATTGAAAAAGGTATTCGTGGTGGAATAACACATATATCGAAAAGATACGCAGAAGCGAATAACAAATACATGAAAACTTATAATCCTGATGAGGAGACCTCCTTTATTCAATATCTTGATGCGAATAATCTTTATGGTTGGGCGATGTCTCAAAATCTTCCAACACATGGATTTAAATGGATGAGAAACCTAACAAAAGAGTCACTAATGGAAATCCTTGAAAAAACAAATCATAGTATGTCAAATCGTGGAAGAAAAGGATATATATTTGAAGTCGATATGGAATATCCTTCAAAACTATGGGAAACACATAATGACTATCCTCTAGCACCTGAGAAGATGATTGTTAATGGCGTTGAAAAACTAATTTGTCATTTTAAACCAAGAAAAAACTATGTTGTTCATTATCGAAATCTTAGACAATATCTTGAAATGGGAATGAGAATAACTGCGGTTCATAGAGGAATATCTTTTATCCAATCTCCTTGGATGGAACCATATATTCGAAAGAACACAGAACTACGAAAAACAGCAGCTAACAGTTTTGAGAAAGACTTTTTCAAACTGATGAATAACTCTGTGTTTGGAAAAACAATAGAAAATATAAGAAAAAGACAAAATATAGAACTCGTTGATAATCGTAAGAAAGCTGCTAAACTAACAAGTCGTCCAAACTTTGATAGGGCTACGATATTTGATAAAAATCTCATAGCAGTTCATATGAAAAAAACCGAGGTTTATTTTGACAAACCAGTATATGTTGGTCAAGCAATTCTAGATTTGTCAAAAACATTGATGTTTGATTTTCATTATAACTACATAAGAAAGAAATACAAAAATAAAGCTGATTTATTGTTTACAGATACAGACTCATTAATGTACCATATTTACACAGATGATTTTTACAAAGATATATCTCGTGATATAAAAAAAAAAGTTTGACACTTCTGATTATCCTCCCAATCATGAATCTGGGATATTGACAGGAGTTAACAAAAAAGTAATTGGGATGTTTAAAGATGAAGTAGCAGGAAAACAAATAACTTGTTTTGTTGGATTACGACCAAAACTTTACAGTTTTAGAATAGAAGAGGATAAAGAGGTAAGAAAGTGTAAAGGAATTAAGAAAAATGTTGTGAAAAAGAAATTAGATTTTGATGACTATGTTCAATGTTTATTTTCGGGTAAAAAAGAAATGAGAAAAATGAATATAATAAGAAGTGAAAATCATGATATATATTCAAAAGAAGTTAACAAAGTAGCTCTACGTAATGAAGATGATAAACGTGAGGTTCTTTTGGGTAAGGTAAAAACAAAAGCTTTAAGATAAGTGAATTTAATAAACATTTAATAATAAATGTTATATACAGAAGACCAAATAAAGAAATATCTTGGAATATTGGGTGATTATAGTGTTAATTCCTCAGATGAATCAAATTTAAAAGCTAAATGTTGTGCTTGTGAAAACAGTACATCTTTTACCATTGATTGCGGTTATAAAATTTGTGATGAATGTGGAGTAGCAAACGGTCATGTATTAGGCTTTTATGATAATAAAGATCATGAAAGATTATTTTATCGAAAAAAGAGTGTATATCAATTTAAGTATTACTATGAAAAAAAGGTTAATAAAATTTCTAAAAGAATAAACCTAAAAAATGAACAAAAAAACGAACTTTATAGTAAGTTAATGGAAATAGACAATCACATCATGGAAATACTAAACAAAGAATACAACAGAAAGAGAATGATAAGTATTGAATATTTAATTTAAAAACTTTTGTATGAGATGGGGGGTGAATCGAGCAAAGCGAGCAAACTAATTTATCTTAAGATTTCACAACAAACTTTATATAACTATGAAAATTGGTGGGAAACTTATAAATCACTCAAAACCGGATAGATTTTAATATTAAAATGATATTAAAATCACTGTTTACTTAGACCAAACTTTTTTTCATACCTACTAACAAATCTATCTGCTATTGGTGTTTGGTCAATTATCATTTCATCTATCAGCTTCATGCGATCAACAAAATCTTGTTTATTCCACTCATCTCCCCGAAGAGCTGACCGCAGTTCAACAAGTACTTTTTCATAAGTAGTGAAAGCAATTCTTGTCATCTCAATTTTTCTCTTATAATTATTTTTTTTTCCTATTCCCGCCACTATTAATCCAGCTCCATTTACTACTCCAAGAACAACAGGGTTCAGAGTTATCCCACCAGAAATAGTTCCAATTGCAACCAAACTTATCCCAGCGATTGTAAAAACATCATCAAGAAATTTATAACTCTTATAAGATTTCTTAAAACACCAGTATTTCTTGTGGTAGTGTTTATAAAAGTCTTTGAGGGTTTTAACGTCTGTCTCTGACAAAGATTTATCAATGTGATTAAATTCAAAGATATCCTTCATTTTATTCTTTGTTTATATTATTACCCCTCCCTTGGTTACGCCACCTATCTAAATTACATAACTTCCATTTAACTTTTCTTGAAGCAATACTTTATGATATTGCTCAGAATCAGTGTCGTAAAAGTTTGGAGAAAACATTATTTTACTTAAAATTCCATCTTGAGTTGTAAACACAAACTCTTGATTGATTGAGTAATGAACGGATTGTAAACTTAATATTGAACTGTAGTTACTTATTTTAGCTTTTGTAATATTTGCGTTAAAATTTTCTGTTAACCATATAACAATTTTTTTCCCATTAAAATCATTTGGAATGTTAAAAGTATCTCTTCGTACATTAACAATTAAACTTACTTTATTATCTGATGAAGAATAACGTAAGTTTAATAAAATATTTCGGCTATTTGAATCTTTTTTAGCTAATAAAAAATTTCTATTTCTCCAGTGATAAAATATTAAACATAAAGTATATTTTGTTATTCCTTCAGGAGGAGAAAAACTAATATTATAACCACTAACATTTAGACCTTCTTTTCTTATATCATCTATGGTTCTAATAGGTATACCCATATCTCTAAAAGTATTACCACTACTAGAAGATAAATAGTTAAAAACAATACCAGATGCGGTACTACTTAATTTGTAATTAGCGGCATTAGTAAAATCATAAACTTCTTCGAAATAATTTCTGTATAAATCATTTATAGTGTGAGGATTTAATTCCTTTACCATTCCAACTGTTGCAGCACTATTGTTACTGTTTCTATCAAGATTAACGTTCAATATTTTTTTATTATTTGCATTAATATCAACATTGTAAACCACTTGTGTTGGTTTGATATCAAATGCGGTGTGATAGTCGTAAACTTTATCTGGATCGATATTGCTAAATGTTCCCACAATTCCATAAGTAAGTAAATAAACTCCTGAAAACTGTCTCGGATAAACAGCCAAGTCAGTTCCATCTTGTAGTATATTAACCAAAATGTGAAGAAAGAACTTATTACCAGTTGAAAACTTCCGGAAATTAACTATTATTCTGTGATAATACATAAATTGTGGTTGCCCATTTGATTGTGTGTACCTATGAGATAGTTTCCTTACACTAACATTTCCAATTGATAATCCTGTTGAAGTTTCTTTGTTTACACTTATTTGAGACTTATGCCACAGTTGATAATCAGTGTTGAGTATTTCCAAACAAAGTGTGTATTCGGTATTTGCAGTTAACCTGTAAAAGTTGATTCCCATTTTGTACTTATATCCACCTTGGGAATTTTTGTATATAGTCGTATAAAGAACTTTGTGATTATAATCGTGAAAGTTGCCTTTACTAAGTGGTAAGTTATCTATCTTTGTTATATTAAAGGAGTTTCCTCCATCTATTTCATCCGTCCATTGAGCCGCACTTGACATGAGATAAGCAAACTGGTCGTTGTAATGACTTGGTTGAACTGCAGTGTTATGAACTAGTTTGTCAGCGTAATCTTTATTTACCGCGTCATCGTCTTGGGTTGGCTTACTAAGATTTATTATTTTATTATTACCAACATTAAGGTTCCCAGTCATAGTTACAGTGCCATCTTTTTCCAAATAATCACTTAGATCTGGGGCAGCTGTGTTATCATCCACATACTTTTTGTTTGCGGCATCAGTGTCTGATGTTGGTGGTCTAAGGTTAATTATTTTTTTATTATCCATGTTTAGATTATTAGTCATTGTAGATGAACCATCACGGGCAACATACTTCAAATCTGTAAAAGCTAATGGTGTTGGTTGATTACCTCCATTTGGAGCTGGTAGATTAAATATTCGATTATTACCCATATTGAGATTACCTTTCATTGGGTAGGAACCATCTCTGTCAAGAAATGTGTTGTCTACGTAATCTTTTGTAGGAGGTTCTTTTCCATCTAGTGGAGTGCTAAGATTTGTAATTCGGTATGTATCCTTCATATCAATATTTGAATCAACTGTTAGCCTTGTTGTTGTGAGTGATCCGCTTGATTTATCATCCACATACTTTTTGTTTGCTGCGTCATCATTAGCTGTTGGTTGTGCCAACTTTAATTATTTTTTTATTATTCATGCTTAGATTTCCAATCATTGTTCGGGAACCATTTCTGTCAAGAAATTTACTGTCTGAGTATTGTTTTGTGGCTGGCTCATCTGCGTCAACCGGATGTTTGAGGTTAAGAATACGATATTATTATATACATACTGAGAAATACTCACCAAAAAGCTATGTCGTAAATTTTCGTACGCAAATTAGTTATAGCCAATCAGAGGAGCGAACGATGGTTTTCACACGTGAAAAAAACGATACGTCCAATCAGAATCGCGAACGATGTTTTTTCACGTGTGAGAAAAATGATACGTCCAATCAGAAGCCACAGAGGTGTGCGAGTTTCGCGCCAAAATTCCCGCCTTTTATTGCAGCTTGCAGCGCCGCTTCGCACACATTTATCAACGAGAAAAGTTTTACTCAAGGAGTTTTTCTCGCTAAAAAAGTGAAAAACATTTCGGAAATGGAGTGGAATAGTTTCGTTTGTTTCACTGTCGATAAAAAAATACGGTAGAGAGCCGGCGAAACAACAGCGGAAAGGGATAAACAGAACTAGACGTAAGCTTTTGTTGTGCTTTTTGTCGGAGCTACTTTGCCTTTCATTTAAGCTTAAGCTTATATTGAAACCGGCCATTGTACTTAAATTCACTCATTTTCAATTGTGCATTGAGAACAAACAGTTAAGATTACTTATAGTTCTTGGATTAAACCTCATATCCTCACCGTCATTTATGTTTTTAACAAACGTTTTTACTAAAAAGCTGATACTTCGTTTTCGTTGTCATTTTGCGGTAAGTGTGTAGCGGCAAATTTTAGCATTTTTGAAAGATTTAAAATAAAAAGGCCCTCAAAATGATGAATGACTCAGTATGTATATAATAAACACAATACCACATGGAAAGTGCTTTGTACGGTATTTACGCACTCGTTGTTTTTGTATCAGAAATCGTACTCGTTCGCTGCGCTCACTCGTTTGATTTCTGATACGTCAACAACTCGTGCGTAAATACCGTACGCCAGCACTTTCCATGAAGTATTCTCTATTTGATCCTTCATATCAATATTTGAATCAACTGTTAATTGAGACGAAGAGTGTGGATCTTTAGATTTATCATCTACGTATTTCTTTGTAGCAGAATCATTATTATCAGTGGGTGCTGCGACATTTGTGAGTCTTTTTTTATTAATATCATAATCACCATTTGCGGTCAAACTAAATCCAACTCCTGGAGCACCCTGAATTCCTTTAGCAAAAGGATGATCAAAAGATTGTTCGTTAAATATTCCCATTTTTATTTAATGAATATATATTTAAGTGAGCGGTAATAGGGGAACTGTAGGTTCCCTTATAGGTTCACTTATTTAGATTACTTGTGAAATTTTTAGCAATACGTTTTTTAGGTTTATCAACGTATAGAAATGAAAAGGGTTTTTTTGTTGCCGCCTTATATATCTCTTTGTCAACTCCCATCTCGGATGATATTCTGTTTGCTTCTCTCGATGATGGAAATTCATACAGACAATAGTGAGAACAATTTAGCCGTATATCCTTTGGTGTTTTGTAAAACGATTGACTGAGGTAAATCACAGAACAATTTTTATGTCGTCCTTGAATGAAATAATCAATAAGTCGCCTCTGGTTTTTATCACAGACGTAATCATCAAATATCACAACTTTTTGATTGTCTTCGTAATCCATTTCTGTAACCGGGGCTATTTCGTCGTTACTCACATGAAGTATTTCATATCCGATTTTACTACTCAACTCTCTCATTTTTTGAATTAACTTTTGATACCTATCCTGTTCTAGATTACGTGCGTAAAGATAAATCTCATCGTACTGCAACAGTGGTTTAATTAACATGTGATACAAAAGATTAGTCTTACCACTTCCACTGTTTCCACAAATTAACATTCGAAACGTATCCGCTGGCATAAAAGGAAATAACTGTTTATATTTTTTATCAATGTCATCAGTACTATCATAGTTTGGTATTTCCATTTTTATTTAATCAATAGATAAAATGGATATAGAAGAAGCTAAAAAATTTGCGAGAAATAAAATTGAAGCCGATGCTTTGATTCAACAGGTTAGAGATGTTATAAAAACAACAAAATGGCAAAAACAAGATATGAGAGGTTTTAAAGAGACGTTTAAACCACTTATTAAATCTCAAGATAGCATTAAAAAAAGTATCGACGAGCAACAAAACGCAACTATAGCACAACTTAAAGCTAATCAACTTGCTCTTACACAAGGACTTAATCAAAACAGGATGGCTATAACTGAGGGATTTGATAAACTTGACGAAGTAAAAAAATGGGATTTGGCTCAATTACCTGGTTTTGAGGCGATTGAAGAGCCTAAAGAAGACGAAAAAGACGAAAAAGACGAAGACGTTTTACCCTCTACATCGGATGAAAAACCAAAAATAGCAAAATTTACACCTGAAGACTTGGATAGATATTTATTGAGTAAAGAAGCACAAGATATACTAAAATCGAATGGTTATGATAATCTGCCTTCCCATTTTTTAAAAGAAGATATTTCTAGTATTGATAGTTTAATAGAAGGAGTAAATATTGATTTAAATGGCGTAAAAGATTTGTTAAAAAACACTGCTGATACTTATCACAACGAAGAAGGTTATGTTTTAGCTAAACCAAAAAGTAAAAATCCACGAAAAGAAACTTTAAATAACATAAAAAATTATAACATATTAAGCACATATGCTACAAACTTAAGTATTCTTAAGTATTACAAAACAAAATCTGGCTCTGGAATGATTTACTTTAATAACCCACATCAACTTCTTGACAGACTTGAACTACTCGGTGGTTCAATTCTAGCTGGGAATAATGGTGTGATAAATGAGTTTTCTCAAATCGCACATCTTCTTAACCAAATGAAAGTAATCTCAAAAAAACAACTAAATAACTTACTAAAAATAGGTGAACCTACGGTTCCCCTATAACCCCTCCCTTAAAAGGAAATATAAACATTAGATAAAATGGAAGAACGAGCTATTCACATTTCTTCAATAAACAGAGAAAAAAGAGGAACAAGTAGACCCGGTGATTTTACTATCAAATTTAACCCATCTTTGAAACTTGACCCTGAAAAGAAACATCAACTTGCTCTTGATCGGTTGTCCATGACTTATTCTTGGTACAACATTAGAAGTGATTATGGAAACAATAAAATTAAATACACTCATGATGGAACCAACTGGCAAACAATTACTTTTTTAGATGGAATGTATTCCTACTCAGATATCAATGATTACATTCATCAATATTTGTCTCAAAAGTCTCACCACCCAACAGATTCCAAAGGAGAAAAAAAGTATTCAATCAATCTAACTTTTGTACTATCCACCTATCGTGTGTTAGTATCACTTGATGGTGATTATCAACTTGATCTGAGAGGAACAGAATTTGGAGACCTGATTGGATTTGAAAAGAAACTCATTACTAAAACAGAGTATGGATCAAGACTACCAAATATCACAAATTCAATTGATGTGATAAATATAAACACAAGCACAATAACTGATAGCATTGTAAATGGCATAAATACAAATACCATTGCTGTGATACCAACCGATAATCTCACAAGGTCTTATCCATTTACGTTTGAACCTAAAAGGCCATTGTATTGTCCTGTATCATCTTATCATATTGATGAAATGAGAATTTATGTGACAGACTCAATTGGAAGACCAGTAAATTTTAATGGTATAGATTGGTTTATGACTCTGATACTTCACTCCATATAGGGGAACCTAACCCCTCCCTTAAAAGGAATATATTCATTAGATAAAAATGATGCGACAATCAGAGTTTAAAAAAAAACTTGACCCTGAATTGGGACGATATACAAAACAACATATTTATGGGGAAGGAATAACAGATGTTTTTAAATCAGTTGGTAAAAAAATATTTGGACAGACAATGAAAAAAGCCGCTAAAAGAGGCGTTGAAAAAGCGGTGACAACAGCTGCAACAAAAACCGGTGAACATGCTGGTAAAAAGGCCGGTGATAAAATAGTTCAATTGTTATCAAAAGGTTCCTCCCAAAAACCCCCTGCTAAAAAAGTTACTTTTAATAAAAATGTTGAGATATTTCCAAGTAAAAAATTAACTCCAAAAAGAAATAAATCAAAGAGTGAATTCTATTCTTAGTGGTGGAAAATTATGTAATTATTAAAATAAAATGAAGTCCTTTAGAAATCCAGAATATTTAGATAGATATGAAGATGTTGTTTTTGACCTTGAACAGGCTTTAGCAACACCTGGAAATGGAGCTCACCAAACTAAAATAGGGCATAGATTTGTTGCTGATAATACAGGTGAGGGTACTCCATTTGATTGGTATAACGCGCGATTTTCAGTGGATTTTAAAGTTAATCAGCTTGCTGCTGGAGCTGATATAGATGCAGATGGAGACCAAATGGGAATAGTAAATGGAAGTAGTTCTCTCATACAAAAGTTAACCATCCTAGCAAATGGTAGAGATGTTTATAGTTGCAACTATGCTAATCATGTAGTAAATATCAAAAATTTGCTTGAGTATAATCCTTCCTATGTTAAGAGTGTGGCTACAAATAAATTTTATTATCTTGATACAACAAGACATGCTGAAAAAACAGAATTTACTATAAATAACACAGGCGTCACTGGAGGAGCTAATGTTGTTAAGGGGCGAGCTGCAAATTATAACAAAGGTTTTTCTCACAGAAAAACATTACTAGGTGACTCAGCAACAGTGCGATGTGAAATTCCCCTCAACAGATATTCTTTCTTTGAGGCATTAGAAAACAAACTTCTTCCAAATACAAAAATCGAATTAAATATCGAAATAGAATCAGATGGTAATCTTATCTGGCGAGCTGGCGGAAATGATTGTAGAGTTATACTAACAAGATTTCAACTATTTGTTCCAAGAATAACTTTTAACAAAGATGGAAATGAAATATACCTGAAAAATTATCTCAAACCCTACGATTGGAAGTATCTTAATGAAGTAGTAGAGCGATCAAATAACTCTCAACAGCAAACAGGTCATTTCAGAATTACAAATGCAATATCAAAACCTCGCCATGTCTTTGTTTTTGCGATTAACACAGCTAATATTGATTCACAAACAGCAAATCCATTCCTTTACAACACTTTTAATTTACCAAACAATGCTAATATGTCTCGTTGTTATCTTGAGGTAGGAAATGGAAATGAATACCCCGATATTCACTTTAAACCAGCTACAGATCCGGCGAGAGTGTTTCGAGAAGTAATGTCATACGTATATGCAAATAATGACTTTCAAGGTGGAACACTTCTCAATAGAACAAATTTTGAAAATTTATTTCCTTTTGTTTATTTCGATCTTACAAAACAAAAAAAGGATTTAAAAGATGGAGTTACAAAACTTTCGTTTCATTATGAATTATCTGCTAATCCAAACGCTGATTATAATATTTACGCTCTGGTGCTTCATGAGCAAGAGGCAGAAATTGAACAAAAAGGAGGAAAACTATTGCTTCGTGCTTAAATCTAAATTATATATCCACCAGTAACATTAAAAAGTTCAACTACATAAGTGAATTAATAAAAAAGTTAAAAATCAAAGACTTATTATATTGTTAGTGGTAAAACAACAAATAGTTCAACAGTTAACTTGTTTAAACCATTTCTTGTAATGAAATAAAAAATTAACAAAACTGGTGGCCACCAGACCTTCTCAGGAGGACTCCCCCCATTTTCCCATCACCCTATCCCCATTTCCCTCAGTCCCTCCTGAGAAGGTTTTTTTATTATTTTTTATTACCCATAGGCCGGCCATTTACAGGGCTTTTTTTCATTTAATTATGTTTAGATGTGATACATAACCCTCATTTTGATAATGACAACAGCGATTTTATAAAGGCTTATTTCTCTTAAATTATTAAGATTAAATAAATTATTTTATTTAATCTATAAAGTTTTTTTATTGGTATTTAATTCTTTTAATTCTTTTAAGATCAAATAAAATATCAGAAATTTTATCACTAAAATCACAAAGAGAATAATATCGGCAAACAATTTTATTTAACCTATTAAATTTTTCTTCTTCTTTCTTAATAAAATGACTATATTTGTTTATAATTTCTACCCAAAATTTAGCTTCTTGTCTATTTACTTCTAAATTAAAAAAATAATTTTCTTTTTTAACATCATCTAAAAGACTTTTAATTTCATTTCGAATTTCACTCTCGTTATCAACTAGTAACTGGCTATCAAAAGATAAATCAAAATCTTTAACAAACCTATCTTCCATTTTTTATATTTAACTTTTATTCTTAAACTATTTTATTCACTATCCACAGGTGTATCCTTTAGCTGTTTAACCCTATCAACTTTTGTATTTAGATCTTTAACACTATCAACTATATCTATGAAATTAGAGTAAATATCAATAAGACGATAAAGTTTCTTCTTTTTATCACTATTTAGCCGCAACCAAGAATATTCCTCATTTCTTATTTTTTTCCACATCAAACTTTCACCAACCATTAGCACTCTAGAAAGATCTTCGTTTTTCTTTCTAAGAGTCTCCAACTCATTATATATTTTTGTCCTTACTTCTTTCTCGAAATCCTTGATTGTTTTAACATCCATCTTTTTCTCTATCTCGGAAAAGAATTTGGCTTCCATTTATTATATAAATAGATGGTTTCCTTTTACAACTTTGTTAAGCGTATTTGATTTCTCACTTATTTCCATAAGCAACTCAAATACTTTTATAAATTTAGTATCGTTTTCCAATCTAGAAAAATCAGCGTATTCATAACTCATGTTTAGGTTGTTGTATATCTTTTGAAGTTCACTTTTCAGAAAATTAGATCTGGTAGTCATATTTTTTATCTAAACATTATATTAAATGAAAGAAACTTATTGTATTGTAGATAAAAGAGTAACTCCTTGCACAGAGCCAAGTGGTTACCAACAAGATAAAAGAGGTAGAACTCAATTCTTTTGTAGATGCGCAGTTTGTGGAAATAAAAAAGTTAGATACGTGAAAATGGGGGGAGTGCCTCCCCCCTTAACCCCCCTGCAAACTGGAAGTGGAAAAAAGAGAAAACGAAAGTCAAAAAACTAATCAGCCCGTCTGAAGGGGCGGGCGTCTTTGATACTGTTGTTGGCACAGCAGTTGATGGATTTGTTCATTACGGTTTACCTTGGATGGGTAAAAAAGCAGTAGAAATGGGGCGATATGGAGCAAGTGAATTAATGAGAAATAAAAATCTTCAAAAGCAAGCTGTAAATTATGGGATTAATAAACTCACCCCATTTATTCAAGATTCTGTTGGAACAGCAATGGATCAGCTGTCAACTAAAGTTAGACCAAATAAAAAGTATAAAACTGATAGACCAAAATTAGATGGAAAAGGAATAGATATTCACAAGCAGATTGGTAAATTACCAAAACCAAAAGGAGGTTGGACCTTGCCAGGACATAAATATACCGGTCCTTATAATGATCTCGAAAATCAAGTAAGATATGATCCGAAAACCGGAGAAATATTAGAAATTTACGATCAACCAACTGGACCAACTGATGCCGTAGCCATGCAACATGACGTAGATTATAGTGTTTGTGATGACCGAAAGTGTAAAAATAAAGCCGATAAAAAGATGGTAAAATCGTTGGATGCTATTCCTTGGAAAGAAAGACAATGGGGGCATACTTTAGCTAGAACAATAATAAATACCAAACAAAAACTTGGTATGGGAGCCCCTGCTAATGTAAAAAATTCAAAAAACGTAAAGCGGCGTTGAGTAGTGATTGGTCTCAACAATTAGCCGACGAACTTCACAAACCAATCACAAGAAACTTTCAAAAGAGATCAGTAGTCTCAAACGGAATTGATGATATCTGGGCTGCTGATTTAGTTGAAATGCAAAAGTTTAGTAAGTGGAATAAAGGAATTAAATATCTTCTGATGGTTATTGATGTGCTTAGCAAGTATGGATGGATGAGAGGTTTGAAAGACAAGAAAACTGAAGCTGTAAGTAAAGCATTCGATGACATATTCAAAAGTAAACGTAAACCTCAAATGTTATGGACTGATAAAGGTTCCGAATTTATAAGCAAACATTTTAAAGATTTTCTTAAAAGTAAAGGAATTAAACTATATCACACTGAAAACGAGGAGAAATCTAGTGTTGTTGAGAGATGGAATAAAACAATGAAAAACAGAATGTGGAAGATGTTTACAGTTAATAACAACAATATTTACTGGGATAAGATAGATAAACTAGTTGATGATTACAATAAAGCTAGACATTCTAGTATAAAAATGACTCCTGTTGAAGCAAGTAAAAAGAAAAATGAAAGTAAAGTTTGGTCTAATTTGTATGGCGAATCTATTTACTTTAAACCTGGTAAATCAAAGTTTGCAATTGGTGATAAAGTTAGAATTTCTAAGTATAAGAGAAAGGTATTTGATAAACGCTACACACCAAACTGGACAGAAGAAATATTCGTAATTGATAAAGTTTTACCTACAAAACCTGTTACGTATAGAATTGTTGATCTGATGGGAGAAGAAATTAAGGGTTCTTTCTACAACCAAGAATTACAAAAAACAAAACAACAAACATTTAGAATAGAAAAAATTATCAGACGAGATAATAAGAAAAAAATGGCATTAGTAAAATGGAGTGGATATCCTGATAAATTTAACTCATGGATTAGTTCTAAGGATTTGGTTGATTTTTAATACGAAATTCGTATTAAAAATAGTTATTTACTCGTTTTCCTCATCAGAGATAACTAAGTCTTCAACTACTTGATCAGTTAACTCTTCACCTTCACTCTCTTCCTCTTCCTCTTCAATTGTTAGTAAAGACTCTCTAGGTTTGAGTGGTTTGACATAACACTCATGAACTTTTATTTGTAAAGATGTCACAGTTTTACTTATAAAGATTCCTTCAACTATCAGAGCCAATTTAACATTACAGTACTGTTCGATATAATCAACAGGATTTAAATCTTTACCTCCCTTTCCCTTAAACAAAGATAAAATTTTCCTTGGTTTTTCTGAGTAAATAAGTTTCGCATAAAAAACTGGTGCGGATGAGGGATCTATTCTTATTTTCTTCTTTCCTTTTTTATCAATGTATTCTTCCTGTTTGTAATATAATGGTGTTGTAAGAGACGAAGCTAAATCTGGGCCATATTCTTTCTCTAGATATTTTTGAGAAAGAGTTGTTACTTTATTTATAACTTCCAAAAATGCTTTTTCTTTGTTATTTGGTTCGCTATCTTTAGCCCAAAGACATACTGGAATACTATAACCTACTAACTTTTTCGTATCTTGATTTTTCTTTTCAGTGACACCAAAGCTAAAAAGAAATGGGGTTTCGATTACAAGCGGTCCTTTTTTTACATTCGAATATTTGATTTCAATTGGGATACGCTTGTATTTGATCTTACTATCTTTGACTTTAAATTCTTTTGCTTCTTTAAAGATAATATTGACTTTGTTAAGATTTTCGTAGCTGGACAATTGCATTTTTGATTTTAAAAATTAAATCTTTAAACATTTTTTTCTAAATATTCAAATGTGTATCTATCCCCGTCTTTTTTGGAAATCACTGTTTTACAATATTTTACTTTTCGACAAATATTAGAAATAATTGAAAAGGAAATATCTAATTCAACTGAAGCAGATGTGATACTTTCATAATTTTTTTGTTTGTTGTTTTTGATTTTAAATGATACAATAGGTTTACTATTTCCTTTTCTAACATTTTCTGCTAAAGTTAGTAATTGTAAATTTTTTATTTTATTATTCGTTCTAACAGAATCAATATGATCAATAACAAATCCCTCTGGAATGACACCTCTTACACATTCCCATTCAAACCTATGTATAAGGTAATTCTTTGGTTTAATTAGATTTTTATCGCTAATTTTAAACTGATAGTAACCCTGATAAGTCAAATTTTTTTTCAAAATTCTTCCAGTTTTTACATTTAAAATTTCACCGTCTTTTGAAGCGGCATAATTAGTAAAAATAGGATGAATATAGAACTTCTTTCCACCATTTAAAATTTTTTTGTGGTTCATTTTTAAAAAATCTTTATTTATTATCATAAACATAATATTTACTAGCAAAATAATTATCATTAGATGAACTAGTTAAACCATCATTACCATTTGAACTCATTTTATTATATATATATTTTTTTATTCTTTTAAATTTTTTTAGGCCAAAGTAAATTAACGGACCAAAAGTTTGCCGATTCAGGATTATTATAAGTTAACTCCCCCTGTTTATTCTTAATCTTTGTAGCTCTAGAAAGATATTTATCTCTTCTATCTTTGTCTTTGTGAGTAAGATAATCAGCATATTTTGTTGATCCAAAATGAACTTTTTTCCACTTTTAAGAGTAACCATATATTTATTATTTTTTCGTGTTGAATAATCTAGCAATTCAGCACCGAGTTTTTTAGCATTTTGTGTTAACTTTTTAAACTCTTTTCCACTAACAAGATACTTTTCGTTTGGGCCATAATCTGGATCCTCATCATGTCTATAACCATCATCAACTATAAAATCCAAATCCTCTTTATTAGGAGTAGTTTCTATTGATCTTGTTTCCATTTTTATTATTTTAATTATATTATTATTAACTAGAAAATCCCCCTAATACGAATTTTTTTACTTGTTCATAAAACTTTTTACGGTCTTTCTCAAGCTCAATGTTATAAAACTCTTCTGAATCTAAAACTTTATAAAATTCTTCGCTGTTATATATTTCAGGTTTCACCAATTTAATCTTTTTAAGAATATTTTTAGTTTTTTTTATTTCTTCGTCTTGTGATTTATTGTCATTTGTAACATAAGGTTCTCCTTTATCTATTTCATCTAAATACTTAATTTCATAACGCTCTGTGTCTTCCAATGGAATTTTACTAAAAAGATAACCTTTTTTATTATATGTTTCATCTAAACCATAATATAATGGTTCATCAGGTTTACGAAAAACAAAATGTTCCTCTTTATTAACACAAATAGCATTACGACCATTAACTTTTTTGATATATTTAAAATCATCATAAAATAAGTAACCAAATCGTTTATTCATGTAACGTAATTCTAAAAAATCCTCATCTATGAATTCACATATATCTTCCCAATCAAAAAAACAATCGCCTTTTTCTATCATTTTCATTAACCAATCAAACTCATCTTTACAATAGCAACGCATTTTTTTTAATTTTATGTTTAGATAAAAAAAATCTCATAACAAAAAAATGTTATGAGATTAAAACATATTTAATCACTATCACTATCACTATCAAAAATTAAATTTATGTCTTTTTCTTTTATTTTATCCTTAAATTTTTCAAAACTTTCAAAAAATAATTTGAAACCTGTTTCATCATTCTCATACTTTTCTTCTTCAAACTTTAAACTATCTGGATTAAAAAATAAATCCATATTTTCTTCTAATTTTCTTTCTAAATACACTATAAAATTAACATCTTCATTTTCAAAACAATAATTACTAATATCTTTAAAATAACCAATTTCTTGAAAAATTAAAAATTTATTAAAATAAATAATAAGCTTTTTAGCTTGCGGGGAATTAAAAACATTTTCTTCGTCTATTTTATTTAAAAATTTTTCACATTTTTTATTGATATCTATTATAAAAATATATTCCTTCTTAATGTTCTTTGCGTAATTTGGAATAACCTTGCTAATCATTGTGTTTTTATTATTATATTAATTTCTTTAAGCCATTTTATTTTTCTGATTCAATTTTAGATAACAGGTTTAACCAGAAAATAGTTGATAACAGTGCTTAATCAGCTAATGACGTAAATGATCAGAAAAAAAAGTCAATGATAGAAAATAACCAGAAAAAAGTACAAGACGTAAGACACAAATTAATTGAACAATGACAGAAGATAAAGTCAGAAATTAATTAAAATAAGTACAAAAATTTCTTTGTCTAAATTCCGTCATTGAAATTTTGGGGGGAATGACGGAAATAATTGAATAATGACAGGGAAAAAGTACCAAGTGAGTGAGTACCATGGCATCATTATATAACTACTGACGGTTACATTTAATAATAATCACTGCATTTGCTCTCTGTAAATTCGTGGGTAGAGTATACCTAATGGTTACATTAATAACAATCATTGCATTTTCTCTTTGTAACCTCGTGGGAAAAAAAATTGATGCCTCTATCCTGGAAATTTTGCCCTGTCCTTTGAGCATAGTGATCTTTGGGTAGCGAATTCACGAAAACAGATAAAACGCTTTTTTTAACAACAGCATTTGTATTATTTGGCTTTTTGAGTGAGGTTAAACATGAATGGAATAAAATATAAAAAAAGCTGATAAAGCGGAAAAAGTTTTCTTTACAAAATTGCGCTTTGTACAATGTCAAGGAGTGAAATAAGCTGAAGTTTTGTAGTTAGCCCGAAGAAAACCTGTTCCTGCGTGAAAAGCAGTTCTGATTCCCTTCTCTTAACTAGAAGAGATGCATATCCCTGTGAACCAGTTTTTTAACCAGGAGCAATTCCCACTCACTTCTGATACTTTATGGACACGAGTTCCTATTTCAATATATGTCTCACTCAAGCTTAGCCGCGTGATAGCTCTTCATTATTAGCGAAAAGGTCCAAGTGATATTTTGATTGACGTGTTGTTTCGGATCCTGACGTTTTTTAACACCTTTTCTCTAGCTTAAGTGGCGAAGATATTCTAGGAATTTGCCTTCAATTCCAAATTCTTTGATGTGCCGCCAGATCCCGTGCAAAAATATCACCGCTTGCGGCTCCTCGTGTCGCCACAGGGATTACTACTCTCTCTTTAACCTATCTGACCAGCTCCACTTTTTGCAGATTTTCTCTCTTGTAGTTCGCTCGTTTCGCCTTACCCAGGCGAAAATGGTCTACGGGCAAGCGAAACGAAAACTACTGGCTAAGTGTAGGTTATGTTCTCGTCCGATGCTTGCTGTTTTAGGAACGGACAGTTAAAACAATTAAATGATGGCGAGGGATGGGAAATGCAAAAACGTTTTATACAGGCCAAAACGCTTGAAAAAATTCATGCAAACCAGAATTAGAACAAAAAAAAAAACTCCAGAAAATCCAACCCCTTACCCTTTTATATACCATTCTTCACGAAAAAGGTACCCCTTTCAATACCTTGTTTAGAACTTTGTATCCCCTTTGACTGCTGTAAAACAATGCACTGTTTTTTTTTACATAGAAATCAATCTCAAAAATAGCCTGTACACAGACGTTGTTTTATTTTTCTTTTCGCTCCTACTCCCTTGCACTGGTGGTCAGTAAATCCCCTGCGGTTTATATTTTATCACCCGCGCTCGGCGGACTTTGAGAAGGAAATAGAGGGTCTGTAAACAGGCTATCTTAAAAATACAACGTTTTCTCGACTTTTCAAGGCCATATCATTCATCTATTAGCCCTATTGGGCCCTTTAACAGACCCAAATGACAGATTTCCCTGCCCTTTAATATACTTAAACCATTGAAATTACTACCCTTTCTTATACATGTATCTAAAGCCTAAAAAGGGTAACCCTTTGCGACGGAGCCTCCCAGTATAGGACAATATAAGAAAACCCCCGGGTTTGGTTTTAATGCTCATCCTCTCCCCTGAGTTATTTCGAATCCTTCCCTTTGTCTTTAAAACGCGCATCTTTCATATACATGCTAAGAAGAAGCTGTTTTATTGAAAGGCCGGGAATAAAATATGTAAAAAATTCAATGGTTTATTCCCTGAAAGCAGAAATACGTATTGTCAAGTGAGAATAACGGGAAAGAGAGGGTAAGGCCCTGCAGTCAGTTCAGCCGGCCCGGCTTTGGAAAAATCTGAGAATCATTTCACCAAACGTTATTTTAGGACAATTAAACGGTGTTAGTTGAAAAGATAGTCTACTCCCTTACAGCTGTACCAGCGGTCTTTCATCACCTTTAGGTGTCGGACCACGCTGTCGCTCTACTTCAGTAAAAACTCCTTTTTGACAGTTTATTTATGGTAAGAAACAACATCATTGAATAACGAAGGCAAAACTTTCCCCGTAGAAAAAATTGTAATGAAAACTGCCCTCAACACTATCACTTTGTATTATTCAATCCTCAGAGAGCTGGAAATTACGGTTCTGAGAATTTGTTTTTCAATTTTTGTGAACGGAAGCATGTCCCGAGACTAACCCTCTAAAGTACAGGAGACTTTACATCCCCCTCACTACTGCCTTTGTCAAATAGCCAGGCTAATCATGTATTTATTGGATTAATAAATTATTAACATCTCTGGCGCCTAAGATTGGACTTCAAACCAAATTTAGGGTTCATTACCGAAACGTGGCTGAGGGACACCATCAGCGGAAACCACCTCCACATTCCTGGATACTCGTTTATTTCTAGAAACCGCACCACGGATATTCACGGAGGGATTGGGCTCTATATAGTGGACTCGATCAGGTATAGATCTCTTGATCACTTACAAGACCCTGAGTACGAAGCTCTTTGGGCGTGGTTAAGACCAAAAAGACTCCCGCGCGGGATACCCTGTGTTGTCGCGGCCACGATATACCATCCTTTCTTCAACGACAGCGCCAGAGACACTGCTTTGTTGGACTATCTATCAGCAACTTTGACTACTGTTGAGGGAGAATTCCCAGGTTGCGGGATTCTACTCTGCGGCGATTTCAATCGGCTAAAGGTGAATCGTTTACCTGCACAATTCAGACTGCGGCAATTGGTCAACAAGCCCACTAGGGGTGATCAGATCCTGGACTTGGTCTTAACCAATCAACCAGATTTGTACTATATAAATTCCGTACAGATTTTACCGCCGTTTGGTCTATCGGATCACAATGTCGTCATCGTGCACCCAACAACTCGTGCTCCAAGGGAAGGCCCAAGTAGAAGAACCCTTTCCAAGCGGGACACTCGGGCCAGTCGCAAGTCAGAGCTTGGGCGTTTCCTCGCGTCTATCGACTGGTCAGTGGTTAGCGAAGCATCTAACTGCGAGGCTAAATTGGTGCTGTTTACGGATCTCATCAAAATTGGTCTCGACCACTTAATGCCGGTTATACATGTCAGACTTCACCTGAATGATCCCCCGTGGGTTACTGAGCGGTTCAAGAACCTCATTAAGCTCCGTCAACACGCCTTCCACCATGGAGACATGGAACAATACCGGCGATATCGAATGATGTCAACCGCGCGCGCAAATCACTTCGCAGCAAATACTTTGCAAGCAAAGTGAATAATTTAAAGAACACCAAGCCCTCGCAGTGGTGGAGCGCAGTTAAACGAATCGCTGGTATGAATCCCGCTTCATCATCTGAAAGTCTCCTTTCCAACCTGCAGCTCGGGGATAGTTTCGATCGCCTAAGTGACGCTGAACTAGCTAACGCCATCAACGCTGTGTTCTTAGAACCCACGAAGCATTACCAACCCCTATACGCTGTCCCTACAGAGGTGGAGGACTCCGATGTGCCTTTAATTACGGAATTTGATGTCCTATACGCTCTAACCAATCTAAACCCGCGTAAGGCAGCTGGACCTGACGACATCGGTAACTGGCTTTTCAGGGAATATGCAGAGATCCTCGTACAACCTATCACATCTATATTGAACGCGAGCTTTAGAGAACAAAGGCTTCCCGCCCCTTGGAAGCTTGCGGATGTGGTGCCTCTCCCAAAGCAAAAACCCGTGGTAGATGCTACTAAGCACCTGCGTCCTATCTCCTTGACGCCCGCTATCTCTAAGGTTGCGGATGATTTTGTGGTACTCAGATACGTCGGTCCAGCGGTGTTGCAGATTATAGACCCGAACCAATACGGCGGTATTCCAAGATCCTCCACCTTGTACGCTTTGATATCCATGGTACATAACTGGTCACAAGCCACTGACGCCACGGGCGCGGCTGTTAGAGTGGTACTTTTCGACTATCGTAAGGCTTTTGATCTTATTGATCACAATCTGTTGGCCAGAAAGATCGAAGCCTTGGACATGCCGCGGTGGGTTCGCGTTTCGGTGCTGGATTTTCTGTCAGACAGGAAACAACGTGTCAAGCTGTCATCAGATTGCAGGTCAGAGTGGGGCTTAGTCCCCGCCGGGGTGCCACAGGGGACCAAGCTTGGTCCCTGGTTGTTCTTATTAATGATCAATGATCTTGAGGTCGACGCGCTCTCTTGGAAGTGTGTAGACGACACGACTATCGCCCAAACGATACCGCGAGGTTTGACTAGTGATGTACAAAGCGCAGTTTCCGCTGTTGAGGCGTGGTCGATCGAAAATAGGATGGAACTTAACGCTGACAAATGCAAGGAGATGCGCATTGACTTTAAAAGGAACACTCACACTTTTTCCACCAATTGTGATAAATGGCAAGGAACTATAAGTATCAAACAGTGTAAAAATGCTAGGAGTCACTATTAGCTCAGATTTAAAATGGAACGAACACATCTCAGAGTGCATTAAGAAAGCGAACAAGCGCCTTTATTTTATTGTTCTTCTAAAGCGCGCCAACGTTCCACTGAGCGACATTGTAAATTTTTACTGCACCGTGATAAGACCTGTTTTAGAGTACTGTGCGCCAGTTTTCCATCATGCGCTTCCACAGTATCTTAGTGACGACATCGAACGAGTGCAAAAGAGAGCGCTCTCCATCATTTGTCCTTATGCGTCGTATTTAGAATGTTTGGTCAGGTTCGATTTAGTAACCTTGCACGCTAGACGCGTGGCTCTGTGCAGCAAGCTTTTCGAGTCTATCAAGTCATGCCCGGATCACAAACTCGTGCCTGTCTTACCTCCTAAGAGAGAACACAGACATAATCTAAGACAGTCCAGGGCTTATGCCATGCCCCGTACACATACAAATCGTTTTAAGAACACTTTTATTCCAAGTATATGTACATAAACTTTTAGACTAGTTTGTACATAGTTATATATAGACAGTTTTTCGCATTTTTATAGAAATGTTTTTTGTTATAATTTCAATTAGTATTTATTCTTTTGGAATTTATTTATTCTTAGTTTTAAGTAACTGTAACGCAATTCAGTCTACGGACTGCCATGTTCTATATTTTAATAAACTATCTATCTATCTAGCCTATCATGTAAAATCACATGTATTTCAAAATAAATAGCAGTCTTTACAATATGTAACATGCCATCATCAAAAACAAAACTGTAAGAGTGTAACTGTAAGAGTGCATCATTTGATGCCAACTTCTTTATCACAATTAAAATCACTATAGCACTTAGTTTGTTGTCTTTTTGCAGCATGTCATCGAGTGTGTCAGTCCGTAAGAGGTCCAATCTTCGGACTGTGTTCGGAACATTGATCGCTTTTATTTCGGATTTTCGGTTTTATACGATCTCAAACTTGACGAAACTCTACCACGTGGACGATAGCCGAGGTTAATCTCGATGTTACTCGATCCATTTCCGTCCGCTCTCTTTAACGATCGACTACTTATCGATAGAAACGTTCCAGCGAAGTTGCTTTCGTTCCATGTGCGAGTGAAGACCTTCACGATTTCAGGGAAGAGGATTTGTTTACAATGTTTTGCTATTTTGCACCAGTAACCAGGCATAGCTTTCAAGCAATGTGCACGATGTTTTCTAGAAAAGACTTCTTCAGGTTGTTTGACGGTCGGCTCAGAATTTCTACCAGAAAAACCAACGTTGAACCGAGATGTTTGACTTCTTTGGGGGCAATGATGGAGCGATTTGTGCAGCGAAACATCCCGAATTAACATGAGATCAGGCCCAATTTTAGCGGTTCTCATACATTCTCTCTAACGGCTACCGCTAAAATCGTTTTCGTTTCGTCTTGCCCGCCGGAATGTTATTACAAAGCGAAACGAAAATTGAGCCTGATCTCAGATTACCTCGAATTGGTCCACGTACATCATCTGGCGAACCCCTTATACGGATTTGACTACAAGAACTGAACATCTACAAGGAGAACATCTACAAGGAGAAACGCAGGAAAATTAGGCAATCAACTATAAATTCTCTACATCTCCCTCAGAACATGATAACGTCAAACACAGCAGCAAAAAGCGTTATTGACAATAGCATGCCATAAGTGTATAAAGTAGACACTTTAAAAATGTCTTTTCTACCGCAGCTTTTTATGCTATACACCCTCAAACTCAAAAATCCTGGGCCTCCGTATACAGTATTCAGGTTTATTTCGTGCTGATGGCAACTCTCAACTTAAAGCTTGAACCTGGTCAATTGTTGTTAAAGTCCCCTGGTCAATTGTTTTATGCGGAGATAGATCGTCCTGGGGGCCCGCTTTTTTTAAAGAAAAATTACATGCTTTGAATCACATGCTTCAGTATAGTCCATGGGCCCGACCAGATTTTCTTACCACTTCAGGGGAGAAAGAATGACATGTATCAGTTTAAAGACTAACTTAAGTTGTTTAAAATTTTTGATGATAGCAATTTTTAACGGGCAGCTTTATTATATTTTTTGGAAATTAAAAAGATGGAAAATAGCCCTCTATGAAAACCAGACCTTACAGAGAAAATAAAGTATCAGAGAAGAAACGATAAACGTTGAACCTTCTAAAACAAAGAAAGAGATGAAATATGTTTTCTTTTATTCGTTGCTACCAATAAAGAATAAAGACAACGTAAAAAAAATGTTTTATAGCGCTTTTACTTTCAGCTTCCTTTGTAATGCATTATGGGTAATCCAAGATGGCGGACAATCTCTCAGGTAAATGGTTGGTCAGGATTTCGATGCACAATATAACAATTTACAATATTATAATAATTGTCTTTGAAATACAGTTAGACAAAATTAAACAATGTTTGCAGTGGTGTTCGGTAAAAAGTATGCAAAAACTAATCACCAGCCTTCGAGATGTGAACTAGATTTCAAAACTACAGTTATAATGCATCAGTTAATTCCACCTGCGTCCAGCTCCCCCCCCCCCCCCCCCGGGCTGACCCCGGGGCATTGGCATTTTTTTTGCCTTGGATGGCAAATTCCCGGGGATGGGGACTTTTGAGCTGTCAAATTCCCCGGGGTGGGGACAAAAAAAGAGGGCAAATGCCCCCGTCCTCCGTCAACACTGTAACATTTTTCATTGATCGCCCAGTCGAATAGTTCCATTTTAAGCATTTTAATGTGCGATTTTTTGTTTCAATTAACGTCTTCCTTTGTAATAGCGCTAGGATTCTAACGATTCTAACGACGACACGACGACATGCACAAGTTTATGGTTTTAGTGTTGATATCAAATTATTGACATTAAATTAATAGAACGCTGTAAAGTTATATGTTATGAATAGTTTTATAATCTTCAAATAATACCAACAGAAATTTGATTCAATAACCAAAAAACGTTGACTCACATCGACAGCTCCAATTTCGCTATGTCATTTTGGCTTGATAAGCAATGAAGAAATGCATTCATAAAATCGAGAAAATGCCTTTACAACCGTCTTCAATTTATTCCAGTCCTTGACAGATGAGCCAATCTGCTTTTTTTTCCAGCAAAACCCTCTGTGTAGTTATATTCTGATAGGAAAGCGCGTGCGTGTTTGAAAGCTTGGGAATGGCCCCGGGGTTGAAAAATGCCCGGCCGCCGGGCAGTGAAAAATTTGCAAAAGCCCCACCCCCGGGACTGACGAGGCGGGCAAATGCCCCGCAGTAGCCCGGGGGGGGGGGGGGGAAGGGGCTGGGCGCAGGTGGAATTGATTGATGCATAATTAAGTCGACTTAACTTTTCATTTTCCGATTTCTATCGTTGTACAAACATTATTATTACTGGATAAATTTCACCGGAGGTGTATGAAAGAGAAGCTGCCTAGTGCTATGAGGGATTTAGAAGAAATACTTGAAATTTGTTCAAGTTCCAGACAGTGAGATGCTGATTTTTTTCCTTTTACTGGCCTAGTTTCACGAAAGTCTTCACAAATATGGCCTTGTTATCTTAATTTTTTAGGAAATAAACATAAGAGGGTTATCAATATAGAATGAGATGGACCCCCTAAGAAACGTCTTTGTGTGGAAATGAGAAATGACTGTTCAAATTTAATACATTGTACCAAAGATTATGGTGACTTATCATCAGTGCAAGACTTGCAGTCATGGAAAACGCTTGTAAGGGCCGCCGAAATTCGGCAGTAAGCACCAATTTTAGATCTCGCCAAAGCAGTGGTTGGAGAAGAACTTCCAACCATTACGTACCACCGTAAATGCCGCAATAAATTTACTTTGAAAAGAGATCTATACAACATATGTAAAGAGAGAATTCAAGGCAATGAACCAGAATTATCAGAAAGAAGATCCTCTATTCGGGAACCCCCAACAAAAAGCACAACGTATAAACGAGTTTGCATTTTCTGTGACAAAGTTAGTAAGTACGCTAAAGGAAAAGATGTACGGGAGAAACTGATTCAAGGCATTGATCTGCGTGCAGACGAAAATATCAGAAAGACTGCGTTGGCAAAGAATGATAGCAAGTTATTAGCTATTGTGTCACGAGATTTGGTGGCAGCTGAGGCATGTTATCACGGAACTTGCTACAGAGAATACACCCGACCAAAGCCAGAAACAGGCACATCCTCGACTTTATCATTTACATCTCAGGATGACGAATATGCTTGCACTGAGGTAGCAGCGTATGAGAAGCTTTTCGATTACGTAAGGAATAACGTGCTGGTGACGCCTAATCTAATAAGGCTCACTGATCTAATACTCAAACGATGATCTCCTACATGAAAGATCTGGGCATTAAGGAAACTAAAGAGTCCTCCAAGACACATCTTCGCAGGAAACTTCAAGCAGAGTTTGGGAGTTTATTACAGTTTGAAGACCTGCTTGGTAAAAACAGAGCCTTTATTATCCATGTCAATTTGTCACTACTTCAGTTGGCTAAAGAAGTAGCGCGATTACAGCATCTGCAGTGCGAAGGTCAAGCATCATTAATAGATGACATCCGACGAGTTGCTCTAGAACTTCGGAAAGCCATATGTTGCAAAGAAATCGAGATGTCGTGGCCTCCTAAGCCTTCCCAGCTCACTGAAGAGGAAATAAATCTCCCTGATGAAGTTAGAGTGTTTCTAGCTACCTTTTTAACAGGAAAGTCAAAGTATCCAGAAGAAACATGTTCATCAAAAGTCCAGCGCCTTGTCAACTCGTTTGGGCAGGACATGGTATTCGGAGTGACTGCCGGCCGAAAGAGGCCTCCAAAACACATATAACTACCCTATGCTGTCAAGACCTTGACAAATAATATAGAACTAATTCAGATCTTGAATCGATGCAGACATGGGGTAGCCTACTCACAAATCGAAGAATTGAAGACAGCGTTGTGTCTTCAGAAAATGGCAATGACCCCTGAAAATGCCGTCCCGTTTCCTGACAACATAAAGCCTCACATCAGTACATGGCTTGCCTGGGACAACATCGACAGATTAGAGGAAACACTCTGAGGTGGGGGGATGTTGCATAGAGTTAATGGCATTGCAATACAAGCTCGACAAATGTCTTCGAACGTCATGGTTCTAGGATTTGCAAACGTCTTCCTGGTGTGCATGCTTTCCCTGGATGTGATAGTGTCAGCGCATTTTCTGGAAAAGGAAAACTGATGGCGTTAAAGTTAGGAAAGCGACGTCCTGCATACCAAGATTTATTCCAACACCTTGGCGTGGAATGGAAATTATCGGATGAGCTATTTGTGCGTCTTCAAGAGTTCACATGCCTGATGTACTTTTCAAATCCTGGAACTAAGGATGTTAACTTGTTGCGTTACCGTCTTTTCTGCGCCAGGAAAGGAGAGTTAGAGTCGCACCAGCTTCCACCATGCCAGGACACGTTACGAAAGCATTGTGAGAGAGCAAACTATCGGTCAGCAATATGGCGCAGGACTCTTCAAAGTTCACCCCAAATCCCCTAGCCCATTGGCTCTGGATGGTGCCTAACGGATGGTAAATTGACTATTGACTGGATGAGTGGGGAACCGGCACCCAAGGCTGTGTTTGAGCTCCTATCCGGCAAGTATAAGAGAGTCTACCAGTTGCCAAGCTGTACCTGTCTCGCTAACGGATTGCATTGCAATGACATGTGTTGGTTACAGGAGTGTCCAAACCAGCCAGAGGAAGCTACAGAGGATTTAACTGCAGGTGATGTTGAATGTGAAGATGATTGAGCTGTAGTACTCTATAAAGGTTCTCGCGGTGCCTTGATATAATCTCTTAGTGTTGTAGGGTAGTGGACAAAGCTATTTGCAAAATACCAGACAGGAAAGTAAAAATGGTCATTAGGTGTTGAGGTTTCTAGCAATGTTACTGCGTGTCACTAAATAGACTAAAGCTCAAGCACTAGTCTGCTGCTCTTGTAATATTTATTTCGATGGAAATGCGACTAAACCGTTGATTATTTAACACAAATATTCGATGCAAAGTGTACATTGACACATTAAAGCAAGTAGCTGACGATGTTTCCTTAGGGAGTTCAACATTCCTATGTATGAAAACACTTTTAGCCCACGTGATTGTTGCTATGGCAACCAAGGTATATTAATTCTCGTTAATTTTCTTAGTCAAATGTTATCATAATGCAATTTCGCATTTAAATCAACAGTAGAGCACAAAATATGCCTGAAACCACTCTGTTCTCATCAACCACTTTTAGATAGTTAGCTCATATTTTGTCAGTGATTACGTCACTTAATCACGTGATTTTGATATTTAAGCTGGCCATATATCGTTGCTATCATATATCAAACTAAAGTATAGGAATTGAGGTTTAAGAAAATGTATGATAGCACTGCTCCCTTTGAGTGGTAAGAAATTTCAAAATTTTAGGTCTTGGCCCATGGACTAGTAACTCTATGTTCAACTGTCGAAAGTACAGTTAAAATACAGTTACCATAAAAAAATGTTCAAACTGATCAATGATAGGGTTTCCAAGTAAAAACTAAGATTTAACTGCTGAACAAAAAGATATCCGCTGCTCTCTGTGTTTATCGTAACAACAGACTTAGCTTGGAGCCCCCGATAAAAAAAAAAATTGAAAAGACCCCCCCCCCTCGTAAATTGCCTCCGTTTGGACCCCCCATTCCCCTCAGCAATTCAGTTTCCTTTCGTGCTTTCGTGGGGAGGGTATGGATGTTTTTTGGAACTATACAATGCACATAGGCGATAGCAAATTATGTTGTTTCCATTCTCCGACCCCAGTGTCTACGCTTCAGACCTGGTTAACTACTTCCCGCCCAGGTGGTCATGCGAAGAAGAGCCGGTACCGAGATTTTGCGGTGTCGAGCAGCCTCAACATTTTAAGAACAAAAACTGTTGAACATGACAATGCTGTGAAACAGCTTAAATAATTCCAAACTCTACACCACATACAGTATCCCGGTGGGGTCAGTCACCACACCGATCAACATCAAGGTCACAAAAGCTGCTGTTTCGGAAAATGGCTGAAAAAATTCAGCTTCTTTTAAATGTCAGTATAACTACCATGCCAAGTTGACAGCCCCGTTTTCAACAACGTTCACGTTCCCGGTGCCTAAACATATTTAATACAGTCGTTATATAATCATCATGTAAGTACGAGTTTCAGAAAACAATTACATAAAAAAAAACATATATATGTATAAGTCGTTTTAAAATATCTATCTGCGTTGCATTGCCTTGTCACAGCTGTGCCACTCGAAATCGTACGATTTCGAAAAAAATCTGAAATCTTCGAAAGAACCCGACTAAAAAAAATTAAAAATAACATGTCTTATTACTATGTAAGTGCCTAACTTTTACCCTATCTCTCTCTTAAGTACAAACACCTAACAACTGATCAAAGTTATATTCTCCACAGAAAAGACCTAATTACTTTGTAAATACCTTAACAAGGAATACCTAATTACTAACGTAAGTATTAACTCTTTACTACAAGTACCTGACTTTTATGGACACTGTACTTCTCAATACAAATTCTAGTATCAGTTCCTAAGTTATAAGTAAATTGCATTGCTTCCCTGCAACAACTGAGAGCTAAGTAAGCGCTCGCGAATAAGGTCACCTTTTTCATGCCTTTACAACCGGAATTACTAAAACCTATTTTCATGTCCTAAAATTCAGCAAAAAGGGTTCCTACTTTTTCAACTTTTTCCACAGCAAGGTCTTAAAAACTGCGAGTTATCAATCGGCATATTGCATACCGTTCTTTTTACAGTTAAGAAGTTGGATCGAAGTCTTTCAGTTCATCGATCATCTCCTGCATTGTTGGTCTCGCCCCAGGCTCTCTCTGCAGGCATCGCCGCACCAGGCCACGAAACACACCGTTCGTTACAAGCAAGACTTGTTCGCTACGCGTTTGAGGATCTGGAAGTTGTCGAATGCACATTTCGCACAGAAGAGCACCAAAGCTGTAGACATCAACCTAACAACAATAAAACATAATTTGAAGAAGTCAATATTGTTAAAAAAATGCACTTTATTTGAGTGTCAAGGTATTTAGCACGAAAGTACTAATTGGGGACACTATTTTAACGCCTCCAAATGGAGACGAGATCGCCATTTTACGTGGTCATCCGAGACACGCGAAGGTCTAGCCGCTTGCAGTGTAAAGGGAGTACCTTCATTTCTAAGACCCTGAGTATTGGTCCGACCCTGGGAATCGAACTCACGACCTTCCGCTCTGCAGTTAAGCGCTCTACCGACTGAGCTAATCCTGCTGTAGTTACGAGGTTTGGTTTTCATAGCCTAAATCGCCGACGTAATCTAACCTCGGTTAGTAACGTCTGCAAAGCAGCGGAGAGATCCTTGTTCTGAACCCCTACGGGATTCATCGAGTTACCGGAAGTGTGTTTTGAATTTCCTTACAAAATGATTGGCGAATTGGCAATGGCTTCTTTATCAGGCCAATCATGGCGCGTACTAAAATCCGGGTACACAGGTGGAGGCCAAGCCTCCAACGCAGACGTTTCTTTTTTGTTATAAGTTCAATAACCACACAGCAGTTCAATTAGTACACAACAGATCAATAACCACACCAGTAGTTCAATTACCACACATTAGTTCATTGAGCGTAAACTACATGCAGCTGCGGGAAGAATAGCCACAAACACATTCGTTATTTTTTAATAAGAATCATAGCATTAAGTAAGTGGTAAACACTCATTTAGCTATGGTACGAGAACTAAATAGATAAATAGCTATGTTACACTGTTATTAAGTTCTAGTGAGCTCACTAATATAGACGGGAACATGGACCGATGTTATTTTAAAAATTTAGTCCGCTCAGAAGGTCTGTCATTCTCATCAGGGGCACAGTGAACAGACCTGGAAAGAGAGTCAGCGCCGAAAGCCAACTCGGTCCGGAGAAAACCTCAACTAAATAACCCGACAAAGCGCGCGTTGATAAAGCAGAAAAAATAACAGTAAACCGTGGATGAAATCTTGTTTTTGACTCTCTTTCCGCACGTTTCAAACCGTGGTACCACAGTTGGCCCAATTTTCCTTTTTGTTATAAGTTCAATAACCACACAGCAGTTCAATGAGTACACAACAGATCAATAACCACACCAATAGTTCAATGACCACACATTAGTTCAATGGGGAGCGTAAACTACATGCAGCTGCGGGAAGAAGAGCCACAAATACGTTAGTTATTTTTTAATAAGAATGCATAGCATTAAGTAAGTGGTAAATACTCATTTAGCTATGGTACGAGAACTAAATCGATAAATAGCTATGTTACACTGTTATTAATGCACCTATCAATGTAAATCCCGTGAGGGGGGAGTGCGGGCAAGGGGCGGGGATTTGATGCCTGAGACTATCCCCCTGTCGGGCTTTTGATCGTGCGAAGCGACCCCGGGATCGGGACATTTGACTTTGACCGACAGAAGCCTAGTATCAATTCAGAAGCGGTTACCAAGTCCGTCCCTCAAGGCTTTCTGAAAGTCACGCTGTTGGAGAAAGGTATGAAGTTAATACATTAATGTCTATTTTGAGAAAGGTTTTATCTTCAAGTTCCCATCTGATTGTAAAACTCGATTGAAATCGAATTCCACCATAAAAGTCAGAGGATTTTTTACGGGTCACTGATCCGACCTGTTCCGGCATGTTGAGCAGATGTTATAACGCATTTTACGTTTCATTAATATTATAATAGCACAGTCAATCTTCCTGGAGTGATTTTGTTGTTCAAAATAGGAGATGCTAGTGGAGAGAGAAAATACTTAATTACAGCGAGTAATTTAACGGAGCTTACGTTAACCATAAATAAAAGTAGTAAGAACGTACTTTTGAAATATTCTTTTAATTTGTTTTATATAGTGTTATAGTATTGGTTGTTTAGATTTTTTCCCCTGGGGTGGGGGCTTTTTTGACACTTTTGATTGACCTTTCGTTTCCCACCCTGGGGAACTTGATCAAAAAATTTCAAAATTTGTCAAATCCCCACCCCTTGCCTGCACTCCCCCCTCACGGGGTTTACATTGATAGGTGCATAAGTTCTAGTGAGCTCACTAACATAGACGGGAGCATAGACTGATGTTATTTTAAAGCACGCCACATATCATTTATTAATCTTAGATCTAAACGAAGATAACGGTCGTCGATCGCGTTGATGTGTAGTCCAATAAATTGACATAAAATTTGATTCACATACACAACGAAACGTATTACAAAGTTGAAGAGAATAGGGTAGACGGTTGTTACTCTTGGTTTAGAATAACGCGATGTAATCCCAAGAGCTCCCTATCTTACTCAATTTTTCACAGAAAAGGTCAACAAAACAGAGTGACAAAACAAATGATCAATGAAAATGTGTGTTCTGCTTGCAGTTCTTGCTTACCGTAATTCGTTCATAAATGATAAAGTCAATCACTCAAATATTTTTCTTGCCTGTAGAAAAAAAATGAAGAAAAAGAAACCAATCAAGAGTAAAAGAAAAACTTACGACCTTTTTCACCAAAAAACCGCATTCCAAAACGAATGTCACGCAAAAGAGTTGCACATTCCATGACATTCTGACAACATTATTGTCTCGTTGTTGTAAGGTTCTTTCTTTTTTTTCAACGTTTTCAGCAGGATTTTTCGTTTGAGAATTCTCTTTTAACCATGAACAACACTGTTACGAAACGGCACTAGTACCATGCATTGCGTCGAGTAAAATATAACAAACATGTCAAATCTGATTTGTGTTATAAGATCATGTGACGTAACCGTCCTACGGAGTTAGCTGGAGAACAGCAATTGACCAGATGGATGTTCAGTTCCAGCGGAGACTACAGGACATATTTAAGTCCTCTACAGCTAAAGGGGACTGTCGAATTAGTAGCAGTGAGTCAACTTTCTTCTTATCAACCATCGAAACCCTTTCTTCTATTTGGGCATGGTAGTAAACCCCTTTCAAAGTTTACCCGGGTACATCGGTTCTGGGATACCCGAGACGAAGGACTTTTTTCCAAAATTTTGGATAAACCGGGGACAGACTTCAAGCGACGGAAGGGATCCAAAAGAACTGCTATCAATCGATCATCCTTGTCACTTGAAATACCGAAATGCCCCGAAATACTTATTCATGACAAAAGGATATTGGAGATAAAATTGTTTTCATCACTGACAGATATCGGTGTTGGGGTTTGCGTAAAAACTCAGAATAGAGTGCGTAGAAAGAAGGTAGCTTAGCGTACGTTGCCGCACCCTTCCTCCAGGGGAAAAAAACGAAAAAGGCGGAGGGTACAGCTACACCTTGGCAAAGGGTAGGCTCCAGCGAGCTATTCTCTTCGAGCGGTGAGCGATGCGAGCCAGCAAAGAGCGCTAAACCGGAGAGACCGCACCCCAGTCATTTCGCGTTTCTCTTTCTCGTGCCTCTCGTCTCTCTCCTCCGCAGAGGCTCCCGCTTGGTATTCCAGTAATAATAGCAATAATTAAAAGAAAAAAAGTGTTGTGAACGTTCGTTCCATCGTCTCTCGCCCGCATTTCTTGCCTTCTGCGGAGGAGACATGCGAGTGAGCGCCAGAAAGAGACGCGAGATGGCCGGGACGGGGTCGCCCTAGCCTGCCACTTACGCGCTCTCTCTTGGCTCGCGCGCGTTGCTCCCCGCTCGAAGAGGATAGCTTGCTCGATGCTATCCCATCTTATTGCTTGGAAATGAACATCTGGGGGTGGGTAGAAAACGACCACATCAGCCCTAAGACCCAAAAACGAAAATCAACTCGAAACGGCTATCCTGATCTTTCTGATCGTACATGTGTAAGGAACATCAAGATCTTCAATTATCAATGAATCTGATCAATTTCTTCATTTTCTTCAAAACCCCACCTAGAGTAAAACATAGGCACGTTAAACGTGCATGAGCTATTTTGAATGCTTCAGTGTAACTTTAATGCTTCAGTGTAACCTTACCAAGAGTGATGAATCTACCTTTTTCGTCCTAAATGTAGACTGGGTTTTTGTGCGAAATTGGGTATTGCCCTACATAAATGAAAACGCGAAACGCTCAGCTGCGTCCATCCTCATGCTATATACTCACTTTCTCTGTCTTTCCCCGTTACATTTGGTGCAAGTTAAATTATGAAAGTAAAATAAATATCTACTCAGCAAAGGTTGACTCATTAAGGTTAAAATGTGACTCATTAAGCCAAAATGTGACTCATCGAATTCGAGTAGTTAAGAAATACCAGGATTCTTATCATTTTTGTAGATGGTTGCCTCATCACAATTCACGAGGTTTTCACGTGCGATTCTACTCTGTGAAACAGTCCTTAACTCCGACAACTTATTTCTTCATGTTTTAAAAGCTATTGCTTCTTAAAAGACAAGAGCCTTTTTCAAGGCATTGGTTACAAAACGAAACAGGTCTTTATACGTTCAAGTTACTATTATTATTGTGAAAAGCTAATCTGCATGAGATGTACAGTCACACAACTGGCACGTGAAAGTGTTGGACTTTGCCCCCTTTCGTGGTTCGTACGTGAGGGAATTCGAGTTATCACACGGTAATCTAGTAGACAGAATTATAAAAATAACTCATGCACACAATTTGCACGTGAAGATGTTGGCCTTTGGCCCTTTTACAATTGGTACGTAAAAAAACGCAACTTGTTTACTACAAAATTTTCTCAACGATTTTAAGAAATCAATTCGGCTTCATTACAACATCTGCCATTAAATTATGTTTCATGCAACGTCAAGGTTGATAGCCTAACATTTATTAACTTCCAAGAAATTATCAAACAGCCGAAATATATTTCTGCTCATATCATGTTACTCCACTCAATAAAATAGTATCTAATTATTGTGTCAACTAGCTTCTTCCAATTTTATTCCCTAACGCTACTGTTTTTAGTTAAGTTACTCATCTTTACTAAATAGAATACGTTTCAATAACTATAATGCTTAATATGCAGGAAGGATGTATCATGTTGTTCAGTTATTTTTTTTTCTTTTGCAGGAACGAAAAAGGTCTGTTGAACTTTGTAAGCGAGAGAATAATATTTTTAAAGCTTGTTTACAGGATTAACAATACTCGGTACAGCTTTAAAAAAAATAACCTGCCTTTCAAACTTGTAAAACCACATTTTATAGGCTGCATACTTTCAAATTAAAGTCCATATCTAAATATCAATTATTGCTTCACTGGAAGAGCTTTGAAAATATATGATCTTTTATACTCTACCTTGAAGCAGGTAAAACATAACTCATAAATACTGCGTCAATGCCGTTCGCGATAGCCGAATTTGGTCAGAAATGTCTTGAAATAGCATCCACACTAAAATATGAACCCTTAAACAGCTGCATCACTGTACACAGCGTTTGAATCATGAAGATATTTAATATAATGTTTCCAAACACCTGTAGCCGTAATAAAAGACGAAAAAATTGTCAAGAATCAAGATGGCGGTCTCAAAGTGCCCTTGTTCGACCTTTAGCAATGTCATGTTTAAGTAGATGCCAAGATCTCATTGATTCCTAAGCATCAACTCATAGTACCTTCAACCTTATTGGCTCTTGCAACAAACATCCGAACATACAAAGATACAAAGTTACAAAGATACAAAGATACAAAGTTACAAAGATACAAAGCCACAAAGATACATACGCTCACACCACTGACATATGAGCTATTTTTTCAAAATAGCTCAAAAAGGAAGACCCCCTCAAAATCCCCTTCAAATCGCTGGAAGCTAGCATGAAATGGGACTCTCCACCGTCGGCAAAAGCAAGATACAACAAGGTATGCAATTAACAAGAAGAACAGACACAATTCACATGTTGCCAGGGTCCCTGCCTCCAGTTCCGTAAAACGGGCTGTAAGATATATCTTTGGAGCCTCTATTCTCACCAATTTTATCACAGTCTATCTTTATGTTAAAAAAAGACCGTTTACAAAGGCACAAACACAATTTACATGTTGTCACACATATATCAAGTTTACAGTGCTTTTTAGAAGGGGTGTTCGTTTTTTTCCGTGTTTTTTTATTATTATTAGAAGACAAAGACCCGCAAAACGTTCGTAGCGGGCGGCGAGTAAAGGAGAAATGGCTGTCATTCAGATTCATTGATAATTGGAGATCTTACACGTATCATGCCGTTTAGAGCTGAGTCCAAGTGACTTTGACTCTTACTTTCGGTGGTCTTGTTGAAAATCGGAAAGCCTGGTCAAATTCATTGACCTATACTAGGATCTTTTTTTTCTTGTACGTCTCGGGTCGACATAGCCATTTCGAGATGTTTTCAGAACCGGATTTTGAGCAGAGTTACCCGAACATCTGGTCCTTGCTGTTCTGCAGACAAATCCGTACTCTTTTGGTTACGTCACGTGAAGTTACATTATCACGAAAATGAAATTTGACATGTTTGTAATAATTTACTCGACGTGATAGTACAAATGCCTTATGGTAACTGTTTTTCGTGGTTAAACAAGAATTCTCAAACGTTGACAGAAGAAAGAACCTTACAACAGCCCATGATGAACAACTAGACGATAATGTTGTCAGAAAGGGCTACTCTTTTGCGTGACATTCGTTTTGGAATACGGTTTTTGGTGAAAAACGTCGTGAGTTTTTCTTTTACTCTCTTTTTCTTCATTTCTTTTCTTCTACAGGCAAGAAGAAGACGTAAGCAATTGGCATTATCAGCATTTTGAAATGCAAGGACTCACATCTCCATTGATCATTTTGTTTTGTCAGTCTGTTTTGTTGACCTTTTCTGTGAAAAATTGAGTAAGATAGGGAGCTCCTGGCATTACATTGCGTTATTCTAAACCAAGCGTAACAACCATCTACCCTATTCTCTTCAACTTTGTCATACGTTTCGTTGTGTATGTGAATCAAATTTTATGTCAATTTATTGGACTACACATCAACGCGATCGACGACCGTTATCTTCATTTAGATCTAAGATTAATAAAATGATATGTGGCGTGCTTGTATGATCGTTAAAAGTCTTAAAATATAATGAAAGGTTATTGAAGTACTTCAAGGCGCTCTTTGCCGACATTTTCAATCTGAAGAGAAAAAAGATGCATTATTTGCAAACTGAAGGATTGGCCGTGACCTCTTGTGTGACATCCGCTCAGCAATTTGGATTGAATTTTTGGTCAAAACAGCCCGACCTCTTTTCAAACTGGATGCGCTAATTTTTGAGCGCCAAAAACGACAGTTGGAGATAATGACCTACGAGGATAAAGCTTTCACCTGATGTACAATATGACACGTAAATTTGTACACTAGGATTTTCATAGGCCTTTAAAGTTGGCCTTTATTTCACCTCAACCCAAAAGATTGAAAGTGGGTTATTTCAACGAGTTTTTATGTTGTCTTAAACTTGACAAAATTACATAAAGTTTACATTTTTTAAAAGAAAAAGGTTCTTTTACCAATATCCAAAATAGCGAACCGGGAACTGAACGCGTTGTCGCGTACGGAGTTAGCGAAGTTTCAGAATTTTTCATTTTTTTCCCGGGGGGTCGGGGGCCGCCTCAGAGTAATATGAACTTTTGGATTTTTCGGAAAAAGCAAAGCGCAATGGAACTTTTTATTTCCATTTTTGAAAATAGTTCACCAAAAGGGTCTTTTAGGTAGAATAATATAAATTATGAAATTTTGCAACTGTCGACGGATTCTCGATACTTACAGTCAGGGCCTCTTAAGGATTACTTCCAGCGCACATAGAGTAGTATGGCGAGCTCAAGATCCAAGGCTGGCGCTGTTAACAAACTACTGTACTATAGTGGAAAATAGTCGGCAGGGACTCCTTCAATCGTTTGCTTACCTGTACATGTCCTCAAGATTTTTTTGGATTGTAAACCTTCTATCGTTTTTTATCATTTTACCGGGTACCTAGCTTATATCTGTGCTTTGCGCTATCTCTTTCGGACTTTGCCACAAGTTTCATATGACATAAATGATTTGCATATATAGACTCAAGTTCCATACACGATCATGAGCTCTCTTTTTTAAAAAGCTGAATACTGCGAAAGTAGTTGTACCGAATGCGTTAATGTACCCTCATATATAAACTGGGCTATAATGATCATTTTATATATTTCGTTTTGTTTTTTTTTTACTGTAGCATTCTTTGTCATGTTCATTCACTATATTCCGTTCCTAAATGTTAATTTTAGACTTAACATTGTCTGTTAAACCTAAGAAAGTCTTAGAATGGAAATACGTTGTTTACCTTCCATCTTTAGTTTGTAAACAGCCAAATGGTAGCTATGTCTAAATGTCCAGATTATGTGTGGCGTGAAATTGAACCTTAAAAAATACTATCTACACGACAAGCTGCCCAATGAGTCAATAATTTTAATGCATAGTACTGCCAAAATGCTTAAATAACAATGATAATAGTAAACTGAAGCATAACAATTTTTTTTTCACGATGAAAGCGTTTCCTTTGCGGTCCGCAACTATTTGTGAAGCTGCGATCCCAATAATCCAAGCAATCTTGTGATACTCTGTATATACTCAAACGCTTTAAGTGTATCTTCTGGTGAATAATTACATAAAATCTTACAAAATTAAAGAAATATTCGGGAAAGTGTTTATAGGTGAGATTAGCCGATAAAAGTTAAGCTTGCAGTCATTTGTGCAGTTTCTCGAGTAAGCGGAGGACTTAGAGCTATTTTCCTTCTGATTTACTGATCCTTGCCTGTTAAGGGGTTATTTAATACCCAAGCTCCAAGCGTAATGTCTCGAAGCAATAACTTTTGATGTTTTAGAATTGACTTTTGTTTGACTATAAAATGTTTCGTCAGATCGATCATACGGCAGAAATAGCAATATGCGCATACTTCTTCGGTTTTCAAAGAACTGACAAGGTAAATAGAAATTGTTTTCCATCTGTTGAAAAACGACGCATCTTTTCCACAAGAAATAACTAGAACCTCCCAGACTTAGAGGAGACAAAACCAGTCCGCGTGTCCTGCGTGTTGCGCACTTCGTTCGTGTCGCGCGCGACTACCTTGGCATGCGCAGAAAATGTGCGCAGTAACAATAGTGGGCACCGTCCTTAAGAAGACGAAAATTGACTGGCAGAGATTCGAGATGTTTGCCCAAGAGAAAATGAGTAATTCCTTCAACAAATATGATAACAAACATACCTGCACCCTATCATCTTGACAAGCGTCTTTGCCATTTGCAGTGTTTTTTCAAAGACCAACGAAAGAAAGATAGAAGCGAGTTCGAGCCAGACACAATAATGTCAAGTTTTCAAAAGACTCCAGCGCCACATTAACGAGTGAATACTTACAGTGCTCTTAGTTTCCACCGAATAAACTTTGAAATATGTATATAAACCCTGAGGACTGGAAAGTTGACTTTGCCTTTCCAAATTTTAACCTAGCTTTGTTTTAATGAGAGCGAAGCTGTGTAGAAACTGAATCGTAACCTTACCGAGGAAGAGAATTCTAGTCAGTGTTTGAAAATTTTAACGCAGATCACAACTGAAGACGAGAATGAACTGGCAGAAAGAGAGGTTTTTCGAAAAACAATTAACGAGCGAATCCTTCGACAATGACAACAAACTTACCTTGAAAAGCTTCTTTGCCTTTTGCAGTGTTTTTTCACAAGGACAAACGGAGGAAAGATGGAAACTACTTCTAGACAGACACAGTGTCCGGTTTCCAAAATACTCCAGCGTTAAAGAGCTAAAACCTACAGTGCTCTTAGTTTTGACCGAATAAACTTTTTTAATATGGCGAATTTGTTTTTACTTTCTCGGAAAGCCTTTGTTATGTGCTATTGTTTTCGTGCGCCAATAAAAACTTTCTTTTTTGACACCTGTCAAATGACTGTCAAATCGTGCGTCCTCGGTTTTTTCCATCGATTTATGGCCCGCGCGCTTCGCGCTTGGGCCATAAATCGATGAAAAAAACTCGGTCCGTAATTTACAGTACGGATCGAAAACTCGGCTAATAAGAGGTATGTATTTGTTCACAACTGCATTATGATAAGCATAGATAAAACGATTACAGAAGTATACAATGTATGTGGCGTTTTGTCTATAACACTCGTTGTCTAATAAAAGAACTAATAAAATTCAGTTCAATAAATGAATAAAGTCGATATTATAAGGATGTTCTTTTAATATAAATTTGCACTTTTATAGTCAAGCTCTATATTTATCATAATTTAACTGAAACCCACATAGAAGAACCTGCTCGATCTTTTTGGGCTGACTAAGCAGGTTCTTACATTTTTACGTATTAAGACTGTGGTAAATTTCTGCCCGCAAGGCCCCGGCAGATCGAAGGCCGATGAGCGCTAAACCACTGTTAAATTTTAATCTGGGTTTCTTTTTCTTTTGTTCACAAGCATTTTCGGATAATTTTCCATAAACTGAATTTGTCCTCGACTTTCATATCAATTCAAATTTCACACTAACGCTTTGAACAAGCCGGCGCAGGTTGTTAAACCATTAGGTTAACACACGCGAGTTTTAACTGTCTTCACTAAAACTAACCTTGACTGTTTGGTTTGGTGTAAGTGCATCAGGAGCGCTGTAAATCAAAGCTCCGGGAGCTACTGTCATCGTCTGCTGCATAAAATTAGCAGTGCCGTAATCTGACATTTTGCCTCTCCAGTGGTCACCTTGTCGCCATAGCAACACATTGGTACTGTTAACGTCCCGGTGAATGATGGGTACTGGCTTCTTTTGATGAAGGTAGTTAAGTCCAAAAGCTACATCCAGAGAAATGATGTTTATTTCTTTTTCGGCGAGCTGTCGCTGTTCCAACAAAGTCCGCAGACTCATCTCCATGAGCTCGGTTACAAACAGAGGTTTTCCCTCATCATTTGTTGCACCGATGAACTGCAGCAAACAGGGATGGCGGCATTTAGAAGCGATATTCATTTCTCTTTCAAAAAGACGTATGTTATGAGGGGAGAGAATCAGTTCATGAATTTGTTTTACTGCTACGGTATAGCCACAATACGTTCCCTCATTGACACTTCCCCATCCTCCTCTCCCAAGGCATTTCTCTGTGATTTGAATTTCATCGCGGGGAATAACCCAGTCACGTGATTCGTTGCTATGAAACTCTTGTATTGTTTGCTGAGCTGTTGAAAAACTTAACTTTAGTTCAGAAACTTGTGTTTCGTAATTTGTCAACTGCTGTCTTGTCTCCCTTAATTGCTTTTGTGAATTTTCTTCCCTTTGTCTCATCTCCCTCAGCTGTTGCTGCATCTCCCTCAACTGCTTCTGAGAATTTTCTCCCCGTTGCTGCAACACCGTTAGCTGTCTTTGAGACCTTTTTTTCTCTTCATGAAGCTGTATTTGTAAGAGTTCTTCTCGTTTCCGTATCTCCCTCAACTGTCTCTTGGAGCTTTCTTCGCGTTGCTGGGATTCCTCCAATTGTCTTTCTAATTGCGAGGTTCGCCTTTGCGAGTCTGCTTCGCGAAGATCTTGCGTCCTGTCTGAAAAGTTGATTAAGAAACGAACCTAAAGTCAATCCAAATTATGGGTGAAATGTCAAAGTTTTACTCTGTATAAAAAAAAATCTTGATTTGATAGGACGCAATATTAGACCTATTGGGCCAAATAGGCTTATTCCTCGCGAACGAAGCGACGAAGGCTGTCGAGAGAAGCGATGTTATTTATTTATTTATTTATTTATTGATCAGATTACCACCAAAAGTGGCCGGGCAGCCATAATAAAAAACAATGGGGCTTATTATTTGGGCGTGGCAGAAAAAGAGTAATCGAGTTCGCTTGTTTTCATTCGAAACAAGGTGCGTGAGTGAAACAAACTATTAAATAATTTAAATTTTCCCTTTGGAAAATAATCGTCCTCGCAGCACACGGTGTGAATGTTTTGGCTTATTGCCAAGAGTTTGACAATATCGTAGCTCTCAGTTGTCAGCGCCAAAGAAGATGTCACGCAAAATTCTATGATCTCGCGCAAACGACCCACAGATAACGCACGACAAATAAATTGGCAATAGAAAACAAACTTTTTGGAAAAACAAGGTACACTGAGTGAAACAAACTATTAAATAATTTAAATTTTCCCTTGAGAAAATAATCTTCCTCTAAGCAGACGGTGTGAATGTTTGGCTTATTGCCAAGAGTTTGACAATATTTTTGCTCTCAGTTGTCAAGCGCCAAAGAAGATGTCACGCAAAATTCCATATCTCGTGCATGAGATAATTAAGGGTAACATGGAATGATGCATAATTTCGTTGAACATTATTTTTTTAGCAAAATGACCTCGTAAACAAGTTGCATTCTTTCACGGTCGAACCGTAAAAGGGGCAGACTCCAACATCTTCACGTGCAAACCGCGTTCTATTTTTAAAACCATCATATTCTCTCATAAGGGCCAATTCCAATGCTTTCACGTGCAAACTGCGTGACAATACAACTCACAGTAAGGGCCTGATCACATGAGCCGGGGAAGCAACGCGCATGAACAGTGTATTACCCGCTGTCCTGTTTCTCGCTTGGTTCATTCGCCGGGCCACAGGGCAAGCGTGATTACTCGGAAAATTTCCACCCGGGATCCCGGCATCACATTAGGGACCTTAATATACACGTTTCTGCCTACGGGTACGGGTAGGTCAACATGTTTGCCACGTAGTTATAGAAAAGTTAGCCATGATTTCCCAGATGTGATAATGGCGTCACCGTTCTACCCGGCAGCCTACCCGTTTATCCGGGAATAGAGGCAATCTACCTGTACTGCACTACTCACACATCCCTAGTACACATACAAAAACCTTGACACACGCCTAGTACATCGACGCCCAAATGTACGCTCCCACAGCGTCTTCTTGTTACATTCAGGCAACCCAATAACGAACAAATTCAAAGTTATTTAAGTATGAATAAATGACAAGAATAAGCTAAGTAGAGGTAATACCGTTAAGACGTATAATTATCAATCAACAATATCAAATTAATTTAGGGTATCTTATTATTGATTCAAACAGTTATAAGGAAAAAAATATTCTAGTTAAGAGGCGGTCCGTGTAAGAACCGACCACTCAAATTTCCGCGGAAAACAGAATTTCTTCATTTTTTTTCTGCGACATAGTTAGCCCATTCCATTAACAAAAATCAAATTTGTTTGGCTCATAGTGCTTTTTTAAAAAAAAATGTGCGTCGATTTGCCTGGACGGTCCAAAGCTGTCATGATCGTCTTTTTTAAGATCAAATTTAAGCGTTTTGTTCAAGGCTCGCAAAAATTTCGCATTTATCCAAATAGCATAAAACAAAACTATAACTTTAATTCATGCTTCCTGTATTTAAAAACGGCAAAATATTTAAATTCTGACTTTTAAAAAAAGGAATTATGATGTTTTGAAAATACCACGTAAAGCATCCGTGAAAAAATTGCGCGGTTATCCTAGTTTTGAAACGAGCTTTTTTCAAAAGTGTGACGTTATCTGCTGGAGTCTTGGCCACCATCCCTGTTCAGTACTAGGGCTAGCGTTTTGAAATCAAGAAAAACATTTTTGGGTACTGTTGATTCCGAAGCACGAGAGTTCGATAAAGTTGGGTAATATTCTACTGTAATTGTGCGTATGACCTAATTTAAGCATTTTCTTGATTCCGAACTTTCCTACTATAAAACTGAAAATCATTACTGTCAGGGAGCAACTATTTTCAAAACTAACTTAATGCTGGGAATTAACAGTGGATATCTTAAAATCCACAACATATTGGCCTAAAATTGGGATGTTACAAAAAATAATAGCAGCTCCGGTGAATGTTGCTATGTCAACTGGTGGCTAAACAGTTAAGAAATTTCTTTGAAATAAAGAGGCTAGAACGGTAAAAAAATTAAAATACATCATGAATAGATTTAACGTGTAATTACCACCTCAAGACACGATTCAGCAAAGAAATAGTTTACCAAAATGTACCGAATTTTCTAACCTCAAGTTTTTGTTTGCAGACGACATAATTTATGTTGTGTCCGAGGATGTCAATTTCAGATCTCAGTTTGCAGTGCAAAACATGTTGGATGTTATTTCATCGAAGCTGAAACTACTTACAGTAGTTTTATTTCGTTCGTGCTTAACAGTAAAATAGGTAAAATAAACTATTTCTTCAAGTTTTTAATTTAATTTTAGTTAATTTTTCTGGCGTCGCTCACTTAATTTAATTTCGCATGCAAATTTGCAACCCAAAACGTAGAACGTATTTACATTCTGCCGAGATAACCTTCGCAGATAGAATGGCTGCATTTTTTTTTTTTTCGCAGTAACGGGCAGAAAATGCGGAAGTAATCGAGGATGTGCAGATTTTGTGTGCTTGAATAGTTGCAACGTTGACATCAGTTCACACCTAATGAATCACCACCTGTCATGGGAAAATCTTTGTGAAATGGATCTGATACTGGCAAGCGCAGGTCTGTTAGAACTCACTGATGATCTGGGGCCGGTTGCTCGAAGCCTGGTTAGCGCTAACCGTTGGTTAAGAGGTATCAAATATAGGTTTCCATGGTATTTAACGCTGGTTAGCACTAACCATGCTTCGAGCAACCCGGGCCAGATCAAGAATATGACGGTTTGTCCAGTCTATCGCTACACGTTGGGAAAATACTGGCAAGCTCCAAAGACCTGCCAGTATCCAAAACATCACGGGAAGAAAATGGCAACAGCCGGAACACGTTATTAATTTCACGACTGCAAGGGAAATAAAAAATATCTTCGGAGAAGCCGTACCCGTTGGCTAGCGTAAGTACTATCAGACTAGCAACTATACCTGTTTTATGCTTTCATCTTAACATATTAGCATTAAAAAGGTTTTGTCTTCCTAAACATTTCAACTAAATACTTTCGTTGGTAATCTAATTACTTCAAAGCGAGCTATAGACGAGGGGAAGTCCCACTCTATATATTTCTTAACGATAAACGATCGATCCCGTATTTGATAGTATTTTGTAGCCAGAAAATCGTTTCCAAACAAATAACAGATCAAATATGATAATAATTTGGTTTTTGTAGTCCATTAGCAGTAGTTCTTTGCTGTGGATCATCCATAAATCTGGTCGCTGATTTATAGACTATATAATATAATTTCCAAGATGGGATATAAAGATATAGATTTTTTTATCAACTTAGTAGTAAATCTAAAATTTTTTAACAAGTCTTTCCAGTTACAAAACTGTTTTGTTTCTTTTTGTTACTAGCTATTTGCACAACGTGCAGAAAGAAACACAGTGAAGAATTAGATCGGAAGTCAGACTGGCTATACCCAGGTGAGGAAACTGAGGGAGATGTGCTCCTTCAAAGGTACTGTCGGGAGGACCGGTAGTCGTTTGGTTGTTTTATTAAAAAAACACACACACAGTTGTCCTGTCAGGTTATCCTATCGAGAGACAAGTAAGTAGCAGCTTTTCCATTTCTATTCTCCGCAGACCTGCTAAAGAGGCTGCTCTGGGAGCTATCGGTCGCATGGTCACTTCGACTCCATTTCTTGAAGACCGATAAACGCCAGCTTCTCGGAATCTCATAACACCATGCCGGACTCCAGGATCAGAGGAGGTCTCTTTTACTTCACCCGTGGTAACCTATGCAGTTAGCAGATATAACGAGGCAATGGATACAATTGCGAGTCTTATTACACAAGAAAAAGTAGAACGCAAGCCCCTTAAATATCAGCTTCAAACTCCATTCCAAAACTTAAGTGATGGAGAACATTTGAAAGATGTAAAAAAGGCTAAAGAGGACTGCTTGCACGTATGAAATGTAATTGCCCCAGGTAACGGAGAGGAGCTCTTCGAGTCAATGATGTCTGTGCCGAGAGGAAATATTTGATGGCTCAGCCCCCGATGATCTTGTGGTACTCATGACTGCTTATAAGACCGCGACGACCAGGAATTTAAGAAACAGATTCTGAGCCTTTATGCCAATAGATACCCTATGACCAAGCTGAAGAAAATTCACCAACCTTACGGAAGTCTCTCCACATGGGAAATAAAGCAAGCACGTTCTCATGCTAAAATGTACGGCCCTGGGACCATCCCTGAAATCAAGACGAAGCATCGCGTACGCCTTGTAGAATCCATTAATAGACCGTATTTTTATCAGGATGTTTCATATGGTTACATGGTACTCACCGTAGATAATGGTGACAGAGTTGAGATACCTAACGTTGTAAGGATCCTGACCAGGTCTACAATGATTGAGCAATACTGGGAGTATTGCAAAGAGCAATGTCACGAGCCTCTTATATTAGTAGGTCTAAAATATTGGAAGTTCGAGAAGCGTCTCAGCGTAAATCGCTCCAGGGCTTAGACAATACGGCTGCAGATGGTGCTGCGAGCTTTCAGACTATCGAGACGCTGATTGAAACTCTTGAGAAAGGAGGAATGGAAAAACAGTGGTGTCTACGAATTTGCCAAAACCTACGCGATGTTAAACGCTATCTTAAAACTGACTACCGTGTGCACTGTCAACAGTATTACTCTACTTGGGCTGACCACTGTATAAAGTTTGCGCTTAGTGATCCTGTTGATCCCGAGCTCCAGCATCCTTGTCCGCATCAGCATCAATCGACTTGCGAACAATGCCAAGGGCTAAAGAATGTTCTAAAGGAAGTGAGACAAGCGATTGAAGGGTCATCATGGAAGCCTTACACTTCCGAACAAAGAAAAGATTTCCTTTACGACTTTGACCGTGCACAGTCAGACATCTTGCTGTGGCAAGTGCACATTGTGCGCTCAATAAATCAGGAGGAGGTGAAACGAGATGCACTAAACTCAGAAGACCCACAGTCAGCCATTCTGATCATGGACTGGACCAGGAAGTTCCTTCAAATAGAATTTCGTGAGAAACAGTCTCAATGGTTCTGCAAACGGGGGCTGAGCTGGCATATTTCCACCCTTATAACTAAGAATGCTGACTCTGGAAAAATTGAGCTGAAATCGTATGTTCATATCTTCGAATCTTGCCAACAAGACTGGTACACAGTATGCTCGATTATCGAAAACACACTTGAGGTAGTAAAGCAGGAGCATCCCGAGATTACCCAAGTGAACCTAAGGAGTGACGAAGCAGGCTGTTACCACAATAACTTTCTCTTAGCCGCCGTTAGAGATGCGGAAAGACGAGTAGGCATTGAAGTATGACTTTGTCGTTAAGAAATGGAAAAGATATCTGTGATAGAATCCTTTGTCCAATGAAATCATCCATCCGACGATATTGCAATGAGGGACACGATGTCGTTTCTGCCAAAGACATGCGTGTAGCGCTCTCAGAACGTCCTGTTCAAGGTACAACTGCCTCCGTGTGCTCAATAAATGAGACTCAAAAGACAATCAAAGTACATAAGATAGAAGGTTTCAGCAAGCATCACAATTTCAAGTTTGATGTAGAAAGAATTAGAGCATGGAGAGCTCATAGTGTTCGACTGGGCAGGTTTATTCCTTACCGAGAAGTCATAACTGAACCTCAACGTCCTACTGACCTCATTGTACATGACTACTTCTTTCCACTCAAAGAAGCTCGAGTATATAAGAGAGAGACAAACAGTGAAAATGAACAATGCAACAGTCTTTTCTCTTGTTCTGAGCCCGGATGCAACATGGTTTTCAAGAAATTCAGTGAATTCGAAAATCACCTTAATGTTGGTGAACACAGCCAAGTTCGCCGAAACTCTGATACGATGCATGTATGACAAGCTCAGAAGGGACTGGGCGGAGAAATTTCGTACTGTTGATAAGGACGAAGAAATCAGAAGCGTGCCTGAAGCAGTTGGAGAGGAGCGTCACGAAAAGAATGAAACTGGCCGCTCTCCACAGTGCAGTGACTTGCAGACTGGATGGGCTCTTCACAAGCCCCGAAACGAAGCTGTGCGTTTTCCAGCCGAGGTTAAACAGTACGTAACAACGAAATTTGACCTTGGAGAAGGAACTGGCATCAAGTCCGATCCTGCAAAAGTGGCAGCAGATATGAAGGTGTGAATGGCGTTAACCGACTAGCGACAAAGGGGGAAAAATATTACTGACTACCGACAGGAAAAATATAACCATGGGCTGATATTATCAATATCTATTTCCAGAAAAAAGAGCATTTTGCATTTTTTCTAGGAAGTAAGTAACCTATTTAATTCCTTTAACTCTTTAAGTCCCAATATCCACACACAAATTCTCCAAACTGATCTCCATACATTTCCTTGAAGAATTAGTTGAGAGAATTTGGTAAAAGATCAAATATTTTTCTCTTTGTGATCATTTTGTTAATTCTCATAGACATTGCTCATGATAGTCTATGGATATCGTTAGGAGAAAATTGATTTGAGCACTATTAGGACGTAAAGGGTTAAATTTATGACTCATCGATGGCCTAACGGAGATAATTTCCTTTTATCTTTGATACAGGTACATTGCTACAGTCAATTAAAATCGCAAAGTCACACCTTAAAGATGCTACCGACTTTATAAATTTTAGTGAAACGACAAAGGTGAAAAAACCGAACGTTTCTTGTTTCGGTCCGAGAAGTGCTCAATAGATTAATCCTCAAAGAAAATTCTTTCCCGTTTAATGGAAAGCGCTATCAGTACAGACCCATGGTACCGCGATGGGCTTAAAGACAGCAGTTTCGTTTCCAACATTTTCATGGCATATATTGAAACACAAAGTTTAATTAAGCAAAAACCGTCTTTAAACCAACTGTTTGAAAACGCTACATAGATGACAATGACATTTTTTCCCTATATGGGACATAAGTGAACCAGACAGCGTAGCTTTCTTCACGGAACAAGTAAACTTACATCACCCTACTATGAAATTCATGACGGAAATATCTGAAAATGAGACATTCTTTTCAGAAACAGTTGTATATCAAGGCACAACATTCAACGAAAAATGAGAAAGTGCTATCCTTGACGTAATGACGCATTTCAAACGGAAACCTTACAGTATATACATTTTCACCTCTTATCATCCTCCAATTGTTAATTAAAAGCGCTTGTTGCACAAACGAGAAGCCTTGAGAATCCTACGAACAAACTCCTCTGAGGACTATGTAGTCAGATTTCAAAAGCGCTTGATGGACAGAGGCTAGTCACACAATTTTGAAAGAAAAATTGCTATTAGAAGTAAAACTCACAGAAAGAAAGGCAGCTCTCCTGAAACAAAACAACAAGGAAGAAAAAGAAATGTTGCCTTTCGTGACACAATACCAGCCCTTAGTGTCTATTATAAAAGAAGCTTTAATGAAAAAATGGAATCTCATACAAAACCAACCACTACCTCAACAAAATTTTAAAGGACCACCTAAAGTGCTGTATCTCTGAGAAAGGAACATTATGGCAAGGGACAAGCTTGTTAGAGCCAAAACATAAGAGGGATAGATGAGCAGCCTGTCACCCCTTGCAGTTTTTCACTAAAAATAATTAAAGTTTCCAAAAGGCTAGATTCCATTGGTTAATTAATTACTTTTTACTGTGCCCTGTAGTCTACCGAGAAACCAAGTTCGCATTTACAATAAAAGCTTTGGTGATTTTATCAGTACTCATCATATTCATTTGGCAAACAATGGTGAAATAAACGTTCATGTTGCATAAACAAACAAGACGGCGTTAATGAAGTTTAAGTGCAATCAAATGATGCATTCTTACAAGTTTTACTTTTTCCCTAGGGATCAAAGTCTCAAAAAGTGGGTGAAATACATAAAAAATATTAATAATCAACAAGCGTTTTTACTTATTCACTGAGATTTTCGGACGACCGACAAAAATCGAAACGTTTAACCGACTACCGACAAAGATCGAAAATTTTAACCGACTACCGACAAAGTTACTGAATTTCTGAATTTTAACCGACAACCGACAAGTGGGCCCCTCCATTCAGACCCTCAGATCTGCGAACTGCAAGAAACCCAGACAGTTCTCGGATATTTGAAAGGAAACACTGGCTGACAAAAGGTCAAGGACAGGGATTTTTGTCGAGGCTAGCGGCCTCGCGAAGAAGCAAAGCACATCGAGAGGCGCTCGATGAAGACGTACAGGAGGAACGGGAAGAGCAGGAGAGACGAGCCCTCCTGGAAGAGGTGGCCACCCACCTTGGTCCTAAGCATCCTATCTGCTATATTTAATACTGTTTATGTGACCTTTCACCCGATAAGAAACTTGAAACATTTTGCGTTGCTATGCTCAAGGACATGTTGAAATACTTTGAAATTCCTTTTAGTTCTAGCGATAGAAAAAAATCTTGTAGCGAACCTATCCGAATTTCTTGAAGGCTGTGACTGTAACCAGCCGCATTAAAGCACAAACCGCCATTAAAAGTAACCAACAGGGGTTTTCAACCTCGAATTCATGAGAGGGAACGAAAAAAAAAATCGTGGAGGCAGTATTTTTCAAAAACTTGAAAAGAAGTTTTATGACCTTTACAATTTTTGAAAAGTCGAATTAGAAAAAAGCACGTGTTTTGTCAACCGTATTTAAAAAGTAAACACGCGTGACAAGCTAAAACGAAGGAGAGAAGGATCGATTTTGCTGTCTTTTTTATTGTCTTATCGTCTTATGGTAGAATAATAGTAGTATAGGGCGCACCGGTTAGGCCTCTTTTTGGGGGGGGAATCTCATTAAGGTGGGGGGAATAAATTAACGTCGCTGACGTCATAACCTTTTGTCTTGATCTCATGAATAAAATGCGCAGGAATCTCATTATCTTGCGGTGGAATCTCATTAAGTATATCCAGTTTGACGGGTTTATCAATGATGTCATGTTCTATTTTTATCTTGTGGCGGTCATGGTTGGTATAACTGGTTTGACAGGTTTTAGTTATTTTCGGAAGATGATGTCATATGTATTCCGGGGTACTATGATGTCATAGTTGTTTTGAATACTTCAATAGGAACAATAGGCTTACCTAGACTTGCCCGGGATCTTTTAACCCTGATTGGATAGTGAACAATCTATTACGTGTTTAACATAAAAGCGCGCTTTCCCTTCTGTATTTCCTTCTCGCAATCGCTTTGCTAAGGAAAAAGTCTTACTATCACCAATATTTTTTAAAACATTGCTCCAAACATGCAAGTCGAATCGAGCTGTAAACTTGTCTGACTATTACAGAACTGTTTTCTCCCATCTATCTCGAGGACATGAAAAACTATTGAAGTCTCAACGTTTCACGCATGGTTAATCAGGTAATTATGCGAGTTCACAAGCCCAAAGTTGAATACAAATTAGCTCTACAGGAAAAACCTCAAGGGAGCATATTGACGTATTATTATAAAACAAATAATTTAACAAGGATCAATTAAAACACGCGACTCATAATTGCTAGCAATAAAACCACAAGAGAGATACCGTTTTAAAAAACTTTATTAAAAACAAAAAGAGTCAAATACACAGGAATGGAAATTAATTAATCTTCATCTTCGCCCATGGAGTACTTGTAAGGTTTGAATTTCTTATGCCGACGTTTCTTCAGCTGTTTGCCATGAGATTTATGATCATCCAAATAATTTAGAAATTGAATCCGACGCCTCTTGCGCTTCGGGCCTTGTGGTGATGGGGTTTCTACTGTGGGAGGAGGGGTCAGGAAAGCAGGATTTAAGGGTGGTGGAGGGGTGAGGCTTTCTTTGTCAGGTTTTTGAGAGATAGCCGCTTGTGTTAATTCAGGTGTTACATTAAAGGGGTTGAGGGGAGTCGAGAATGCTGTCGTTGCTGTCGAAGAATCTTGTGTCCTTGATGTTAAGTCTGGAACAGTGCTGATTATTTCTTCCGGTCGTGTTGTTGTATTTAATTGTTCTTTAAAAGCCAGGTATCTGTTTTGCAACTGAAGGTATCGTTTAGCTTTTTCATCGTCCCGAAGATCGTTTCGAGAAAGCACGTCATCCATGTTGCCTTGTATTTCTTGTATAGTTGGAAGAAGCGGGACAGGCGAAAGAGTTTGCTGCTTCAGATATTTTAGAAGCTCTTGAGGAATATTTTCTTGAAACCCTGCTTGGTTAAAGCCTTCTCCACTGGGCAGGACGTTTGTTCGCAACCGACAATTATCTTGGGTAGTAGTTTTCAGATCAATCAGAAGATAACCAAAAGGTCTTTTTACAGCCTCTTCGTACTGATTTCAAAAGAAATCCGTCTGTCCGGGATACATTTGCTTCGCTAGAGTCAAGATTTGCAATTTGTCTCGTGGATTCTTGAATAACACCAGATAATGGCTGTTTAGGCTTATGCTGCGGCTACCTTTCCCCTGATGAAATAGATTCTGCACTATATAAATCACGCTCAGATTGCGATGATGAGAACCACGAGTAAAGAGGTTCACAATTCGCTTGTCTTTACTGGCGTCAATCATCTGATCATCAAACACGATCAAATTCCGTTTGTTCACATCAAAATAGGAATCCTGCTCCATAGCCGTAGGAATTCCCTTGACAAATTCAATGTTTGGCATGGCGACTAACATTTGTGTATACGCAGGCTGCCATTGTGAATAACACCAAACCATTCTCTCCGGGGGAGGGTAAATGGTCCCTGAAGCTTGTTGCAATAGAGATCAAACCCAGGCCGTTTTTCCTGAACCGGTCATTCCGGCAATCATGGAGGTAAAAGGATGCTCGAAGCGAAACCGCTGACATTTCTGTGAAAACGGAACTGTTTGAAATGGTGTGAGACCAACATTGTGGTGTTTAGACATCACGTGCCTTTGCATGCTATCCTTTCGACTAAATGATTTTTCGCAGACAGAACAGAACCAACTCATGTCAACTCCTCAGGAGCAGAATGTAGACTGAGAAAGAGGTAGAATGTTGCGCATTGATATAGTTTTGAAGGCTATAAAATTCAATAGTTTTCGTCCACCGCCACCACCACCACCACCGCCACCACATTTCTATTGTTTTCCCTCCACCACCACCACCACCACCACCACCACCGCCACCACATTTCTATTGTTTTCCCTCCACCACCACCACCGCCACCACATTTCTATTGTTTTCCCTCCACCACCACCACCGCCACCACATTTCTATTGTTTTCTCTCCACCACCACCATCACCACATTTCCATTGTTTTACTCCACGACAGTCAATAAAAGACTGCAACTACTATCATAAGTTCAGTTTGTCGCAATGTCTCAAGTTGTCAAGAACAATCATGCTTTTCTTCAATTCTTAGCAGTTTGTCCAGCTCATCAGCGACACTTTCTTTTACGGACAGCCAGTCCACAACAACTACATGCATTAGTCCAAGTCTTATACAATATACTTAAGGAATACATTCTTATCCCCGAAGAAAGTAAGCGGAACGTGTTGCCATATAAGGATGCTCTATTAAACCTAGCAGAAACAAATGTACCTTACAAAACAAAGAAGCGAATCCTTGTACAAGAGGGTGATGGTTTTATCCAAGACCTATTGGTACCTGCTGTTACAAGCCTAGGATTTTTGATGCTACAAAAGAGGAAACGAAACTATAAGTTACTCATTTGAAGCTACGGTCTGTCACGGGTACTCATCAAAATGAAGAGAAAGATAGATTTGGTTGAAGAAGAACACGAGAGTGAACATAAAGAAAGTGAAAGTTCTGGTGATGAAAGCGAGGATGAAGAACCAAGAATAAAAGATGTTTTGAGTCATCTTTCCCGAGCAGTGTCAGAAAAGCGTGCTTCTGATTTGCTGCATAGTATGGCCGCGTCCAAAGATATTCTTTTCTGGACTCCCAGCGGACAATTATTTCGAAATAAACGCACTATTCCCGTCACAAACATCGCTGAGCTAGCTGAGTATGTGTTACTCCCTCATAACAATGAGGTTACCAAGCCTCGTGCGCTGAATACGTTTCTAGATGGACTTGCAGAGTTAGGAATCGATAAAGGTTTAATCAAAAACAAAGTTAAGTGATTGCTTTGTTAAGTGATTTAATAGAAAAGGAAAAAGGCTACCGAAATGTAGAAAATACTTCCGATAATGAAAGTAATAATGACGAGAGTTCATCGGATATTGAAAATCAGGAGGAGGAGGAGGAAGTGGCTTCTGAGAATGGCGTTGAAACTGAAGGCACCCAAGAGAGCGACAACGACACTGAAAACGATAGTGAGGAAACAGAAAGTAGTAGCCCTGAAACGTCCACCACCTTTCACTCTAAAAGTCCCTGTGAACATTGCGAAAACTCTAATGTGTACTCCACATTGATCATGAAATGTCCTAAATGCTTTTGGCACGATAACTACAAGATTTGTCCTATATGCGAGCACCAGATCCCCGAGGAGAGAAAATACATCAAAGAGGGCTTTCTTCGGTGTCACGACTGCGGATTAATTACACACAAAAACGCCAAGACGTTGGAAACCAATTTTTATTCACCTTCTAAAGAGGAGAACGAAGAGGAGGTCTAATTTCCATCCCTTCCAAATCGCTGTGTATTTGACTCTTTTTGTCACTGGTTTTCAATAAAGTTTTTAAAACTGTATCTCGTGTCTTGTCAATTTATTTGTCGCGTGTTTAAATTGATCCTTGTTAAGTCATTAATTGTTTGTGTTTTTACAATAATAAGTCAAGGTGCTCCCTTGGGTGTAGCTGTAGAGATGAACTAATTTGTATTCAACTTTGGGCTTGTTAACCGGCATAATTAACTGACTAACCATGCGTGAAACGTTGAGACTTCAATAGTTTTTCATGTCCTCGAGATAGATGGGAGAAAACAGTTCTGTAATAGTCAGACAAGTTTACAGCTCGATTCGACTTGCATGTTTGGAGCAATGTTTTAAAAAATATTGGTGATAGTAAGACTTTTTCCTTAGCAAAGCGATTGCGAGAAGGAAATACTGAAGGGAAAGCGCGCTTTTATGTTAAACACATAATAGATTGTTCACTATCCAATCAGGGTTAAAAGATCCCGGGCAAGTCTAGGTAAGCCTATTGTTCCTATTGAAGTATTCAAAACAACTATGACATCATAGTACCCCAGAATACATATGACATCATCTTCCGAAAATAACTAAAACCTGTCAAACCAGTTATACCAACCATGACCGCCACAAGATAAAAATAGGACATGACATCATTGATAAACCCGTCAAACTGGATATACTTGATGAGATTCCACCGCAAGTTAATGAGATTCCTGCGCATTTTATTCATGAGATCAAGACAAACGGTTATGACGTCAGCGACGTTAATTTATTCCCCCCACCTTAATGAGATTCCCCCCCAAAAAAGAGGCCTAACCGGTGCGTCCTGTACTACTAATAATATGCCTTAATATATATGTGCCATGGAAATTCAGAAAATTCATATGGTTGTTCATATCTTCTCAGGATTTGCTTTATTTACAGAACTAATGAAGTTGTATCGTGGAGCTGAATCCCTCTGCAAGTTGTTGACCGCTATCAAGGTGCCTTTTGATTTACCAACAAACGAGTGGAAATCAAAATACTGTCCACCTTAAAACTGGTTTCATTTGAAAGTCTAGCCGGGAATCACTTCTCTGAACGGGGTACGCAAGCGGAGGCTCACTGCAAAAGATTCAATCGCCAACTGTAAAGAATTAGACGGAAAATATCGCATCGCTGTTCAAGGAATTCTTGTAGGCATTATTATGAAAGCTGGTGGCGCTAGTCTTAAGGTAACAGAATTGTTGTTTGCCTTCGCTTTTAGTAAAAAATAAACCAAGAAAACTGGTGTCCTCGCTCGTTGGCTGTTTGCCGTTTGTTAATTTCGATTATTACTAATTCAAAATATTTTCCCAATTCTGATTGGCTAAAAGCACACGCATAATTCACCATAACCAGTTACTGATGACCAAATTTGGAAGAATTTTGTGTTTAACGAGGAAGTGAAGCAGCCTTCTACAGGTTAATGCACCGTTAACCGAGAAGACCTGGGGACGAGATTGAGTTGTTTTCGTTGTAAAAACTAAAATGGCGGACACTTCACTCGTTTCAAGAGTCAGACCTACTGCTGGAACTAGGCGAAATAATGGCTAAAAACATAGCAAAAACAGCAAGAAGACAACTCGGAGGGCGACATCTGCTATTTGCAGAATATTTGCGGAATATTTTATCGTGTCGCCGTCTTTTCGAAGACTTTTTACCCTCAACGTCAACAGAAATAACCTTCGAGATCTCCATTAATCTCGCAACAAGTGAAATGTGATTGCGCCGTCTGTTTTATTTTTAGCTGAAAATATTAAAAGATAAAAGCTATTTTTTAAGTCAGCCAGTCTGCATTTTTCCCACGCATGAAAAAATTGCATACTAGAAAAACAAGCAAAGGAAGTAATTTTGGTTGGATGATTCGGCAAATGTCAATCAATCAAAATAGGGGGCGGAAGACGTTTCGTAGAAGGTTTGTATCAGGCTCTGTTTTCGTTTCGCCTTGTCCGCTGGAACGTTATTACAAAGCGAAACGAAATTGAGCCTGATCTCAGGTCAAATATTACCCAACTTTATCGAACTCTTGTGCTTTGGAATCAACAGTGCCCAAAAATATTTTTCTTGATTTCAATACACTAGCCCTAGTACTGATCAGGGAAAGAGACCAAGACTCCAGATAACGTCACACTTTTGAAAAAAGCTCATTTCAAAAATAGGATAACCGCGCATTTATTTCAAGGACGCTTTACGTGGTATTTTCAAAACATCATAATTCCCTTTTTTAAGTCAGAATTTAAATATTTTGCCTTTTTTAAATACAGGAAGCATGAATTAAAGTCATAGTTTTCTTTTATGCTATTTAAATAACTGCGAAATTTTTGCGAGCCTTGAACAAAACGCTTAAATTTGACATTAAAAAAGACGATCATGACTGCTTTGGACCGTTCAGGCAAATCGCCGCCCACGCTTTTTTAAAACATAGGCACGTTAAACGTGCATGAGCTATTTTGAATGCTTCAGTGTAACTATAATACTTCGGTGTAACCTTACCAAGAGTGATGAATCTACCTTTTTCATCCTAAATGGAGATTTGGTTTTTGTGCGAAATTGGGTATTGCGCTACATAAATGAAAACGCGAAACGCTCAGCTGAGTCGATCCCCAACCTATGTATTCACTTTCCTCTGTCTTTCCCTGTTACATCTGGTGCAAGTTAAACAAATTGTTGAAGTAAAATAAATTTCTACTCACCAAACGTTGATTAGAAGGAAAACTCTAAGGTTTCCGCGGAGTTTCTTAAGCCAAAATGTGACTCATCGAATACTGAATAGTTACGAAATACCAGGATTTTTATCATCGTGGTAGATGGTTGCATCATCATAATTCACGAGGTTTTCACGTGCGATTCTACTCAGTGAAACAGTCTTTAACTCCGACAACTTATTTCTTCATGTTTTAAAAGCTATTGCTTCTTAAAAGACAAGAGCCTCTTCTAAGGCATTGGTTACAAAACGAAACAGGTCTTCATACGTTCAAGTTACTATTTATCATTGTGAAAAGCCAATCTGCATGAGATGTACAGTCACATACCTGGCACGTGAAAGTGTTGGACTTTGCCCCCTTTCGTGGTTCGTACGTGAGGGAATTCGAGTTATCACACAGTAATCTAGTAAACAGAATTATAAAAATAACTCATGCACACAATTTGTATGTGAAGATGTTGGTCTTTGGCCCTTTTACAATTCGTACGTTAAAAAAAAGGCAAATTGTTTCACTACAAAATTTTCTCAAGCGATTTTAAGAAATCACCTCAGCTTTATTACAACACCTGCAATTAAATTATGTTTCATGCAACGTCAAGGTTGATAGCCTAACATTTATTAACTACCAAGAAAATTATCAAACTGCCGAAATATATTTCTACTTGTATCATGTTACTCCACTCAATACAACAGTATCTAATTTTGTGTCAACTAGCTTCTTCCAATTTATTCCCTAACGCTACTGTTTCTACTTAAGTTACTCATCTTTACTAAATAAAATAGGTTTCAGAAACTATAATACTTAGTGTGCAGGAAGGATGTATTATGTTGTTCACTTATTATTCTTTTTTTTGTTTTGCCAGAACGAAAAAGGTCTGTTGAACTTTGTAAGCGAGAGAATGTTATTTTTAAAGCTTGTTTACAGGATTAACAATACTCGGTACAGCTTTCACCAAAATAAGCTGCCTTTTTAAACTTCTAAAACCACATTTTATAGGGCGCATACTTTCGAATTAAAGTCTATATCTAAATATCAATTATTGCTTCATTGGAAGAGCTTTGAAAATATATGATCTTTTATACTCTACCCAGTTGTAGCGGGTGAAACAGAACTCATACTAACGTGCGTTGTACCGATAGCCCAATTAGGTCAGAAATGCCTTGAAGCAGCATCCATACTAAAATATGAACCCTTAAACAGCTGCATCACTGTATACAGCGTTTGAATCATGAAGATATTTAATATAATGTTTCCAAACACCTGTAGCCGTAATAAAAGACGAAAAAATTGTGAAGAATAAAGATGGCGGTCTCAAAGTGCCCTTGTTCGACCTTTACCAATGTCATGTTTAAGTAGATGCTAAGATCTCATTGGTTCCTAAGCATCAACTAATAGTACCTTCAACCTTATTGGCTCTTGCAACAAACATCCGAACATACAAAGTTACAAAGATACACAGATACAAAGATACAAAGTTACAAAGATACAAAGCCACAAAGATACATACGCTCACACCACTGACATATGAGCTATTTTTTCAAAATAGCTCAAAAAAAGCACTATGAGCCAAACAAATTCGATTTTTGTTAATGCAATGGGCTAATTATGTCGCAGGAAAAAAGTGAAGAAATTCTGTTTTCCGCGGAAATTCGAGTGGTCGGTTCTTACACAGACCGCCTCTTAATAGTCTTAAAATTAATTCTAATAGTTAAAATTAAGCAGAAAAAGAAAAAGAACTAGGCTATACAAGAAATTATTAATCAACAACATGGAAATGATTTTTAAGACAGATTAGCTTGTTGAAATAAAAATCTTTGTACGTTCTTTTTAAAGACATTTTTTGAAGATTCGTCTTTGAGTTCAGGAGAGGGGGTATTCCAAAACTTTGGGCCTTGATATGCTATGGTAAATTTCCTATAATTGGTTCTAGAAAATTGAGATCTGTAATTCATGGCATTTTACTTGTATTATAAGAATGAAGTTGATAACTAGAAAGGAACATATCATCGAAGCCTACTGGAAGTAACTTATTTTTGAAGGAGAACATGAACAAGCCGATCTGTAGCATATAAATATGAGTTATCAAAAGTAGGTTGCGTTTGATCGTCCGGGTGAACGTAGACTACCAGTAGTCCCCCATTTTTCCTCAGAGATAGTAGAGCGAGCGAAACGCGAGCGCGCGTGAAAATCACCCCACGAGGGAAAAGGCTACACGCCGCGTGTCGCCTTTTCTCGCGTGGGGTGTTTTTCACGCGCGCTCGCGTTTCGCTCGCTCTACTATCCTTGAGGAAAAATTGGGGACTACTCGTAGTCTAGGGTGAACGTAGTCCTGAATAGGACTGCTGTATTTGACAGTGACTGACGATTCGACAACCTGTGCGGTAGTCGTCTTCAGAGTCAAAGTTAGTTGTATCACGTCAGTTGATGGTATTATAATCTGGTTATTGATCTGATTGGTCAATTACGTCGCGATGTTATTGGTCGTCTGTCAGTTAAGCCGTGATGTTATTAGCCTGAGATCATGCCCTCTCCCTATTATCCCTTTATGTCTCTCACGGGAAGAGGGCATGATACATTTCTTTGTCGGATCACATGTAAAAATGCCAGAATCTGGACTTTTTTCTGATTGGATAGGAAACAATGCGGATGATTTGCGCTGTTCCGATTGGCCAAAATGACGCCATCCGTTAGTTGTTGTTGATTTCAGTCTGCATTTTTGCTTGCGTAATAAGCAGTGAATACACACGCGAGTTCGTTATAAATGAAATTTCTGCCCGCTCAGTTTTCTTGAATTTGAAGAATGCCTAAATAGAAGTTTCATCCATTGAAATATTTACCATCTCATCGTATACCAAAACAGTTGCAGTCAAAACTTCACCGATCATTAGAATGCAATTTGATACCGGCTTCAAGTTACAGAAGCGACAAACGGGTTCACTTTTCAAATAATCAATTCATGAATGGAATCTTGACCTGGTTTGACTGTATTTCCTCCTTCAGAAATCATGCTGCGAATTATTCTGAGCGATCTTCGCTTTCACAACACCTTTCAGTTCGTGAAATATGGTGCTTCAGCCTAATTTTTTTTCCACTGCTTTCGTAGTACAGAACGAAGTCAACGAGCTTTAACCAGTAAATTCTTTATTATTTGTAGCTATTCACAAAGGTACGACAGCTCCAGCTAGCAGTATTTCATCACAAAAACAACACATTAATTTTTTTTTTTTATTTTTTACGAAGCGCCATCTGAACACAGACGTACTTAAAAAATTTTTTTCCCCTAAAACTGATCATGATTTCAAAAGAGACATTATTCGCGCCAAAATTTGATTCCCGTTTGGTAAACGCTTATTGGCTAAAAACATGACAGGTCAAGCAAACGGTAGATCATGTAAATTAGGGGGCGGTTGACTGCTTGTTAAATAAATGTATCAGGCGTTATTTTTTTTCCCTCTCGAGCCAAAGAAGCAAAAAAAAAAAAAAAAAAAAAGACGCCTGATCTCAGGTTATGATGTTATTGGCTATGAAGACTCGCAATCAGTAATTGGTGCGTTTCGATCCGTCTATTGTCACAGTTAAACAGTCGTCTATTTTTAGTTAAATTGTCAGTTCTCCAGTCGTTCTCTCGTAGTTGGTTTTGCTTGATCTCTTCAATAAGTCGTTTGTACGGCGCTGGTAACTGTTGGCTACGATTCAGTGGCGTTTGTACTAAGTTTGTAAACCAGCTTTCTAAAGTAACTAAAGACGTTGATAGTAGTCTGTAGAATACGTTATACAAGTCGAAGAGTCCCAGTCAATTTGATGTTTCGTCTTTAAATGGTGCTGAGCAATGTGATTGTTGACGTCACCATTCCTCGTCGCTCGTTTGTGTTCGGTCAGTCGCGTGCTTAGCTTTCTGCCGGTTTCACCAATGTAAGAAGCCTGGCAGTCGCAGCATTTGATCTTGTATACTGCTCCCTGTCTGTCCTCCGGTTTGTCTTTGTCCTTGACATTAGTAAGGAGTCGCCGTAAAGTGGTTATCGGTTTGTGTGCAACACATATATTTTAAGGTTGTAATATACGTGCAATAGTTTCAGAGGTGCCTCTGATGTACGGTATAGTCGCTGTCGTAACAGGGCCAGAGTTGGTCTGAGTGTTGGAATCAGTGTTACTGTGAGTGTTCCGTCTAACAAAGTCCGTGTTGTAATTGCTCTTACTAAAAACGTTGTTAAGATAATCAGTCTCGTCTTGTAGGCTGTCAGGTGAGTCGCAAACTAGTTGCGCTCGTCTCGTCAGAGTCCGGATAGTAGTAGCCTTGTGAGAGGTCGGGTTGTACGAAGACTGGTCTAGTAACCGGTCGGTATGTGTTGGTTTTCTGTAAATAGTCGTTTGTAGTTTGTTGTTGTCGTGAGTGACCAAGCAGTCTAGAAAAGGTATCTTACCATTTTCTTACCATCTCCTTGGTGAACTGTATATCCGTGTTCTGTCTGTTAAGGTGTTCGTGAAAATTGTCGATTCCGTCTTTGTGTACGGCGGTGAATGTGTCGTCGACGTAACGTAACCAAAGAGGTACCCTTCCCTTCCCTTTCTTCGCTATTTTTTTCCCCAAACAGAGAGCCTTTTCACAGGCTAACTCGTTTCAAGAGTAAGACCTAGGCGAAATTATAGCTAAAAACATGGCAAGAACAGCAAGAACACAACTCGAAGGGCGACATCTTCTATTTGGAGAATATTTGCGGAGCTGAACAACCCTAAATGTGCACTATCGAAGATTAACTTAACATCTAAGGATCGATGGAGGTAAGCATGTTTTAGCTATGTTTTTAAACTAGGAATTATTTTGAATGAATAATAAAACAATCATTGAATTCTGCTTTCGTATCACAGTGAAGAATTATGGCGATCTCGGAGGGTGTTACCCGTCGAGACCGTAACACGCTCCTCGATCTCCAAAATTCTTCATAAGATACTCGGCCTCATTCATTAATTGTTAAATAAGTAAACTTCATGAGAGATGAATATCAGTAATATATAAAAGGAAAACTGTAAGAACACCACATTTAACTGTCTGATACTCAGAAGCCACACAGTTACATTCAACATACTGTTTGCGATCAGTGAGGTAACTACACATCCATTTAAGATCATCCATTGTACCACAGTGTTCAAGCTTCTCAATTAAAATTGCATGGTTAACTGTATCAAAAGCTTTAGACAAGTCTAAAAAAATGCCAGCACAGTACTCCTTGTTATCTACAGATGAGGAGATTTCATCAATAAGCTGAAGGAAAGCTAAACTGGTTAGTGGTAGATTTTTGAGATCTAAAGCCATACTGATGCGAAAATAAAATATCATATTCTCGATAAAATCAATTAGCCTATTATATTTTCAAAACATTTAGAAAACAGTGCAAAATAGTATTCTGTTAATAATTATCGCATCTCGCTTGATTTGATTATGTGTGATTTTGCTTTGGCGTTCTGGGTATATTTATCTTTTTCTATTGGTTTAGGCAAACGCAGTTACCTAGCAACAAGGCAGCGTCTAATCAAAACTGCCACAAGCAATGCCAGGGACCTGCTGTTTCTCGAAAGTCCTGTTAACTTTTAGGGCCCGGAAAGTTGCTTTGTGTTTGTTGTGTTTGCATTCAAGATCTAAGTTTCAATAATTTTTGAAATAATACAATGAAACTATCAATTATTCAAGCAATTTGGACTGGTTTTTGGGCTAGGAACTGTGGTAATACTCAACAGGTTTTGATTTTAAAATTTGCTCTCGGGCCCGAAAAGTTTCCGGGTCTTTCGAGAAACGGGTCCCGTCCCGATTACTTTTCGGTCCCGAAATTGAATACTAAAATCAAAATCTAAAGAATAAAAGCGCGGGTTCCAGCTGACCAACCAGTCCATTTCGTTTTGTTAACTAATAGCTTTATCATGTTTATCTGCAAAACTGTTGAAACCTGTATCTTCAATCTTGAATGTAAACAACAACAGCTTTCCGGGCCCGTTAATTATCGTGACTTTCGAGAAACGGGCCCCTTGCCCGGTTTTTTAAGCGGAGGTTTTAGAGGTCAAGAAATGCTTTAAGCGATAAATTTCGAAGGTAGAAGTACCTTTACGAGAAAATAGAAGCGATTTGGAACAGCGGAAATCTAGAATTTACAAATTCTTTGTTCTTTTCTTTGTTTTCGGCGATTATTTGGGCTTTGAAAACGGCCCCGTGAGTTAGTCTTCAACGAACGATGCAAGAAAAGGGCACAAACATTGCAATGGCTTATCGATTTTGAATGGCCGCTTTCTTCGTGTGACTGTTTATATTCTCTCTTTTCATTGGGCTACTTAAGCGGGTAAAATACATTTTAGCCCGTCAAACAAATTCTCCATCTAAGCCCGCAAAATGCGCCACAATGCCCGAAAAATTAAAAAAGTGAAAATAATGCCGCTTTTTTTCTACATGTACTCCCTGCTGTCAGTGCCAAAGCGGGTTGCATAGATTAAGCAGAGCGAAAAGCGTAATTTGTGTAAGAGGTGGACGAGTGGGACTTTATCAAGAGGTTGAGAGAAACTAAGAATAGCCAGCGATACAGATGCATTCTTTTTCAGGTCTTAACCCTATTCAGACAGGGGAGCTTTTGAGCCCCCCTCCTCGCTGCATGAAATAACTGCAAAACCGTTTAAGCTATGACCTCCGAACTTAGCGACTTTTCCTAAAAATTATCTAGGAAAACTTTAAGGCCGTCATAATGCGTACGTCAACATTGACGTTACCATGGCGACGAGTTTTTATTTTTCTTATAAGAAAGGATTTTACTTATTTCTATTTTTACTCATTGAATTTTAGAATTACACTTAATTTAGCAATTACTCATCCAATTTATTACAACTACCGGTGTAATCCAGGCTTTTCAGTGAGTGATTTAAGAAAAAAAATGAATTTAAAATGGTCAATTGGCAGTTGCTGGCCAATTTCTGTATTTAACAGTGTTTGTTTCCCTCGGAATTCTGCTTCCTTAGCATCCTTTTATAAACAGATCAATTTTCCTATCACGATTACCGTGATTTTTTTAAGAAATTCAAAGTGCGCGAGCTGTCAGAGCACGCTAGTGTCGTCAATGTTACGCGATGAGGTCAAAGTAGTCTAAAGCTAATTTTGTTTTTGACTGAGTCATTTTTCTTAAGCTGAAACGCAAAAGACACAGGTAAGTTAATTTGTTAGGCGGCCTAAGGCATAAGATAGCGTCAAGAGCCAATAAATTGGCTTGGGGGACTGAGAGTGTATTTTGTCTTTTGATGCTAATTTCATCCTTGTTTTTAGGCAAAACCCATCGGTTATTTTCGCTCTTTTCACTTGCAAAATAAATGAAAGGTTATTTTCCTCCACGAAAGGCGCGACCATGTCAGGGAAGTGGATTGATCGGGAGTTCACTGAGCTCCGAAGGGAGCTCCCGATCAAATCCACTTTTACTCGTTCTATTCATTGTACTGATCAAGTGTATACGCGTGGCCGATTGTGTTAATATAAAGTCTAGTGATTCTTCAATGTATTTTAAAGTTCGCGGCACCAACTAGGAATGAGATACTTCACAACTCGCTGGCCTTAGGTACGCTACGTTACCAGACTTTTTTAAACTCGCAGGGATAGTGGTTCTTGTTCATAAATTTTAAAAGCCTAAACATATTCTGCTTAAGGAAAGACCAATCTCACATATTCTATCCATGGATTTGCGGATTTTGTTACTGGTTCCAGGAAATCGCGCCCAAAGTCAGCTTCCATACAAAAAATACCATCTTTTTGCTCTACAGACCCACAGATAAACTTTACTAATAATTAGCATATAGTTAAGTAACTGATATGAAGGGTGTTTTGTGGTCACCACTCAGATCCCCCCCCCCCGGAATTTCCGACTTGGTTTGCCAACCAAGTCGATTGATCGATCGATAAAAAGAGAAAAAAATCCTTTTATTCATGTTAATACAGCGTCTTATAGTCTCAATTTGGCACTGAAAAACATGGAGGCGATACCTTACACGACAGAAATGCTGCCATCTGTAAAAGAACCAGTTAGATTCAAACTAAACCACAGGGAACCCACACAATCTGTTTGTGTAGCCGATTGTTATTTTATAGTAAATGTACTGGATTTACCGTTTGCTTCACCTATAGCGATATATCGCTAACTATGTATATAAATCAATGATAAATAAACGTTGAATTACCTTACCTGTGGTATATAGTCGTCCTTTTACCTCAAAAGCGGGTTTTTGAGCGATTTTGAAGGAGTTTGAATTCGCCGTTGACTGTTCCTTATAATATAAGGAACAGTCAACGGCGAATTCAAACTCCTCCAAAATCGCTATAGGTGAAGCAAACGGTAAATCCAGTACATTTACTATAAAATAACAATCGGCTACACAAACAGATTGTGTGGGTTCCCTGTGACTAAACACCGAGTCCCCGAGTGGGCTTTCTGTACTTGGGACGATGACAACTATCTACCGCGTAAGCCGTGAAAAAAGCATTCAGCCGATCGTAAATAAAACTGATAGCTTCCTCAACAGAGCAGCTGCTGGTTTTTAATAACTCACCAATCTTACTCGGAGCACCTGCAAAAATCTCTCTTTAGACACCCAACACACCCTCGGATCCCTCGCAATTTCTGTTGCTCGCCGTGGCGGGGGTATGGATATTTTCTGGAACTACTTTATTCCTTCCGTCTTAGTGCAGTTCATTCTTGAGCCAAAAATATCTTTCAATGAGTCCAACAGCCTAAGGAACGCTGGGGCGGAGTTCTCATCAGCTAGGACAGCTGTGGTATCGTCTGGGTATTGTGGTTATTTAGTTTCCTTTTTGCCAATGGAAATTCCTTTGATATTAGAGTTTTGTCTTATTGAAACTGCCGATAGGGAGTTTAAGACTACGGCACCGACTACGGCACCGACTACGGTTAAACATGCTACTGCGCATGATCAAAACCACGTGACTGTTCATTTTTCCTGCGTAGTCCTGCCGCTACGGTGAGTTGTTTAGCTGTTTCGCGTAGTCGGGACTACGGAGAACATTTTGCTCGTATTTTGCCGTCTCGGTACTTCAAGAATCTAGTCTTTTCGTAAAAAAGTTTTCAATTCACCTGCTTTAATGAAAGGGAAGCGAAATATGTAAGTTTTGTCTAATTTCTGCACAGATTTACTCTTTTAATCCACTGTTGTGACTACATTTTTATCTAGCTAAGCTCATATTTAAATAAGCTTAGCTCTTTATACGCAGAATTCAGATTGACGGCCGAGGAGAAGAGAAATCATGCAGGTAATTTACTTTCTCTTCGCACTTGAAAAGTTTCAATGTTTGTTCGAACTGATTCGTGTGTCTTTCTACTTGTGTGACCTTTGTTTATGATCATGCGCGTTTTTGTATCGCATAAATTTTGCTGAATGAAAATGATGTAAACATCTTCGAGACAATCGAAACTCGGCAATTCAATACTTCAAACTACATCAGGTCAGTAGTCGGAGAAGTCCATCTTCTAAATCTAATAAATGAGCTATTACTATTTCTGTCTATTTCTTTAATATTTGACATAAGTATTCATGGTTGAAAAAAGTAAAACCTGTGTAACCAAAACTTTGTTGACCAGTTTCACCCGACGTAATTGCTTCCTTCAAGTATGGAAGAATTTGTTCATTGTTCTAAAGATAAGATCACCTGCAAAACTCACTTGCATTTTTGTGAACTGTGATGAAAACAAGAAAATCTTTGCGTGTTGTTTCCCTCTCCGCCTCTTCTCTCGTAGTCTACTGTCTGTAGTGCAATCTTAATGTTCCATATTTGCTCGACTCAACCTAGTGCTACAAACAAGGGACAACGCTCGTCCAGCCGTAGTTCGTAGTCCGTAGTCTCTGTATCTTAAACTCCCTAGTACCTCTGCAGCGACAACGAAGCGATAGGGGGGAGTGGGTCACCCTGTCTTACACCACTCTCAAGACGGAAATTATCAAATGAGAGAGCATTGTTGATTACACAGCTCTGAATATTTTAAGAAAACACTTTCACTAAATGAATAAAATCTCGACCAAAGTTGAAAGTTCAGTTCTAAGTAGCCTGAATTTCATCCGATTACTTCGAGTCGTTATTACTCCCTCAGTAACGTCTGAATCGACCAGCCGTTAATGCCGTCCAGTGACGTCACTACTCCTTGATCTTTGCTTTAATTCATGCAAAAAGTAAAACACGATTTTCAAGTGGCAAACCGAGAAACATCGTTTGGAAATGTCTGCATGATACAGAATTGCTTTATTTTTTTCGATCGTGATTCATGTTTAACGTTCAAACTATCAACTGCATGCAGTAAAACTCTGAACGGGTTGTACTGAATTCTATAATCAAACTCGGTCGCAATCACGCAATGAAATAAACACACATATGAAACACTTAGTTCAAAAACACAATGATTTGCTTTAATTGAAAAGAAGCTATTTGGTCCTTAACGAAGAAAAAAAAACAAGGAAACAAGAAAGAACAGCTAACAGAATCATTACACTTGACGGTGAAAATAGCAAGAAGGTCGAATTACAACATTGATCTCAGAAAACTTCGCGTAAACAAAGTCACCGGCCGCCGAAACCACAAAGCGGCTCTAAATGAAAAACCTACCGACTCTCCGCAATGATTCTTCATTCGCAGTTCACTTTAGCATTTCAGTTTCGAAGACAAGGGCAATTTTGCAGTTTAAGATAAAGATTAAACTTATCGAAATGTTTGAACTACACGAAAGAATGCCAGGGATGCGATCCGCTGAATATCAAGCGACAATCCCGCTAAAATTTTTCATAATTATACATAATTATGCGAATGTTTAGACAATCAACCAATCAAAATCACTACCCGGTTTTCGGGTAGTGAGTGACGTCACTGGACGGCATTAACGGCCAGTCGATTCAGACGTTGTTGAGAGGAGAAAACGACTCGAAGCAATCGGATGAATTTCAGGCTAAGTTCTAAGCAGCTGACAAGAGAATCCCTTTCTAGGCTGTCAAAAGCTTTCTGAAAATCAACAAATATCAAAAGTCCTGGAATATTCTCCTTAACAGTAAATCCATAATGATTGATCTTATTGTTTCACCGATATAACGATCTTCAACATAACCTCTCTGGTCATGGTGAGTAATATGTGGAAGGACGTTTTAGGGGAATCTCGTCGCAATTTCACTTTACCTTTACCTTTCTTCTCAACTAGTACAATTATTTTCTTTTATGACTAGATGTTGGAAATGGCGAGTACATTATTCTGTGTAATTTTGGTCGTCGCATCAAGAGCGGTTCTATGAGGAGGGGGCCTTAGACCCCCCCCCCCCCCCCCCCCAGATGCGTTTCCGTACGTTCAGCCGTATCACCAAATTTAACGCTACGAGTATATTATTCATGCCTTTTGAGGTACTTCATAATATGACTATGGAGAATATTGTTTCATAATTTGTCATCAGAGTCGTCCGTTCGGATCAAAGTTTTATGTTCTCGGGTTTTAGTAGGTTCACATGGTATGAACTGGGAGACTAATGACAACAATTTTCCATGTGTGACAAACACCATGTGCAATTCACATCTAGATGGCAGGTTCAGAGTGGTAATTACAAAAAAATGAAGCACGGAAGGAATAACTAGTTCTTTTACATAATTTCACTAAAAATATCAATTCTTACCTTGAGCTACACTGATCATCTTAACAACAAGTTCTTTACATTGTTCTTCTGAACTGTAAGTATTCGCGTACGAAAATCGCAGTGCTTCAGACTCTTGAAGTCTCTTACTTTTCTTTTTTTTCCGTATTCTTTTGATTGCATCTGCCCAATCTTGATCATCATCTGAATCAACGACAAAGTAAGATCCAAACGGAAGTTCAAGTAGAGCTTCTCCAAAGCCTGAATTTCCACTTACCAAAATAGGTAGACCAGCTGAAAGGGCCTCAAGTCCCGATAGTCCAAAACCTTCTGTTCGTGAGGGCATAATAGCCAGGTCCACTTCAGAAAATAATTCCTTTAAGTCTTCTCGGTTTTCTAAAAAAGCTCTAACAGTTAGGTTATTTTTGTGGATGCCATATTGGAGAAAACAGCTCGTGACTTTATCCAGCTCTTCCCTTTTTGCACCAACGAAAACAAGAGAAACGTTTAGGTCACTTAAAGCAGCGATTGCTTTTGCTGCGATGTCATGACCTTTTAAGGAAAAATCTTCTGCGTCTCCACGGCTTAACAGCAGAACTCGAAATTTTGTTGTGGGCCTTTCCGAATCATGCTCACTTTCACTAAACTCGCTTAAAATACCAGGGGTGAAGCTGAAGAACTTTTCACCCTTGTTACACGATGCTAGGTACGAACGAAAAGCTTCGTTTAACTTAGGGCCAATAGGGACGACGAAGTCGGCCTCTTTACTTAGTTTAAGTTCCGTTTTATGCTTTTTTTGAGCATTTGATATGGGATCAAAGTATTCCTTATACATTCCAAGTTCTTCAGGAATTGTATGAACAACTTGAACCCATTTGCATTTAAAGAATTTTCTTATGACGTTTGCCTGGGGCCCAAGCGGTACTCCATGACCAACGACCACCTCAAAGTGTAAATCAGAAGGTGGATAGCAAAGCCATTGAAGCTCCTCCATACCGATAAGTTCTGTTGCCTCAACAAGTTTGATGTTGTGACCAAGAGCTGCCTCCTTGTCCCTTTCACTGCATCGAGGAACGAAGAAAGTGACGTCAACCTCAGGGTGCTTAGCAACATTTATAGCTAATTCTCTGTTTATGGTGGACAGTCCCCCTTTACTGGAACCCCATTCAGAGCCCAGGAAAAGAACTCCCAACCTACTCGAGGATGGTCGAGATCCGCTGTCATCTTGATGTTCGTCTGAATTCGTTTTCATTGCAGAATATACTGAGTCCTGCAAGTACACAAAGTTTCAGTTACGATAGTAGTTATGTACAGTATACCCTGCTGGCCAAAAAAAAAACACAATGAGAGACAGTCCTGCAGACAGAACAAATTACAACAGCCTTTATTCACGTTTTCAAAAAAATTACTTGTGGCCGATAACTTCGATAGAACATAAGAAGGCAGAACAATACACAATCTACCAAAGATAAAAGTGCTGACACACCAACACTAGTCATTTTTGCAACATTGCATTACAGTAACAAAATTTGGAAATAGTACATTACCTTTTTAATTAATTCTCTTCACTAATTTATTGTTATATTCATGATCTTTTATATTGTTTGAATACCGGGTAGATTCAGCAATACCCAAAGCTTTTCTTTTCAAGTAATTTTAGATAGTGTTAAGAAATATTAAAATATATGGAAAAGATCGGGTGTATGTAAAACCAGGATCAGGCCCGGAACCCTCCGGGAACAGTGAACACCCTTAGACGGA
>OZ037776.1:25250200-25370200 GCA_964035525.1 Porites cylindrica | reverse complement strand
TAAACATATGCCTATATCTACCGTTTAAAAACTAAAGTGCGTTCAACAAAGCTATGTTAAGTGGTTTGGAACTATATCCTCGTTGGGTGCCCCTGAGGAGGGTGTTATCCGTCGAGGCCGTAGGCGGAGGCGGATAACACCCTCCGAGATCTCCATAATTCTTCAGATGATATGAAAGCCGAATTCAATAACTGTTTTATTATTCATTCAAAAATAATTCCTAGTTTAAAAACATAGCTAAAACATGCTTACCTCCATCGATCCATCGATGTTCAGTTCATCTCCGATAGTGTACGTTTAGGTTTGTCCAGCTCCGCAAATATTCTCCAAATAGCAGATGTCGCCCTTCGAGTTGTCTTCTTGCTGTTCTTGCCGTGTTTTTAGCTATTTTTTCGCCTAGTTCTTACTCTTGAAACGAGTGAAATGTCCGCCATTTTTTCAAGTTCACAACCAAAACAACTCAACCTCGTCCCCAGGTCTTCTCGGTTAACGGTGCCTTAAGCTGCAAAAACGCTGCATTTTTGACGTCATTTCCTCGTTAAAGTCAAAATTCTTCCAAATGTGGTCATCAGTAACTGGTTATGGAGAATTAAACTTGTGTTTTTAGCCAATCCGTATCGGTGAAATATTTTGAATGAATAATAAAAACGATTATACGCGGCAAAAAAGCCCACGTACACGATGTCATAATTTTGAAACGGATGGCCAACCATAATGCAGCAGTCTACTCTACTCAGCTAATTTATTCATTTATGCCATTTTTAATCTGTTTATTTATTTTATTGTCATTGCTAACATATATTTTTTTCAAATCGATCGCTTGCTGGGAACTTTCTTTCACGGATTCCGTATTCCGTTTCCGTTTCCGTTTCCGGATTCCATATTTTAGTGCTGCGAATTGATGGTTTTCACAGTGACTTCATCAAAAAAAAGCGAGGTTTTACGAATTCTTATTTACACTAGGTTGAAGATAAAAAGAAAATAAATCTTTGTACAAGTTTCCAGCCCCGAACCATGTTTCATTTCGAAAATACAGCAATTTGAACTTCCGAGATTTCACAGTAGAGACCTGTAGATTCAAGGACAAGAACGACTACGAGTACGAGATTTGACTTCAAGTTTTTTCGCGTATTCTCAAAATATAGACTTCCCGGGAAGTTTCATCTTGCCATTTTTTCACCAGAAAAGTTAGCACTGTTCCCTTTAGTGAAGGAGCAGGTGAATATGGCGTTTCCATACAAAGCTCTACAAAGGTGCGTGAAATGTTTCAGCTAATAACTGAGAAACTGTGGGCCGCAAAGACCTGATATTTGGACAAATTGTTTATATAGTAGTCTTTTATAACATTTTATTTTCTTGGCTTCTTCCACTGGATGGTTAACAATCAAGAATACATAGGAAAAAAATCCCTCTGGCACCGAGGGTAACGCGATGGGGATTTGAGCGAAGTGATTTACCGATTGGGACTCGGGAATGTTTTGTGGTTTTCCTGTCATCAACACATTACCATGGAAACAATAAAAATCTCATGCCGATAACTCCAGTTCATTGCTCTTTTATCAAAGTTAACTGATTTTAAGCTCTTGAGTGCCAACAGATCATTCTAAAATCTTTATCTTCACTCTTCAAAGGAAACAAACATAATGCTAAGTAAAACAGCAAAAAGCAGCTGGGGTTTAACGATAGAGACAGCTCAATAATAACTATATATTTAACATGAGTCAATCTTCAAATCCTTTGCTCCGAAAGGATGAAAATTGTCACTATATAATCCTTACATGTAGCCTTAATGCTGCTCGAGGTTCTGTAATTCATGTATTTCTAGTGTACGCCGGTTATACCAGCGGTAAGTAGAACTGACGAATTAAGTAAGATTCAGTCCAAGTGGTAATTAGGAAATAAACATTAAAATCGGCTCCTGATGCATACTTACGAGCGTGTCATACACCAGGGACGAGTGGATACTTACTTGATCAGAATCGATAGTGACTGCAAAATACTGATTTATCTGGGTAAACAGTGGAGTCCAACATGATTGTCTATAGGAGGAAAACAAAGTGTGCTCTGAAGTTAAAATATCATATTCAGCTACACTGACAACTTTTCAACGAGTGGTTGCCTTACCTTCGGCGAAGTGCGCAAAACAAACTCAGAGATGAAAATCTGTACTCTTGACGGTCAATGCCAGAAAAGATCAGCTCTGCAGACTCGAGAAGACTATTCGAAAACAGGGGTACAGCCAGGGAAGTAGCTTTCGCTTTCGATCTGTAATTAAAGTAAACCGGAAAATCATGACGTCATCACAATAATTATAAGCACTGACAGTACACGTGGAATTGTGGGTTGAATTAGTGTCTTGTTGTGAAGTCCACAATAAAAAATAGTCTGGATGGCACGGGTAAAGGTCGTTGAAACATTATTAAAGCTTCTGTTTAATCGTTATTTAAACACTGAATTTAAAATAATCAACTGTATGTGGAAAGAATTTTTTAATATTTCTCGTCACTTGCATCCGGGAAGTTTTGCTCGAAAAATCTTGTATCCTGGGCCTTGGAATCCGGATTATACCTCAAAGAATCCGAAATCCATCTAACGATTGGAATCCGGTGTCCGGAAACCAAGTTCTAATGGCACAGAATCTGGAATCCACGGCGTGGATTCCAGAACACTCTTGGATTCCCTTACATGTGGTGATATTTCAGTCCAAACAGCACTAAATCCTTTCTAATCACGTGGGGGGAATTTGAAAAGGTGCTTTCCCGGCTTTTAATCTAACAAAGACCAGTTCGTTTTCCGTAAAAAGATGGCAAACTGATGTGTTCCCGCCGTAGAACTATAATTGTAAACTCAATCTACCTCTTTTCAACTTTTGTGCAAGTCCTCAGCTGTAAGCTTCTACGTTTGTTGTAGGATTCATGTCAACATACTCAATTGATTGGTTTTTTGACTTTCTACCGTATTTATTCAATTAACCGCCCAGGGACCCATTTTTCGAAAGTCCCGGTAACTTTTCGGGCCCGAAATCAAATTTTCAAATCGAAATATAAAGAATAAGAGCGCGGGTCCTGGCTAGCAAACTACTCCAATTTGTTTCATTAACTGATAGTTTTATCATGTTAGATGCAAAACTATTGAAACCTCTATCTTGCATGTAAACCAAAACAGCTTTACGGGCCCGTTAATTAACGGGACTTTCGAGAAACGAGCCCCAGGGCGCTTATTAAATTTTTGGACCTTGAGACTGAGCACTTTTTCGAGGTGGGCGCTTTTTCGAAGCTGGGCGCTTATTAAATTTTCACCATTTTCCGGCAAGTATAGTTTGTTTATTTTGCAACAAAACGATATATAACAAAACGCGAAGATGTAGCAAAGAAAGGTTTCTGTAAAACTCTCTGAAGAAAAGTCCGTCTTAGGCGAAGTCTCCGATTAGTTCTTATTCATGTTTTTTGGGGTGGGAGAGGAAAAGGGGGGTGGGTTTTGGTTGTGGGCGCTTATTTGAGTTTGAGTGGAAATGGGAGAAGGTGGGCGCTTAATAACTTTTTCTGCCTTTAGGATGGGCGCTTATTTGAGGTGGGCGCTAATTCGAGGTTGGGAGCTTATTCGAATAAATATGGTATATGGTTAGTGAAACTGGGATTACTTGTCTCGTACAACCTCGAAAATCCCGATGTACCAGGAGATCACTGCTGCTCCACTTCAGTGGCTACAATAATGATCTGCTGGTTCTAAACTGTTTGAAAATGGAAAGGTGCGTTAAATCGGATGATGCCCTTGCTCCTTCGCCTGATAAAGCCTCGGAGCTCATTATCACCCGGCTCAAGAGATAGCTCATTCTCTCTGGCCCGGCTATGTATATTTATCTCTTGATGGGGGAAAGGGTCACAATCGCATTGTTTACTTCCGTTATTGGTGTAATATGTCAAAACATTAAGCAAGGACAGTGAAGTTTTGACAATAAAAAAGCCCAAATAAACGCATTTCATTGTACTTAAAGAACATATGGCCGACATAGACGACAAAGCAGACTCTGCCTGCGAAGTAAGTTGCTACTTTGTTTTCCTTGAAAGACCACATCCGCAAAAGACGAACACAGTGTACAAGCTATAATTATTAGGTTGAGATAACGTAGTGCGCAGATTGGTTTCTATTCCCTCGCGTGCGGAAATATCCCCAGACCACCACTGCGTAATTGGAACCTACAGAGTAGAAGCCTACAGTTACCCTGGAAATTAGTCTGAAATGTCATTCCTCTCTTCGCCTCACCCCCGGAAAGAAGACATGGATGACATTTCAGACCACCTGGAAATGCATTGTGCAAGGAGGGAATCGCACCACGAAAGGCGCCGAGGGACTGTTGAAGTACTGGCCTCTGTGATCCCCTGTGTGTACACAAAAAGGCAAAAAAAGAGAAGCCAATATCCAGCCATCTTGACCGAACAAGCTTGGTCAAGGATTTATTATATGGCCAAAAAGAGAACTTCTCTTGCGGGGCCATCGCGTGAAATCCGGCGCGGGCGTATCTTACCCGCTTGGGTTACCAATCAGAAGGTAGTATGCGTGCAGGCTCTCCATTTGAGGGATATCGTAAAAAGTACACGCGCGAGTGGCACGCAAGGGGAGACGCGACGAAAACGCAACATTCGCTTCATCTTGCCCACTCGCGGATTAAGCCATATAATGAAACACCAGACTGGATGCGCTGAGGAGCTGGTGCAAGGCCCTTAAGAAAAAAAACCAAGAACACATCAACAAATGCGAGATAAAAGTAACTTGGAGATAAAGGACGGAATGTATTACTGGCGTATAATTGCCGTCCTATTACCCGTTTACTTTTCTCTGATAGACAAAGCGGACGTTTTTTTGTATTCTACATTCTAAGCACTTTTTTTAGAAAAATGAAAAAAAAAAAAAACATTGACATTTAACAGAAGCCCATACAATCTTCTGCATTAAACCTCAATTTTTTATAAGATAAGTATATTTTTGAAATAACTTTTTATGACTTTTTCGTACCATATATATTATTTTTGAAAACAAAGAGAGTAAAGGATTTTCACAGTTGTATACGTTCTTGTAATTCAGCCTTTTTGGGGAGGTCACAGCCTGATGCCCTTTGTGACGCAGGTATTCGTATTCAGACGTTTTAAAATTAAGTACAATAAAAATGATGATGATTTTCATGACGACAATGGCGATGACGGATGATGATAGTGATGATGGTTATAAATTGATGACAAATGGTATGAACAGCAACCAGAAGTTGAGAATTCCAATGTTTCTGGAACTAGTTTGGTAAGAGCAACTGCCCAAAGACTCAGTCTTCATTTATGAATAGATCGTTTTCACTCACGCGGTCAGCAGCAATGCAAATTTCTTGGAACAAAAGACATTTTTTACATAAGAAAAGAGTCAAATTCCTCCGGGATTTTCTCTGTACACCAAAATGGCCGCCGTTTCATTGTTTACACCACTACGACCCTGAGATCATGTGAAAACGATCTATATACATTGTACCCTCTCTAATATTGGCTACTACTGGGTCTCTTTAGATGACGGTCTAAAAGCCCAATTAGGCTACTAGAGCATAGGAATTCAAGGGATTAAATATGCGCTGAATAAGCTTCTTCAATGATTTCTTCCATATTTGGTCTTTGCTCAGGGTCTGACTGCACACAGCTCCGTATGAGGCCTCGAAACACGTGATTTGTTACCAGGGCAACTTGTTCCTTGCGCTGGTTTGGATCTGGCAGTTCCCGGATGCAAATCTCGCACAGGAGAACTCCAAAACTATAAACGTCGATCTATCAACAAAAACAGCATCATAAATACCTAGGACACCTTCTACAACAACACTACTCACTTCAAACTTTTCTAACCAGTGTAGCTGGCGGTTTTTTTTCTTTCATGTTTCCTAAAGCAAGGGATTTAGCTCCGCGAAAGCTGAACCCAGTTCAAATGAGAAAGAATGGGGGAGCAGGGGAGGGGACAGTTCTCTATGAATTCTTTCTTTTACCCTATCCTCTACCTTTTTCTCTTTTGACCTCTTACTTTAAGAAGCATGAACGAGATACACCCAAAGCAACCACCTGCTAAGTCTAAACTTTGAGGAGCTGAGTAACTACATAAAAAGATTTCACTTAAGAGTAGTCTGAAATGTCACATGTCTCCAACCCCTAACCCATGGGGGGTGCGGGGGAGAGAGCCCCCATGGGTTAGGGGTGGAGACGTATGACATTTCAGACTAAGTTAAGAGGGGTTTTTGACAATTGCGACTGCACAGTTTTAATAGTTCTTCAAAGGTTATTTTTGCTGTTTATTACCTTAAAAGTCATATCACACTTTTTGTAAGGAAAAAGAGCAAGAATATATTATTTTAAAACGCGGCATGCCACTGAAATATTTTTCAGTTCATATGAAAAGGGTGAGGTATAATCGTATAATATGAGTAACAGAGCCTACATTTCAGAGTTTATGTAACAATTCAGTACTGAATTCAAGGAATGAGGTTTCACAAAGTTTTAACTCATTAGGTTTTAGTGCAGCAATATCTAAACTTAACCTCTGACATGACACCTTTTTACAGGAAAATTTACCTACTATTCATGCTTACTTTGTAAATAAAATCAAAGCAAAGTTAGTAGTTACTAACTATGACTACAGCAAGGGCATCACTTAAGGTTTACCACTTCATCTAAAGTTGGTTGACTAACCTTGACTGTTTGGTTTGATGTAAGTGCTTCAGGTGCGCTGTAAATCATAGCTCCAGGAGCCACTGTCATGGTCTGCTGCATGAAATTAGCAGTGCCATAATCTGACACTTTGCCTCTCCACAGATCACCTTGTTGCCATAGCAACACATTAGCACTGCTAACATCCCGGTGAATGATTGGTGGTTTACTTTCGTGCAAATAGTTTAGTGCTAAGGTTACATCTAAAGAAATGGCTCTTATTTCTGCCTCAGAGAGTTGTCGCCGCTCCAGTAATCCCCGTAAACTTATTTCCATGAGCTCTGTCACAAATAGAGGACTCCCTTCATCATTTGTTGCACCAATGAATTGCAGTAAACAGGGATGCCGGCACCGCGCAGCAATGTTCATTTCTCTCTCAAACAAACGTCTGTTATGAGGAGACAAAATCAACTCATGGATCTGTTTCACAGCAACTTGACAACCTCTAAATCTTCCAAGGAAAACTTTTCCCCACCCTCCCACCCCTAAGCATTTATCAGTCAAGTGTATCTCATCTCTGGATATCACCCAGTCACAAGGTTCTTTTTGTCTGTATTCCTCTAGTGCTTGTTGAGCAGTGGACAGTGTTGTTTCCAGTTCATGTATATGTTCATCTTTGGCTTTCAACTGTCTTTGCAAGTAACAAATCTTCTGCTCAGCTTCGTCCTTAGCAAGATGAACTTGTCTAAGTTCATCCTTAAGGCATTCCTGTTGGGAAAACCAGTCACTTTGTTCTTTCTGCCAGTTACTCTGCTCAAGCTTCAGTCTTTTAAATTCCTCCTTCAACTGCTGCATACTTGAACCATCTGCAATGAAATTTTACAAGGTACATCAGTGCAGAGAGTTGAAGTTTAATACATTTGACTTGAGTTGACTTAATCTCCACTTTTTCTTGTTTATTACATAGTTCTACTAGGCCTTCGGTCACTTGAGTTCTTTTGCTTTCGTTACATTGTGACACTGTAACTGAGGAACTGACACCCCTTGTTTGTGTTTCTGTAAAAACATAATCTTCCACTTACAGAGACTTGAGTTAGTGTCCTCATTAGCGAGAGCCTGTAATACTGGGAGTTTATTTCAGTCAAACATCTGTAATTCAATTTTGCCTGGGATTAAGCTGTTATCTGTATTATCAGGGTCATCCATTATAGCGGGTTTCCACAAGGCAAAAGTTGATTGTACAAGCCTAAACAAGCTACACAGCAGTGCTAATCAAGATACTTTTTGAATTTACCTGTAGTTGCATTTTTAAGCTTCAAAAGTTGTTTAATATGTTGTTCAATATGGAGGAGGGCTTGTAACAGGATGTTTTTTTTTGTTTACAGGGAAATGGGCCTGTAACTAAGGGGAGGAGGAGGGTTAGAAGCAGGAGTATAAGGTAATTTACTTTAAACAACTTGATTAAAAAATGTATGAACTTAAGGTGGCTTGACTGGATTTTTTTGGGGGGATACCTCCCAAGTTTGAGCATTAACTACGTTGGCATGAGTAAAGATATGGGAAAAAGGTTACCACAACTGTATTATAAGATGAAAATTTCTTATGATCTGGGTTTTATTGCAATCAGAGTTGCCATGGCAATGTAATGACGCCATTATGTTTTTTATTTATCTTTGCATTTCTCTGTACTGGGAGTTTTTTGAAGAAATCCCTTAAGGGAGTACGTACCTGCCATAATTGCCATAATTATGGCAAAGTTTGAACAAATTCTGTGAGAGTGTTATGGAAATATTTTGAAAGAAAGTTTTAAGAATCATATTCACTGGCATTGTTTTCAAGTTTCATATGCACGTGCACAACTAGCAAAAAAATAGAATTTGCATTAAAAGGACCCACGGTCACTTGCGGAAAAAATCTCCGGAATATGCTAATAACCACGTAAAGAAATTAGCGATATATTATAACATCACAGCAACTCTTTGTAAGAGTTTCTGTGATGATATAACCTGAGTAAGTATTGCATCCTTCACAATGAGCAGTGACGTTCACCATTTTGGCTCTCACTGCTATCCGTGACACAAGCCATTTATTAGCATATTCTGGATATTTGCTTGGAAAGTAATCGAGAGTTCCTTAAAATATTAGCCAATTGTGTGGATAGCATGCTATTTCACTGTTTTTATGATTCTTAAAACTTTGCTTCAAAATATTTCCATAATGCTCTCATAGAAATTGTTCAAACTTTGCTATAATTATGGCAGTTATGGCAGATATACTCCCTTAAGTGATTTCTTAAGAAAAGTCCTAGTACAGAGAAACACGAGGATAAATAAAAAACGTAATGGCGTCATTACGTTTCCATGGTGACTCTGATTGTAATAAAACCCAGATCATAAGAAATTTTCATCTTTACATTATACAACTGTGGTAACCTTTTTTCCATATCTTTACTCATGCTAACATAGTTGATGCTCAAACTTGGGAGGTATCCTCCCCCCCCCCTTAAAAAATCCAGTCTAGCCACCTTAAGAAGAGTACAAAGGTTACCACAGGGTGCCTATGACCAGTCAACAAAAATGCAGCACACCTGAACTAATGTCTTGCATTATTCGTTGAGCATCCTGATTTGTTAATAACTGCATCCACTGTGGTACTGATGGTGGTGTAGGTGATGTGATGGAAGCCATTGAACCTACTGTACTTGGCATTCCAAGGAATGGAAACAGAGACAAGGGCTTGCTAGCATTAGTGAGGCTTGTTCCTTGATTTCTTGCACATGAAAAGCCACTTGCCTCAAGTGAGGATGGATTTGAGCCACTGCCCATGATTTCCTGTGCCCCTTTGGTTACAAGTTGTGGATTATCAGCAGTTGAATAATGTGTATCATAGTTATTGCTTGTTAAAGATTCAGTTGTGTTCGAAGAAAAAGCCTCCACAGCCTCATTCAATACTACTGGAGTAACTCCCATGGGAGATTCTTTAGTTTTCCTGGTTTCATTTACTTTCGCACTTTCAGATGGTAGGCTGGAGTTGTCCCTCCTCCAAGGAAGTCTTCTCCGTCCTCTATAAGAGTCTGCTGTTTCAGGCCTGTGTGTCTCTCGCCACCCTCGTGGCATTTCTAGTGTTATGCTCACCCCTCTACATAGCAGTCAAGCCTACATGTATTTGACAATCAACAACAAAACAGATTAAACAAAGCCCTGCTCTAAGAAAATTGTGAGATGCTCAAAGCTCTGATCATTACAAAATTTCCTGGTGTCCAGTAGCCTAGAATTTCTTAACCTGAGATCAGGCCCAATTTGAGCGGTTCTCATACATTCTCTCTAACGGCTACCACTGAAATTGGGCCTGATACAAACTATTACAAGTTTATGCTCGTTACGGCCAGATTTTGGCCGTAACACTGATTGGCTGTTAGAACAATGCCACAAGATCTGATTCGCTTTCGGAAATGCTGGAAGTTGAAAGCGCTTATTCCTCGCGTGGTTGTTTTTGTGAATGATCCGTCGTTGGTGGAGAGAAGGATCGATTTTGCTGTCTTTTTTATTGTTTTATGGTCTTATGGTAGGAAAATATGCCTTAACATGTGCCATGGAAATTCAGAAAATTCATGTGGTTGTTCATATCTTCTCAGGATTTGCTTTATTTACGGAAAGTGAGTGTATCGCGGAGTTGAATCCCTCTGCAAGTTGTTGACCGCTAACAGGTGCATTTTGATTTACCAACAAACGGGTGCAAATCAAAATACTCTCCATCTTAAAACTGGTTTCATTTGAACCTTTAGCCGGGAATGACTTCTCTGAACGGGGTACGGAAGCAGAGGTTCGCTGCGAAAGAAACCTCAATCACCAACAGTGAAGTATTAGACAAAAAATATTGCATCGCTGTTCAAGGAATTTTCAGTGTTCACAGACTGGTTGTTTGACTACGCTTTTTGTTAAAAGTAAACCAAGAAAACTGGTGTCCTCGCTCGTCGGCTGTTTGCTTTTGTTTTTAAAGATTTATGTACTGAAAATCGGAGGAAATTGCCGAGGAAAATATCAAGACAACGGAAAAATAGAGATTTCAGTATTTTAAATTCCAGAGCGCCTAGCCAAAATAATAAAACTAGTAGAACACCGTGTCGCCGTCTTTTCGAAAACTTTTTACCTTCAACGCCAACAGAAGTAACCTTCGAGATCTCCCTTAATCTCGCAAGAAGTTAAATGTGATTGTGCTGACTGTTTTATTTTTAGCTGAAAAAATTAACAGATAAAAGCTATTTTTTAAGTCAGCCAGTCTGCATTTTTCCCACGCGTGAAAAATTTGCATACTAGAAAAACAAGCAACGGAAGTAATTCTGATTGGCTGATTCGGCAAATGTCAATCGATCAAAAAAGTGGGCGGCAGACATTTCGTCAAAGGTTTGTATCAGGCTCTCTTTTCGTTTTGCCTTGCCCGCCAGAATGTAATTTTCAAAGCGAAACGAAAATAGAGCCTGATCTCACGTTAAGAATTTCTTGGTTGCTCAAAGAAAAAGTAATAGTAATAATAATGGCTGATCCAGGAAGGACAAGGTTCAGCGAGTCAAGTTACAATTTTCTTGTCTAAAGAGGACTAAGTATGATTATTAATCAAAATTAATAAGAAAACACGACTTGCAACAGAGAGAGAGCCAGGTAGTTTTGCATAGACTGTGAGCAGTTTCTCTCTTGCTTCTAAATCTATGAGAGACCACAATATGATGTTGATGTGCCGGTGTCTGTGCCTGCACATCTCTTGTATGATCTCTATCACCTTAAATGATCTTTCTTCTATATCTTTTTGAAAGTATTCTTCTTAGAATAATTTATTTACACTGATACAACAATATTATAGCTTTGTCTGAAAAGATGTTACTTCGAGGGGAATGGGGTGCCCCAGATTTTGTGCAAATGCCCCGTGGAATAGACCTCTTTTGCTTGTATGTTTTGTTTTCACAATACAAGTCATTTGATGATACTCTAAACAATTGTTTCTTTCAAATTTCAACTTTATATTATTAGTCAAGTGCATTATATCTACACCTGTATTAATAATGAAAAGACAAAGGGTCAAGTTCCCCTGGGACCTCAAATGGAAAAACATGGCAAAGCTCAAGAGGTTTATTCCTCGGGGTAATCCACGGCCCCTAGTGTACGCAGAAGTAACCCAATAGTGCTACGCATTTCCTTACACTTGTTGAGACACATTCAGATTTCTTTTCATCCAAAATTAGTTTGTAAAATTTGGCAAAACTGATCGAACCACACGGGGAAAGGTGACCACACAACTTACTTAGGAAAAAAATTGTAACAGGGTTCTGATTTGATCTAACAACTTAAGTGTTAAAGAAGCGTATACAAACCGTTTAAAAGCGCTCCTAGAATGGGGACCGACGGTAGAAGTCGAATTTTTTGCATCGATCATCGTACACATCAGTACAGAGTTTTGACAAGAGCTGAGTATTGCCATACCCAAGCCCCTCTCCGTTTTTAAAATGGAGGCTAAACCTACCCCAGTCTTCTCACGGTTAAGTGTAATTTATTCAGGCTATCAATGACGATAGGGAAGGAGTGTTCGAAGGTGGGTCGCGCTCAAATGGAAAAGTCTTTGTACCTTGCCCATGTACTTTATTGTATCATAAAAAATACAGAGCGGCTGACGTCGGGCATTAATTTTCAAGCAAGAAAGGGCAACTGAAAAGGTGAATAACTCGAGAAGATCGTCACATATTTGCAAGTGCTGCCACGACATCTTTGAATCGAGTAGGTGGAAACATTTTCGCTTTGTCATCAAGGAAATCGAGCTGAATTGACTTCGATCCTGTTTATATCCAGGGCGTGGTAGTTTATTTGTAGCATTGAAGCCTTGAAATCATCTTCGAAGCTATGGAGAAGAAAACTTACTACATCCTTCTTCGAGATTTGGAAGACCCTTCGAGTCAATCGTCCGCGGGAATGTTATGGGGAATGTTGTCAAATTACGTCTACGGGACGCAACCACCTTTGGCTCTTAAGGGAGAGCTCTTTGAATCTCTTCCTGCCGCAGATATCACAACAGCTGGAGTCGAAGTCGAAGACAAGGTCGCAGTATGTGGACTGAAGCAGAAATGTCTCCAGGTGGAGTGTCCTAAGGAAGACTTACAAATTATCAGTGACAAAGATACTCAGCTCTTGTTGGCCGTTCAGTCCTATCATCAGAGGTGTAGATTGTTGAAAGATAGGCAGGATCTTCTTAAATGGGCTGTGGCTGATAATGAAGGATGTCGTGTATCTGTATGGATGGATGAGTTAAAGAGAGACGTCCCTGCTATTGTGCATTACAAAGGAGCCTTGCCTCCTTACGATGGAATCATGTTTGGAGTTGAGATTGTGGTATGTTTTTTTTGGGGGGAGGAGGGGGTAGAGGGGATACATGGGTGACATCTAATTAGAAAATGGGGGTGAGGTACTGTCATATTATGTTGTAAACGGAAATATAGCGTTATAACCACAGTACACATGAATTGGTCTCCTTTTAAAAACACTCTTTTCCAGATGTGCAAAAGCATCATCCGAAAAAAATTGTAAAAAAATCAGCATTAATTCCAATTGCCACCAAATTTGGCACGCAGGAAGTAGACAGTTTTAGCCATTTACAGGGCTAGTTTCAGCGTATGACTGTGAAAAGCTTTGACACACGAATTTTTGGAATTATTTTTTGGAAAAAATGGTTGGTCATGCGGGAAGAATTTATGGTGGCTTTAGTGGTCAAGAAATACTTAAAATTGGCAACAAATTTCCTCAGAAGGAGTGTTTCTTTCCAAAGAGGTATAGCTTTCAATGCTGCTCTTTATGACCCCTGAGAAATTAATTTTCAAAATAAGTATATTGATTTTGCTCATTTTTGAGCTGTCCAGAAAAGAGTTGCAATGAAACCCGTACGAAATGAGCAGTGCTGCTGCAGCGCTGCAGAGTGACTTCAAGAAGCACTACAAAAGAGCTGTAAAAGCGCTGGCTACAACAGTCGCAAATTTTGGCTTCAGTGGAAAGCCCTTTGACAGCGATAAACAGCGCTGTTTGAAAATTCCTGAATCACGATCTGTGCTGCAAGGTGGCTGCAAAGTGGCTTCGAAAAGACAAAGAATGTTGTTACCGGTAATGGCCTACCACTCGTTAGTACAAAAAAAAGGAAATACAGCCTCCAATAAATATGCAATAATCATGATACATGGTAGAAGAGTTGACAAGGCCTTAGTAGAAGAGTGAAAACCACTAGAAAGTCAAAATGCAACTGAGACTTTATTAGTATCCACGCGTACACATTACAAAAGCACGTGACATATAACAAATCTGCAACGGTCTCTCTTTGTAAATATTTAGCAATTACGGTCACTTAATTATCTAAATGTAAGAACATCCAGAACATGCAGACTTTGAAAATTATGTTTTTTAAAATTAAAGAGAATAACAGCGATTGTTCTACATAAAGTTTACACGGACAGCAGCCAAATGATATTTTGATTCGTTGAAACGGGCTAAGCTTGACATCGCTCACCGTGACGTTTTGTCCATGATCCATGATCTGCTACACGTTTTCATGAAGGAAATCAGCCCAATTTTACTTTGGCCGTCATTAAATTTTACAATGGATTATTATAAAGGAACGTACATTACCATGAACATATAAGAATCTTGTAAGTGCAAACCCCATGAGCTGAGATTCTTGTATCAGTGGTGCTTGCTCTGGTTCGATTCGTCGATACTTAGCGTAGAAGTCACTGTACAGTGCATTGTTTACAAATACCTTTAAGCCGTTCCATCCAAAAACTTCAACGGAACTTCCATCTCGAAACAGAACTAGATGTAGCCTGAAATTCATCCAATTGCTTTGAGTCGCTTTCTCCTCTCAACAACGTCTGAATCGACCGGCCGTTAATGCCGTCCAGTGATGTCACGCACTACCTGAAAACCGGGTAGTGATTTTGATTGGTTGATCGTCTAAACATTTGCATAATTATGTATAATTATGAAAATTTTACCGGGAATTTTTGTCGCTTGGTATTCAGCGGATCACATCCCTGGCATTCTTCCGTTTAGTTCAAACATTTCAATAAGCTTAATCTTTATCTTAAACAGCAAAATTGCCCTTGTCTTCAAAACTGAAATGCTAAATTGAACTGCAAATGAAAAATCATTGTGGTGAGTCGGTAGGTTTTTCATTTAGAGTCGCTTTGAGGTTTCGGCGGCCGGTGATTTTGTTTACGCGAAGTTTTCTGAGCCGAGATCGATGTTATAATGCGACCTTCTTGCTATTTTTACCGTCAAGTGTAATGATTCTGTTAGCTTTTCTTTCTTGTCTCCTTGTTTCTTTTCTTCATTAAGGACCAAATAGCTTCTTTTCAATTAAAGCAAATCATTGTGTTTTTGAACTAAGTGTTCCGTGTGTGTGTTTATTTCATTGCGTGATTGCGACCGAGTTTGATTATAGAATTTAGTACAACCGGTTCAGAGTTGTACTGCATGCAGTTGATAGTTTGAACGTTAAACATGAATTACAATCAAAAAAAATAAAGCAGTTATGTATCATGCAGACGTTTCCAAACGATATTGCTCGGTTTGCCCCTTGAAAATCGTGTTTTACTTTTTGCATGAATTAAAGGAAAGGTCAAGGAGTAGTGACGTCACTGGACGGCATTAACGGCCCATTGATTCAGACGTTACTGTGGGAGTAATAACGACTCAAAGTAATCGGATGAAATTCAGGCTAAACTAGATACAAAAAAATGTATAATGTTTGCACCTTCCATTCAACGGTCGCAACTGTTTGTCTAGAGATGTAATGGGATCTCATGCAAAAGGGCTGACCAGATTATGGCCTAGAATGTCTCCAGGGAATTAGCGATAACATTCCCACACTCGCCAGTCGTGGAATGAAATTTATTGAAATCTTTATCATTGTTTATTTCCCAAAGCATAGAATTTGGAGGTTTATTCAATAAGTGATCTTCCCTACGCACAAGCTTACTCGCGTTTCTTAGGGGTACAGTTAAAGTTTTCGCATTTTAAAAACCGAAATCTGTGGCAAGGCTTTATCTGGCAATTCATCTTATTGACGCTCAAGAAAGTCAGATCGACCACAGCTGAATTGTAGTGTTACTGCAGCTACTTCGCAGCATTAGAAAGTCAGCAACTGCGCTGCAAAACTGCTGCCAAGAGCTTCAAAGGCTGTACAGGGCTTTTGCATCCCACTGCAACTTGAATTAAGCTGCTGGTTGGCTTCTAAAATGCTGCTAAACAGCTGTTATTTAGCTGTACAGCTATTTTGAAGGGATTTTGTGGTGCTGTACAGCGCTGCAAGTTTCGTACAGGAAGCATTTTAAGTTTAATTTCCTGACAACCTTTCCATCCCGATCTCTTTCTGGGAGTTCCCCCTGGAAATTATTAATATACTGCTTGAAACTGGATAGAGATAGTAGAGTGGAGAGAACTTTTCCACTTTTGGATAATGCCTGTGGCCTGAGTTACCTGATCAGGGAAGCGAATGACGGTAGACCCCTTCAAGGATGTAAGGGCATGCTGGGTGATCAGGACAAGATGGTGGGGAAGTCAAAAGTTTGTATGTTGTAATTCTTCCTAATTGAATGTATTTGTTATTTTCTCTTTGCAAACTTTAGATAATAAACTCAAAAAAACAATGCACTATGTATAGAGTACAGCAGTCCTTTAATGTTGTTTTTTAGAAAATTTTGACTTCTTCCATACATTATGACTGTGTAATTTTATTGTTCTCGGATTACAGAAAATGAATGGAAGAACACAGGTTTTCTGAAAAGCAACAAAGGACTGCTCATGTGCACCTCAGATTTAGCATGTAGTTTCTTTTAAAATTCCCTAGTTATATTTTTCAAAGGGAAAGTGGCAAATATAGTCAATTATAAGCGAGTATTAGTTGACTTTGTATTCCTGTACAAACTTTTGACTTTTTCACCATCTTGTCCTGATTATCCATCATGCCATTACAACCATGAAGGGGTCTATTATTGTAATTATAAGGTAACGATCTCAAAAGTAAGTTAAATACTGTAATACAACAGCCCTTCACTGAACTACAGAGTCACTATGATTGCAATGCATGCACTTGATGGTAATTAAATAGCAATAATTTGTTATCAAAAAAATTCAACTGTACTCTTACATTTTTATGATGACATGCTAGAATAATTATTTACTGATCAATAAATGACCAAGTGCCAAAATTTTAATAACTTCTAAGGAGAAATATCAGAGTAGTTTAAGTTAGTATCATCATTCCTAAGAATGCCTTATGGTATCAGTTATATCAATATTATTATGAGTAAGCCTTGAAGAGACTCAAAAATTAATGTCCAATGGATTAAATGTTCCTGTATTGTTTGTCTGTCAGGATCCTCGCTTTCGTAATCGGGGCACTACAGATGGAGTCTTCAGGTGTCAAAGGTATTTCAGATGTACCCCTGGAGCAGGCATGTTTGTGTCATTGGATAAAATCACCATTCCAGTTGCTGAAGAGTTCAACGTCAGAACTGGTAAGGCACAGGAAATCACATCACAGGGTCCTCTGTCAGGAATATGTCTGACAAATGATCACCTTTGGGGCCATCCTAACCTGAGATCAGGCATTATTTTTTTGTTGTTGTTGTTGTTGCTTCTTTGGCTTGAGAGGGAAGAAAGTAATACCTGATACATTCATTTGACAAGCCGTCAACCGCTCTCTAATTTACATAATCTAGTATCTACTCGACCTGTCATATTATTAGCCAATCAGCGTTTACCAGACGGGAATCAAATTTTGGTGCAAATAATGTCTCTTTTAAATTTAAGGAAAAGGAAATTTTTAAATACCTCCATGTTCAGATGGTTCCTTTCTAAAAAAATGTTTTAAATGTTTTTTTTTCCCCTTTTTTTGTGATGAAATACTGCTACAATGCAGCTGGAGCTGCCGTACCTTTATTTAACAGCTACAAATGAATAAAGAATTTACTGGTAAAAGTTCGTTGACTTTTGGCTTTCTGAGCCGAAAGCAGTGAAAAAATTTTTTAGGTTGGTGCACTATATTTCACAAACTAAAAAGTGTTGCGAAAGCGAAGATCACTCAGAATAATTCGCAGGTTGCTGAGGGAGGAATTACAGCCAAACCAGGTCAAGATTCAATTCATGAATTGATTATTTGAAAAGTGAATCTGTTTGTTGCTTCTGTAACTTGTACCCGCAGTCAAATTGCATTCAAGTGATCAGTGAATTTTTGACTGCAACTTTTTAGTATATGATAAGATGGAAAATATTTCAATGAATAAAATTTCTATTTAGACATTCTTCAAATTCAAGGAAACTGAGCTGGCAGAAATTTCATAATGAACTCGCATGTGTATTCACTGCATGCTTATTGTGCAAGCAAAAATGCAGACTGAAATCAACAACAACTAATGGATAGCGTCATTTTGGCCAATCGGAACTGCAGAAATCATCCATATTGTTTTCTATGCAATCAGAAAAAAGTCCAGATTTTGGCTTTTTTGCATGTGATCTGTGAAAGGATTGCATCATGCCCTCCTACTGAAAACAGATAATTTAGAGAGATAAAGGGAGAAGGCATGATTGCAGGCAAGGGCCATCCATACAGTCATGTATTTTCATTTTTATCTATACTATCATCATTAGTGGGGGACTAGTAGTTTTGAGGGGGGAGGGGCAGAAGAAAAAGGCATATAGGGGAGAGTTTGTTAGGGGGAACATCAAAAAAATCAACAACTTAATTTAAGGTAGACAGGAAGTCAAAGTAACTTTCATAGTGTTATCTTGAATGGACACTGGAAAACTAATTTACCTAAAATTAAGACCCCTAAAATCTAATCTATTGAATCAAGAAGTCAATGAAATCACAAAGTGTAGTCCATCAAATTATTGCAAGTCTAGCTCTGTTATCCATTTCTTTGAATTTAAAGTAAATTAGGCCGAGAAACAGTATAAATTTATGGCACTTGCAATAATATTGATTTTGGGGGTGCATGGACAAAGGTCCTTGTAGTAATTTACATCTCAACATGCCAATTTCTCTCTTTGATTGGCAAGGATTTGTGGGATATCATGCAAATGGTGAATTAGTAGCAGTTCCTCAATAATCACAGATTGAATTTTACCTTTGTAAGGCTTTAGTTAACATTACTGGTCTTCCACCAGTGATTCTATGATTAAAAGAAAAAAATAGGGCTTTTCACAGTCAAAACATGCGTAATCTTAACTCGACTGGGGGGAGTGGGGTGGGGAGTGAGATATTTATTTCTGTATTTAGAGTTAAATAGTCACATTATTTTGAATCTGTACACTATTTGTACTAATACATAAGTATGGGCCATTGTTTAGCTCTTATTAACCGAGCGGGAGGTCTGTATGGGAGAATCTTGACCGAGGCCACCAGTACAGACCAAACGCAGTGAGGTCTGTACCAGCGACTGAGGTCAAGATTCTCTCATACAGACTGACCTAGCTCAGTTAATAAGATTTTTATTATATGGCTAAACAAGAAAGCAAAGGAACAACAACCTAAATAGTTTTATTTGCTTCCCTGCGTGGGCTCAAGCATTTAGCTGGCTTTCTTCTGTCACTAGTCTCCAGTCCAAACGGGACAAAAATAACTGTCCAAAGTCCAGCTTTGTACAAACTTTGTACAAACAAGCCAATTTTGTCATATTCTTTGTTTGTAACTTTTTGAGGACAATTGCTACAACAAGATCAGTCTAGATGTCAGTCTAGATGAGAAAATCTAGACCGCGGTCTGGGCAATTCCAGAAAATATCCATACCCAACCTTAGCCAATCAAATTCTTGAATTTGTTTGTTTCCAGTCCTTTTGAGACATGGCCATATAATAATTACTCATATAGATGTTGTGGTTCAATTTTTTCCTTGGTTTAAATTTTGTTTTCCTTTGTTTTGAGGTATGGTAATGTATGATAATGAGTTTTAAACAAAGGAAAACAAAATTTAAACCAAGGAAAAAGTTGAACCACAACATAGACATCAAATCATTCATATTCATCTGATATTCAGAACTTCTAGGCTTGTAAAAATATCATGCAAACCTGCCTTTTCTTTCTGTTTTAGAGGAAAGCAGTCAGGATGATTACACTCATATTGAGAAAGAGGAAAAGCCAAATGGAGAAGATTCTGGAATGGAAAGCTCTGGCCATTCTCTTGTTGAAGCAGAACTGTTAGAGGAAAAAAGTAGGGCTTTAATCTTGGAGGCCAAAAGTACAACAGAGGACACAGAAAAACAAGAAAAGGAAAAGCAGCTTGAAAGTAAGAGTTTGACCCGTGAGCCTGAGATTTCAGATGAAGAAGAAGTGATGGATTTTCAACAGTTGTATCTCAATGAAAAGAAGCTTCAGCTTGAAGCACAGTACCAACTGAAAGAGTGTAAGTTAAAGATTTCAAGTCTTGAAAAGCATCTGGACAAAGAGCAGATCGCAAACAAGAAGCTCGTTGAGAAATGCGATGCTCTTCAGAAGGAATTAAGTCAGCAAGCGCTTCTCAGAACTGATGCTGAGTTAAAGATTGAGGAAGAGCATAATAAGATTCGGAAAGTACAGAAATGTTTTGAGCGTGAGTGGGAGGAATTTGAGAGACGTTTGATTGAAGAGCGTGCTGCAAAATCAGAGGCTGAGCAACAGTTGAGTGTTTTAATGAGACAACTGGAAGAAGAGAGGAATTTAAAGACAGTATTGCAAAGAGATTTGGATGCTTTACAGGACAAGTTTAGTCGACAGCAGGAAGAGTTTGAAAAGCAAAGAAGGATTGGAGAGATGGCTTGGACTGAGAATGTAATGCATGAAAATAAAACTCTGCCAGATCTTGAATCATCTGATTGGATTATAAGTCGCAGTGAAGTTGAAATTATAGAGGAGAGGGGTCTAGGAACTGGTGGATGGGGCGTAGTCAAGGAAGGAAAGTTCCGTGGATGCAAAGTAGCTGTGAAGCAGATTCATGAGCTAATTCTCTCACCACACAACAGGCGCTTGTTTGTGAGAGAGATGAATATTGCTTCTCGATGTCGCCATCCATGTTTACTGCAGTTCATTGGTGCTACAAACGATGATGGTATACCTCTTTTTGTCACTGAACTGATGGACACCAGTTTACGAGACTTGCTTGACAAAAAGCCACTTCGCAAAGCAGATGTTGTCAACATTGCACTTGACGTTGCCAGAGCCTTGAATTATTTACACCTAAATAGACCTTCCATTATCCATCGGGACATTAGCAGTGCAAATGTGTTGCTATGGAGACGAGATAACCAATGGCGGGCCAAGGTGTCGGACTATGGTACTGCCAATTTTATGAGACAATGCAAGACCATAAACCCAGGATCTGTTATATATTCAGCTCCAGAGGCTCTTTCAACTGAGCAGTCCCCAAAGGTTTGTTGTTGTTTCCTTAAATGTAGTCTTTCCAGGGCTGTCAAAAATTTTTTAGGTAGCAGGCTGGTAATGAATAGAAGGCGGCTTTGGAACTCGCACCAAAGGCACAAATTCTTGAGGGCCGAGACATCTAGGGGCATTTTGAAATTTAGAATCTCGGAAATGGCATTTTCAGTGATTTTCAAGAGGTCTTTTCCACCGCGGACAAAATGTTTTTTTATCAGAATACACGCAAGACTGGGAATGATGCCGTCGAAATGTCCCAGGCGTTCCACGACATCGCACGGTTCACACGTTTCACAGGGCTAAACCTTTATAAATATGCGTTCAATTTCATTCGATGGTGCTTATTTTTTGTTAGCAGTTATAGTAGAAGGAGATGAAAGTAGCCCGCTAAGGATGACTAATTAGCCGGGGGTGCCGGCTACCGGCCCTTATTGACGGCCCTGTCTTTCCTAGCTGAAAAACCATTGATTCTCAGAACAGGGCTGCACTTAGTGTGGGAATACAGCCGTCTCTCCTTGTTTCTCACCACTAGGAGCATTTCACAGGGCTGACATCTGCAATCCAGCCCCAGAAATTCTATACTGGACTGACATTTTTTTTTGTTTTGTTTCGAATCTGGTCAACAAATGCTGATTGTTCGACGTAGTATATTATAATTATTTATGTTAAAAAATGACAGACAAAAGACGATAGGTCACAAAAATCAAATTAAAGATGATTAATTCTACCATAATTTTTCACTTCCTATATACTCAGCTTCATTCAGTTATTATCGTTAGTCTCGCTTGCGTTTTAGAAAAGTTATGGGGGGGGAGGGGAATTTTCGAGCCGCAGGAATTTTTTTTCGTTATCAAATTCCTTGTATGAATTTTTTTTAGGCCATAGCATGAATATTTTTTTAGGATAATTGGCGTGCATGAATTTTTTTTCATGTAATTTTCCCTTCCGCGAATATTTTTTTTGTACTTCGCCCGCCCCCCCCCCCCCCCCCACCCCCCCTATAAGTTTTCTAATGGTCCGTACTTAAAGTAGCGAGACTCATAATCTGCAACGCCTTTTTCGGCCCGGGGGGTATTCCCTTATATAGGCTATATGGGTACGTACGGCGCTAAAGGGTATGGTTTTTCAGCCGTTTTGGTCTGAAATAGGGTATCAATTTCGACTATTTTGGTCTGAAGTAGGGAATGGTTTGTGCACTCTAGTCTTGAATTAGGTATGTTTTTTTTACAAGAATTAGCTACTTCTTCATCATTTGGCGATAAGACCATTTCCCTAAAATGTTTGCGCCACCTGCCTTGTATGTGCCGTAACAGCTTGTCACGCGCTCCGGTCACGCGCCGGGCTCCAGCGCTTCAGGCCTGAAATAGGGTATCAAATTTTTGATCGGATCTGAAATAGGGTAGGGAAAATCACAGATTTGGTCTGAAATAGGGTAAGGGTTTGGGGAAGGTGCTGCACACCCCCACCCAATTTTTCTGGAAGTACCCTCCCTCCCCCCCCCGGCTTTTTGGTCGTATTTGGGACACAAAAAGCAGGTCATTATGCCAGGCGTTCCTTGTGGACACCGTGGAAACTGGAACTAAGGATCGTTGCGTGATCGAACCTACGCATGTTTCGCGAAGAAAGCTTAGGAAAGATTAAATTTAGAGCTTTTCCGCTACTTGTCGGTCCACGAATTCTGTCGCTTGAAAGCGTCGAGTACTTTGGAACAAGTGAACACTACTGAGTGGTCAAAAAAAAGAAGAATCTTAATTAGCAAAAACTGCGATGGTCGGGTGTTGTAAACTTTCATTGTATACAAATGGATCCTGTGGTGAGCCTGCGATTTATTTTAGGCGATGATTGAAATGACGTGCCATGTAAATAGCTTTTTGGATCTTTGGCAATGATGTAATTTCTCTGGAATCTCTTGAATTTTCGTGTATTTATACACCCGTATAGCCTGCGACCGCAGACGTATTTCCGGTCGTCGCTAACACGCGTACTAAATCAATTCAGAAACAAGTAAAAAGAATCGACGTCGATAAAGTATAAAGTAAAAAACAATTAGCGAGTAAATCCTGTTTCGCGTAGAATTAATCGCCTCCTCATTTCTCGACCTAATCTCCAAGCAGAGCGAGCCTTAACGCTGTAATCGCGTTCTTGTTAATAAATAGTTTTTCGTTTGTCTAAGGGATTTTTTTCACACATTTGCAAAATATCTTTTGCTCTTCTAGATTGATGTGTTCAGCTTTGGTTTGTTGCTGTGTGAGATGTGCATTCGTGAGCTTCCTGTGCCTGACCATACTCAAGAACAGATCTCCATGATTGCAGATCAAGTCCTTAGAGACCTGGTGACCAGTTGTGTTAGACAAGAGCCTGGGCAGAGGCCAACCATGGCAGAAGCAATTACCGTATTGGAGAAAGTGGAACCAGAGATTAAAAGTGATCTCAAGACAGTAGGAAAAATCTAATCATCTAGAGCTGAGAAAATGATATTATATTGAAAGAGGCAAAAGAGAGGAGTGTCTGTAAACTATGTAGTATACAGCTTTTTCGAAAAAGTTTGTCGGAAAAAATGTGCATGCGACAATCCCAAAAGGTAATATGGGATATGATCCTTACACTGTAGCTGTCGAACTTACTTTTGATGCTTTCCTTTTGCAATCGCAAACATAAGTCTATGGCCTCTCGTGCCATTCTTGCAAATTTCTTTGAAGAACAGTGAACTCAAAACGACCCACAAGACCTTTTTGAATTGTTGCGTGCACTTTTTCCGACAACCTTTCTTTAAATAGCTGTATTCCCAATCTGTATGTAGCCATTCTTAGAGGTGAACAAGGATATATTTGAATACTACTGTATGAGATAAACTTAAACATTATTTCATAATTTTATCATATTTATGTAGTATTGCCATCATGATCATCATCGTCAGTAGAAATGGTTGCAATAGCAGTAGCTGTAGCGTATCCAGATTTGTACCAGCAGCAGCAGCAGCAGCACTGAGCTTGATTTGAAGAATTATGCAAAGCTTGGAAAGCCACACCTGACCTCGATCTGCTTAATTTGTTATGCTAATGCTGAATCCAATTATTGTTTCATTTTTCATTCAAAATATTAAACACATAGAAGCCAAATAAATACTTACCTTTCATAGACAAAACTGTACTCGAAAGGGAAGAATCGTAGCTCTAACCATAGTCTCTCACCTAGCGGTTTTTGTCTAGTCACGCAACGCAGCAACGCCCCGAGCGTTGCGTGACGAGACAAAAGCGGTTGCATTGGAGACCACCTACCCTGCGAGCCCAGTGGTTTCTTTCGGGAGTGGCCTTTAGCATTTACGAGGTCGTTCACGTCGCTTGTTAGTCGTGTGGTTGGTTCGTTTACGCTCCAATGGTAGTAGGGACTACCTTAACCGTAGATGTAGCGGAGATCTCGACCTGACTCATTCCAATTTTCTCGCGGCTTTACAGCCTTAAAAAAAGACGACAAACTAGAATATTATCCTGGGAGCTAAGCAGTTGCGCGTGATAGATACTGCCAGCGCTTTGTAGGTGACGCTCGTCTGAAGGTGCTTCCCTTTTGGGATGATCAGGATCAGGATTCGTCGGTTCCTTTGATGCTCTATGACCGCGGCGATCTCGGATCATTGATCCTAATTAACTGATCATCCCAAAGGAACGCACTCTACACAGGATAAGCTGCAATCAGCTTTTGTGGGGGAAGGGTATTGAAAGTTGGCTCGGTTGTATTTATAGAATACTTGAAATTAGTTGTAGTCATGAAGGTGAAGGTGATAAATATGGTAGGTTTTCGAATGTTTCTCGAATAGTTTTTCATGAAGCTTTCAATTTACCCTTGTAGACAAAGTACCCTGGGCCCAGTTGTTCGAATGCCGATTAGATTAAATTTTAACCCGGGTGTCTTTTTCTTTTCATCAAACGCATTTTCTAGGACAATTTTCTCTGTTTTTTTTTTGAGTACCCAATTATCAAATTGTTGACAAATAGAATTAAACTGAATTTGCCTTTTAAGCTTTCATATCTGAATTCAAATTTCGAACTGGGTTATCTTAACCCAGCTTTGAACAACCCGGCCCTGAAGATCAAAAAGAAATACCGTGGGCTTGGAAGTTCAAAAATCATGTTTTTGTGACGTTGTTCATAATTTTCAAAGTTCTTTATAGCATGTTAAGTTGAATGTCAGGTAGTTTCTAGTTAGTCTTAAATTAGAATTAGGTAAGAAATATTTAGAATAAAGCCGTTATAAGACAAACGAATTTGGTAGGTTGAAATGATAGTAGCAAATGAAACTAAATGAAAATCTACTAAGGTTGGTTAGAATCCAACATCATTCTCTGTCAAGTTAAGTATCTAAAAAATGTATTTATTTTGCGCTATTCTTTGAATTTATTAAATTAGTTGGGTCGTATAAAGTTAAATAATGCTCGGTAGATTCCTTGTAAGACTTAATTTAAGAAAGGTAAGAATACATACGTAAGATAAAAATTATATTCATAGGGATTAAAAAGTCAATTTGTAATAACGGGTAGGAGCCAGTACATGGGGCTTATTAAATTGTTTCTGAAAAATGACCAAGTCTGTAAATCCTGATTTATCACTGATATACTCGTGCGAATCGTTTAGATCGCGTCAGTCGTCTCAGAATGTGCTCAGGCAAGAGCCATCATGGCTCTTGCTTCAGCAATTCAATTTAAACCCCTCTCATGCGACGCGTGACGAGCCAGACGACTTGGGCGATCGTCGTATTGACCGCGGTGATATTAAAAATTATGTAGGCCAGGAGCATTTTGAAATTGCATTACGCCCGGATACGGAAAGCATAGTAGCGGGTTTTGAGAACAATCCGATAAGCAATTGAGTCACTCTCTCACTCTGGTGTAGACATTGCGCCTACAGTTCGACCTGTATTGTCGATGTATTGAGCGTTCGCCCTTGGGGATCGGAATAGCTTACTGACGAAGTTGACCGTTTAGGACAGGTTTGACAAACCCAAGAGTTATTCAAAACAAATGAGGACAAATTGGCCTCAAAGTGTCTCTACCTCTTCATGTAATATGGACCAAAAGGAAGGAAGCAAAAGACTACTTAACTCCACGCACAATGTAGTGTTGCACTAGTGTGGTACCTCTTATCAAAGTGACCGTTGGCTTCGGGGGGTGGGAGAGTATTCCAGATTTCAAGTGACAGGGATGATGGAAGGATTTTTTTGGGTTTGAAATTTTCGATTTTGGGATTTTTTTGGGTACGAAAATTTTGGCAAGGATGTCTTTGGTAACTTGATTCAAGTAGGGAATTTTGCGGTATTCATGACTAATGTTTCTATTTTTACGTTATATCATTTAATGCTTTCTAGAAACTTTTATGGCTAGGAAATTCGGCATGGGATTTTTGGGGGGTTAAATTTTGGTCCAGGGATTTTTTAAGGGGTTTTGATTTTTGCCCCCATTCGATCATCCCTGTCACTTAAAAATCCGGATTACCTATCGAGAGGCCGATATACAAACGACGATTGGTTGTCACCGAAACTCGCTGTGATCAAAGTTCACTGCGCTCTGTATCGTTCCCAGACTTTGCATTCTAGTGATTTTATAGCTTTTACTAGATGATTAGGGGTTTTATTAAGCTCAAGAGGAGTAACATTGGTACAATGGACAACTTGGAAACTAAACTTCATGATCCTTGTACTGTTACTAAAGGCGACGAGTAGATGCACCTTATTTTACTCTTCGATCCCTTGACACTAGTTGACTTCACGAACGTTGCTAACTGTTGCTTTAGCAATAAGCGAATGTCTTGTGTAAATGTACGAGACCTGTAAACGAAATACGGTATTTTTTTCCTTCTTGTTATAACGAATTGAAAAGTGCGTTTACTGTACATTGAAATGGAAAACATCAGGTGCAAGGCTGATTCTGCGTAGAAATTACTGGCCTTCATCAATATATGACGCCGATTAAACCCCGGTGGTAGTTCCTTATTTAAGCCATATGTATAGGCATGTGTTGCCCCAAGGGGTATGGTTTTTGCGCCGTTTTGGTCTGAAAAAGAGTGTAAAATTTCCTCTTTTGGTCTGGAATCGGGTATGGTTTTCGAAAAAACTACTGGAGTATATGAACGTACTTGTCGTTTCACTGATTCCAAATGATTAAGAAAGAAAGAGAAATGTGCGAATTCCAAAAGGATTTTAATAAATCGTCTTTGTTAAGGTTGTAATCTAAGTAATGATTACATAGTTTCTTAGGGGCCAACTCCAAAAACGGGTATTTTTACACGCCAGGTCTGTAAACGGGTGTGAAATTGGGTCAGGATTTGGAGAACTGACCGGGCGGCACAATCTTACTAAGAATTCCCAGAAGTACCCCCCGGGATTAAACATATCAAGGTGGCAGCTATGCACTGGACAGCTGTTTTGCTTTGTTTCTCTCCTTGATTAAAACTGTCTTCAAAGTTCATTTATGTACAGTATTATGAAAACGCATTTCGTTGATTTATAGAATGATATTTGTTTTAAGGTGATTCCTTAGTAAAAGAACCTAACATAGATTGTAGATGAAACTTGGTACACTGGTGTAACAAGTCAAAAAGATGATAAAAAAGTAATAAAAGTGGGGGGGTCACCGTGCTTGTTTTGTCTTAAAAGTTAACTTTACACTCCAAAGTTGACTTAATTTCGACAAGCGCTATTCTACCCTTTTTCAATCTGTACCTGGAGTAATCGGCTCCTGTCTGTACTATTTAGTAAAATTGCCAAAAAAACTGATTTTAGATTTATGTCAATTTTTTCTCATTGAAAGAAAGCACTGTTCTAATTAAAATTAAGAAATAAAAAATGAGGGTCACGGTATTCGTTTTTGCAGTAGAGCTGCAGAAAGTGGGCACCAAATGCACTTCCACTGATTTTTGAGAGAGAACTGGGGCGAGTTTTAAAATGACATGTATGTGGAAGGAGGAAGACAGCATCGAAAAATCCGTTTTTTGAGAATTCACATCGAGATATTACAGTTAGGGCTCAATATATATGATAAAGATGGCGCTTCAGTGAAAATCAAAGTGAGTTAGCCCTTCACGAGAACTCAGCAACAAGCGAACTGCTTACGTTATGCACATTCCCAACACATTGAGTCTCATCTTGGCAAGAAACAACCGCACGCGAAAATTCCAATAGCGTTTCTCTTCAGTAAACATCATTTTAATAATGTCACTTCAGATGCTCCAATTTTTCACGGCGGCCATTATCTTGTTATGCGCAGTAACTGAGAGATGCGCATTGCAAAACCAGCGAATCACCTTAACACCGGAATTCCTTATTTTCTAACCAATGTATCCACGAGTTCACCAGTCTTAATTTGATTACCGTCCACACCAAAAATGATAAGAATGCTATATATATCCGGCACAATGTAAAAGCGTTCTCAGGGTGGATAGATGGCATACTGCATAGCATACTTGTACACGGTATGGGGCTGTTAAAACTTGTTTAGAAATCTTACGGTAAGATTTCTAAACAAGTTTTAACAGCCCCATACCGTGTAAGTATGCTATGCAGATGTTTGCAGCAATTTCATACTATATTTCCCACACACATATCCTTACATCGAAACATGTATGCATAATAAACCATGAGCTTGTACGGAAAACGTGCCTTATCTTATGTTGCCAACTTGCAATAAGCCAACCGTCCCTTCACAGAAGATTCACAGAGGATGGTGGTCAACCTGATTCTAAACCGATGACGTTTTGGCTCAAGTCACGCGACGTGTGCGTACGAAGACGGAGTTCACGACAACTACGACAACGGCGGCGGCAGAAAAACGTCACTTAAAAATCTCTTTGCGTTCTTTGAAACTTTATCGGGTCGATTTTTCCTCGCTCAAATCTTCCCTGGAGTTAAATATAATGCCCACATCCAAGTTATAAATCGGAATTTAGAGAAAATTCGTCTTCGTTTGTTCAGGTTCTCCTTATAAAAAACGTTTTACGTCGTGGTCGTGGTCGTGCAGCGAACGTCAAAGAAATGTACCAAAAAGCGTGATGCACGTGCAAAATTGTTATTTTGCGCATGCTTCTTTAGGGGCTGTTTACATGGGGAGGAGGATCCCAGTTGTACCATTCCCAAAACTCTAGTGATATGGGCATCCCCTTCTCATACTACCTTAGCGCCCTTTGGGGTTAGGGTTACAGGGGGTGCTCACATCACTAGGGTTTTGGGAATGGGGATGCCCATTTCAATGACACCACCACCATCTTTTCCTGGTTTGTCCCTAGCATTACGATCTTACTGGCGGAAGCAGTTTACATGGTGCTAGGAACTTCCTACTACTCTCTCTCTCTCTATTTTCTTAATACCTCTCAGCTAGGAAGCGCTAGCGCTAAGGACAAGTACAACTCTTTCCTTTAAAACCAGAAACTCGTGAAAAACTTATGTGATAAAATTGAAAACTTATGCATTTCTGATGTAGACCTGAATAGAGAAAATGGCGCTAGGATAGTCCGCCTTCTAGAATATTGCTGGTTCTAGGATCTTTCTCCCTCCATGTAAACATCCCGGCCCATAGACTATGTTCACATTACACTCGATGGCGTTTGTGCCGGTATGAAAACCGCACCGCATTAGGGCTGGGCTTCTGGTCACACACAAGAACGGTAATTTCAGCGCAATTTCTCTAGCATTGACGTTCTTGTTAGCGCCGTAGCCGTGGTTGCTTAAGCCTCCTAATAAGACATTTGTTCAGTTCTTTACATTCTCCTAATTTCTGTTCCCTACCGGGCTATTCAGTTGAGCTAACAGCAATTTACAGATTAAAGGTGGCGATCAGTTAGTGGTAGTTTTCTGTTGACAGACAAATTAGCCTGTGAGTAAGCGTTCAGTGGCGAGAAGTCACGCGATAGCAGCACTCGAAAAGAGACCCCGCGGTTCGCTTTGCTTTCCATAAATGGAGAGCTTGCTAGTAAGCGAGAGACAAATAAATAGATAATTCCTTTGTTTTGCACTACGCATTGCCTAGTTCGCATAACATTGCGACTTCAAAGGGGGCGGCGATTCTCGCCGGTCGCCTGAAAAGAGGTAATTAAGGCCCCTTCTGTGGACCAAATGTTTTAAATAGCGATGTTGAAAATTCTACCAGGCTAAAAAGGTGTTTGTCATGAAACTTGCCCCAGTCCCCTTGCGCAAAATCATCATTTGTAGCCCCTGTTCGTAGCTGAAATTGTCCCTTTGTTGTCGTTTTGTGATGAAACGGGAAAGGAGACCCACCTTTTTTACTTGTATTTCTACTCGTTATAGCTACTCAAAAAAATGTATATTAAGAAAAAAAATAGTAAAATTTGCATTTTTTTCTAGATATGAATGACGTGAAACTCCGCATCTAGAGCCACAGAGAAGTATGAGATAATGTTGAAACTTTCCATTTCTCTACAGTTTTTTAAGATTAGGAAATTTGAAGTCACGTGACTGAAAAAAATATAACACATACAAACAAACGGGCTTTTAAGATTCACAGTTTTTGCTATATGATGAATTTTTCACGGTTGTTCAAGTTTCGAACATATCGCGATCGCGCAGGAAAAAAAACTCAGGAATTTTTTTTCAGTGCTTTGGGAGTATGTAGTGCTCCCCGGAGCATTTACAAACAGAAGTTTCCCAATGCAGAAAGGGGGATTGGGGAAACAGTGTATTTAAGAGAGAATGATGCGTTAAATAAACCAAAAAAGAGATTCGTGTCCTCTTGAGTTTTTCAGATCGACTTTTCCATTGGGTACTCGGCAACGGCATCACCATGGAGACCCTTTTCAATTTTAGAGAAATCTTGACATTCTCTTCCAAGATGTTTTCATAAAGTAACGGTTTTGAGAAAGATTTGGTGTAGTTTTAGATATTTCAATGAAATGTTATTATAAACCATTTTGTTTGAGTTCCTCAAACTTTCATTTACTCTGCTTTGAAAAAAAAAATTGTCTCAAATCCATGTTTCTTGATTGTTTCGGTATAGCTTTTAAACTGACATGGTCAAGGTGGAAAATGCTTTATTTGACTTCGAAAGACATGGTACGAACGTTACTAACAAGATACTTTGAACCTTTTCGCAAAGTGTTTTTGAGAATGCTTTTAAACTCTGATTTCCTTTTATGGGCCCCGTTGATATGGAGAAAACTTGTCCTTGGATAGAACCAAAGGTCACCTGCCTACCTGAGCTACTCTGGGCGACTTGGTGAGCCGATAACAAGAGAAACGAAAAGTTGGCGCGGTTAGAGCAGTGACCCGCCTTGCTGGATCACTCTATTGTGGTAGGGTCGCCCTCCTTGCCGGGCCAGCGGTCAGCTCGCTCAAGGCAAGACAATCAGGGCATGCACGAGAGCTGTTGGCTCAGATAAAATGGGTCAACTTTTCAGTTCTTGTACAGACACTCGCTAAAGTTGACTCGGCTGAGACGCTTCTACCGGCGACAAGTTTTCTCTATATAAGCGGGAGCTAAGGTAAGGCTGCATGGACTCTGGAACTGCTGTATTGTGATAAATGTGGAATCCTAGGCTTGCCCTTAATAAAAAATGGCGTCCTTCGCAGGAAAATTATTGCTTTTCCTTCTGTTAGGCGGTTGTGTTTTCCTTGTAAATTTGCAGGATCAGCATTTTCAGTGTTTTACGGGCAACAGTAATATTTAGTACAAAAAAGGGCAAAGCAGCTGAAATTCCAAAGCATTACATGCCCTTGACTGGAGAAAACACGTACGGTTGCTCCTTCAACGATTACGTTGTCGGAAAGTCGGTCGCCTGGTATCACTCACATAGGCTCATAGTCACCGCTCAGTCTAGCCTGACAAAACAGCCGACATTTCGCGACACTACCACTGGCTTCCAAGCAAAATGATGTCTGAGAACCGAGCCGCAGGAATTCCATTTTGATGACGCGTCTCAGGCTGATGATTTCTCAGGCTACGTCCTTATCCCATACTTATTTTTCTTGACATCGGGCTTCGGCCCTCGTACCATACAATTCCGAAAATAAGCCCCTCCATGTATAAGCCCCTTCAAATATAAGTCCCCAAACTCGTAACGCAAAAAAACCTCCGTTAAATCGCCCCTCCAAATATAAGCCCTCCGGGGGCTTGTACTCGGAAATTGCCCTCAAATACAAAGTCACACAAAGCAAAACGGTAAATTTCCTTCCAACTATAAGGCCAGCCCAATCGTTTTGAAACGCAAACTTCCCTCCGTAGATAAGCCCCTCCGAATATAAGCCCCTCCAAAAATAAGCCCCTTCAAAAAGGGCCTTTGAAAAATATAAGCCCCGGGCTTATTTTCGCAATTTCACGGTAAATTATCGCGGGCTTCGCCGATTGCTCACACGTGCTCTCGATCAATTGTGTCTCAAAAGAAACACGAGGCACTTGCACTTCTTGCAGTCTAAATACTTGCAAATGAAAAAGGGCAAAAACTGTTAATTAATGAATTAAGGATATTTTCATTCTTTTTATTCTCTCTATCATGCGTAGCAAGCGTTTGCTACGCTTTCGTGTCTCCCTCGCACGCCCCGTTCTTTCTTGCGACCATTTCTTCCAAGTACCTGCTTCACTGGCTATATACCCTGCGGCATTTTCATTATATCATAAAAACAAAATACTCTTTTCAACTTAACAAATTAATGCGAAGGTTTTTTATTGGTCAATAAGGTCAAAATAATCAGAAACAAAAAACTCTGATGCCAGACGGGCCTCATAGCCATTCCAATTCACTATGGTCTATCTGACAGCAGGCATTACTTTCTCGATCAATTCTTGGTTTTACTGCCACGCCATCAAAAATAAAAATGCAAACCATTCAATACAGAAAGTCTAGAATCTCGGAAATGAAAGAAGATGAATATACAAAAAGCCTTGCCAAGAATCAGGTCTGTGCAATATTTCATATGCAGAGATATTCGGAAACTTTACCCAAATTTTTAAAGCTTTGTATGGTCGCCGTAAACCAACAGAAACATGTTTTTGAGTTTCCTAATGCTTGCTTTCTTCGCTTGACGAACTCATTATTCTGAGACAAGGAGTGTTAAGATGGCAAAATCTCCCAGGTGTTTTGAATACACGTAAGAGCTTTCCTGGCCGTCAGCTAAATGCTGCGTCACGCAAAAACCTGTAAATTCAAGCGTCCTCTATCGCAAAACGAAGAACCCTTTCGAACCGAAAATTTGTTTGTATAAAGTGTTTTACAGTGCTGTAATACCTCACGAAAGTAGAAACTTAGAAGAATCGACTGTTTCTTAGTTTGAAATTTGGTGACATGTGAAAAACCGAGAAAAAGAGGAATAGGTATATAAATAGCTTGAGGGAAATGAATTTATGATGAATTTATTGCTTAGGGATGCACCATTAGAAATGTGAAGGGGGGGGGAGTCCAAAAACAAAAAAAAAAATCCTGCAAAACAAAATTTTAAGAAAAAAAAATCCTGCATTGCAACGAAACCAGAAAAAAATATCCTGCTTGGATAACCAATGTGACTGCGACAATATATTACACAGTCTGAAAAATAAATCTGTGATCTGTAACAGGAAATCCCCTTCCCCCAACTTCCTAAATTCATGTCAAACTACATTTCAGGCAGAAAAAACAATTTCTACTGGCTAAATAGAGATTTCAATTTGAACCAACTCTGATGCCCTTGATCTCTATAGCTGCCATAGTATTAAATTAAGAGACTGTGGTGATAATTGTTTAACTTTATAAATTAAATAAACTTTTTTATTGAAATACTTTTGTTTTAATGGGATTAAAGTGAGATTGTGTTAACAACGTCAATAGTTCCACTTGCACGCAAGTTTATGGAGTTGGTGTTGTACAATATGCGTTGCTACTTGAATCCATAAAGTTTACAGCTATAAACAAAAGTAGATGTCCCAAAAACACCAATCACACTGCAGATCCCGCTGCATTTAAAAGAAAAAAAAAAAAAAATCGTGCAAGGGTTTGAAGGTTGAAAAAAAAATCCTGCACTCCTGCTGGTTGTGAAAAAAATAACATGCCTTTCCAGAAAGTCCTACCCCCCCCTTCACATTTCTAATGGTGCATCCCTTAATTCTTCAGAAACATTTACTTTGATCAATAGACCAAAGAACCGAAGAAAGCGTTCCTCCTTTTGTCACGTGAAAAATCACGTGAACTTCCCTTATCGCAAACTTCGCATTTATAATTAGTTTGTTGCTATGGACACGAACTCGCACCGCCGCGAATTTCACTTCACTGAACACTCCAATCTCATATTCGTCTTTGTTTACTAAAAGAATCAATCCACAGATTTGTTTATCTTCTAAATTTCAACGACCAATTTCTTCATGGTGTTCGGAAAAAGTAAGACGGGATTCAATTTTGTCCATCAGGACCAGATCTGGTGAGAAAGAACATAATTATCGCAGTCGATTTTCTAATTAGTTCGTCGTCACGTTTGACTCCATCCCAGATTTCATTTGTAAACTGTAGACTTCAAGAGATGATTTTTGTAGCTATAACTTTGTTTAGTAGTGCACAGCAGATAGGAGACTGATACTAGAACTTAAGCAACTTTGAGTAGTGAAAAATTGTTGTTTTTCTCCTACAGGAAAGACCACGTTGGTCATGAACACAGCGCGGCGAAACGATGGCCTGAAAACTGGGGGTTTCTCATCGGGCAGTACAAAATCGTGAGTATTTCTCGTAAAATTATTCATGGAAAGTTCATCCTTCTGGACTGTCGAGGCAGTATACATGCTTAAACCGTTCTGATGTTTTACAGTGCGTTTTATATAAATTTCGAATCATCGATCATTCCAAAGTTGTCATGGCGTTCGAACTATTGTCGTGCAAGGTTGGAAATTTACATTGTTCACAGCTGGTTTGAATTGTTCAGCACTTTTGTAGACGTTTTTCGTAAGGACTTCTTAAATTGGTTAAAGAAACAGTAGCTAGTTTAAATCTAATAGAAAATCTTAACGTCCTTTAAACTTAAATATGACATCAAACTTTAAAGTCACATAAAAGGAGTTCTATAAATGATGTCGAATGGGGCCGGTCTCACGCAAATTGAATTCTACAGTTTATGCAAACTTTGAATAGTTTTTCACAATATATAAGTTTAACTGACTTATTTTCAAGGCTGTAAACTACGTTTCCTTTCTAAGCTTATTTCTTCAAACAGAAATCGAATTTCCTTTTATTTAATTATGGCATATTTTGGCACGGGGGAAGGGAGAGAAAAGGCAAGTAGGGTGGGGAAGGGAGTTACTTACCCGCCTAGTGGATGATGCTTGATTCTTGTAATACTGGCACGTTCAGGAGTGAACCTTAGGAGGGCAGTTGCAAACAAAAAATACTTTCATGGGAGGGGTGTGGATATTTTTTGAAACAACCAACTGTCTCTTGCTTTCAAAACACTGTTTGACTTCCTTTGTTAAATTTGATTCCCTGTTCTCATAGCTGGCAAATGAAGATGAAAGTGTTGAAAATGGTACTGCAGCAGTAAGAGTCAAACAAAGACGTGAAGCTCTGAAATTACCACCGATTGATTCCAGCGTTGCATCACAGCTGTCAGTGGGCAGATCAACAGCAAAGTTTCCGACCAAGACTTCTGAAGAAGTGGGCTGGCGATCCAGTCAACTACACTGTAATTTAGAAAGATATGGAAGGTACACAAAGCTGAAGACATCATTCCTTGGACAAATGAAGTGGCCTCCTGAAGCAATTGATTAGTTTCTCAATTATATTCTTTATCTTTGGACAATAATTTTATTGTAGATATTCTGTTTTGGAACTCGGTTTAATCCTTAATTGCCCCTTTTTTTACTATTTTTATTTATGATAAGTTAAAATAGAAAAGAAAATTTCAACCAACAAACTGGCTTGAGAAAGAGATATCCTTAAAGGACCTGTGTCACAAAATTCAGCCAAATTAGCAAATTACAAAATGCCTGTTAAATGAAGAGAAACATAAAAGTAACTGCTTAAAAATTTAAAGGAAGGTTAAAATAACATAACTGAAACAACAGATGCCACAGATTGGGCAAAACTGAAGAAGATTGAAACAGATTGAAATTAGGGCTTGTGAAAACTGTTCAGCCTAACAGTTTTTCAAAGTTGATCCATGCTGCTTGCAGCTTCAAAAATAATGCTCAGTAGACATATTTGTTTGTCTTGATCTCTGATTTTGTCATTTACCTGTAATTTCCTTGCTTACGTTAAGTTCCATAGCGGTTGAGGGCGAGTAAAATTTGGCAAAATTAAACAAAATGAACTGGACTGCCGTGACACAGCCCCTTTAAGTATATGTTGTGGTTCAATTTTTTCCTTGGTTTAAAATCTTATTTTCCTTTGTTTCAAACTTGTCATGATACATTAACATACTGCAAAACAAAGGAAAATAAAATTTAAACTAAGGATAAAATTGAACCACAACATTTACATGTGTCCTTCTGAGGGTAGTACTACCCTTATCATCACTGCCATTGATGTCAGTCTGGGTCCAATTGATATCCATGACAATGATTTGTCATAAATTTTTAAATATATCTCTTGCAGGTATTCAGGCAGATTTGGTTCAAATTCATTTTCCTTACAATAATTTTTTTTCTCTCTCTCTTCCCTGACAGCAGAGGAAGAGTAGACCTGAGGATTTTCTCCTCTCATTCTTAAAAGGAACCAGACCCCCCACCAAAACATGCAAATTTCAGATTTTTAGACTCTAGAATGTATAAAATACATGTATGGAGCCAGGACTGTAAGCGGGAAAGTTGAGAAAGGAAATTTTTTAATCAGTGAAAATTGAGTGAAATTTTGAGTTCTTTTAATATGACATTTTTTACAAAGCATTAAGCACAACTTTAAGAGTTAAAGTAAAATGCATATTGGTTTTAACAAGGAAAATTTATTTTTTGGTGCTTCTGTTGAAAAAAATATAAATAAATATTAAGAAAGGACGAGTTTTAATTTTTTAAAGACATAACCAAACGCACTAGTTTCAGATTCATTACAGTGAGGTATAGGTAAAGAAATTTTTTTATGAAAATTTATTTTGAAGTTTTATATTTTACAGTAAATAACTGGTCCTAAAGGAAAACAGTTTTAAATTTTGTTTCCCTCAGATGTGAGTGTCTTTCTCAGCTCCACATAAGGAAACATTGAGATTCTCAGTCAGGAATCAAAATTTAAAACTCATTTCTGGAGGGGACAAGAAATAATGTTGGGTGATCTGTATTATGGATGCCAGAGGTCTTCTCACTCACCCGCAGTAGGAAACGCAAAAAGTGAAGTGTTTGAATGTATCATCACTAGGAGCACTATTTTTTGATCAACACGCTCTATGTTTTTATTTCCAAGCAGTAATGCATTATTTTTTACAAATTAATTTAAACTATTTCTTAGCTATTGATCCTTTTTTAATATGGGAGAGGGGTGTTCTGGGCTTCATTTTGCTTTAAGTTGAATGTGTGTTGACTTAAACTTTTTGCATGCCTTTGTTACCAAATAAAAAGTTTGTTAAGTTTTGTCCCAAACTGTAGACTGTATATCTGTCTGTTTCTCCTTTTTTTTGTTAACCCATTCACTCCTGGAGATTTTGCCGAAAAACGCGTTTTGAAGCTAGTCGAGTGGTTTTCTGGTCACTGTTGTGCTATAACGAGCTAAAACTTACCACAAACCGGTTTACAGGTTGTACACTTGGCGGCCTTTTGATCCAGATGGAAAATATCAGCTTGCGAAGTTCGGGCATGCGCAGAAAGCAAAATTTCGAGATAGTTTTTGGGTTTAAAAGTGACACAGCAGTCTTGACTTCTACTTTTCGCTTTCTCTCCTCCCTTCTTTCGCTTTTCTTGCCTCATTTTTTTTTCTCTTGCTGGGCATTTAGTAGGCTTCATTTTGGTGGGAAGAGTTTTTAGGAAAGCTTTTAGGATCTTAGGATTAGGTGAAAGGAAAGGTAGGTGGGTAATGGAACAAGATTTTCATGGAGATTTTCAGGTCAATGTCACGTGGTTTTTTGCTTGTTTCTCCGGTGTCCTTGACTGAATTGTGCTCATTCTGGTATGGTTTGAAAGATCTCTTCACTCTGCACAAGTTAGCGAAGAAAGTTGTCCTTGACCGTTAAAACTGATGACGTCACAAAGGGTAGAAAGGACCTGGATCCGCACGGGCGGTTCAGGGGCGAATGGGTTAAACAACGTTACTTGGCAGGTTTGATACCTCGGGCTTGTTGCTTGTTACCTCTTCATTCCATGAACAATATTTAAACTTTCAGTATCTGTACTTAAGAAACGGAATGTACTCAGTCTCGACATTTTTTTCTGGCAGGTTCTCCTGGTTGAAAATGATAGCCTTTTTATGAACCTTCACACCATGTGAATTAATTTTCTCTGCAGAAAAACCATCTTGTGCATCTAGCTGCCACCATTTTTGCTTTTCTCTTCTCGTTGCTTTTTAAATATTTTCAGATGATATCTGGTTGTAATAGAATTTAATAATTTGGCATGCCATGATTAGTTTTGGCTAACTGCGTGTCAAGAAATTGTAAGCAATATTAAGATAATAAATGTCTTGTCTTAATCTCCTGAAGAGCTCACAAGACCAACATGCCCTCATCCTCTAATAATTTTTATACTTCATTATCACAGGCTTACAATCCCAGTGCCTCATTGGTTTACCCCAAAGTTTAATTTTCAGTGAAACCACTTCCAAATAACCCACCCCACTTCCATCTGAAAGCACATGCAATTTGCACTGACGGCAATGTTAGAATACAGTGGAACCCCATTAATACGGTCACCAATGGGCTAAAAAAATTTGGCCATATTAACAAGGGTTTTTTAAGAGAAAATTTATGACTGTTTTGCCAGGCAGCCAAAAAAGTGGCCGTAATAACGAGGTGACCATAATACCAAAGACGCCATAAGGCGGGGGTTTCACTGTCAATCTGTGCAAATTGCACAGGTATGTTGGTCTCTTCTAGCTCACATTTTCACAGATACTATGTGTCCCTCCATATGAAAACAAGACCAAAAATGCTTTTCTATTCTATCCATGTTTAAATGTTTGCCCATCACATGTAACATAATGTTCATAAACAGATACTCAGCTCAATTATTTGGGCTAAGAAGTCAATTCTGGATAGCAACCTGTGTTTCTAACAGTGGTTTATTATTATTATTTTTGGCATAATAATATAGTTAAGTTAGCATGCGGTACATATGTGAAAAATAAATAACTTTATTATAATAATATAAATTTAATACAACTATAGTTCTATTTGAGCTGTGTTCTTCGCTCATTTCAAAGTACAGGCCCTGTCAGCCTCCTGAAGTAAAGAGGGGCTCTGTGTTTCTGTGTGACAATTCAACGACTGGTGATCTTGTTTGATACAAACACTGCATAAATATCTTAGATCAAAAGACTCTTTTGGCAGGCAAAATGATTTACTTGAATCAAACCTGTCCAGTGATTTGCAAATATATTTTACTTTGACCTTCTGTAAACATGCTGGTTATTAATAAATTAATTTAGAGAATTTTCATAGCAACTCTTTCACTCTAACAGTTATAAAGCCTTACACTGCCAAAACTATTAAACCAATTAGATTAGAGGAGGAAAACAATGAATTCAAAAGACTATGCATAGTTTTAAAAGGGCTCAAATAACTTTGGTTACAAAAAGCTTGTTTGCTTACTGTAATATGATTGGCTTTGCTGAAGTGATCCTCAGGTTCTACAGTGGTTAGTCATCTGATGCCTCTCTTTGTTACTAGTGGATGGATGCGAAATTCTCACGAACATTGAAATAAATGATTTTCATTGCATTTCTATGATACTGATATACTTTGGAATTTCCAAAACAGACTGGAGATTCTTGGACGTTTCATGATATAACCTTAATATAAAAAATAATATTTCATTTTTAAAGACAGTAGAGGTCACATCATTCTGCACTTGAACCTTGAAGCTTTATTGAGAGGAAGGCTTCAGGATCAGCCGTAATCACCAGTGATGTCTCAAATGTTTTGCCAGGTTCATTAGGTGAAAACACCACAGGTAATCTAACAAATCGACCAGGTCTGCGGACGAAGAGACATTAGGCAGATTTAGCAAAGAAAACACGACGGCATTGATGACTAATGGCAGAGCAGCAAATTGGGCACCACAAGTCACGTTTAGTCCTTTCCACACACCCTCCCGTAGTCAACTGACGTTGTCATTCTCTTGCTAAATCAGCCAATTCATATAATATTACAACCGACAGTGACATATTGCTGTTAATGCTAAAAGTTTCAAAAAAGTAAAGAAGAGCTGAAAGTAGCGTCTAATCTACCCAAAGAAATCTACAAAAAGAATGCTGGTCAAGTACCACTCAACTGAGAATTAATCATTTAAAACTTCTAGTGTGTGAATGCTATTGTATTGTAGTGGGCCTTTTACTTTATGCTGTTGTTGTGTTAAACATTGTAATTAGTACATACTGCATAAATTGACTGTAAGTTTGAGCATGTCATACTTAGCTTATCAATTGTTGGCTACTTCCATTTTAGTACAAAACAACCATACAGTTTCTCTTACCTAATCGTGAATTTCTTGTTATTTACAGAGAAGGGTTTTGTAGGCGATGCAATGTGTGCCTATTCAGAGAACAAACATTAGTAACCTTATCAGAACATAGCCTACATGTACAGTGTTCTTCCACGCCTGAGTTATAGTGTGACTTATATAACTGGGCCAAACTGAGGTAAACTAGAGAAAACTGACCATTATTGAATTGCAGAAAATGAATAGTACATTCTGAGAAAGTTGCTTGAGAAGAAATTTGCTTTGATCCGAGCTAATCATCGATATTATATCCATAGACCAAAAAATAAGGTTCATCCAATTATTTGGCATAGCGACATGAACTAAGTCTTGCAAAATCTCATTTTCTTTTCCCCCTGGATTTACTGCTGAGAGTGCTTTACACAATAGTTTTATCTGATTCACAGAAGAGTAAGGGAGACCTGGCTCATTGTTGATGACATAAGTGCAGCAATAACGAGTAAGACTTGCTGGCAAGATAGTGTCACCACTGTTGATGATGAGCTCATTTCCAAACTGTGGTAAATTATACATCATAAACATGTAACTAGAACAACCTCACTTTATCCGGAAAACTTGTTTCCTTGCTCTAGCAGATGTGTAACATGAAAAAGGTCTTGCCTGAATAAGGATAATGAACTGGACCTTTTGGCAGTTTATAATCCTCTTCGAGATTACATGACGAGGTCATGCCATCTTAACTCTCAGCTTACTGTAATTGCTGATGAAGTTCAAGAAATTCAAACAAAACATTTTACTCTGTAATTTAAAATTACTGAGAGTTGTATGAAATTCTTTCCCAACCGAAGCACTTTGATTGTTACCATACAGACAATGGATGAGCACACTATGCATAAATAATTGCATTTTATAGGTGCTCATAATTAAAAAATGAGAAAATCAGGTTGGACTCACCAAGTACTGAATTTCCCCTGATCCATTACATATCTTAATTTTGGCTTCACTGATGCTTCCTATTTTAGTGACAGGAAACTGGAGAACACCATCGGTAATGTAGAGTCCTTTCTTGTCACCAACTGTAGACCTAAAATAATATCAGGCAACCTATAAGGTTAGCAGTGATTAAAAACATCAGATAAAAACTAAGAGTAACTTTTATCCCCAAGGGTGCAGTACCATGAGTGGTAGGTGCCACTGTTAACAATATAAAAATTTCAACCTAATTGAAGAAAATAGATACTGTTAAAAAGGGTTGTAGTCTTCACCAGAGGAACACTGAAGAGAAATTACGGTAATTCATTATAACTTAGTGGTATAAAGAATTTAATTACGTTGCACCTTGTATTACAGGCAGAAACCTTGGACAAAGGGTAAAAAACTTCACTTTGTACATACAGTCAGGGTAAGACATGCAAAACTGACCTCTCTCATTTTTTCTTTTTATTTCATGGTTGTATATTTAAATAGCATACATCAAAAATAGTTTGGACAGTCCTTTGCGTTTTGCAGTGTTCCTGTTTTGTATTCAGTAAGTGTGAAAAAAAAAATTATCAAAGCTATTACCAGTAAATTACAAAAAAAGAAAAAAAAAATGACCTCTCCTACTACATTCAAAATAAAGCTGAACATAGCCTGGCATAAATGGCTTTCAAGGTCCCAGCAGCACATACCCATGCCACTATCTCCCAACCTCCCCTACCAAACCCCAAAATTGATCTTACCTGTATGGCTCTTTGATGGTAACTTTCTTTGTTTTAGCTGGAAGATCATCATCGAAATGTCCTTCTGAGCTAATTTTATCAACAGCCTTTAACCAAACAAGAAGATATCAAATATGACATTTTCACCACATTCAAGAGGGAGAAAAGTAACGAGCTAAGTTTTGTAGTGACTATTAGATGAAAGATTACAATTTCGTTGTTAACAAATAATCTTAGTAATAACTTAACCTTTTAACTAGTACTTCTGCATAACACTTTTTTCTCTACAGTCATTTCATATGGGATGGTTTAACATTATGGAGATGACCACGTCAGATAAAGTGTCTGGATATTGAATCTCCATTTGAGCGGCCAGATAAAAATTATAGCGTTCTGAAAAATACCCCTCTAGATGAACCAATTTATAGCCATTTTGAGTTTCACATTACTAAAGAAACAAAAAGGGGTGTGGTGTCTTACATCTAACTATTATAAAAAAATTCTGTTTAGTTTATATCTTCTAGATAACATTTCATGCAGCCTTGTAATCTTTAACAGGGCTCTTTTTCATGCATTAGGGCTTTTGCGTAGCAATTGTGAGAATTTGTAGGTTGATAATGGAAGTTAAGAAAGTTTTGTGTTTTTTTTTTCACTTTGTGAACTAGTCAGGTGCACTCTCAGGTCATCAGGGCCTGGGAGCCAAGTTTATGGATATTATAGGATGTCATTTCAAAAAGTGATCTATCAGAACAAAAAGCACATGGCGGGAGTTTGTAATCTTTACCAAGAGAGGGTTAGACGCATTAAAACAGTGCTGTTCTTGATCAAAGCAAGCATGACATTAACTGGGGAAACAGTTCCAACAAAGTGGTGACCCTGCCAGGACAAAATCATGACAACAACAGCAGCTACTGTTGAAAATCTGGAGAAAGCAATCCACAAAAAATTGAAAGTACTGCAGCTGCTGAATGAAAACAGCAACAAGATTGCTGGAAACAAATTTGTTGAAACCGATTCAAAGACATTGCGAGCTTATGGGGCACAAAGTTGAGGAAAGCCATGAAATAAATAAAAATTACACAAGAACTTAAAATTGGACGAGGTGACGATTCCATTAAAGATTAAAGTTTGGGCATTGAAGCACGGTTGGGCAAGTTCGAGAAAGTCGTTAAAGAACTAGAAGAGCTGGAACAAAAGTTAAGCGAACAAGAAGCAAGAGAAACTCAGGAAAAGGGCAGAAAGCGAGACTTGACATCAAGAAGAAATTCGAAGCGAAAACAGTTGAGAAGGAGAGTGATCCAGGTAAACCAAAAGTTAAACTACCCAAACTTGTGATAATGAAATTCCAGGGGATGCATCTAGATTGGCATAGGTCTTGGGGGCAGTTTGAAGTGGAAATAGACAAATCAGACATTGGTCAAGTTGCCAAATTCTCATACTTGAAAGAACTACTTGTACCAAGAGTTAGAGCTATCATCGACGGTTTGCCCTTTGACAGTGAGGGATACACATGAGCTAAGAACATTCTCGTCACCAAATATGGAAAGCCATAATATGGAAATGCTCACACCCAGTACATAACGGGATTGCCAGGGACTAACCCAACAAGAATTAATGAGTTCTATGAGAAAATGGTTACCAATATCCAAACCTTAGAGTCCATGGGTAAGGAGAAAGATATTAGAGGGTATGTTAGACTTACCCTAGATAAACTACTAGACATAAGAGCAGATCTAGTGAGGCTGGAAAATAACTGGCAGGAATGGGGGTTCCTGCAATTAGTAGAAGCTTTAAGAAAATGGTGTGAGACGAACCCAGTCTCTCTGGATGGCAACCCTGGAAGACGTGATGAGGGAAGAGACCCATTGCTTCAAGCTAAACAAGAGGGTGGAAAGCATAGGGTTTGTGTTTTCTGTAAGTCTGAGGAACATAAATCAGATGACTGTGACAAAATTGAAGGGGTAGTCGACAAGAGGAGGTACTTGTCAGACAATTAAGTTGGCACTAGGCATGCATAGAGTAGTGCCAGAATGCAGATTCACTACTACTTGCCAGAGGTGTAAAGGGAAGCACCATAGTTTGATTCGAGATAAGCTTTCAAACCGTACCAGCTGATGCTAGCAACAGGTGGAGGTCAAGTGGTGTACCCAGTAGTTGTGGTAGAAGTGGATGGAATTAGGTGTAGAGCTTTATTCGACCCTGCCTATACAAGTGATCCCGGGGGCTAGCGGGTACTTTGCCAAGATTAAGGAAACACAAGGGTGGGGGAGCCAGGAGAACCAATAGCAGAATTCAAATCGTTTGGCTGGACTATAATGTCCCCTGGAGTTGAGACAAACCTGAGCAGTGTGTACCTAACTAGAAGCTCTTCATCAGACTACAAGCAGTTGTGCAGCCTTGATGTACTGGGACTAGAGGACTGACCAGCCGGCCATCAACAGGTGGTGTATATCAAGTTCCAAGAGCAACTGGTGGACCACCCTGAGAGGTAGTACAAGACTGGTCTAGCTGGACTGCCACCCCTTCATAACAATCAGAAAGACAGTCTCGCAGGACTATCTAACCTCATGAAGAAATTGCATAAGCTACCCAGTAACCTAGATGAGTATGACAAACTAATCCAGAACCAACTGAAAGAAGATATTGTGGAGAGAGTGAGCGATTAGACTCAAGGGAAAAGAAAATGTTATCTGCCGTACAAAACAGTAAGTTATAAGAGAAGCAGCACAGAGTACCCTTCATTGAACGATTCCTTAGAGACTGGGCCACCTCTACAAAACTTGCTCTCAAACCAGTTGCCTTGGGTGGAGACATTAAGCAGGCCTTCTTGCTGGTGCAGATTTGAGAAGCAGATTGTGACGCACTTCGATTCCATTGGATAAGGGACAAAGACTCATTACAAGTTGAGACTTTGAGGTTCATGCCCCCCTTATTTGGACTTGTGCAGTCCCCATTTCTTCTTGCGGGGACCTTGAAACAAAATTTAGAGACTTCAAGATCTGAATACCCAAAGCATGTGGAGGAAATCATGAGGAGTCTTTATGCTGATGACATCATCGCTGGGGAAGATACAGTTGATCAAGTGCATGAGTTGAAAGGAACTGCAATATGGGTTTTTAAAGGGACAGGTTAGGAGTTGCATAAGTGGAACTCTAATGTACCAGAACTGGAAGCAGATAATCAGTTGACAGAAGATAGCCAGACATATCCCAACAAAGGATCAGTTTGAGGTGAAAACCAATGAAGCTAACCTACATCAGGCTCCCTTGGGATAAGGTGGAGGACACTCTGGCTTTGACCTTTTCTGGTGATTCACACAAAGCCACAAAGAGAGAAGTGCTAAGGAATTAAGCTTCAATATATGACCCTCTTGGGGTTGTAAACTTGGTAGGGAAAATGGTTTTCAGAGAAGCATGTGAGTGACACCTCCCTTGTGATGCTGTTTTACCCAAGGAACTGAAAGCATAATGGGAGAAATTTAAGGGAAACTGGCCTTGTGAGCTAAAATTACCATGCCGTCTAATTAGTCCAAGCTAATTAGATCTGTATGCATTCTGTGATTCTAGAGGGAAAGGGACAGCAGCAGCAGTGTATGCAGTTGTGCATCAAGAATCTGGTATGCACCAGAGTCTGTTAGCAGCAAAGGCACGGTTAGCGAAGAAAGGACTTACCAAAGCCAAGGTTGGAGGTCATTTCTGCTTACATGGTCGCCAGCCTTGTAGAAAATGTAAGAAGCACTTTGGAAGGATATGTAGTGAGGTCTGTGTATGGATTGACAGACAGTACAGTAGTCTTGCATTAGATCACTGGTTAAGAGAGCTACAAACAATTTGTGTCCTATAGAGTTGCTCAAATGAATGCCAAACCTATGTGAAGTGGAGGTATGTGGGAACAGAGCAAAATCCAGCTGCTGTGGGGAGCAGAGGCACCCTGTCTAGACAGCCTCTTGAAATCTGGCTGAAGGGACCTAACTGGTTGTCTAAACCAGAAATGTGGTGGTGCAAATTAAGCCAAGTAAACAGAGAGAAGCAGAGGCCAAGCTAGTAAGTGATCTGGTCTGTTTCCATCGAATTCTCTTCTTAACGTTCTTCTCGTTTTTTTTTTGGCGTTAGTCCATCCTTTCCGTGCAATCCTTGTCCTCTCCGCTTTTCCGTGCAGTAGGTTCTATATACGATGTTAGTCTTCTCTTTGCTCTACTTCCTCCTAGCCTTAATTTCAGCCTAAAGTCACCCAGGGAGAGGGTCTCTCTCCGGAGTTTTCAACTCGAGGTGACGGCCTAAATTTAGGCTACAATTTCTCTATCCCTTAGTCTGTCTTTAACATGTGAGTCATGTCGTTTTTCCGCTTTTCTGTGCGTTAGTTCCTTGAAACAATGAAAGACTTTCCTTTCCGTTCTCCCTCCCCCACCCTATACAAAGTTGAAACTCGGAAAAAATTCTGGATACAGGCGTCCAACATTGTTTGTGGGGTGAGGGGAGGGGTTGGACATGTGTGAATTTCAAAACGCCCCAGAAAAGAAAAAGTGTCCCAAGACTTTCGTCCATGATTGTAGTTCCTTCCTATCAGGTGAAGCCTCATCATCTCTTCTGCGCACTTTAGTTCGTTTGTATGGTGTTAATAGAGAGGTTAAGCATCACGTTTGCATCAAACAGCGGACGCAATTTTATACCACGTGGCCAAGTTTTCCCTTTACTTATAGTTTACGTACTGTTAATTATTTCTTCACATAAATTAGTAGTTTCAGGGAATTTTTTTATCCATAAGAATTGTTTTGAGCTGTTTCTATCTGCTTATTTTCTCTTTTGCGAAATTCTCAACTTGAATCTGACGTTTGCCGTATGCCGTATACGTGAAGCTTTAACTCTCTATTCATAGCTTACTGAACGTCGGGTTCCTTACGATCCGAAAACGGCGACGCCAACAAAACCGTCCCTAAAAATACTCTTTGCTTTCTTTCCTTTGGTATAACGCCGTTGCAACTATTCCAAACAATGTCGTAACAACGTTGCAACACCGTTGCTGTCGTAGTTTCGTACGTTTTCTGTTAAGAAGCTCATGTATAACCAAGCGAACGTTTCCGGAGTTGAATTCCAAGGGCCGTACCCTACTTTAGAGAAAGGAAAAGAAAATGGTCTTCTCATTTTTACGACGGCTATAAACCTGAAATTTAGACGTCGTAGTCGTGCCGTAACGGCTAAGAAATGTACCAAAGAGCGTGATGCACGTGCAAAGTTTTATTCACCAAACATCTTGTTTTTGTAGACGTTCTCGTTGCTATCGCCTTCTTCTTTGCGTGAGGTCCCTATTTTTAGAACTACCCAGACGGGTTTGGGAATTTTCTCATGATTCCAAGTCAGGTGTGTGGGAAAAATCGAAACGTTATCTCTGATTTTCCGACCCGCTCATCCCAATAAATATAGAACCGTCTCTTGCAATTAATGTGGTATTTTTCATGTTTTTGAGTTTGAGTAACTATAGTTGAACACACTTTTGAGAGTACAATTATGTCAACCCTGCGAGCAGAGGTTTTTCTCCCGCATGACTTTAAGCGTTTACGAAGTCGTTCGCGTCGCTTCCTTGTTAGTCGCATAGTTGGAAGCGACTGAAAAGCGACGCGAACGACTTAGTAAACGTTTGAAGCCATGCAGGAGAGAACCCTCTGCTTGCAGAGTCAATTATGTCATACCTGACCATGCAGAAATATTTTTTGTTTTGATTTACTACCGCCGGATGATGTCTGAAAGAAAAAGATGGAAAAAGTATTTCTTTCGGTCACGACTATTACTCATTGTTATTACTCATTACAAAATTTTTTTGAATGCGGAAATGCAATTTCCGTTTCATGTCCATGTATAAGCTGGTTGCAGTTATAACAAATAACCATTTGTTGAGGAAAGATGTTTTCCCATGTAACGGTACCCGTATGCCGTCTTGACCGCCGCCTGGTTAGCTCAGTTGGGAGAGCGCCGGTCTGCTGAGCGGGAGGTCGCGGGTTCAAACCCCGGCCGGACCAACACTCAGGGTCTTTAAATAACTGAGGAGAAAGTGCTGCCTTTGTAATAATATCTGCAAACGGCTAGACTTTCTAGTCTTCTCGGATAAGGACGATAAACCGTAGGCCCCGTCTCACAAGCCCTTGCACATGTATTAAATCTGTAGGACGTTAAAGAACCCACACACTCTTCGTAAAGAGTAGGGCACGTAGTGCCCGGTGTAGTGGTCTATCTCACTTTCACACTCATGTATGGGGGCATCATTACTCATTCCTTCATTACTTGTAAACTGCACCTTAAGCAGTCTGGCAAAGTCCCCCAACCAGTGTTGTAAATTATCCCTGAAAAGCCCTGAGGGGAGTGGATAATAAGATATTTACAAGATTTACATGCCTCAGTTTTGTTTCGTTGTATTTAAGCTATTTTCTTTATTGTAACCACATATTACATTACAATGATTTTCCGCTAGCCGTCACGTGACCTTAGCTTAAATACCGCTGCATGTGCGACGGGTAACCATCACGAGAAATGCCTTTATTGCTGTTGAACTCAGAACCTCCTAGAGCGTTCGCCCCAACACGTCCTACAACGGGATCGCTGTAAAAGTTGGCACAATAAACCCCAGCTTTGTGGAACCTATGAGTCGCTTAGTTTTCTTAGTTTCACGGATCTCTCTGACACCGGAGCTGATGCCGCGACAGTCAAATTTCTGTTCAGGTCAGTCGAATCTCTGAAACATAATTCAAGCAAGCTTCTGGAGCCCAGAGCAATCAAGCAACCTCATTCAAGCGACAAGTCTGCCACTGGAAACAGTTGAGCAGTCAAGAGGGAACTCAATGCGTCAGTCCTTTATTAACCAAACCAAAAACAAAAAGAAGAAGAAAGAGAAGAAACTACTTAGAAGAGGTGAAGAGCACGTGCTCGGCGAGACGTTGTTTATCTGTTGAAGAAAAGAAAACTGACTAGCATGTTGTTACAAACGAATCCAATCAAAGAAGAACCTTTAGTAGACGTCGCGAAGAACCGTGTTGTCTAATTACTTTTAGTTAACGATAGAAACAGAGTTAAGAACAAAACTACAGTACCTCTGTGTCATTACCTTGTTCAGCTTCTTGTGAAAAATATAAGCGCTGTGGCATGGACAACTTCCAAAACGTCTAGCAAAAGAATAATCCAGGCAATACCCGAGACGAAACCAGCGATACTGGATTTAATGAAACTCTAGCGCAGAATACACATTTCACCGATCATCACGAAAATACACCTCCAGCAACCACTGAGAATGACGGAACATGGAAAACGCGTTCTAGAACTATGACAGAGAAGGGTTTTCACGTTGCGCGCTTAAGGAAAAATCAGCGAAAGCCACACAAAAGTTTTCAGGCAAACGTCACAGCGTTCCACGTATTCCTGGCCGGCACCAAAGACCGCGATCAAATTGACAGGAAGCTCAAAGATATAATCGCCCTCGCAAAGCTAGCCTGTGTACAGACGTCCCCCCTCCCTCAGAATCGTCTGTACACAGGCTATTGCAAAGCAAACGTAACTCGAATTAAACTACTGGCTAGATCTCGTAGAACACACCCCCCGATCAGAACTTATCGTCGAACTACTTTCTTCAATAAAAGACTATTCAAGCAGTACAAACCGCCGCGTTTAATAGGGTGTTAGCGCTAGTCAAAGTGAATTCTTAGCAGCGGAAGCTGACTATGAGGAGGCGTTGAAAGAAGAAAAGCCGCGCGGTAATGACGCCATGGATGTAGAATTGCCGGAAGAAACGGAGAATATGATTGATAGATTTTTGAACTACGCGTCCCATCCTACTCTTCCGACCACAACCGCCGCAAGTTTGTTACCACCATTAATGAATGAGAACAATGGTCACCAATTTGTCATGTCTCGAAGCAACACAGGAAACCCTCCCCACGTTGGACTCTCAGATAACATCACCCTCCCGGACAAGGGATTCCAACTAACTTCCATTTAGACACATGGCATCAAGTAGCCTCCCATCCCTAATATGTACCGGAACAGGAGCGTCGTTATCATGTAGAGATAGCAGAACAACTAAAATCTGATCCTAAAAGGAACAGTCTACGCGAACTGCTTCACGGAACAGGGATTCCAACACCTCAGATTCCCGCCTTTTCTGCCAATATTTCTTGCTCCTGCAGAAACAAGTACTTCGATTGCTTTACTTCCTCAAAGACCAACAAACACAAGAACGGACCTCCTGACTTCTCATTCCCACACAGGCCCTTTAAGCAGTTCAAAACCTATACCTTCATCTGCTTACAAACTCCGAAGAGATGCTGACGCCTTCACCCCGAAGAGTTCGCCGACCACACTCTATCACGAAGTAAAATCAAGTCCAACCTCCGAAAGTCAAAATCGCGCTTCTTCAAGTTCAGACAGTGTCTTTCAAATTGCCGAAGCCTTAGCTAAAGTAACGCAATTGCATTTGCTCCCGCAAGCCAAGCCGGACATCTTGACTGGCGACGAAACAGACACTAAATTCTTCGTCTGGGAAACAGGGTTCGACGCCCTGATCGACTCTGTGCCAATCAGCGCTCAACAGAAACTGTATTTCTTGTAACAGCACTTAGACGGAAACGCGAAAACGACCACCGAAATCAAAAGTACCACTACAGCTTGCACGCAAGTCTGCGGGGAGGAGGAGACCAGCAGGTTGTGTTCTAGAATCGTCTTAGTGCGAGCATATATCAGTCGAATCCAGCTACGAAAATAACAACTTATGCAGTCCTAGACGACCAATTTCCCGATGCGTTTATCTCTGATGCCTTACTAGAACAACTGGAATTAGACGCACCTAAGGTCGACCTACAAGCTAACACGATCGTCGGCTCAAACTCGATTAGAAACAAAAGAGTAACTGGACTATCCTTTCAAGACTTAGAAAACGAATATGCACCAATCAAGTCCCGTTTGTATATTCAGGAGAGTACATCCCCACTTCACACGAGGATATTGCTACACCCCGTATAGCCGGTCAATGGAAACATCTATCTCACATTGTGGACAAGATACAGCACCGCTCTGACGTCGATATAGGCCTGCTTAGCGGACGCAACGTTCCAGCTGCCTTCCAACCAATAAACGTCATCTTCGGAAAAGACGAAGAGCCCTGGAAAGAGCAGTACAAGTTTGGCTGGACCATAACAGGTCGTTTCTGTAAAGACAAGCAGCGAACACAAAACTCAGCATCAGTCAATCGAGTAACAGTGGAAAAAGAAACCCTCCTAGATCGCAGCAAGGAAACATCCAGACCACCACCCTTTGAGAAAGTAACAATTACTAAGGACCTAACCAGCCCAAAACAAGTACGTGAAATGATGGAGCTCGATTACAGCGAGATTCACCACAGTCGCAAGATTCGTGGAACCGAACAAGCGAAGTCTATAGAAGATAAACGCTCCCGAGAGATGCTCACTATGGGCCTCAAGCGATGTATCGTTCAGGCCCAGAGAGCGACCAAAGGCATAGACAAAACAAAGAGTACAATTGGCGCATAGAGAAGGACCCCCCCCCTTTAGTTAAAGAGCTCCGTCAAACCGAGAGTATAGTTCTGAGATCCATTCAGCACCAGTACTTCAAAGAAGAAATCGAGACCCTCAGTAAGCTCCACGGAAACGACAAGCAATTTCAAGATCGCAAGAATGCGCTAGAAAGAAATGTCCTTGTTAGGCTCAGCAGCAACCTTCACAAGCTAGACCCATTCGTCGATAAACAAGGCCTGCTAAGAGTTGGAGAACGACTTAAGAGCGCGACCTCACCTTATTCATTTAAGCACCCATTATCATACCTAAGAAGAGTCAAGTGGCTCATACACCAGTTCCATCATGAGAAGCAGCATCAGCAGGGTTACGGCATGACTCACAGCGGAATCCACCAAGCTGGATACTACATCATCAATGGCCACTCATTAACCTCTAACATCGAGGCCAAGTGCGTTGTATGCCGTAAGTTACCGGTATGCGGCCACCCCCAAAACCAAAAGATAGCAGATCTACCACCTGAACGCGTCACGCCAGCTCCTATGTTCACCTATACTAGGATGGATGTGTTTGGCCTATTCTACATTAAAGAAGGACGGAAAGGGCTCGAGCGATGGGGCCTGATATTCACCTGACTTTCCTCACCTTTTCACCTTTTCCTTTCGAAACCCTTAACAGCATGACAACGAACTCGTTCCTGAATGCTGTCAGGCGTTTCATCAGCCGCAGAGGAAAAGTCAGAAAGCTTAGATGCAACTAGGGAACGAACTTCGTAGGTGCCAAGAACGAGCTCGTTTATGCATTTAAAGAGCTACACACCACACCTCTCAAAGAGTACTTAGTTTCACGGATCTCTCCGACACGGGAGGCGATGCTGCTACATTCCATTCAGTGTGGCACAGGCGCCATAGAAGTAAACAAATTCTCATTCTTCCAGCAGGTGTTAGGCCATGACATTCTAGCAGCTGGTAGATTCAAGTGAAATTAAGCTGAAATCAAAAGTGTTGGGAAGGCTGCTACTTCTCAGTTTTTACCTCTTTTTTCTTCTCCCCCCACCCCTGGCCCAATGTTGAACAAAACTTGAATGTTTGTGCGCGTAACCGTTCTGTTGTATCCCAACATTAGGGAGCTCAAGCAACAACGACCACGACGGCTACAAGAAATGTCACTTAAAAAGTGAATTCACCTTGCTTCAAAGTTTATCGCATTTATTCCATCTCGTTCAATGCGACAAAGAAAGGTGATTTTTTGCTGGAGTTGAATTCTAAAGGACTGTATTTAAGTTCAGGAAAAGAAAAACAAAATTGTTGTTTAGTGTTCACGTCCTCCATAAAACGTGAAAATGGGAGGGTTCAAGTTGTAGGCGTGCGACGACGGCAAAGAAAATGTGTGATGCACGTTTGCCAATCTAAACCCATTGCTTTTTTCCTTTCTCGTTGCTCAAGATGCTCATTGGCGGAGGAAGATATTTAGCAAAACAAAAAAACTCTCTTTTTTAAGGATTAAAATGGACTACTGTTAAGTTGTACAATCTTCCCAACTTATTTTTGTCCGTGACTGTAGAACACCACCATTAAAAATGACGAACTAACCAAAAGATCCCAAGACTGCTCATATTCACCAACATCCCTCGGCTGAAACTTTACAACAACCTGAAAATAGATAAATAAATAATTAAAATAAATAATAAAGTGATAAAATTGTTAGTTCTAAGCCATGGTGTGGGTAAGTTTGTTCCGACACCAGAAAGTTAAAAAAAATCAGTTATCCTGACATTTAATTTGATTGTGTTTGTTTGTTTTCCAGAGTGTTTCGTGCATAAATGAATTAAAATCGCAATCACATTTTGGTTTATATTTCTTGTAAGGTGGCATCCATCCTTTTTGTTTTAACTCCCGATTAAAGAGACATACGTTAGGAAAAATCGGGGGGATACATATGGCAAGTAAAGGAAAACCAGTTCACTTCAAATAACCTGGGCTAGGTTGTTTTAAGCTAGGTTGCCACTAATCCTGGGTTAAATGGAATCAGGTCATATAAGTTGTTATGGTAAGGTCGATTTTTCAATCAACTCGACCAAGGAGATTAAAAAATAAGTGAATCAAAATTCCACTTTCTGCAAATTTACAGTTAACTTTGATTGATGTATGTATTGGTATACCTGTGCTGTTCCGTGACCTTGTAATGAGCCAGAAAGCTTGGGAATACTGAATGCATTGTATGTTGTCCTATGAATGCTTCCTGTATCATCAACCTGTAATTCAATGGGTTAGAACTTGAAAAATGCAACTCATGTATGACAATTTAATTGACATAAGCTTTTGGACAGCTTTACTAAAAGCTTGCAAGCTTATTTATTTCACGCAACGACGAGGGCGACGGCTACGAAGACGTCACTTAAAAACTGAATTTGCGCTGCCTCAAACTTTATCGCTCTTATTCCACCTCGTTTAGTTCGTGTTTGGAGTTGAAATCTAAAGGACTGCATCAAAGTTCAGAAAAAGAAAAAGAAAGTCGTTGTCTTCTGTTCCCTGTCCTCGACAAAACGTGAAATTAGGACGTTTCAGGTTGTAGTCGTGCAACGACGGCAGAGAAATGTACAAAAAAAGCGTGATGCACGTGCAAAGTTGTTGTTTTGCTTGTCTAAAGCAATTGCTTTTTTTGCCGTTTTCGTTGCCGTCGTCGTCGTCGTTGCGTAAACTCCCTATTGTTCCACAGTCGTTTGTGAGGTGGTGGGAGGGCACGAACTTGCTCCCATCTCCACAATACATTACAGTAAGGTGCCTAGAGTTGTGACCGCTTTTGTTTTATTCACATTCCAATGAGAAGCCAGCTCGAAACTGTCCTCGACTTCTGACTGGTTGATGTCTGCATGAAAGAATGTGAGTAAATTAAAGGAAATCACACGTTTGGGCTCCTTTCTATAAAAGGTCTGATCAATTTCACGACTTTGCGGAGTTATATCTTCGTTAGTTTCTGACAAATCACCCTTAAACTTTACAGTTATTTCCAGGGTCGATTAGAAAAGACTACCGAAAAATTTCGAAAATAAGCCCCTCCAAATATAAGCCTAGTAAACCTGTAACGCAAAAAACCCTCCGTTAAATCGCCCCTCCGAATATTAGCCCCCGTGGAGGCATGTACTTGGAGATTGCCTTCACATAGAAAGTAAAACAAAGCAAAAACGGTAAATTTCTTTCCAACTATAAAGCTAGCCCAATCGATTTTGAAACGTAAATTTCCCTCCGTACATAAGCCCCACTAAAAATAAGCCCCTGAAAAAAGGCCTTTGAAAAATAAAGCCCCGGGGCTTATTTTCGGAATTTTAAGGTAATTCCTTATTACAAACCTTGACATACGCTGGTGCTACAGAGCACAGATTCCAACTCACATCAGATGGAGCTGTGTTAGTTAAAGATATCTCTGATGCTGATAGACAAAAGATAAGACAAAACACATGATGAACAAAAAGATCTCTCATTTCTAACAAGAGCATTTCATTCCCGAGTGCACGTTAAAAATAAAAATAATTAAAAATGTCTTTCTTAACAAAACATAAGTGCCTACCGGTACGTTAAAAAAAAAAATTGTAGCTGTACAACACTAGCAAGGAGAAGTCGTTATGTCTAGTTGCCATGATGGCAAAATTTCAAATCTAAAAATGGCCCTGCAAATATGTCCTGTGCATGATTGGAATCAAGAACAAAACGTTAGCCTATACTTTTCTTCCTTCGTTTGACAATGCAAATAGCCGTCTCAGTCAAAAAAGGTTTTTTGTGACGTCACACTTTCTCCTCTTTGTTGAAAAAAAGTTTGAATGATAACATATTCAAAATTCAGAACCCAATTAACTTTTTAAATGAACGAATAAATAAAGAAAAAAATTATTACTGATGCCATACTTTTTACTGTTCCAATGAGTGTTGCTCCAAACATAACATCTTTATTTGTTATTCTCAGTGGAGGAAGATGATGTGAGGGAAGAGGAGTTCCTCCTGAAGCGGTGATTGGGATGGACTGGAAATTCAATGCACCAGATTGAAGGGGAGAACTCTCCAGTATCTGCTCTTCTTTAATTTGTACCCTGATCGACTGAATAAAGACAAAAAAGGTTATTTGAATGAATGCCTCTTGACGGTGAACTTGGTCTTTAGTAATAGATTCTAGGGAAAGGTGTTGCAAATCCTCAGAATCTCTCGTCACGCATTTTCTATCACGTTTATGTGTTTAAATAATTTTCCCCTCGTGACATGAGGAAGCTATCTGGGATTAACGTACATTAGCCTGGCGCTTTTATCGGATGAAAATCTCTTTGAAGACCTTGCAATCGCAGGTGAAATGATCAACTAATCTAAGAGAAATGCAACCTTAAGTTCGTGTTAATGTTGACTTAGGGGAGGGGTAGGTGGGCAGTTTCCCAGAAACGTATAATGATCCCTTTTTTCTATACCTGTTGCACTCCATCACAGTTCAAGTAAATTGTGCCTACCCAGGGAAGGTGGGTAAGAGAGTTGGAGGGATTTGGCTTGGCACTGACAAATACTTTAGTTTGACTCCTAACAAAATAGAAAACACAGTAAAAAATATTAGAAGACAGGCAATATCCCAAAGAAAATATTGGTTAAAATTCCAAAAATGTACTTGACTAATTATTCTCATACCAGTAATCAAATCTTAAAGTTGCTAATACACTGTTGGGAATAACAGCGTTTGGTTTGTCCGGATTTCGGACTCTTTCTTACTGAATTGGCTACATGAGTGGTTACCTGGGTGGAATTTCTCCTCTTTCAGGGGTGATGACAATTGCATGTCCAGGCCATGTAAACTCAAACCTACCAACGGACAGGGTAAAAAAATAAGTTTAGTTTGGCCAAGCGCATGCTTGGACGATATAAATTCTTCCTCGCAAACAATTCTTGTTCATCACGTTCTGAGTTGTCTGATCGTTGATATTCCAGTATCCTCAAATAATAATAATGATAAAAACTGAACCATTACCACAAAATTCCGAAAATAAGCCCCTCCAAATATAAGCCGCCCAGAATCGTAACGCAAAAAACCCTCCGTTAAATCGCCCCACCAAATATAAGCCCCCCCGAGGGCTTGTACTCGGAAAATTGCCCTCAAATACAAAGTAAAACAAAGCAAAAACGGTAAATTTACTTCCTACTATAAGGCTAACCCAGTCGATTTTGAAACGCAAATTCCTGTCCGTAGATAAGCCCCTCCAAAAAAAAGCCCCTCAAAAACGGCCTTTGAAAAATATAAGCCCCGAGGCTTATTTTCGGAATTTTTTGGTATTTTTGGAATACAATTGATGCGAGAAAAGGTTTAGCGTTTTAAATATATAGCAAATAGAGTGACAGCCATTTAAAGCCGCTGGCCTTCAATTGTTTCCTTCATCCTTTCTTATCAATTCAAGAGGACATTAACGAACCTATGCTGCTGTTTGAAAGAGTTGGGGATCCTAGATGGTGTCTCGTGTGGTCTATCACGTGACCTATCGGATAGACCACACGTGACAGAAGATACAAGCTCTATCTCCGGGCAACAATCAATTCGAAGCCCAGTTCTGTTGTGTCGTCCTTACCATGCCAATGTAGATGGAGTGCTCTAAATCTAAAATTGCTGCACATTATTAACATATATTAACAAAACAGATTAAATGTATCATTTACACTTGCTCACCCTAATGAACGCTCTGAGAAGTTGACAATTCTAAGCTGATCAGAACTTTTGCCACTTTTATCATCTTCTGAAATGGAAGTAATACGTACGGAAAATATTTCAGGAAACACCATTGATTTAAAGGGTCAAATGAATCTGTCCTGTAATCTTTACACTGAGTGTGTTCTTTCACAATATTAGGTTAATATGGCAAAACCCAACGCTGATGTGAAGTACGTTTTAGTGTTGACATAATTGTTTTACTCTTTTTGGTAGGTTCATGCACTTTTTGCATATATACTTTATGCACTTACTATTATTATTATTATTATTATTATTATTATTATTATTTTATTTTATTATTATTTTTTTAATATTTTTATTTTTAAGCGCTAATGAAAATAGCAATATTGATATCGGCGCTATATCAGTATTATTATTATTATTATTATTATTATTATTATTATTATTATTACTACCAAGAAGAGGCCCAGTTGCAAAGCTAGATTCAGTATTATAAACCATGAAAAGGTTTAATTGTAAAGTCGTGAGCGAGTGAAATGTCCTTTACCCAATACGAAACTGTCGGTCCTGAAAGCGTAAAAGCGTTGGGGAGCAGAGTATATAGAGGATATTACATGGTGGCGAGAAGATATGAGCAACCTGTGTTACTGACTGCAGAGACACCTTTCTCACCTATTCACCTGGCCCCAGTTGTTCAAAAGGTGGATAACGCTATCCACCGGCTAAATCACTATCCAGGGGATAGCCCAAGTCAACTTTTGAACAACTGGGGCCTGGCTTAAAATTCACATCATATTCTATCATTGCGTATAAGCACATATTGCCATTCTAGTCCAAGCACTATGCAGGACGTTTGTCACATGAACCTAGTTTAGTGGTCTGAGCTCCCACGAGTCTCCTGTAGCTCAGAGGTAGAGTATCTGGACTGGTAAACAGAAGGTCTTAGGTTTGACTCCTGTTGGGAGTTCTCGGATTTTTTCTTTCGAGCGGCCTGTCACTGACTCAAGAAACAGCTTTCTCATATATCTAACGAGAGAAGCTTAAAAAGAGAACAGGCAGAGTGGGTTTTAAGAGCCTTGGACAAGTAAATACCATTTCCTGGTGGTACTTGGACCTAAATTTTTGTGATTACCATATTCATATAGCCAACTCTTCCTTGAGGAAGAAAAGGTTTTGCTGGTAATACGATTGTCACTCAGTATCTGTTTCTACACAAATGAAATCTCATAGATAATTCGACTCCCTCTTAACGGAAACTTCCCTCTATTACTGTAAGACGGACACCTCTGTAAAACAGACACCTAGAGTTGGTCCCTGCCTTTCTTTACTCCCTATATTTGACTCTCTTTAAGACGCACACCTCTCTAAGACATACGATTAGTGACTGTCCCAAAGGTTTCTGTCTTCAAGAGAGTTGACTGTACCATAATTATATTTGTTCGTCAACTTACGTGATTTGCAAGGTGTCATAGTCAGAAAATCAGGAATGACAGCCCAGCTTTTCTCCTCGAGATTTCCTGTTGGAAAAAAAATCAATTTATGACAATACGGGAATACTGTTGACTTGCAGTAGAGCAATTTTAATTAATATGTTTGAAAAGCGTACAAGACGAGACCGCAAAGCAATATGGGTAATTTCAATTAAAAAAAATGTACCAAACTTGACCGCGGAGCAACTTTTCTGACAAAACATCACAAAGCCAAACGTCTTTTAGGTTTTATACCTGCACGCGACACTTTGTGCTTATGAGTGGCAGCTTCTAAGCGGCAGGCGGCAGGTTATGGTATACATGCTTACCATTCATGACTGGACTGTTTATTTGAGGCTTAGGAGCTGGTTTATCCGAAACAGGCACTGTATCGACTGATCTGTTAGGGTCATTTGTGTTGCCGGGGTGTGGACTTGGTGGTGATCCTACCAAAGTCAAAAGCACTCTGGATACAGAGCTTTGAAAAAATGTAGTCCAGTTGGGCACCTTGGGGTATTTTACATCTGAAACAAAAAAAATGTTTGTTTTAGTACAGTCTGATTTCAGGAACGGTCAAATAGGCAACACAAAAACGTGCAACCTTGATTGCAACATTGCTGCTAAACGAGTTGACTGGTGTTTTACCAGCCACGAATCAAACCTGTCCAGCAACTAATCAGGTTGTTGCAGGTTGCGAGAAGATGTTGCAGAAAGTAGAGAGTAGCTGTACTCTTGCAACAAAATCTGCACAAGTTGCGAGTTTTCCCAGACTAAAGCTACAGTACAACGGGCAACAAAAACGTTCACCTTGTTTTGCAACTTTGCTGCACAACGTGTTGAAAGCAATGTTGCAGGTTTTACCATCCACGGTCAAACCTGTCTTGCAATAAACAAGGTTGTTGCAAGTTACCTGAATACTGACTCCTGATTGGATTAACTTTCGCGGGAGTCACGAAATACACGGGCATCACGGCACTTGCTGCAAAACACGTTTGGCTTGGGGAAGGACCATTAGAAAACTTTTGGAGGAGGGGGGAGGGAGGTGAAGAACAAAAAAATTATTCGCGCAAGGGAAAATTGAATTTAAAAAATTCATGCACGCCAAATAACCTTTAAAATATTCCCGCAAAGGACTAGTCTCCCGCCTAAATTTTATCCAGTCATTCATGAGTATTCACGCAACTTGCAGACAAGTTGTTGCAAGACAATTTTGAACATCGGTGATACAGTATAACGCTTAAACATCGCTTTTCAATTCATTCTGCAAGTCGCACTTTTTTGTTGCCAGTTTTATTTACACCGTAACTTCAATCAAGTAAAAGTTTAAAGAGAGTACAGTACAGTTGTCAAAATTACCACATTCTACATCATTCTTGCACCCAAGTAGTTCTATATTTGACCTTCGGAGTAAACTGAGTCACATTTCGTTTAATGGCCGTGTTGTATTCAGTCTTGACTTTTCTCAGTTTAAAATTAAAGCAGAGTGACTAGCTATTTTCACTGACCTTTGAAGAAAAAATGACCATATTAAGGCGCTGACTGTTCTACGGATGCCTCTCATAGGCAAGGTCAAGTATTAAACAAAAAAAAAATGTGATTTACGTCTTCCCAAAAGAAAACCATGCCATTCCAAGAGAGCCTTAAAGCGTTTAACTTCTTCTCCAAAGTAAAGTAAGACTCTTTTAGTGCTTTTCAAAACGTTTGCACACATACAAAAATACTATTTAAAGTGCCACTCCAACGATATAGCAATATACCTTCGATCAGTTTATCTTCATCTTGAAAAGTTGTGGTAAAATTAAGGCCAACAAGCGGACCACTGGATTTTGATTCAGGAGAAAACTGCTGTTGAGGGTTTCTTTGAAGATTTCTGACAAAACAAAATGTTTAAGATGATAAATACCTCAAAACACAATTCTGCTGATGTAAAAACCATGAACGGTTGCGAAGGAATAATGCCTTAAGGGAATCATGACCTAATGCAAAATCCTCCCTTTAATTCACATTCTTTTTCTCCCCAGACATTCCTTCAAGATGTTCGTGATGTGTTCACCTTGCTTGACATCTGCACATCATATCCAAATAGTTAAAACTTCAGCCCAGCAAAAAGTACACCGAAAAAGAAAATTTTTTCAGTCAGTCACACAGGCGGTAGGGAGGAAAAAGTTCGAGTTACCCCAAATGGAATCGAGCCCTTATGACCTTCTAGTTACTAGTCCAGATGCTGCAAAAGTAGAACATTTCTAGCTAAACGTGTCTTACTTCTTGTATTGTCTCCTCAAGAATTCATCTCCAGTATAAAAAGCAACAGCTGCTACAGAATTCACGGATGCACGGCATTTAATGGCATCCCTCTCCAGGGGCTGATACTCGATCAGTATAGTCTACGAATGGCAAAGAGGCTACCGTTAGCAAAGTTGTGTATCACAGGAAAAAGAATAAAACAATTCCTGCAAAACGTTCTTTGCCACTAATTTAAACTTTTCTTTATTTGTATTTTCTCTAAAACAGAGCAAGCAAAAGGAAGCCCCTCTAGGTAATGTTTTTTTTTTAATTAAAATCTCATCCAACAATTTAAAGCCAGAGAAATTAGGTGTAAAATTCTACGAAGGTGGACCATAGCGTAAATGAATAAGTAGGAACGAGGACAGGAACCCACTGAGCCGGAAGTAAAGATTCAAGTGTGAGGATTGGGATTTAGTGCACGAAACCTTAACTCGACCAAACCACTCCAGCACAAAAGAGGACCTTAAGATCCGACGACGGCGACAGCAGCAACAACGTCGCTTAACAATTGAATTCGCGGTTTTTAAATCTCCAACGCGATTATTCCAACTCGCTTACTTATTCAAATGTAAGCGAACTCTCCTGGAGTTGAATTCCTAACAACCATTTCCAATTTCAGGGAGAGAAAGAAAATTTCCTCCTAGCTGGTTTACATCCTCAATAAAACGTAACATTGGGCAATTTCAAGTCGAAGCCTTGCAGTGACAGAAAAGGAGTGTACAAAAAAGCGTTACGCACGTGCAAGGTTGTTGTTTTTCTTGCCGTCGCCGTTGTCAGATCTTAAGGTCGTCCCTAATGTTCGATGCGTGTGAACAATGTGTTTTTGTCCTGAGGCATCACTGTTCTTAGCTCAACACGAAAAGCTATACGCAAATACAGACCCATATTTTAGCACTCAACCAATTTTTTACTTCACACTGTAGTAGAAAGCTTAAGCAGCAACGACAGCGACGGGTGCAAAAACGTACAGGTACAGTTGCGCTGCTTCAAACTTTATCGCGCTTATTCCATCTCGTTCAGTTCGTCAAATGTTGGCAATTTTTTCGGGAATTGAATTCTTAAAGACTGTATCGAGGATCAGGAAAAGAAAAAGAAAGTCTGTTCACGCCTTCCATAAAACGTGAAATTACGCATGTTCACGTCGTAGTCGTGCTGTGACGGCAGAGAAATGTTCAAAAAAGCGTGATGCAGTGCAAAGTTGTTGTTTTGTCAATCTAAACTTATTGCTTGTTTTGCCATTCTTGTTGACGTCGCCGTTGTCGTTGCTTAAGCTCCCTCATAGTAATTATGAAACCAACCTTTGATGTTCTCTCAGAAAGGATAAAGTTGTTTGGATGCACAGTCAAATGTGTGGATGGATACTGTTGAAGTGAATGGACATCTACGAGGAAGAGTTAAAAACTATTATAATAAGTAAGGCTGTCAAGATTCTATAGGATACATTTGTTTTCACACATAACTTCATTGTCAGCAGGCACATTTTTGCCCCCGGGGATAAAAATGTGATTCGTTCTGTGCATACGGGCTAACCAAAGGTATAGAAAATTATTGTTCACTAAAAATCCTTGTTAGGCATAGGTCTTGTCACTGTCAGTTCAGGAGAGGAGCTGCTTCTTAAATGGTTACAGTCACTAAACTGGGCACAAAGCTACAGATGGTAAAACGACAAATTTCTTCCCATAATGACCTAAGATAGATTAAGATCATCTGACTTGTAACCTAAAAAATAAATGAAAAGAAACAAAATTCCCCCAAAAATGATCAGTACCTGAGTAACACACAGTCTTCACAAAAGCAGCCCTGGTACCAGAATTTCGCAATCTAACTTTGATAGGATTCTTTCTTCCAAGTGAAACCTGGTGTCAGAAAAAAATCTCGGTTATTTACACATTTTATAGCATGAAAATTATGTTTTGTTCTTACAAAAGGACAAGTTACTCTGCCTACATTACAAATGAAAAGTGTTAAAATAGTCTTTGTTACACTAATGCAAGACGAATGAAATCGTGTTAACTACATGGATTATAGCGGAGCTCCCGCGCGCGCGAAGCGCGCGCGCAGCGGAGCACCATGGGTAAGAAAATTTGGTAAACTATCCATCCCAGAAAATTTGGTTATGACGTAGCGTACGCCCACCCGTACACACACTTCATTTAAGCCGATGTCAAATGTCACAATAGATCTTGCACAACTTGACTAGCCTTTCAGTTATGTAAGCCATCCGTATGAGTACGATTAGATTGACAGCTGTCAAAATCAGACATCCGCTGACAATTATCACATGACTATGTCGCGGGCTCAGATGAAAGACCAGTCGTTTTGCCCCTACATATAAGCTGTTATAATATGTCACACTTGCCAATTCAACATAAAAACGAAACTACGCCGGGCAAGGCTGTCAGTTGGCTGACAGTCGTTTAAAGTTATATTGGGAAGCCAAATTAAGGTCAATTGACAGCTGTCAAAACAGGACATGTGCAGACCAGTATCAGAAAACTAATAACGTGGGCTCAGGTTCGCTGAGGTACACGATCTGGCATTTTCTACTACAAGCCGGACGGATATGCCTTACTCACACTCGTAGTCTGTTAATTCGAATATTCGCCAATCTAATTAAGGTTAATTGACAGCTGTCAAACTAGAGTATACGCTGACCATCATCACCTGAGTGTATCGCGGGCTCATTTTTCTATCCATTGAGTTCACGTAGTGTTTAAAGTTTTGCGCTGATATTTTATTTGATCACGTGCTCAATTCGAAGCCCCAGAGGTTAGAAAATCTATCCAACCTACAAAATTCGGCAATCACGTGACCTTACACCGACCACCCGACCGTCCGCGCCACAGTCATACCAATGTTTAAACTCACACTTTCTAGCTAATTTGAGAGCCTGCAACCTGATATTGTACATCCATGTTTTGATTAATTGACAGCTGTCAAAATAGTGTTTCTGCTGACCAGTATCGCCTGACAGTATTGCGGACTCAGGTATCGACCCACTGAGTTTGAGTATTTTTTGAAGGTATCCGCTGACAAGTTGCTACTTTTCACATGATCGCAGGCTCTAGTTCAATTTTTTTAAAATGCATATGAAATAAGTCGTGTTTATGAGTCCGTTTTAAAATTTTGATTTCGAACTGACTTCGGACGCGAAAATTCAACCCGCTTTTACATGCAGGTTAGGCAATCGCTCTTGACTTTTCTCACTGTCACGCGTTGATCACGCCCTACGTCCAACTTTTATGTTCTGATTGGTCAAAATTTGACAGGTGAGTTCATGCGGAAAATTTATGCAGCGTCTGGAAACTTGCTTACTGATAGCTGGAGCTGACAGAGTTTTGTGTCATCTTGTGATGTTTTAAACTGTCGTTTTCTACTTGGTGTACAAAATGAAATACAGCTGCTAGCAAGATTGTTCTGTAATTCATGGCTGGTTTGTTTATTGCGCTTTATGTTGACAAATGCACTGGTTGTGAAAGTCATTGGAAATCCGATTTCGGATGGCATCGTTTTCAAGAATGAGCTTCCTCACTTGTCCTTGCTTGAGGCGTAAGAGGGTTGAAAAGTCTCCAGCGATTCTGGAACACTTGATGACCTTCAGAACCAGCATCTCGACTGGTAAGCCTGAGCAATTATTGTCTTTGAAGTGTTTTTTTTTTTCGGTTTCCTGAAGTCAAGCGTATGGTTTATGCGGCTTAAGTTTATACACGAGCGATGATCTAACCAACAATAGTATCAGGTTTAAAAAGCCTTTAGACATTTTTTGACCGCAAATTCGAAGAAAAGGTTCCAAAGATTATTTAGTTATGATTTTGGCTATAAACAGAAAGCTCTGAGCGATTTTCTTCCCTCGAGTTCATCTTGAAAAAGAGCAAACACCGGGAAGCCGGCTTAAAACATAAACAAGTTTATGCTTACCTGACTCATGATTTTCAGAGACACTTTACTCTCAATACTTCTCTTCGTGAATGAAAATTATTGTCTCTGTACATGTTTCACCGAATTATATTTATTTTATTGATTGTTAGTAGTCCCTCCCGCAATTTTTATCGCTGCACCGGTTGTTTGCAGTCGAACATAAACATCGCATACAGGAATACTCAAAACGCCGCGCGTAAATATCACTCGCTTTTAAAGATTACACATAACAAAACCACATACACAGTTTAATAAATAAAGGGAAATAAAACCTAAACATAACAATTTCCCTATCGTGTTGAAGCGTAAATGGTAACTCTATTAATCGCACTGCAAATTTGCCTGTCAAAAGTGAGAACCCGTCCGGCTGGCCGAAAGGTGATTTTAGGAATTTTTTTTATCGTTTTCATGCTAAAAGCCCATAATTATTACCCTGCATATCACATAGGACCAGATTTTTCTAAAGGAAAAGTCCCGCATTATGGAATTCTTTTCATGAAAACGTTTGATAATTCAATGCTATAATTTGTTTTGCAAAGGAAGCGCTTGCTTTGACGTCGTGGATATTGAATGAGTGCAAATTGTCCTACAAAATTGTGAAAAACTGCAGAATGATAGGGCAAAAAAAGAACAAATTCTGTCCAAGGTCTGTATGATAAAAAAGGGCCTCATAGTACTGTTTACCGGAGACGTGTTGAGAAAAAGTATGTTTAAAAGGCTGGTTTACACGCCACCAGATTTACTTGTAAACTAAACTTGTCGAACACAAAAAATCCGGCCTGATTTTTTATTTTGGCCTCCCTTTTAGACAGGTGAATGCAACGTGTCAATTGGCTGCCACCAAGGACTATCGTGGCTCGTGTGGTTCTTAAAATTATATTTCGGGGCTGTCCAATTATCCATAGTCTCTCTAACGGAACATTGTTGGAGAGACTGGTGAATGCGACATTATGATGCAACAGCTAATGCAAATACAATACACGAATAGGTCTATTTGTTTTCCAGGCCTAATCTACTGTGATCGAACATGATTGCTATTTTTGGGTGTACAAATAAGACTGTTAACGCGATGTAAAATTTGTTTCACTCTTGGACTGTCAAATTATTTTTCTCTAAAATCACTTAGCCTTAATTTGCCTCAAAAGTCACATGAATGTGCCCTATCTGTGGATTACAAGTTTATTGTTTGATTTAAATTATGAATTTATTAACGGGAGCTTCGCTTTTAGCCCTGGCTAAATCTATATATTATTTCAATCAGTGATGAAAAGAGTACTTCACAACATGCAATATCAAACCAAAACAGTTCTTGAAATGCACAGACACAATAGTAGCCTGCAGAACAGGGGCTATTTTTTCACATTTTTCAGGCGCAGTGGGGGGGGGGGGGGGGGGGGGGAGCGCGTGCACGGGTCACGTCGTGCTTCCTTTTGCTCACCTGAAAAAAAAAAACGCGAAAAGATAACGCCTGTTCTACAAGCTAATTTGATAGCAAATTTGCAAAGTGAGAAAAATGCCCTGCAACCTGGCAAAAAAATTACTTGTCTGATATGACATTAGGAGCATCCAAGAATCCTCGTGAGGATCCTAACCATTCCTCTCAATACTGTCAACGGCATCACCACCATCACCCCCACCACTATCGTCATCATCTACAAATAGAAAATAGTTCACCCCACCCCAGGAACGGAGTTGTTCTTTTAAGCGTTACCTCTCCAATATTGATGATGTATCCCTCGCTGAGTTGCCTTACATCAACCAACACTAACTGACTTGTACCTCCACAACCATAGAGTGGAATCTAACAGGGAAAATAGGTATAACAGACATCACGCCTCACGCTCAAATCAATATCATTCATGGTTAAACAGTTTGACCAAAAACATTATCTTTTGTATTAGAAATATTGCTTTCATTTCTCAAGCTAAAATGTTACACTGAATTACCTTAGAGCTTGCCCTTCCTGTCAGTGACTTGATAACAAGAGAGCTAGAAATGAGGCCCATTGATGAAGGAGAAAAACTAACATGCACTGGAAGTTCTTTCTGTTGATATAAAACAACCACATAAAACATTTGCTCAATTTTACAAGAGAATCCATCCTTACATCTTACAAATACATCCTTAACATTAACAGTAAAAACAATAACGTTATTAACAGACCTTAGGTTCAAGAGTAGATTGGTGGCGTTCTGGACTTCCACTATGGGAACTAAATGTCGGTTGAATCTGCCAAATTAAACAATAATCATTTTTAAGAGTTAGAGATGTTAAGTTAAGGGGAATCAATTAACAGTTTTGAGCAAAAGATTATGGTATTTACATTTCGGTCAAGAGACTATAAAGGGGACAGAGAGGGCATCCCCCATATACACCCTATTCCATAGGTAATTCGTCTCGAGTTATTTTTAACACCACAGATCTCAAGGGTGATTAGACAACAGCCAATCACATAGCGCGAATGTGTTCCGCGTGGATGACCCACGCTGAGAGCCACGCGTCCTTCACGAAATGACGCAGAACAAAAAGGGGGAAGACGCGGAGAGCGATTTTGCTGTTCCTTTTGTCGACGAAAACGACTACAGCGAGATTTTTCTGCGAAAGCTGTGTCAGCGAAACCGAAATTAAAAAAGAATCGCCCTTCCTCTCTTGTATAGAGCTAACAGTAGAGCAGGGAAATCCTTAACACACTGAATATTATCTCAGGATCATTTGTAATTTACAGTTTGAAGAGAGCAATTTCTGGTTTGATGTTTATTTTTTTCAGTCTTTATAGCGATTATTCCTACCCACTTACTTTGTCAATTGTAGGCGAACCCTCCTAAAGCTGAATTTCAAGGGACCATATTCAAGCTCAGAAAGAGAAATAAAATTTCGTCGTTGCTTATTTACGTCCTCCATAAAACGCGAAATTAGGCATTTTCACGTCGTAGTCGTGCAAAAACGGGAAAGAAATGAACAAAAAAGTGTGTTGAACGTGCGAAGTTGTTGTTTTGCTAATTAAACCTATTGTTTTTTTGACGGTCTAGTTGTCGTCCGCGTCGTTGGATCTTAAACTCCCTAAATTGCACAAACGACCGGTTTCTATAGACCGGCGAAATTTCTCATTTTATTAAAGCACTGAGGTTACGACAACTTCGAGTTAAACTGATTTCACGGGTTGTCAAAGAGTCCAGCGATTCCTTTTTCCCAGGTGAGCGCCGACTCACTTCGCTCCAATATTCAGGAATGCTCCCGATCTTTTTACGCTTTCATTGCCTCTCGCCCGACATGTTTTGCACGGCGTTTGGTCATGCGAAACCTCCACGAAACATCCACGCCTCGCGCGAGGTAACTTTATCCCGATTCTAAAAATAACTCGAGACGAATTACCTATGGAATAGGGTGTGTATGGGGGATGCCCTCTCTGTCCCCTTTATAGTCTCTTGATTTCGGTGTATAAGATGAACTTCACATTTACCTGGTCCCAGTTGTTCAAACGTTGAATACCCAGTGAATAAGTATCAGGGAAACCAATTGCGTTATCCAGTAGATAGAGGTTTATCCAGTGGATACTTGATCGACTTTTTAAACAACTGAGGCCTGGTTAGTGTTAAACAGCGTATTACAATAACAATCCAAACCTGAAAGTCTGAGTGATTTCCCTCAATCGTTAGCTGGAGTTTCACTGGAGAAGAAGAACTTGTTTTCAACACAACTTTCTGTGTCCTGGTAAAAGTAATAAGTTAGTTATGCATAGAACATAGAACTTTGCTTTCAAAACCAACTCACTTATGTTGTTACAAACACCTCTCTTAAAACTTCTTATTTTTGTTGTATGAGGTAGTACAGTAGACCTCCAGATTCTCAACTTTTTACGTAGACCTACTCGCAAAATCTAGTAATGCTGCTGGGTAAAGTGCAGTATAAATTAGTAGCCTTGTAAGGTTTGAGATTTAATCAATCGGCGACAAAATTGTTGAGACATTGTACTTAAATAGGGTAATTTCGGAGAATAAAAGAATGCGAACCCCTCCCCCGTCCCCTCCATTCAAAGTTGGGGTGTTTGTTGTTTTCTATAGGCAGCTAGAACAAGGGCACAACATTGCAAGGAGGGGATGGAGGAGGAAAGCTATATTTCCTCCTTTTGAAGTTAATAAAACGTAAAAAAGCCCAGTTTTGGGCGAAGCGTCTCAACTCATTTTGTCGCCGATTGTCTGAATCGAAATCTACGCGCTGTCGTCTTATTAGCACCGGTTAGGAGACGGTAACTAGTTGAGATTACTATATACACCGGGTCGTTTTTCAGAAGATAGATAAGATACTCTTTTATTCCTTTTCCTGTGTTTTTCGAGGGAAAATTAGTTTTGACAATCTTTGTACTCGGTAGTGTTTTCAAGTAATTACGCAGCATAGCCACGTACCGAATGATTGATTTTCCTCTGGTAACTAAGTGTGATCGGTAGGAATCGATGGCAGGTAATATATTGTATCTGAATATATCCCTAGTAAGTTCGAAGTGTTTATTCGAAGTTTGGCTATTTGATAAGGGTGGGATGGACGACAAAATAGAAATGATTGCTATGCGCAGGAGAATTTTCAGGAAAAATGTTCCAACTTCTAACGCACAGCAAAGCTGCATAGCATCGCTAAATCTGTGCAGCAGATTCGTTGCCCATATACCCATAAGGGTCTTTGAAGAATGTACTTTACAGTAGAAACTATGAGGTCAGGAGGGGACTGGCCACGAGTAACCACGAGTAACCAACTTTGTTCTTAAAAGATAATCAGATTATTTTATTTTATACTCATAGTGGTTACTCGTGGAAATTCCTCCTAAAGAGCAATTTTAGCCATTATAACTACTTTAATGCCTAGAAATCTATTAAGTTTCCTATCCTTTTCACTTTGTTCTTTGTTTCGATGCGTTTCGATAAAGGAGAGAATAAGAAATCGTGCGCGACGCGCCACATTGCATGACATGGCATGATGTCAAGGCATGGTTAAGCGTCACACAAAATGTCATGCACTGAAAATAACGAAATCGCCTTATTCTAATTGTTCTAAAATAGGTATGATGAAGTCGAACACAACAAATAAAAAGCCACCAGGGGTCTTACATCCCAGCATAAAGAAATGAATTCAATTACCTTTCTAAAGGACGTACGGCCACTTTTGAGATTCAGACAATCGGCGACAAAATTGTTGAGACATTGTACTTAAATAGGGTAATTTCGGAGAATAAAAGAATCCGCATCCCTCCCCCGTCCCCTCCATTCAAAGTTGGGGTGTTTGTTGTTTTCTATAGGCAGCTAGAACAAAGGCACAACATTGCAACGAGGGGATGGGGGAGGAAAGCAATATTTCCTCCTTTTGAAGTTAATAAAACGTAAAAAAGCCCAGTTTTGGGCGAAGTGTCTCAACTCATTTTGTCGCCGATTGATGATACTGGTCCTCAAAGCTGCGATATTTTTAAGTCAAACAGATTTTTGTATAGAGGGGGTCACAAAGTTACCCCAAAGTGTGGAGGACATGAAATTTGCCAGCCATCTGACCCCTGTAGGGCCTCATCCGCATTTTATCAAAGCGTGACATGATGGCTGATCAAGACGCCAAAAACCAGACATGCGCAGCGAAGGGACGATTTACAAGAAAACTCTCAGAGTTAACGAAGTCAATCGAGGAGGACCAAGGATCAGAAATAGTGAGAGTGAACTTCGAGGAGCTAAACGAGGCGTGGAGAAATGTGGAAGCCAAGCACGACACGTAAACAACATTTTTAATGGATAGCGAAGTAGAAGAAAGCGAAGCGTGGATAGCAGAGTGGAACAATTCATTTAGTGAAGCCATGGAGAGATAGGCTGAGTACATCGGCTTGAAAGCAGCCATGGCGATCGTAGAGAAACAGGTAGTCAGTCAGCAAGAGGCGGCTAAAAGAGACTACGAAAAAATTCAAAAATTAATTGATCAAGCTTTCATAGAACGAGACACAGAGGAAGCAGTTTTTAGAGCGCAGTCAGAGGACGCCTTTAAATTGCTGGAAGTATGCGAAGCCTACAAGAATGTAAGCTTCATTGGCTGGTTGCAAAGTAGCGAATGACAAATATTTGGAATTTTTGAGCAGAGAAGGGGCATCAACCAAAGTGGGGTGGATTTCAATTGGGCAGAGACGATACAATCAAGTTGTGGACAGGATCGAATCAGTTATTGCCAGTCAGATAAAGGTAGAAGTGTGTGTTCAGAATCTCGAAGCGAAAACTACTAACATTCACCTTGAAAAATAAAGATGCCCTGGTTTAGCGGAGAGAATACCCGAGATTTAGAAAAGACTTTGAAGTTCAAGTTATGGCAAGTTTAAACAGCAGCACTGCGCATTATAGTTTGCGTTCCTGCCTCTGCGAGGGGCCACTGGGGGTCGTGAAGGGGGTCGACAATGACGTTGATGAAATGTGGCCACGGTTGGACAAGAAGTATGGTGATCCAGCCAAGATAACATACGTGATTATTAATAGCATACAACGAGTTAAAGCCATCAAAGAGGGGGAAGATAAGAGATTCGTGGAGCTTGTCGATGTATTGAAAGTGGTTATGAAGACCTGTTGAGGCTCGGACTGGAGAAAGAGACAACAACCACAAGCTCCGTAAGGCTACAAGCTGATGTTAGAAGAGAGTGGGCGAGTCTCGTCAGCTTTGACTCGAGTAGCGTCGATAAGAAAAACAAGTTTCTGGCCCTCTCAAGTTTCTGCTTGACCAGAGAAGGGCAATCGAATATGATTTATCAGATCTGCGAGCACCTGGAAGTCTTGGAAGTCAAGCGAGCCAACAGTCGTTTCATTGTGCTGATGCAGTGGCTGAAGAACTCAAAGAAAATAAGCAGCAGCCTTTCGAAAGCAAGAGTAACCGTGCGTGCCTGTTTCACAATTATGCCAGTCACGGAACTGATGAATGCCAATTATAGCTATCCAAGACTTGTGGTGAGTGAATAGACAATAAAAAAAATCACATGCTTAGAGAGAAGGGTGCATACTGGTCCTCTTTGAAGATTGGGCATCGTCAGCGTGATTACAGAAGCAGGAAAGCTTCTGGTGAAAACATTACACGAGGAAAATCGGGAAGCCAGCGTGTTTGTACAGCAAGTTCTTACGGCGATCCTTTGAGCGACATATGTCTTCTTCTACTTCAGCGAATTAGAACAAGAAGAGGCTAGGCCAATGATATCTGGAACAATGCAGCATCATTAAGTTTCATCACCAACAGCAAGGCTAAAGTGGAAATGTTACACGGCACGAGAGTAGAAATATCTTTCGTCAAAGTTGGAGGCACTCGTGAAACAATTATGTCCAACAGATACCTTTTCCCGCTGATCGACTCTCAGTGGCAAGTCGTACCGTTCGAAGTTTCTGGTATCGATGTAATAACGGCGGACATTCAAAGTGTGAACGTCAATAACGTAGTTCATCGTTTCAAGGACGTTATGTTCGAAGAGATTAGAAGACCAACAGGTGGTGTGGACGTACTTATAGGATATGGACACCCTGGATACCAACCCGTGCCAGAACAGATGTCAGGTCATTTACTGTTGTTGACAACTGATTTGGAAGATGTCTCGGCGGCCCTAACGCGGACTTAATGGATGCAAATCACGCGATGCAGAATGCTCTCATAAGCCAAAGTAGAGATTGAAGACTTCTATAATACTGAGAACGTAAGGGTGGAGTGTACGCCTCGCTGTGGGGGTTGTAAATGTGGAAAATAACCGCCCGGCGCGAAGAAGTACAGTCTAACGGAAAAGAAAGAGCCACAGTTGATTGAGAGAAATCTGAAGTTCAATAGTCTTGAACGTAGAGGGATGACTCCATATCCATGGATAAGAGACCCGGCTGATCTTCCAGACAATAGAAAGGCCGCGTTCGGAATGCTATTGTCTACAGAGAAGAGGCCGCCCAAGAATGCTGACCACGTAAGAGTATATCAAGAGCAGATACAAGATATGATAGACAGGAGCGTTGCCCGAAAGCTAACGGAGAGCGAATTAGAAACCGATGATGGGCTCGCGTATAATATTTCGCATCATGAAGTTGTGTGTCTTGATTCAAAGTCCACTCCAGGGAGAATGGTCTTCAACAGTAGTGCCAAATACATGGGTCACGGTTTAATTAATTTTAGGCTCAGGGACCAGACTTTCTGAACAGCCTTCCGGGTGTGCTGATAATGTTTAGCGAAAATGACGTGGGGCTGATTGGCGACATAAAACAAATGTACCACTCCATGGAAACTCACCCAGCTCGAACAGCATAGCATCGGTTTCGACGGAGAGACATGGACAACAGGAAAGAAATAGAAACTTACGTTATACAGAGGGTCTCATTTGGCGATAGACCGTCAGGAACCATCACCACAGTAGCATTGAGAAAAACGGCCGAAAAAGAGCACGTGAAGTACCCTCAAGAGGGCAAAATCATTAAAGACAACACCTACATGGACGACATCATTGAGAGCGTTGGTGATAGGAAGAGAGCCGAAAGCGTAACACAGAACATAGAGAAGCTGGTTGACATAGGAGGATTCAAGATTAAATGCTGGACCAACTCGGGCAACTCTGACATCCAAAATGAGAAGGAGATACTCAGTGAGACGTCTGCACCCGCAGAAAAAGTCTTAGGGATTTGTTAGAGACCAGTTAATGATCAGTTTTGCTCCAAGGTGACGTTGAATTTCTCCGGACGAAAGAGGAAGCGGCTAGCCTGTGAACAGGCTAGGAAGCTGCATACCGAACCAGACATAGAATCCCATCAACTAACAGAGAGGTTTCCTTCGACGTTGACAAAGTGAATGATTCTCTCCCAGATCAACAGCATCTACGATCCACTTGGATTGGCAGGTCCATTCACCGTTAGAGCAAAAATCATGAAGAGAAAGCAATGGGTGTGTGGACCAGAGCGGCTTGATTGGGACGATCTAGTGTCAGACGAATGCAGAGCAGACTGGAATACATTCTTTTCAGATTTATTTGGCATGAACAAGATCAAGTTGGCGACCCAATGCTGGTGATCGTCAGTGACGATGCGTGTGCGTACGTCCGATGGGCAGTGATCAGCGGGGGGTTTGAAAGCAGATAAGTCATCTCTAAGAACTGACTCGCGCCAGTTAAGAAAATGTCCATTGACCGGATTGAATTGTGCGGAGCCGTGCTGAGCAAGCGAATTAAAGAACTTCTGGAGAGAGAGTTGCGATATCAATTTACGGGGTGCTTGCACCTTGTTGACCCAAAGATAGTACACGCTATGGCCCAAAAGGAATCTTATGGGTTTAACACGTTTGCTGCTACACGTATTGGAGAGATTCAAAGCGGTACTAATCCCAAAGACTGGTGCTGGGTAGCTAGCAAGCAGAACATAGTCGACCAGCTCACTCGGGGCAAGAAACCAAACAAAATCGAGTTAAACAGCGCGTGGCAGAAGGGTCCTGATTTTTTTAAGTTGCCAGAGTCTGAGTGGCCAATTAATAGAGTGTGTACCTTACAAGAGCTTCCACAGGAGCCTAAGGTAATAATGATACCTAACACCAAACCCAAAGACTCCCTAGCAGTCATGATTGACATAAGTAGATATTTGGGTTATACAGAGCTGGTAGGGCTAACGGCTAGAGTACTTGCTATGTTCCGAACCGAAATGCGGCCAGAGTCCTTGAGCCAGCGGAAGTAGCCAAAGCGGAGCGATTTTGGATGCTGCAAGCCCAAGAACCTAAGACACGAGACATGAAGCGTGGACAGTTCAGACGCCTGTGTCCAAGAGTTCGAGAGGAAGAGATAATTGTAGTAGGCGGACGCGCAGTAACCTAAGTCAATTAGATACAGCTGTGTAACTTGCAAGAAGCTGAACAAGATGACTACGACGCAACTGACGGGACGGCTTCGCCGAGGAAGGCTTAAGCCAGCACCCGCATGGAATTGTGTGGCAGTTGATTTATTTGGCCCCTACAGGATCAGAGGTGACTTCCAGAAGCGAATCACAGGCAAAGCGTATGACGTCATCTTTAACTGCCTTGGCAAATTTAATTCGTACTTTGTTCTATTCACCTGTTTTGAAATTTATTTATTCACTGTCTTGTTAATGCAATATGTTGATGTTCATGCATCTCTTTTTCATTTTTTTGTTTCAACTCTATTATTGTAAATTTTTTTACTTTTCCTTCCGGCCTCCATAAGCTAGTCCATTTTGCGGGCAAGGATCAATAATGATATTAGTAAAATCCAACTAGTGGTCTATCATCAATGCTGCGTTCTGATTGGTTGAGCTACTACTAGGCTAGATGTTATAGCCCACTAGTAGCGAAAAGCACCGGCTTTTTGGCGGTAAAAAAGGATTTAAGTCTAACTTTATCTAGCTAAAATTGTTTTGTCTCGATATTTTTCGACCAACTAGTTGGATTTTACTAAAACAATTATTCCTCTCGCCCTCATGGGCTCTGAGTCAATAGCCCATTCGGGCTCGAGGAATAATTGTTAAGTATCCAAAGTGCTTTACTAAACTTGAACTTTAACTTGTTCTTTATTGCATTAGCGTGCTTTAATGGCTGTAAGTGTAAGTGTGATGCTGATCAAGTTTGCACTCTGTCAAGCAAATGAATTACTATCCATCAATGATTTATCAATCAAAAAAACTTAAAAGGCTAAATATATAACACAACAGACTATTGCATTGCGCAGTTGAATAAGCGCCGTCTGCCAAGCGGGAAAGTCAAGGGTTCAAACACTGCTGGTTGGACCAACAACTAGGGTCTCAGACAAAATGGCACGACCACGCCTGCTGTATAAGATCTTGGCTCAGTTTAGATGACTGCGTCATTTGGTGGTAATGTTAAGCCATTGGTCTTGTCTTCTTTACCCTTAAGGGGACGAAAACGAACCGACACCGCCATGGTGTGGTCTAACTTAACTTAACTTGATTACATATCACACACTCGAGAAAAATACATGAGAACAATCAAAGCAGGGGCTTAAATGGCCTAAGGTCAGCAGGAAAACGAGACGAAGTGGCATGAATAAAAGAAGGCTTTAACTAAAGTAATTACAATAGTAATCAAAAGAAGGAAAAAGTAGTCAGAGAACTTACAATTGAAATACAATGCTTCACAACTATGACTACTAAATTTACAAACACTCGATAATAAGCATTCCTATAAACCATACAAATACAAATACAACTAGTACAGTCCCACAAGGTATACAATTGGTGACAAGAGACTTGACTAAACTATAAAATTAAGGGAAATAAATTCTATAGCCCTTCAACAATTGTTAGCATTAAACCAATAAGAAACATGAGAGAGCTCTACATTAAGAATAGTTGCTAAGGTAGCCACGTCATTATGACGAAGAAAGTTATTTGTATCATCAGCAAAGAGAATGACTGACAAGAGGTTTTAGACATAAAAACGATCATTGATGTATAAAAGAAAAAGTAGAGGTAAACTGAACCTTGAGGAAACCCACATACAACCGTATTATATGCAGAGGTATGGTCATGAACTATGACACTGCTGTCTGTGAGACAAATAGCTAGTACGCCAGGTTAACGGAATACCTCTACTACCATAAAAGTTTATTTTATCCAGAAGTATTTCAAGGTTGACCGTATCAACCGTTTTCTTAAGATCTATGAAGACTCCGACAGTGTACTGTTTGTTTTCAAAACCTTCAAATATATTGTTGACAAGTTCTACGATAGCCGTAGCAGTAGAGTGATGTGGTCTAAAGCCATACTGATGGTGATTAAGGATATTAAACTTTGGAGAAATCTTGATAGCCGGAGGTAAAAAAGTTTCTCAAAGACCTTAGAAAGACAGGGGAGACTAGAAATAGACCGACAGTTTGAGAACAAAGAAGGGTCACACTTTTAAAAACTGGAAGAATCTTTGCAAATTTGAGTTTATCACGAAAGACACCATGCTCAAATGACAGATTACAGATATGAGAGAAAGGAGTAGTTCGTAAATCAATTCTTTCTTTGATGGGAGACATAGAAAGACCATCAACACCCTCACATTTGCTATTTTTTTAGAGAATGGACAAGAGCAGCAACCTGCGTTATAGACTAGAAATAAAATGGTAGTCTGGAAGATGGAATAGACCAGAATTAGCCCTATGCAACCATGTTTCAAAAACAGCAATAACGGACAAAGACCTCTTCAATGTAAGAAGAAATGCTGATAAGTCCTCAAAGTGTTTTGGTACACTACGGATATTAATATGAAGTGAGGAGAATGTATCAGAAGGAAGTGATGGCATATTATTAAATTCCGCAGAGGTTAGATAGAGGCAGTTTGAAAGTAATTGTGAATTTGCTACGAAAAAGTTAGGACCAGTTATTTAAACGGAGTTTGGACAGCGTTTAACAAAACCGCGTTCTAAGCCGCTTTCAATTTGCCGCATGCTTTTATGTAGGCACCATTCATCGTGAACAGTTTCATAAAAGTATATAGTGTAGACTAGAAAAAACATTTGCCTTCTCAAAATAACCTACTATTAAAGGAAGAGATCTAGATGTCCAAAGATTTCCTAAACCGTGGTCTAAATTAGACTTCGTTCAAATAACCGACCCTTAACAAATGAGAGGTCTCGGGGTCGTCAAAAAAGGGACTACATTTCCTCTGTTTAAGTAGTTCAGCATCAAAATTACCTTGCAAATTGAAATCATACAATGCAAAGAAGAAATCAATATCATTGTCAAAATTATTAAATGAAAAAATACTGGTAAGACATGTTGAACAGCACCAGTCGTCATTCGACTTAGAGATAGCAATGTATTCTAGACTAGTAGAAAATACTCTTAAGATATGGTCAGAGTAAAAAACAAAAAGATCATCTTTGTCCACTGACGCTGGAGGTTTCCAATAAACATTAAAAATAAAAAGGGTCTACGATCATTTTGTAACCTTATACACTGTTACACCGCTATTTAAAGCACTTACTGAGACCATCCAAGTGCCACTCCACTCCAACAGAGAACAGGCTTACTACTCAACAGAGTAAACCTAACAAAGAATGAATAAAATCAATCAATCAATTTCACTGAACAGTAATGCAAAGACCCGCTAGTAACATAAGCTCCCTCTTGTGGATGGATAGAGGATCTGAAGTCACTGTCTCACTCCTCTAAACACGTGTATTCCAGCCGTCATGCCGATAGACATGCTCAATGTATTGTACATAAATATCTGTCATGTTTACAATGACATATTATCTCTAACCCTTGAAGTGACAACTGGAAAAAGACAGCATTAGATTTTAAAAATATCAAAGAAGATTATTGTTGTCTTACAGTTAGTGAAAAATCACACATAGGGAAAGGTATCATGTCAAAACCTGGAGCTAGTGCTCCATCATTGGTAGTACAACCATGTTTGGTATTCTTTGGTACAGTTGAACCTCTGATAACAGCCACCTCTCTACAACGGCCACTTTTTTCGTCCCGGCGGACAGAAAATCCATACATTGACTCTTGTTTAAAACCTCTTTACAACGGCCACGTTCATCTGTCCCCATGGTGGCCGTTGTAGAGAGGTTTAACTGTATATTGTCTTCATACGCACATTGTCGCGAACAAAAGGAACCAAATACAGCGAGCATATCTTACTTGTCTTCTTCCTTAGGTGTAGCTGATCCTTTAACTACTAGTTCATATACAGGACCATTTGGCACTGCAAGGACCACTAAGCTGCACATACAAAAAGATATAAGCTTTTTTAGTAGATTTTCATCGGTTTGCCAGGCAGAGGTTTAGTTTTATTGTTCTTGTGTGTAGGGGTTACATTAAAACAAAGCTTCTGTACGGAGTTTAACGTTTTTATGGGCGCACTAAAAATTGCAAAGTCTGACACTAGGGGTGCGGTCGGAACTTTTATCCTCCATGAAGAGAGTTCGGAAATATTACACAACAAGACAACTCTATCTGAAGTCAAGACCAATACCACCAGATAGTTAGGTTAGGTGTTAAGAATCATTCAGCAATGGTTAATATCAGCATTTTTAACATGTGAGTTCACATAATTATTACAAACAATAACTAACCTCTGCACTTGTTTATTTGCTTCAGCTGGCTGGTATGTGACTTGTACCTCTGATTCCTACAATAATAGCAACACATCCATTCAAGGATGAACATCAAAACTTGGAGCAATTTAAAATACCAGGGCAATTTTCAAATACTGTCATCTTCTGTAGACCCCTGCAGGACAGAGACAGACACCTCCCTCAGGCAAACACAAGACATGCCCTAGTCCTGATTAAACTATACTGTTTTGTTTTAAAAGCATGGGACACTTCTCCCTCGTCCCCACTCCCCTTTCAGGAGAATATTTCTGCTTGTGTCTTGTAAGATGTCTCGTCATCCCCCAAAAAACTGTCATCGTCTGTTATGAAAACCTACAGGACAGACACCACCCTAAGACAGACATAATACATGACCTTGCCCTAGGTGTACCGTAGTGTTTCGTTTTAAAAGCTGAAGACATATCTTCCACTTTGTCTCCAATCTCTTTTCCGGGAATATTCGTGCTAGTAAGTTGCAAGATGTCTCGACATTCCTCCATTGTACTCCACTTTGTATTTAGTTAAGTTTTCGAAAGGCCCTAAAGAAGCCTGTGGAATCAGCAGACACTAATCTACACTAGCATGGACAAGAAGAACTGATTAAATTTCAGGGAGATTTAGCTGGATGACATAAATTGTACAAAGCGCTTTGCAAACAAGAAGGTAACGAGAAAGCATATCGGGGCAATATCCGGACAGTATTATCTTGTAGGGACACAAGGTCATCGTTTCTGAGGATAAATAAACTACTGGGTTTCACAATTGTATCAACACGTCATTGATGACAAAAAGACAGATCATGTCATTATGTTTACTTACCTTGGGGAGATAGCAACTGACAACAGTAAAGAAACATTGGAAAGATACAAACACCTATGGTAATTAAGAATATTCACTACTTCCCCTTACCTCTTCTGGTTTAAGATGCAGATGATCCGGTTTAACAGAGAATTGCTGAGTATCTCCTTCGATCTTTAGTTTCACTCGTGCTGTGATGTTCCCCGCGTTCTTGACTGGTATTGTACAACTTGAAGGTTTACCAACCGAACTTTTCAAAGTCAGTACCTACAATGACAAACCCAGTGGTAAAAGGTTATAATTAAATTTTGCGTTGACTTAGTTAAACTGCTTGAATTAAGCAACAGGCAAGAGGTGACACAAGTACAATGAAAGGAGCATTCCTTTTGCTAGAGGAGGGGGAAATTGTTTCAAAGTTCTTGAACTCAAAAAACGCTCTTCCGCTTACGTACATGGAAAAACGAATGTACAATTGTCCATGACACAGCGTGATACCAGAGATCTGTTTATTGGATTGTCTATCATAGTAATATTTCAGACTTTCGAAAAAGTTTTTTACCTTAAAAACAATATGGCTAGTGGGACAAAATAGCCTTCTACGCCTCGTAATCTGATCAAGCGTGTTTTGACCAGCTGTCAAAAACGTATGCAACTCACAGCGTTGGAGCAAAAGCATTTTGACTGCCGATTGTTGTTGCCCGCACTCCGTAACTTTTGGTTATCGCTAGCCTACTTAATCTAATACCCACTAGCAGTTCCACCAGAGCAAAAAATACGTTACCAAAAGGATATTACTGTTTTACACGTACCTGTAGCTTATGAGGTGTGTGCAGTCTTACTACTCCTTCAATGGCCTTCAGAGCTACACTGCTGATGGTAGGACCTATGATTTAATAATTGTTATTAATACAGAGTAAGTAAGAGTGATTTTTTAAATTAAGGCATCCATAAATTCTTCAGCAACAAGTTACCTAACTGAACTAACTCAGGGTTTGCACCCTTTTAAACAACAACAGTCTTCCAGGACTTTTGCAGAACTCACGTTCTTGGAGTTTTCGATATATTACTCTATTAGTAAAATCCAACTAGTGGTGTATTATCAATGCTGCGTTCTGATTGGTTGAGCTACTACTAGGCTATATGTTATAGCCCACTAGTAGCGAAAAGCGCGGGCTTTTTGGCGGCAAAAAGGGATTAAAGTCTAGCTTTAACTAGCTAAAATGTTTTTATTCTCGATATTTTTGACCAACTAGTTGGATTTTACTAAAACAATTATTCCTCTCGCCCTCATGACCTCTGAGTCAATAGCCCATTCGGCCTTCGGCTTCATGGGCTATTGACTCAGAGCCCATTCGGGCTCGAGGAATAATTGTCAATTACTCGATAAAATTTTTTTCAGAATTGCAAGTTCAAGCATTGCAATCATTCTAATAGACATATCTTCGAACTCCTAAAGCAATAAAAAGAACATTTTCTGTAAAATATAAGCTAAATTAAGACAAAGCTGTAATGATCATATGGACATACATCTAACCATCTCAAAAAGCTCTCTAAAATCGTCACGAAAGATATTTCTAAAAAAATAACATTGGTCCATAATGTACCTCCCATTTAATTAACCCCTAATAATTTTTTTTCAGTGATTTAAAAATACACCTTAACGAAAATGAATCACTTCTATAAGGATGCTCTCAGAAAAAAGACAAATTTTAAAGATCACGAGTGTCGTCTTCACATGATTTTGTTTGATTTCAAACCAACCTTGACGAGCACTGTCAATTTCCACATCAAGGCGTGCAATGTATTCTTCTGGTGGTCCAGCTGAGGAGGAACCTGTATTTCAACAAAATTACAACAATAAAACCAGTTGCATTGATGAAACTCCCATAATCTTAAGAGTGACTCCTTTTAATGCAGTACGTAGCAGGCCGTAAAATCTACATTTACAGCAGACAGTGCACTGTAATGCCTTGTGAGAAAGATAATCACATTCCATCCAGTACGTTCCATGCTCTGCACGGTACTGCCATTTGGACCCCGAAATGTACCTGCTACATACCACTGCTCAGATCTGTTGCCACCTGTTACAATAGACACAAATGACCTCAAAACGAAGAGAAAAGCTTGAAATAGTATTCTGCTCAAAATATAACAAGAGTCAAAACTGGTATATTCGTCAACTTACTATTTAGTCCTACTTTGGGGGACTGAAAAAGAAGCAGCACAACTGTTGGCTCTGGCTTGGATGTCTGTAAAAGAAAGCAATATTATTAGTAAGTTTAAGCAACCAGAACTCTGATCCTTCTTTTATCAAAAATAAAAACCAGGTCTGACTCAATAACGTCAAACTACAGGAGTAAAAGAAGTTTTCAAACTTTTCTGTGAATTTTTTGTCAGAGAAATGCCCTTCATCAAGCGGTTAACCAAACTTCTAGTTGAAATTATGATGTCTGCGATGCCAGTGTTCTTGTTGTGATAATTATAGCAACACAATCACCAAGTGAATGTTAACACACATAAAAAGTATATAAACAAAACAACCCAACACTGTTTCATATGCTGTTACGTCAACCTGCCAATTTTTAAACTGACAAGTTGCTTTCAGCACACTAGACTAACCATTGGATACAAGTATAAAGGCACCATGCATGATGGTTTTTTTTAGTGGAAAGGAAATCTCTTTTGTCTTTGATAATTACAAGCAAACTGAGTTAAAGCTCTCACCACTTCTTGTCGCCCTTTCAGAGTCAGAGTATGAATTGTCAGTGCTGATCCCTTGACAGAAGCAAGATTTCTAACACCATCCTTTGGCGAAAAATCGGCATCCGCAAAACCAAAACAATGGAGTGAACTGCTATTCTGGTAACACAAATATAATTGATACAATTTTAATTACAGGACTTGTATGATGCCTCTAAGGTAAAGGAGAGGAGAGTGTTAGAAAACTATCAACTGAGTAACAGCAACCAAATTGTTACTCCTTTTGGGTTATACAACACACCCCCTTTATTTCACTGCCTCATACAATGGAAAGCTGGTTCGAATTAAGCCAAGAGTTGGCACACTTAAAAAGGGTAGTTATAAATACGAGAAAGAATGACGTTTTAAGACGTAAAAAAAACCTCTAACTTTGTATGTGACTAACTGATTTGAAAGTCGCCTGTCCAGTAGTCTGGGACAAATGATGTTGTTTTTTTGCTGGACACGTAATTTTTTACGCTCACTTGCCCAGCAAGCGGGGTCAAGAAAAGTCATCTTGTAAATAAGTCATTAACAAAAACAAGCAAGCAATGGCCCCAGGCAAGCAAAAAATGCAAGACCTGCTCTTCTAAAGGACAAGCTGGATTTCAAGTTGTTTTTACGAGCTCTTAGTAGTAAAATGCATTTTAACACAACTTCACTAACTTACCGCTGATATGATAAGCCTGATGGGTACTTGCGCTCTCCCTCTATTGACTAAATGAATTGGTCGACACTGCTTTGCTCCCAATGAAACCTCACCAAAGTTTATAGAGTTTTCTTCTTCTAACAGTATCTATTTGCAGAACACAAGACCAATTAATAAAGATTTTATTTCTTCAAACATCATCGACTGCTTTTCGTATATTCACTGATCTTTCTTATAGCTCATTGACGGTTTACACTAGCAATAAAACTACTGCTTAAAGTCAGTTTTGTAAGTCCCGGTAGAGGTCATCACCTAAAAAGAGAGAAAGCAAATTAAAGTAACATGGCAGGGCTACTGGCAAAGAACCCATAATTTACATTTAGCTATGACTACTGCCCACACTCTTATTTATACCTCTACTCTAGGCTCTTCAGCTACAACTTCCAACGCCAAAACTGGTCCAAGACTATGTGTCACTGGCTGCATGTCACACACCACTGGGAAAGAGTAAATCTGCAGTTGCGCAGTGTATGTACCAGCTTCAGCTGGTTCGATGCTTATCTGAGAACAACGGAGGTAAAAAGCATGTACAGATAAGCATATCAGACATCTAGTTATTACAAAATAGGACCGTACAACTTTCACTCAAACTTCCCAAGGGAAAAATAGTTTTCCTTTACAGGGGGCTCAAGTTAGCAAGGTAAAATTTACTGAAAATTGAGCCGAACAGACATTATAATTTTAGTACTATATAGTTAGAATTAGCTGAGTTCAAACAAAGGGGATTGTACTGTATAAACCATCGAAGGTGCCAATTCAAAGTGAAGACCTACAAGGATAAAACTGCTACATCTGCACACACTAGTTTATGGGTTGCTGCTAAAGATGCAAAAACGAAATCTGATATTTATGAACATTCCAGTTTTCGTTGTCACATGACTATAGATAATTACCCAAATAGCAAATTACGTTAAAATGATGGACATATTATGTCCATCATTTTAACGTAGTTATTCATTCTTCTGTGGTGATATGCGTTCTCTATATAAAGATCATTTCACTGTTCCCAGGATAATGCATTTGGTAACCAGTATCATACTATGAGTCCTGATGTACAACCCATCAACATTGTTTATTGTTTTCTTAACCAATCTGTGAGGCCTGGTAGCAGCTATGTACTTCTCCAATAAACCTTCCATTTCCAAGCAGGGGTTTCAATAAAAATTGAGGTAGCCAGCAGGTTTGAATCGAGTAGCCGACTGTATGAACAAGGGGCCGTTATTTCCCTTCCTTGAGGGGGGAAGCAGGAGACTGGGCGAGTTCTGCTCCAGAAAATTTTGACATTTCAAAGCCCTAACATGCGATTTTCGGCTTTCTGGGGACTAAATTTGAGAACAAAAGAATGTGTTTTTTGTTCAAGAACATGCAGCTTTCAATTTATCAGTCAAACAATCAATTCCTACAAGCAATGAACAAATGATGAAAACTAAATATTGTACTTTTGCATGTAAACAAATTGTGCGTAAACCTATAAATAAACTTGTGAAAAAATGACTGACATACAGCATGCACATGACTAAAACATAACGTAAACCCAGTGGGCCTTTATGAAAACACATCGTAATTAAATTTTAATTCAGATTTTATGATATATTTTTCGTTTACAACGTTATTCAAACCAGTTGCTTCTTCTGTCTAGAAAAACGTAGCTGACCTCTATGAGCAAAGTAGCCGACCCGTTTCGTCGGCCACCGGTGCTTATTGAAACCCCTGCCAAGTGTAAAAGAAATCAAAGTAAAATACTAACATCAATGAAATATTTGAAGAAATAGACATCGCAACTAACCCTGACATTTTCTGTGGTATGTGGAGCTATGATTGCTTTTGACTGGACAGAGAATGCACTTGCACTACTGGGTAACTAGTGGAAAAGAAAACAAGAGAATAGCACACGACAATGACAGTTTGCAAAAATAAGACACTTGTAATTAGCAGAAGGGTTAACAAAGGCGGATCTTATAGAGCACTTTCTCGAGTTGGTAAAATCAGGCAGTTGTAAATGCTTCATAGGATTCGTAACTGTACATCAACGCCTTATGATACAGTTTTTCATTATCTTTGACAAACACGCTTCTCAATTTACCTACCTGCACACCATTCGCCGTAGACAAGATGAAGTGTATTTCACAATGCATCCACCGACTGCTACTGTTATGCAATGGAATAACTGACTCAGTCAAAACACCAACACAGCAAAATGGTGGGAATTTTATCTCTCCTGGAATAATTTCTTGAGTTGCTGCTGTCACTGCTCCTTGAGAAAAATTTGGTCTCACTTGCAGAAGACCATTAGGGACCTGTTGTGGTGGTGTATGTTGGTGCAGCATAGATGTTGAGACTCTTGGATGTGTAAATGAAGTTGGCAACTCTGAAATGTTTGACATATTGGTTTGCAGATGCAAGGGAATTTGCTGACTGGAGAAGTTTTGTGGAATTTCAACATTAAGGGACTGAACATAAGTTGGTGTTAGACTTGAAGGTTTTGGTCCCATTGATGCTGAAACAGTTTGCACAAATGGGACATGACCATGAAGAGTATTCATGGTACCAAGTCCTTGAGGTGGATACATAGCTGAGGCAAGAGGAACCATCCCTGGGCCATATGTTGTGGGTGCTGTTCTTGACAATGGGCCATGCACCTGCATTCCAAAAGTTTTTGTACCAAGCATCGGCCCCATCATGCCTGGTATTCCAACAGGACCATTTATATTATGTGATGGATAGATATGCGTTGCAGAACTGGGGTTGTCAAATGGTGCAATACCTTGAGCAAAACTAAGTGGAACACCTGTTTGAGCTAGTTGATGGTTTCCTAAATTTCCTGTGTGATGTCCATGCATCAATGCATTGGATGACAGTCCTCCACCTATATTGCCTAGTTGAACAGGTGCTCCAAAGTTATCTGGAGGAACTGCAAAGTTCATGGATACATCCGTTTTAGTTTTACCTTCAGATAAGTTGGTCTTTCCACTAACATGATCCACTTTTGAAAAATCCTTTTGCAATTGGTGATGGCGTGGAGAAGCTTCTGGCCAGGAATGTCTAGTGTTTGTAACATCCTGTGTCAGAACTGTGGTCATACTTCCAACAGCACTATCGGATGTCCCAAGAGGTGAAAAATGAGTATGAGATGTTGACAATTCATGGTTGGAAAGATGGCGTTCTGATGGTAAAGGATGTTGAACGTTATCCTCAGCAACAGAAGATTCCATGTTTTGAGGCAGAGAACGATTAAGTCGCTCCTCAATTTCATGCGTCCTGTGCTTTCTGGGATCAATCATATGGCTATTCTGTTGTTGATCAGCTTGCTTCTTGGCTCTTCGCACAGTGTATGTCTCACCAAATTGAGGAATAATGTGATGAAAGCTTCGAGTTTCAGGGGAAGGCATAGATTCCCGCTGGGAGGAAGCATCCTTGGAACCAAGCTCTTTAAGACTTAAAGGCACCATTGAAGTAGCAGCCTCGGATGGAAAAACACTATCATCAACTCCGTAGCTTGAAAGTCTATTTGGTGAGTCAGATAGCGTCTGTTCTTGACTTCCCTTCAAATTTACCTGACTGTATGTGATTCTCTCTGGCGATATTTGACGTTGTGGACTACTTGATGCCAAAGGGTTAAAGTCGGACCTTTCAGAATGAGTTGATTCTGTCGTATCCTCAGAAGGCGGGCCTTCTCTCTTCTTTGACTTCACCTTTGTCTTATTCTTTTGAACTGCAGCCAATTTCTTCCTTATTTCCTCAGGATCTTCATTTATTGCTTGTGCAATAAACTGTGTCATTTGTTCTAGTGAAGAAGTGTAGCTAGCATCTCCACAAGACGATCTTCTTAAGGTGGACATCTTACCTAGCGACATGCTCAACTCTTCAAATGTCTGCTCTGAGTTTGTTTTCGATCTTGAAGAAGCATCAAGCTTTGCGTTATTTTGATGTTCAGGTTTTTCTTTTCTGTGAGACCGTTTTCTGTCTTTAGTTCTAGAATCACTACCGCCAATGCTTCGTCCAGACTGAGTACCTTTTCCATCACTTTTCTTTATAACACTTTGAATACTACCTGTACTACTACTACTAGTTTGGCTTGCACTCCTGCTTCTTTTTTTGACAGAACCATCAACTTTGAACTGCTCGTCCAATTTCATCTTTTGCATTTCAAATGAGAACATGTTTGTGGAGGCGGAAGTAGGCTTGGTTGCTTCTTCCCCTAAAACGTCCTTCCTTTCCCACTGTTCTTTGGATGATGGTCTTTGGAAAGTTTCATCTGGACTAAAAATGACCTTATGTGAGGATTCTTGTGTATTTCCATCCACAGAAGGTCTGTTCATAAGGTCATCAGGTGAGTGGTTGTCTGGTAAGAATGGATCAGATGGAGTTGTGGGTTCGCTAATCAGCTTAAATGCACCTTTAGGAGAAGGCGTCAGAATGGGTTTCTCATCTCCAAAATGTGGCTAAGAAATAAATCAAGCATTAAATTAGTAAACAAAAATGTTACTTCTCAGGAGGCAAGAAGGTTGCAGACTAGTTAAGAGTTTCTTTCACTACTTGCTAATGTGTTAGTGAGCAGGTGGGCAAGGACGAAAAGGAAAATCAGATGGAGGATCATCTGCAACAACAAACTACACGAGACAGACAGACATGTGGTGGTATTCTAAGAAGGACTTGCACAATAACTATGGATGACTGAACATCGCTGACACACAGGTCCATTCTAGGGCTTCAAGTCAAGGTTCAAGAAAAATTTTTACAACTAGAACTACTTCTTATCTATATTACAGAAAAATTGTCATCACAGGGCAATATGTCCTTAATTTCAATATGGAATATAAGATAATCAATTTTTATTTCCATCTTGTCATCCAAAACAGCAAAGCGTCTCCGTGTTGCCCAACAGCAAATAAAGCTTCAACCGAAGGTATATACACTACATTTGAAAAAAAAAAACTGCATACAGTAAGAAACTCGACAGTGCTGATTCAACAGTATTTTGAGCGATACTCAAGTCTTACAGACTAATAGTTGCTACGAATGTAGTTAATGGGTTCTAATTTGGTATCTTTACACTGATTGTTTTGGTGCCATTTGCTCTTACCCTAGGTCTGCCAGGGCTTGTCCTTGACAGAGAACCAAGCTCTTCTGATCCTGCTGCCAAAAATGCACCAAAGGAAATTCGCACCTCACCCTTATTCTCAGGATCATTGACTCCAACAACTTTCAACAGAGATGGCCTGGTGATATATTGACTGTCTGGAATTGTCCAGTCATGGATCTTACTGGTGTCACTTATTTGAGCCTGGGACTGAAAAGTGGAGATAAAAGTACATTGAAAATGTCACCTCTATAAATACTTGTGCTACATCCTGCTGTATAAGCATCTTCTATTGGCTTGAGTGAAATAATTCGATACTGTGAGAAAAGGTGGAATCTGCCTTTTCTTAACACCAGACATCGCATGATCACATTTCACCCAAATCTAAACACATCTTACTCGAGAAATATATCTCACATTTCTTGAAGGCGTTTCAGCTGACTACCATAACACACTGGAGAGCACAGAAATGACCACTATACTAAGCAGAAAACGTACTCTAATAATCCTAGAAATGCCAATTTAACAGATTTTTGTGGAATCAGAAGGTATAACCAAGCAGTAATCAAGAGTAGCAATAATAATAATAATAATTAAAAATTCATAACGCGCCTTTTCCATGCAAATATGATCAAAAGCGCGTGAATAATAAGTACAAGCAACGTTTTCTCCTGTTAATAGTCATGTTATGAGACCAACCCTTCATTTAATGGTTATGCCTTTAAGAAGGCATTTTTTCCATACACATTGAAGTTACCTCATGGGGTCTTAACTATGAAAGGAGCATTCAAGAATAAAAAGCCATCTCGTTTAAAAATACAACTCAGAACACAATTTATTCTTGTGACTGTCAAATACAGGAAAGAATAAAGTGAACTTACTGGGATCTCTAACTCGTGCTCCTTGTTGAAAACCTGCTCATCAGCTTCAATTATGGCAAGAGGATCTCCTGAAAAATGGGATAATTATGGTAAGTCAAATAAATAAGTTACTGCGATGCATGACAGAACTAAGACAGAAGTGAGAGTTGCTCGAGCTGCAGCCAAGAGCAACTCTAGCCTCTTGACTGCTCTCCAAACTTCCCAAGTGTTCAACATCTCGACATACGCACAGCTGAACTAATTGTTTTATAACATCATCAAAGCGATCAATGCAGCAGTTAACTTAAAATTTTATTATTGTAGCGCATACTCAATGCAGTACACGTCAATGTCTACGTGACCATATTTTTTTTACCTAACAGTTATGTTTTTATCCTGAAACTGACAGAAAGTTTACTCGAGTTGATAAGTCGCCAAAAGATTGTAAAATCCATATTGAGGTGTTGAAAATTAATTCACCAAAAAAATATTTTTGAAAGAAACAAGTTTGCAAAGAATGCTCTGCACACAACATAGCCTGCACAGCTCACACAGATGACAAAAACAACAACAACAACAACACTGACCTCTTTTTCCTACTATTGGTTAACAAATTCAAAAGTTTTTCTCAAATTTACCTAGAGACATGGTAAACGCTTCAATGTGTACTGTTGAGTTATGAATGCACTTGGGAGACGTCTCGGGAGGATTGCTAAGCTCACAACTACTTGAGGTATAGTTTATTGACGTCATCAGATTGCTCAATGGGAATACGTAGCACGCTCGCGCTATTGGATTTGATTAGGTGAAAATTCTAGCTACCGGTATGTTATAACACTTAATGACCATTTTGTGTACCTTGAGGCTGAAAGTCGCTGTCAGGCATCATCCAGGAAACTTTGCTTGCACTTTCCCCATCAAATGGATTCACACCAGGAATAATATCACCACCAAATGGCCACGATGGTTGGCCAAAAGACAGGGCTTGAAATGATGTTGTGGAAGCATTTTGTCTTGGTCCTTTTAAACAATGATACAAAAATATGATGTTTGTGTACTACTTACAAGAAGATCAGAAAAGAACATTTGGATCGGCGGGCAATCCCAAATTTATCTCTGGCATCAACTGAATAATTAACAGCTGTAGAATTTCTACCTGTGCAACTAGAGCGGGGTAGTTAAAAACTTTATGTTATCTCAATGAAAGAATGTGGTAAGGTGTGAGCACTTTCAGTTCAGAAAAATTAAAAAAAATATATCGTAAAACACATACCTTTAGTGTTGAATGGTTCTTGATCATTGTCTTCCACAGGCCAAGGAAATGCTGATGACTTCCCTTCATCAAAAACTTGTGGCACTTGACCTGCACAGTTACCATTGACTCCTTGAGGGGTTAAGGTTCTGTCATGTGACCTTTCAGAAAAATGTTGACCACTTGACGGATTCCCCAGCATTTGGGAGTTCCCTATAATGCATTGAAAACCATATTTGCTGCTTATGTTTGGTTCTGGGAAAGCATTACAAATTACAATGAAAATTAAGTTCAAATAAGAATTGATTGTATACCTCCTAATACTGTGGACTGTTCTCCATCGCTTGACCTTTGCAATGTGGTGGACGTGATCTGAAATAGCAAGTGATACATTGTACAGGTAAAAAAAATAGTTTCCATTGTTTGTAAGACATGAACATTGATGAAGAGAAAAGCTATTGAAAATTCCCAATAGCGCTTAACCCACACTTAGCCCAACCAAGCATCTAACCCCTCAATCTGAACAAAGATAACAACAGCACTGATAATGACGATAATGTTTGTTGCAAAAACTTGCCTATCTTTTGAATTCAATGCCATTTTTATAATTTCTTGCTTACAAATGACTGAAAAGGCCACTGCTTTAATGAGTTCTGACAAGAATATCAGACCTTTACAATTTACATGTATATGACATTATATTTTATGCTCGTTTTTTTTATTGGTAGAGTGAGGAAAAGAATGTCTGCTGTCATGACTCATGGTGACTTTGTTTACTTGTTTGGAAACACTAAAGCAATTCATACACGTGTACTTTTGATAACACTTTTTCAATTATCACTTTTCTTCTTAACACATCATACATGTAAGTTAGAAAACTGTTTTGAAACAAATCCAAGTGAAAGACTAGTTGTGATTGATCAAGACAAACAGTTAATGGCAATCAATGAAGCAATGAAACAGTCATCTTGGGAAAACATCACATTTTAAGCTACAAGAAATACACGTTGATCACATCATGTACGTGACAGTTCCTGTTCCAAACATACCAACATTAGTGCAGTAATCCTTACATTAAAGATAAGCTAGTCTATTTTGTTTAATACACGTACCTGTTTCTGGTCAGCCGCTTGCCCAGTAACGGTGGATGGTCGCTGATGTCCTTGGAACAAAACTCCTGGTGTTGCCCTCATTGCTGCCTCAACATCATCACGAGGAGTGGACTGGAAATGTTATTAAAAATAGAATGAATGAGTGATGTAATTGTTTGCTTGTCAATAATCAAACACAAATCTTTGACAGAGGTTTTACGACAATGATGATGATGATGATGAAGATCAATGTGCTGTAGTTTGGCAAAGACGTGATATTGTCAAGTGTAGTCCGAAAGACCCTGGTTCACCAAGCAAAACTACAGTGCAGGTAGTCTTATTGCGTATATGACTATACAGGACAATCCAGCAAGGAATCCAAAGAGCAGACTGTTTTCATGTATTACCCACCATCTTCGGTAAGATATTTTTTTATCACAATATGGTTCCTTCCAGTATGCCCCTTTGTACATAGTTATAACCTGTACAACAAAACACTTGTATTAAGTATAACACGCAGATGTTTTTGGAATTGTCACATATTTGTATCTCTTCCCCAAGAGGAATGTGCGACACAGGCCTCAGAATGTCTGAATGCATTGTAGCAGGGGCACCCAATGACGATTTCCTTTTAAATACATTAAAAACTCTTTTTAGGCTATCCAGAGTACTTTTAGATCTCTAGAAATGTATTCCAAGAATCCTAGGGGAACTTGACTCTTTTCAAAATTACAAGGACTTCAGAATTATTTTCCCGAAAATTTTACATGCAATTTAAGACAAAATCCATCAGGAAATTGAGTAATTTTAATTTTAAGTGGACAAAAACCTTGTACCAGAATATTTTCAAGCATATTGCATTCTTTTTCACACTTTTCAAGGGCTGTAAAATTAATGTAATAAGTTGTTTGAGATAACTCCGAAGAAAAGGTTCTTATTGGAGGCCGAGAAAACAAACTTCAAAAGCCTCAAATTTCACAAATTGGAATCTCATGTATGACGATTTACCTGTTTCTTCTCAATTCCTGTGAAATTTGAAATTTATTTTCTCGGGCTCCTGTAAGAAATTGTCTTTGGTGTTATTATAGCCCTTAAAAAGTGTAAAAAAGAATGCAGTATGGCTTAAAATACTCTGGTAAACGGTTTTTGTCCAATGAAAATTACTCAATTTCCAAATGGATTCCATCTTGAGGTTTTACGAAAGTGAGAATTTTTCTTATTCCTCACTCCATCTCATTTTTGAATCCGAAAATTTTAGTTTTTCTTTTTCTTCGAAAATTAGCCTAACATGGGCAGTAAAATGTGAGAAATTAAACTTTAGAAAATCATAGTGAATTTATTGGATAGGACTTCGAAAATTGTATGTGAATGAATCATCTAGAAATTTTTAGCCGTCCTGAAACTATAGAAAATTCTAGGCAATATCTGCTTTCCAAAACAGATAATTTACAGAAGCCAGCTGCTGGGTTCCCTGTGGTAGGATGACTTGTACTAGTAGGGAATATATGTAGGGTTACCTTCCATAACTGTGATTCATCAATTGCCATACTTCCATTCATAAATGTGCTACTGCTGAACTTGATTGAAAACTCAGAACTGTGGTTTGACAAAGCTGTAGATGAGCCTGATCCTCGATTTGAAAACTGATTATTTTGGGCTTCAAGAGCTGTGTCATGTGGAATCATTGTCTACAGAAAAAAAAGCACAATCACAGTTTTAAAGTGAAAGTCTGTTGATAACAAGACATGGAATAAAACTCAAAATTCTTAGCAATTATCGTAAAGCAACGTAGGAAACTGCATATTGTATTTCCAAAGTTTTCAAGAAAGCCTTACCATATCTCCACCTTCTGATGCCAAAGCAAGGTCAGTAATGGAGGGGTCAAAGGTCAAAGATTCGGCTTCACTGAGAGGGTTACCAGGTCTGCTACCTTGCAACTTGTAACAAACAATAACAATATTGATAGTAAACATTTTGAAAGATTAACACTACCAAGAAGCTCTGTAAATAGCAAGAAGGCTCCTATGAATACAACAGTATTTAAAAGAGGAACAACCTCAATTCAGACCTATCATGCCATGCCTTACGCTGCCAAACCTCCTATAGGCTAAATAGCCAGAACTAAATAACAAGAGAGCTGCTCCTTAAGAGAGGAGGCGGCCTGAGTTTCCAGCAGTAGGAGGTGGTCATTAGAGGAGTACTTAATGCCGTGTTCTAAACTAAAAACTGCCCTTACGGGTTCTTCGCTTAATGAGTATTTAAATACATGCCATCATTTCAACTGACGGGGGCTTAATCACTAACTAAAATATCTTGATAGTAACATCTAAAAAAGGGCCAGGGTCAAATGACTAACACACAGTGACATTTACCAATGATAATTATTATACTGCTGTGAGCATACATGCATTCAACTTAAAAACATGGGGAGTGTACAAACCTGTGATAAATGAAATGAGCCATCATCTCTCCATAGCGGGTGGGGTGTGTTGGTAAGCATGTAACTATTGCGTGCAGTGGCATTGAATCCAGTGAGATAATATGACTCAAGTGCAGATGTTTCATCATGGATGACCCTGCTGTTATTTTCCTATGCATAAACCACAAGGTCAGTCCTTCATGTACATTATCAATGAAGGCTTCTTTTAACAGATCAAAGGGACGCATTCATCTGGCAACACTTTCATTCAAAGGAGTCAGGTTTCTTATACTGAGAGTATAGAGTTCCACAGTGATGATGACATAATAATTAAATTTGTGAAAGTTTGGGATTTGTCGGAATATTTTGAAAGAACAACATCTGAAAGGCCTACCTACAAAACACTACCATTGTGGGGCAAATTGTCTTGGAGACACTTGTACCATTTTGCCCTGAAAACTCCTGATAAATCCAACTGAATTTGACAAAGTTCTCATGTTATGAACTGAGTCAAAGTTAGGTTAAGGATCATCACAGCATAACTGGGCTATTATCTGAAAATGACAATTTGCCCTGGAATGCTATTTTTTGGCAAGTAGGCCTGTTGGATCTTGTTCTTTCATAATATTGTGACAAATCCCATAATAACACAAATTTAATTTTTTATGACATCCCCCTTTAGGACTCTATGTTTGGAATTGGGACCATAACGAAAGATTTCCATAGGCAATCCCAACAGTTTCCAAGATCTCAAAAAATGTATCTATAAAGGCTGCAAAACTCAAACATTTTCCACTAAGCATGAGTAATACAGTCAACTCCCTTTATCGCGGACACTGTAGCAGCGTGTAAAGAAAGTTGTGTCCGATAACCCAGGGCTAGTGGATTTTGCTATCACGCTACTGATTTTTGTTCTTAGCGTGCTGTTTTTGGGGGGGGAAATTCAAGTTACAGAAGGATTGTAATCAATCCTGCTAATCAAAAAGGGTTGGGGGGCTAGTTGAAATGACTTGTGGGCTAGTACATGCTAGCTACAGCTTGCCCGAATGACAGGCTGTAAAACTGGCTTTATTTGCACCCCGCTATAGGGACCTTGAGTTAGTGTCCTCATTTATGAGAGTCCGTAATAATAGGAGTTTCTTTCAGTCAAATGTTTGTAATGCCAGGGATTTAGCTGCAGTCCATATTATCGTGGTTTCCATTATAGTGGGGTGTCCACAAGGTGAGAGTTGACAGTAATTGGCATGCAAATATTAAAGCTGTATAGATAGAAAAAACTTTAATTAGTAAAGTTTCTGATCCACAAGAGTGAGTTTCACACCAAGGGTGTGAAAGTAGGCAGGCACAGACACACCAAGTTTCTACAGCTATGGCACAGAGGTGTCCATATAACAAATAATGGGACTGTATACTTTTGAAGTTTTCAGTTGTTCTCTAGGACCAAGAGAACTGTTTGATGTTGGATGTCTCTCTACCGGAGAAGGAGTCTGCTAAGGGGAGCTTTGACTGTAGTAATGCATCAACATGTAAGTTAGCCTGGGAACCAGGTTACTGATGAATCGCATACTTTCTCAAAAAAAAAAAATGCACTCTATGTGAGTGTCGATGTATTTAGCACAAAAGTACTATTTGCGGACACTATTTTTTATGTCTCCTACTGGTCATCGGAGCCACAAGAAGGTCTAGCCATTTGCAGGGCAAAGGAATTACCTTCATTTCTCCGTCATTTTAAGAACCTGAGTGTTGGTCTGGGCCCGGGAATTGAACCCCCGACCTCCGGCTCTGCAGTCAAGCGCTCTAACGACTGAGCTAATCCTGCTTTGAAGCAATCTGAAATCATTTTCCATACTAAAAACCCACATAGCAAGATTGTTACACCGACCTGTCTCACCATAGGAGTAGATGAAGCTTGGAAGTGTGAAGGATGAGGGGTACTCATTGTTTCTGGGAGCTCATCCTGTTGCTCCGGGGAGGTTGGTAATAAGGTAGGTGACCTGTCTGCAGCAGCATCACCTACAGGACAGCCACGCCCAGCTGTCAGTCCATCACTAGCTGGCAAAGTTGCGCTGTCATGGCTGCCCACTGTATTTGGTTGATGGATGAATCCAAATGATGCAATAGTTGCAGGGAACGTCGACGATGGCGGTGCATTGGCGCTGGAAGATGCATAAGCAGCCCCTGTCAAAGGATTTAGGTTTTTATTAAAAGGTAACTTTCAACAAAGTTTGAAATGAAATGGAACTGCATTCTTTGGGTTTCATGAAGTTTCTAAAAGAAAAAAATCCCTGGCAAGGAAGACCCTTCTAAACGTTTTGCCCTGTTCTATTAACCTTTGTGGAATGGTTTGCTATCTTAAATTTCCCAGTTTTAAGATTTGAAAAAAATTGAGTCTGGAGATGTCCATTCCATTTGCTTCCACTTTGAATTTCCAGACTTCAAGCCCCATCAAACACAACCTCCTGACATTAAACATTGATTCTTCTGCTTAAAACTACATTATCCCTTGATCAGAAAATTTAGCTTAAACAGCTGTGAAAATAACATCAATCATTTGTTTTTCCATGTTTTATGGGCTTCTTTGTAAACACCCAAACCTACACTATCTGCTATGATAGTATTTGAAGGGTGAACGGAATAAGGCTGAGGCAGTGTTAAATTCTCCCTTTGTTTCACAAGGAAATAAGCCTTGTTTTGTAAGAAGAATCCAGCAGTTTATTTGGGTTAAAAGAACTTCAATTCAAGCTTGTCCATTGGGCAAGAAGCTCTCGCATTTTGCTTACCCAGGGCCACTTCCTGCTTGTCTTAGTTAATGATTTAGTTAGTGGATGATTTGCCTGGACCCTTGTCCATTGGACAAGTAAGCTTTAAAAGTTACTTGTCCAGCAAGAATATCTAATTTTCCCAGACTACCGAACGGATTTTTTTCTCAGCCCTAGGGTCTTTGTTTTTTCTCACCCCTTTATTACTGTACTTCTAAAATCATATTTGTTACTCTAGAGAAACTTTACTGTAAAAAGAAAAAATTAATAGCCATAACAAGTTTTATTATTAGCGCTCACATTCAACAAATCCTTTAAACACAAAAGCCATCTGACCTTGGTTAAAATCAAGATAGACGGCTTCAGTGAAAAGGATAAGTTGCTCCTTCCATGCTTCACAGAGAAAATAATTGAAGACTTCAAATTGGTAACAATATCATAATTGTTATAATTATTATATAATAAACAAAATTTTCATTTATAATAAAATAAAACCAATTAATATTTATATTGCACAAATTAATCTGTTAGCACAAAGTGCTGCAAAACGCTTTAAAAAGTAAAAGTCCATTTATGAAAATAAAAAGTCCTGGACTAAAAATGATTATTAAATTAAGGTACATGAGTGAAAAACTTCATATTTGCAGTACATGACTTAATAATTAAACCCTATGCAGATCATAAGCTTGCTTAAAAGGAAGGTCTTTAACTCATGCCTTCGTATCAGGTGACCTAAAGGGGCCATGTAAAAGAGATACAGCAGAGGGCCTAACACAGACCCCTGAAGTACACCAAATCTGAGCAAATAAACTGAAGAGATAGTCCATCAATTTGAACTGGCAGATCAAGAACCATCTGTAAGATATCTACCTTTCCTCATCATGATATTATTAAATATCATAGGGTCATTGATACAAGTCTTGTCTTATAGAAGGTACTGTATAAGACTAAATTTTCGGAGCTGTTGGGGGATGCAAACCCTTTTTTTTTCGGTTGCTACGACATTGCACGGAAAACTGGGTCGCAACTGATTTTGTCCCTCAAAATGGCCATTATGCAATAATAGGTATTTTCTATTAGAATGCCCAGATTATTGCTTGTGAGAACAGTCGACTCTCTCTCAACTGACACCTCCGTAAATTGGACACCTATACTAGAGTGGATCCCTGCCTTTTTTTACTCCATTTATTTGACTCTCTATAAGACAGACACTTCACTAAGACAGACACTTAGTGCCCATCCCAGCGACAATGACAACTCCAAATCAGGCAGCTTACTTTCGTTACACAGTGCATAATACTAAACAGTGTACATACCAGCAGGTCCCCCATCATCAGCATCACTGTTGTTTCCACTGCTGCCATCACCACCTCCTCCCCCATCTCCCAGTACATCAGGGAGAACATCCACACCTTCTGCTGACTGACGTAATTCTGATGAACAAGCAGAGTTGTTCTTTTTATGAACAGGCTAGGATGGAGGGAAGCTGGTTGTATTTTCAAGTTAATATTAACAATAATATTTTCTCAAGTAGGTGGCAATTTTGGCAAACCAATATCCTATACTTAAAGGTAACAATAACAAAATATATATGGTCTGTAAAGAAGCAGAATTCATAAAAATATATATATATAAAAGATTCTTCATTCTTCTTATGGCTGTGATTATTGAACTCTTTTTTTAACAGTCCAAAATTACTTTACAGAGTATAACAAAATTGAAAGGCATGAATTCTTTTTTAACACATTACAGAGTAGTGCCTTTGAAAATAATATCACAGGTATTGCTAATGATGATAATTTATTTGGTCAACAAATGCAATACACATTCTCTTTATTTTTCATGGAAGGAAAGTTCCCACATTTTCATCATGTAAAAGTTAAACAAAGTGCTTATGATTGTTACAATCATGGGTTGTCTGTACAGTACCTGTTTTTAAAATATTCAACTCAACGCACAAAAAAATTATTATTAATATAATCACGCACCAAGCCCTTGAGCTTCTAATCTCGCACTTGCATCCAAAGGAACTCTGCCCATGGTTGGCAAATCCTCTGCATCAGAGTTAGCTCCCTCAAGTCCTGGACGCCCTGTCATGCTGCCATGGCTGCCGTCACCCGCACCATGCAACAGAGGTACTGTGTGGTCATCATTGTCTTCCTGGCCATCACTTTCTGAGCGGGAGTCCATTCCACTTCCAAGGCCACGGCTGCAAGACATTGTAAAAACAAACCATAAATTCTTGAAACCATATCAGCTCTATAGCTAGAAGAGTCATTATTTGGAGACATAGAAATGAAGTTCTAACTTTTGAGCTGGGTGAGAATCTTAAAACATGACCATGGGATCATATAAAACCACTTAAAGTGCTGCAGAAGTATTTTGAAAAGGTATCATAATAGATTCCAGTCTAAAATGAAATTCTACAGCATGACCAAGTTCAAATAAAACATCCTTTTCAGCATTAAAATCACAAGGTACATGTACATTGTACTGCTGGTACAGTGTATACAGCTGTGTACTAGAATTTACTCTTGTGTTAAGAATTTTTTAAGTTTCAAATTGAGACTCCTGGGACTGTCAATGGATTAAAAAATCAGCATCACAGTGATACCTGCATGACAGCTCAAAAACAATGAAAGTGAATTCCCTGGTTTAGAAATGACATGGGACCAGAAGACACCCTTTCCCATTGATCCTTATCACCAAAGTACCAGCCCTTTGTCAGTCCTACAGTGTACATGTACCCAGGTTTATTCAATGAAGAGTCAGTCTCTGCTGTACAAACATGAAGACATACAGTGGTACCTGCTAAAGCTTTGACTAAAGATGCTTTCAGGGAAAGTTTGTGATTGGATAAAGCTGATGCTTGAGGTTAAAGACACTCTGTCAATCAACTCCCCACCATCGCCACTGCCTGATCTTCCCTGTAACATCATATCCAGCTCTTCTGCAAATCACACAATAAGTCACGGCAGCTGAAGTAAAGAAGATGGGGACCTACACCAAGAGTGGGGGGGGGAGGAGGGGAACTAATCAAAGGGCTGGAGGTCCTGGAAAAATTACTTTGGACAGTGCCCCTGGGGTTGTCACAAAGAGCTGGGGGCCAGGGGTTTTCCCTTGGCTACTGCATGTATAAGCATGCATTTGAGGGTTTAAGTGAGCAGGTTCTGCACTAACTTGAATGTCTACATTTTACATATCTAGAACTGACAGTCTTGCTTATTAAACTCTTATTACTCTCTCTGACCACTACATGTATGTAGACTTGTTTCCTGTGAGTCTTGAGTTCAGCTCTCCAGCCCTGGGTATTTTTAGTCTCGGTCAAGTTGCTTGAAGCACATCAAGCTTTAAGGATGGGTTGACAATGATTACATTTCTCACACACCACTGGTAGCCATTCCAAGCTGAATCTTTATTCCAAATTCAGAAAAATGATTGCTTGATATTTTATCAACTTCTCCCCACTACTTCTGTAGGAAATGAATAGGGGCAACAAACAAGAATTCAAATTTTGATCTTAAGGTTTAAAGGGTTAAGAAATTACCTTGTCCATAGCTATGACGTAAAGGCTCCTCCTCATTGTCAGGTTCATTAGCAGTAACAGCATCATTTGTATTTTGCACTTGTTTGTTGTGGGAACTGAAAAAAGTGTCAGGATCTTGGCCTGAAAGTGAAAAATAGAATTTAAACTCTGTGAAGAGGACCTTTACTGTTACAAGTTGCCTATAAAGCAGTGAAAGTGCAAAACATTAAATCACCATGGGGGGTGTAGTGGCCAAATACTACATGTTAGTGCTTTGGACTCCAGGTGAAGAAGCCTTCATTTAGCCCTGGCTGGGGTTCACTGTGTTGTGTTCTTGGGCAAGATATTAAGGAGCTTCAGCAAATGTGTTTTTGAGAGACCGGCTGCAACTAGAACTTAGAAATAGACATTTTGCATTCTTTGGCAGCAGTTTTGCCCCAAATTTACATGCAAATTGTTTCTGTAACAGTAAAGACACTAAACAATAGAGAGAAGTATGATGTCACGTCCCCATGGTAGCACTAATGCTGGATGACCACACAACCAATGACAACGGCGACAAAAGGAGAACGGCAAAAAAGTAAAAGGTTTTTATTGACAAAACAATAAATTTGCCAGTGCATCATGTTCTTTTGTACATTTCTTTGCCTTTGTTGCACCCCTGCAACATGAAACTTCCTAATTTCACACACTCGCTTCATGGAGTAGGTGAACGCAAAACAAAAGCTGTCTTTTTCCTCTTCTAAACTTAAATACGGTCCTTTTGGATTCAACCTGAGAAAATTTCGCCAACATTTGCCACATTAAATAAAATTGAGTAAGATCAATAAAGTTTGAATCTGTGCAAAATTACTTTTTAAGTGACGTTTTTGGTTTGTTGTTATCAAAAATTTTGCTACCGAGGCAACGTGACGTTACGACTTCTCTCTACACAAATGCAAGAATTGCAAGCAATATTCAAGTTCTTTGTAAAGGCTATGAGTGGCGTAGCAAACGGTACTCTACATACAGTGAACAAAGCGGCCACACTGCTTTCAAGAGGTTAAAAGCAATAGAAAACTATTAAACTGTCAGGCCAAAAAGTGGTCACTTGCAGTTGCTCAGAAGTGCTCACTTACAAGAGGTTCTATGGGCTTTGCATGGGAAAATTTTGGTACTTTGGATCGGTGGTTGCTCATGGGAGGTGAACCAGGCAGTTGCACATGACTGTAATTATGAGGTCAGTTGAAAATCTAATCTAAATAATAGAGTTCTAAAGTGATGACATCATGAAAATTAAATTTGTGAAATTATGGGATTTGTCGAGGTATTCTGAAAGAACGACGCCCAAGGAGCCTTCTTGCCAAAAATTAGCATTTCACGGCAAATTGCCCTTGAGATATTTTTAAGCCCAGTTATGGTCAGATGACTCCATACAAATCCTTTTAAATTTGACTTAAGGGTCGAAACATTTAGACCCACAATGCTAGTTTTTGGCAAGTTGGCATCTAGGATGTAGTTCTTTCAGAATACATGTATCTTGACAAATCCAATAATTTCACAAATTTAATTTTTTGTGATGTCGCACTTTAGAACTCTATCAGTTTACATAGTAAATAATGTTCATGAATACCTGTATCTGGTCTCTCTTCTTCAAACTGCACCAGGATATCCCTGTTGACAGGAGGGGTCAAATTTCCAGCATCACCGCCATCACTGGTAAAAGGAATGTCATCCCCTTGAAGGTTCCTGGTGATTTCACTGTGATTTATCACAACTTCATCCTCTTCATCATCATCACCAACTAAAGTTCGGTCCTGAGGTAGGGAAACTTGTTGTAAAGCATCAGAACTAAGATTGTCACCAAATTCTAATGTGAGGAGGAAAAATACCTACAAGGTTAGAGAAAATAATAACAGCGGCAATTCTGCAACAATCTAAATTTATAGATTTCTACAAGAGAATGGACCTTCATTATGTAACTGTTCACAACCATACATGTACAAAACAGTTGCAGTACTCCACGCTGTGACCACTTGGTTACCAAGCCAACTAAAATTGCAATCAATTTTTAGCATCACTACCTCTTCAAAGGGGGTCTTTACCCCATAACAAAATAAATACTGGGTAATATTTTTGAGCACTCAGGACCAACTACAAACAAAAAACTTTTTTTTCAGATGATCATTATTTTTGTCATCATGCAAAACTCATTTTACCCATAATAAAATTAATACTGGCTAAAATTTTTGAGCACTTAGGACCAACTACAAGCCAATTTTTTTTTTCAGATGATCATTTTGTTCTCATGCAAAACTCATTTTACCTGGAAGACCATCCAACTGTAAAATACCAAGTGAACTCTCATCTGCAGTTAAACTCTTGCCACTATTACTAGTTGATATAATTCCTACGACACAAGAACAATGGTTCGTCATCACATTCATATTTTACAATAATTAATTGATTTCACCTTGTACAACACACACTGTTCAATAGTTGATACATGTACAGTTGGTTACCCTACACTGTACTTCAAATTTCATTGAAACCCTTCAAATAATGTTGGTGTTGATGGTGTTATGGAAGCTATTGTTGGTTAGCTACATGTATAAATGTTTTTGTGGTGGGGTATTATTCATTTTCTCTTCAGTCTTTTGTATTATGACATGGTGACCACACCCATCCAGAAAAAAGAAACTACCCTAATTGGGATTCTTAAGCATGTTATGTTCCACTTGAATTATTATCTGTTCCATTATCCCTGCCAGTCCCATAAGGGGAGACAATCATGAAGTATTAAATTTCATTTATCTGCTTGACTTTTTTAGTTTCTAGTAATAATATGTGTACGTATAAATTAAATTTCACAAACTTTACGTTTTACTTTTCAGAGTTTGTTTTCCTTACCTAGTGACTCGGCATTTTGTATGGCTTCAAAGAACTCATTGATATTGTTAGCATTCAGACCCTCCAGTCCCAAAGAAAACCTTCTGTAAACAACCAAGAATGATATTTAAAGTAATATGTACAGCATACAATGGAAATACATGTTTCGACGAGCACAGGCTTGATGATATTATGGAAAAATTTTGATAAAAGTATACAATGTCAACTTTATAGCAGGAACAGGGATGTGCTCTAGCAGTTCCCAGAGGCCCCTGGAGCTTAAATTTTGCTCTTAGGCAACTAGGAAATCTTAGCTTTTGCATACATGTAGCACTCAAATGCTGGGTACCCTGGACTCCACACATTCAGAGCATTAGGCTCCCTAGAATTTGTCTTGGAGCACAGCCTTGCAGGGAAGTCTTTTTTCCACACTGTTGCCAAAAAGTTCCCCAGTGCAATACCTCTACATTAAACGCAGTCCTATTATAAAGAAAATTATGCACAGTATACCTTTCTCTTCCCCCCTGGGTATTGTTTGAGTCATATACATGTGTATTTCCACAGTGGGGCATTTGTCATAAAACATTGTCTAGGGTGGAAAATTGTTCATTGACAAAATTTAAATTTCAATACTACCACTCAAAATACTATTCACAACTACAAATTATAACAACAAAATACTACAATGGAAACCCTCCAGACAGGCACCCTCATAAACGGACAGCTCTACTTATGACCACCTTTAAGGCTGATTTAGATGGTGCAATTTTTGCTTATGACTATTGTGCATGACGTGCATACTTCATGACTTTCGACCATCCACAGGTACACAGATGTCACTTACAATATTCCACAATGAGTTATACGAATATCATGGGTCTAATTTACATGACATGATCTGTCATGAAGTCAAGACTGTGGTATCCTGCGTAACCTTGGACACATTCTGTGTCTAAATATCACGCGATGTTTACCATTAAAAATTGTTACAACTATCAAGGCGGTGTGTGCATAGTGGATATTACATTGGCAACAAGGAAGATGAATACATGCTGCAAGAAGAGAAAAATCAAAAGAAGATCGAAGAAAATCAAAAGCAGAAGAGAAGAGGAAGCCAACGGAGAGAATACTAGCGAGATTAGAAGTGAACGAGAAAGAAGAAATTATCAAGAGCAATGGACATTGTACAGACCTCGTGTCAGAAAACAAAATTATACCAAACGAAGGAACCAGCAACACAAGCAGAAATTCAAGTCTCAACTTTCAGAAAATCACTTAGAATAAACTCGTTCAAGATTCCAGAGAACCCCTTAGAGACTGGCTGAGAGTGGCAAAAATAGCTTTGAAGAAGAAACAAAATATTTTGAAATCAAGGGCGTGAAAGACAAAGTAAGTGACTTCAAAATCGACGACAGACAAGAAATCAAGAAACTTGCCCGAAACCTTCCAGATACCGCTCCTGTTGAAGACGACAACGACATCAAGAAATTAATCAGGAAACTCAACGACCACTTGTTACTGGATAAAAACAAACAGCATGCGAGATACACGTTCAGCAACCAACAGCAAGAACTAGGAGAAAGTATCATAAACTACACAGCGCGATCAGACAAGAGACAAGAGAAAGGCAAAGAGTCATGAAAAAAAATGTCAAGAAAACAACCAAGGCAGACACTGACACAAGCAGCGAATCAGATTGCGAATACCTTCAACAGACAGCACGACATGATTGTCTTACATTGAGCAAAGAAACTGAGATCAGGTAGAACTCAGGACTCTGTTTTTATCAAAATAGGAGACACTGATGCGCATGTGGAACCTGACAGCAGAGCATGTGTGAACACAATGGACGAGTACCAATTTGGAGCCCTAAAACACAGATCAAAGGAAATCAGAGAACTACAATGTAGATCCAAGCAAAGAAACATTGAAGACTCTCCAAACTGATATGGTAGTTATATACAGGTGTAGTTAAAGGTGAATTTCATACAACAATTCGAAACAAGAATCAAGGAGCAAAAAGCAAGTGCTCAGTGATTGAGGGGAAAATGGACTCTCCTCCACTTTTAAGCAAGAATGCACTAATTGAACTGGCAATGATCAAGATTAATCCCGACGGAACACTTAAAGATACATGCACCGATGAGCTTAGAATCAAGTCAGTGAAGCCACCAGATGACATTGACGTGTTACTCAGTGAATACAATGATAAGTTCCAAGGCATAGGATGCTTCTGAGACAAGAGTACAGGCAAAGAGATAGAAGTCAAGCTAGAGACAGATCCAGAAGCTATTCCAGTAGCCAGGAAACCGTGCCCAGTCCCAAATCATCTGCAAAAACCTCTCAAAGAATGGCCTGAGCAGGGAGTAAAAGAAAACATATTTGAGAAAGTCCCAGGCGGAGAAACCATCACATGGTGCTCATCCCTAGTTGAGCAGCATAAACTCAAGTATGCTGATATCAAGAATGCAGAATTAGAATCTCAGATGACAGTGTTCTCCTTATCAGGCGGTAACCCGTAAAATTTACCGCCTGAAGCAACACTTCTTACCGCCTGCAACCGCTTAAAGGTTTACCAAAATTAAATATATTTTTTTTTTTAAAAATATGCAAGTTGTGATCCGATCCGATTCTCACAAGAAAAAGAATGAATATATGGAAAAGTATAGCTACCTGATTACAAAACATACAGCCCAAAAAAAATGCATGTGCAAGAACTTCTTTTTGCGTCCGCAAGCTGACAGGTTCGTGTGGCTTTTCGTAGGGCGCTTGCGTTGAATCCAGCAAGACGCAAGAACTTCTTCAGTCGTTTTTACTTTCATAGATATATTTCACTGAAAATTTTGCAGACAAAATTATTCAACAGGTCAGATCAAGGTCAAGCAAGGCGTTACGCTCAGCGTTTGAATCGTTTACATTATCGTTTGGCGATTTTTTCGTTTGCATCGTTTCTATCCTTTTCTGGCGATTTCTATCGTTTCTGACAGTTCGTTTGTTTCGCTTCTTTCAGTAGCTGTTTGAAGGAGTTTCACAAACGATCATCGGGTCATTTTGCGAGATCGCCGCAAACACGTGAAAATTTATTCTGACAATAAAATAGCTGTGCCACTTTCTGTATTTGTCAGCAGATCACTAATCTATACTTTAGGCACATAGTTTTAAACATTCAAAACCCTAAAACTGTTTCGTTCTTGCTGGTTTACAATGACAGGGATGTATAGATAACACGTGTAAACAAAAAAGATAAACTAAAAATACTTTCATGTTTTTTTAAAATGCACACTGCAGCTCGTTTTGCAAAATAAGGATCGGTGAATTTTGAAACGGTACATATAAAATTATCTTGTGCAAAGGTAACCTTTTAAGCGAGGAAATGTGCACAATTTCGATAAAAAAGCAGCACTTCAAAAAAATAACGATCGTAGTGTGTTTCGCAAAAGAGCCGTGTAATTTAAGACCGCAACTGTGTCAACTTAAAGCGCTCCTGGAAAAAAAAAATATACTAAAGTAAAGTAAGGAATGTTTTCACGAAAGGCTCTTTCAAATTACTGCAGTAAAGTAATAAATAATTGTCATGTTTTCTTTGGAATCGTGATATCCATTGTGGCAGAAATTCAACGCCTTTGGTTTGTTTTGCCGAGAGTATGGTATTGTACTATGAAATGATCCAAATGATCGAAATGTTCGAAACTACAGATCGTTTTGTTAAACAATGGGTGATTCCAGAAAATATCCATACCCTACCACGGGTGGCATGAGTATTTTAACCCCCCCTTGCCCTCGGAAATTCCAAAATGCTTATCCCCCCCTCGCCCTCCGAATTCCAAAATCGCTAACCCCCCCTCTCCTCCGGAATTTTCCACTTTTGTTTCAGACCCTTTGGAATTCCTGTTCGTCTGCCTAAATCTTCAAACGAACGAGAAACTTGCACTTTTTCCCTCTGCAAAAGAATTCTGTTCACAATTTTTACTCAGACGATCAAGCAACTCAAGTTTGTTAACGTTAGTACACCGTAGCTATTCCTTCTAAGCATTACCTTTAAGCTGCTTACCACCTAATAGAACTTTAAAATATACGTCCGTTTAAGGATATCAGCTCCTGGAATAAATAGTTATTTCGACGAAAAATAACTATTTAGAACTGAATGATCAAAACACTTGCGCATAAACAGTTTTGAATTAAACAGCGCATCAAAAGGCACGCTGTCTGATTTTACTACCTACATGTTGGCATGAAAATCGGCGTGAAATACAAAATCTGTCAGGCGTTCTATTTGGAAACGAGAGACTGGTGTGAGTTTTCAGCACGCAACAACACATCGTCGATCGACAATCGGCGAGAAACACCGACTTGGTTATATTTTTATTAATCAGTTGACTAATTCATCAACTTTAAGGCCTCTTCGATGTGGAGCTTGCTGCACAACCCATCTGCTTACCCATCTGCATGAACGCATACTTCTTCCGTGGTCGGTTCGTGCTTCATTTACAAACTGGGAATGTTAACAGGTCAGCGATTTCAAGCAGAGCTTTCGCCGTCTTTCCTCTGGAAATTCACTGAATTCAGAGCTGAAACACCCCCCCATGCCTTTGGAATTCCAAACTGCGTTACCCCCCCCACGTCTTCGGAATTCCAGTCCAAGAAACCCCCCCTCTCCCTCGGAATTCCAAGATGCCGCCCATGGTATGGTATGGATATTTTCTGGAATCACCCAATCGCCTCGCACACTTTATCTAACTTTGGAAAAGCTGAACGATTGAAGTGTTCACTTTGCAGAAAAAGCAGAGAAAGCTGTTCGCTTTCTCAGGGAACTTTTTACGTGTGTCCTTTCATGATTACCTTTTGCTGCCACAGAGTGAATTAGTATCAAAGCTACAAAATGATGTTGCAACAAAAAGTTGACAAACACCACAAAATTCTTTCAGGTTCTTTCAGGTTCAGCTTCCCTCTCCTCCTAAACTAATTTTTTCAGTGTTATGTTTATGCTTTTTCTTACTGTATTGGAGAAAACTGTAATCAATAAAATAAATTATAAAATACAAAAAGTATAATGACCATAAACTTTACAAACTGATAACTTAAGAGTTAATTCGGAGCAATACACAGTTCAATAAGTTTGTTCTAAGTGACTTATTACTTCCGCATAAATCGATCTGTTGACCCTAATTTCAACACTAAAATTAAGTGTATGTTCTAATTGCATGAGTTATCAATTATAGATCAAAGAGAATCAGGATAGTTAAAATTAACTCAAACATTGTTTAAAGAAAATTAAATTACTTCGGTGGACAATTAAATCTTTTTACGTTTCCATGTTGTTGCTTAGTTCTGGTATAAGTAAACCAACAAAAAGCTTTTAAAGCGTAGTTGAAAACAATGGAAATCGACCATAGCTATCACAACAGCTCACCCGTCGTCAGCATTCTCCAATGAACTAACGGGTTGAGATATTCCCGTCTCAGTAGAAGCAGTTCCATCTTTAGCTTCACCATCTTTTTTAACGGCTATTTCAGCGAAAGAAGTCTCGCTGCACTCGCTGGCATCAAAATCCGAGAACGACTCGAGGCCACTGACATGAGATGGAGGAGCGATGTCACTGAACGCGAACGACTCTTGAGAAAAGTTCAAATCCATAGCCATTACTTTGAGCTCTCTTTGACCTCAGAATTCATATTTGAAAAATCCACTTAATGATGTTGGCTATGAGCGTTGATGTTTACCACAAAGCGATCTAAAATAGCGATGAGGTGTTTTGGAAAAACGAAGATATGAATTCATCTTCGCGCCAAACCGCCATGTTTTTGTTCAAGTAAGTTTGAAACCGAGGCTGATCAGCCGCTGATCAGTTTTTATCTTGATTGACATTGTAATTCTTATTACCTTACTTGGTCTTCTCAGTTATGAATTTTAGGGAGAAAATACGTATTGATCAATATCTTTAGAGGAAACCATCAAAGGCTTTCCACAAGCTGGTGAAAAGTGCGTCTGAGGAAGGATTAGCATTTTTCTGCACCTCTGGTCGAAGATATGCAAATATTTTTACAGCTAAGATCAAATTGATTGACGCCAGAAACGTATTTAGTGATCGATTTGCATGTATAAAAAGTTTGCATTCCATGGGATCCGAGAACGCCAGTCGATGGAACGGTCGATCAACAGAAACTGACATATCCAGCACAATTATGTCCACATTGTACGCCTAATAATTGTCTTATGACAGTCGTCTATTCTCAGAAGAGCAGAGATACTTGTAGTTGTGTGACATGTCTAGTTTTCAAGAAAGGTGTCTTTAGAAAATCAATCACATGGGAAATTTGGCTTGTTGCGAAAAGAAACCAGCATCTTCGGACGTTGATCTTGAAGCGGGACAACAAAATCCGACCTTGAGGTAAGCAGATTGGAACAAAATCTGAGATCAATTTCCCTGTTCTCGCGCAAGTTAGGTTTTGTGTGGTGGTCTAACTGGGTCTAAGCAATTACTTTTAATGGGATTATTTTCTTAAGGTGAAAGTTGCGTCGAACATTTGGATCCCTCAAAATGCGGAGATTTCTTTGGAGGGTAAAATTGTTGCGGTGTTTTTAATAAACCACAACATTGTGAAAAGATTGTTGTTGTTGTTGGTTAATTTTAATGAGAGCAAATCTAATGTTCTGTAAAATTAAAAATGCGCCATTGTATTTGTTCCAGCTGACTGATGTTTTATCGGTGCATCGGTAAATACACTTCAATCAGCTTCAATGGATTGCGGACGTGTTTTATCTACGTTTTAGATAAGCTAAAAACATTTAGACATAAAAAGAGTACGATTTGAAAATCTAAAGCGTAACTGAGTAGTGATCATATCATGGATAATATCCGCATAATGGAAATCGCTACTGGAAAATGATAGTTAGATCCAATATACCCTGAATCATGTTTGTACGGGCTTGATTGGAAAGCATACTATATCGAGATCACCTTTACAATGTTTAATTTAGTAATGGCCTTGGCATATTATTCTGTAAATATATGAATTACCGTACTAAAATAACTCTTCAAATGATGATTTTCATATTATTAACTCCTGGAACAGTCAATTTTGTTTCATAATTCAATGACCAATAATTGTATTTAAAAATTCCCCCAAAAATGTATAAAGATATCGATTTGCAAATCCAGCAGTGCTCGTTGCCATCTGGTACCACCCTCCAATTGCTGAATTTTAAACTCAGCATGAGGTTTTTTTTTATTATTTGAGATTTTTCGGTAATTATGCAGCCCAGTGGCAGGTCACTAAAAACTCCAAGGGAAAGAGGTGTAGAAACCTTAATCTTTGAGAGTGGTATACTCAGTAGGCAGTTGGAGGTGCATATGTATGCAGTCTCACCTGTATTTTGTTATTCTCCTTAATTAGTGATGTTGGAGCCAGCGACACATCATTGCCCTTAGTAGCAGATTCTGATGAGCAGAAGGCACCTTTAACCAAGGGCATTAAGGCGTCCAATGAAGACTTTCATCTTTCCTTACCACAATATGAAACACCTGAAAGTGAGTTCCATCAGAAAGAGAAATCTCTCCCTGGATCTTATTCCTCATTAGATGAACTTTGCGGAAGAAAGAAAAACAAATCTAAGATAAGCAAGAAGCTCTTTGGCAAAAAGGATAATGATGAATCAGAGCGAGAATTGGATGAAGCTTCAAAAGTATCCACTGTCAATATTCCTAATGGAAAGGAAACAACACTGAAAGAGTATGAGGTTGACATTGAAATTTGCCCCATAGAACATGCCCCTGATAAAAATGAGCCAGACATTGATATTTATCCACTTGAACAAGAGGTGTCAATACCTGTGTCGTCAGTTAATGGCTCAGAGAACAAATCTTCTGGTAGTTCCAAAGGAGTCAGCGACAACATGGATGGTATTAGTGCTCCAGAAATTGTTATGTCAACAGAAAACCATGTTGACAGTAAAACTACAGTAACATCCTGTGATAAGCAGTCTGCTTCAGATGAGCTGTATAAACAGGTGATGTCAGGAAGAATAGATGTTACTATTCCTAACATGGCCAAGATTGTCAGGATATTTACCAGTTCCACGTTCACAGGTAACAGCACATGTTGCTCGGGAAAAAGTGTGGGGGGGGGGGGGGGTAGTCTCCCTCGCAGCCGTTTTTGGGTGAGTTATAAGTAGGTTAGCAAAACTCTTTTTTAAAGAGTCAAAGGTGAACTTGTAAACTTGTGGTTGTCACTAGTTGTATCCAGTTGAATCTTGAATTTTTGTGGCTTCTTTTTGCAATTAAATCATGTTCACGATTTTTTCACCATTGCCACCATGTTTACTTAAACCTTTATGGCCAAAAGGAGACAAAATTGTTTACGAGGAGGCTCCACCTCGAGGTGCAACCCCTTACCCATTCATGTACCATTTTGGACAGAAAAGTTTATATCTCTCTACTAATAATTTGGAATGCTGCACCCCTTTTACTAGTAAGTACTGTAAATGCACCATCTTTTAAATATGAATAAGTCACTAAACCAGAAAGTATTCTTGTCTTTTTTCACAGCCATAAAATGCCCCTGATAGCTTTTTTACTGTAGGTCCTTTCACAGACCACAATGACAGATTTCCCTACATGTTTTCATATACTTCTACCTGTACAAATGAAACCCCTACCCTCTCATATACCTGAAGCCCTGAAAATGCTACCCCTTTTGGGCGGAGCCTTACCGTATAGGCTATTATAGGGAGTCCTCCTCTGGCTTATGGCAAAGCTTATGCTATGACATTGTGTAATATCCAGTACAAACCCTAGTAAGGTAACTTTATCTTACTTCTACCACAGATACAAGAGTTGAGCGCAATGCACTGATGAACAGAGTGTACCCCAAGCTGAGAGAATTCTGTCATGAACATGGCTATGAATTCCATGTAGTGGACATGCGCTGGGGTGTACATGATCCCTGCACAGATGATAATTCTATTAGTGAGATTTCTCTCAAGGAACTCAGAACTTGCCGAGAGCTCTCTACTGGCCCCAACTTTGTGGTAAGATCCGTAAGAAATACATGTTAATTCAAGCTACGTAGTTATATACATGAAGCTGGAATTTTTTCCCAACAGCTTGCACTATCATTGATTACTGCAAGGTCACATGACATCTACCAATGAAACTGTTTCCCGCCAAAATCTCTGAGCGCGCAACACTGCATAATCTATGAAATCAGAGGGTAACAGTACACTGTTACCCACAAATGTTGACCGATGACCACTGTTTAGCAAGGTCTAATGAATTTTCAGCTTCATATTAACTGTTTCCCTCAGGCCCGGCCATTTAATAAGTGTTAAGTGTATGACTTAATATGAACAATGTTGCCCTTAGAGAGTAAAGGAAGTGTGATTTTTCAAAAATTTACTTTGGTAAAATTGTGGGATTGGTTGGCATATTCAGAAAGAACTAGATGGAATAAGCCCCCTGGTCAAAAATCAGCCTGTTAGTGTAAATTGGTGGAGAGATAATTATGCACATCATTAACCGTTATGCTCTGAAGACTTCATTCAAAGCTTAGGGAAAGATAAGCTATAGATACAAAAAGTAGAATACCCTTTTCGCTTAACAAGATCAGCATCATGTAATGTGGTCTTGTTTTCTGATCATACTCATCTGAGAACTTTGTCATGTCCGTCTCTCGCACTCCTCATACATGTAAGTACCAGAGGTAACTTATCGATGATGAATAATATCAACAAGCGAGTAATCAATGAGTAATCATTGGGCAATCAACTGATTAGTCATTGATTATTGTCCGATATTTAAGCAGTAGACCACACTTTCTATGGGTTTACCGGCGTGATAACCCATGCGGGATGTTGGGAGAACACCAGAAAAGCTTGTAAATCACGAGCCAAAGGCGAGTGATTTACAACCTTTTGTCGTGCTCTCCCAACATCCCAAGTGGGTTATCACACCGTTAGACCCAAAGAAAGTGTGGTCTAGTGCTTTCAGTTTTCTATGACTTTACTGGGACAATAAACTATAGGTTTTTAACCAATCAGAACGCCCGTACTCTCTTAAATATTTTATAAATAGATTTAGCCAGGGCTAAAAGCGAAGCTCTCGATAATATACATGTATATACTGTAGTTCGTTCAAACAAAATATAAAATCGTTTCTTCTCTGAATGCTAAGCGGCGAACGCAACGCTGAAAAACGGTGAAAAACAACAATAGGTCTAATGAGTAGAAAAGCAACTTTGCACGTGCAGCACACTTTTTTGTACATTTCTTTGCCGTTGTTTTGCACGACTACAACGTGAAACTTCCAGAAACTTAGTTACACTTTTAATGGAGGAATGTCTTACGTGTTCTCGTTCACTTTTTTCACTGCATCTCATTTTCACCTTGCATTTGATTTGTGGCCGCTAGCATTTCTCATTTTATCACCGCCGCTAAAAAATTTTCATCCTCTTCTTCCAACAAAAAAATGTCTCCTTTGTTTTTCATCTCTCGCTCTAGATCTCTGTCGCCCTTTTTCTCGTTGAGTTTCGCTGGCCTGCCACTTTTTCTCTTTTTCTCTGTCTTTCTCTTGCTCTGTATTCCAAATTTGTGGACATGACAATCTAAGCTTAAGACGAAATCGACCAGGAAATTGGGTAATTTTAATTTTGAGTGGACAAAAATCTTGTACCAGAATAATTTAAAGCATATCGCATTCATGCTAATCAACTGATTACCCATCGATTACGTATTGATTACTCATTGATGTCATTGTTGTCATCGATTAGTTACGTCTGGTAATTAATCGTTTCTACCAAAACTGACTGGAAAAAACCAGCAGGACATAAGAGAAAGTTAGGGCCTGTTTACATAGAGGTGGAGCACTGCAGGTAGGTGAGGCCGGTAACCCGCTCACTTGGGGTAAAAAAAATAGCCCGTGTTTGCATGCAATTATGCAACCCCGCCATCCCAGTGTGCAGTTTCTGGGGTCCCCCACCTCCATGTAAAAAAAACTCTTAGAATCACGATCACGTCATTTTCATCATGTGACCAAGTTTTCTCTGAAGTTGTCGTTTACTGTTCATTAGGGACCTTATGATCCGATAACGGTGAGGTCCAAGAAAACGTCGCTGAAAAATATACTTCGCATCCTTTCACTTTTTTTCGCGATGATTCCAAGGGACCCGGTTACTTGAAGAAGGGAATTTAGTTTGGAGCTGAAGAGACGGGACCGCGCCCAAGTTCTGACAGAGATGGTAGAATTTATCGCCTTGCCGTTCCTGCTCTCAAGTAAACTTAAAATTTGGTCATTTCATGTCGTAGTTGTACAGGGACTGCAAAGAAATGTACAAAAAAGCGTAATGCACGCGCGGAGTTGTTGTTTTGCTGATTAAACCTATTGCTCTTTTGACGTTCCGGTTGCCGTCACCGTCGGAGTTTCGTTAGGTCCCTATTATACAGTGGACCCTCCATTAAGCCGCAACCCTCGGGGTACCGGCAATTGAGCGCTTAATGGAGATTGGCCGCTCAACAGAATTTCGTCATAAATCAGCAAAATCTTTAACAGAAACTCTACTTTCTTTTGAAACCAACGTTCGAAAGAAAGAATCTTCACTTGTCCCCAACTGGTTGTCACCTTCTATCTCAGACTGCTTTTTTCTTCATCATATTCCGGCTTAACATGAAGCCAAACTGAGTGTACAAAGCGCTTGATGGAGCTGTGTCACGAAATTCAGCCAAATTAGGAAATTACAAAATGCCCGTTAAATTAAGAGAAACATAAAAATAACTGCTTAAAACTTTAAAGGAAGGTTAAAATAACATAACGGAAACAACAAATGCCACGGATGGGCAAAACTGAAGAAGACTGAAACGGATTGAAATTAGGGTTTTTGAAAACTGTTCAGCCTAACAGTTTTTCAAAGTTGACCCCTGCTGCTTGCAACTTCAAAAATAATGCTCAGGAGACATATTTGTTTGTCTCGGATCTCTGATTTTGTCATATACCTGTAATTTCTTTGCTTACTTTAATTTCCATAGCGACTGAGAGCGAGTAATTGGCAAAGTTAAACAAAATGAACTGGACTGCCGTGACACAGCCCCAATGGAAGAACTTTCGTTGGGACCGCCAAAAGGTGGCCGCGGCCGTTTAATAGAGGTAGCTGCCTATAAGAGGTTTAAATTCCCATCCTTTTCTATAATTATCTCGGGACTTTGATCACTGGCCGCTTAATGGAGGTTCGTCTGACTCTATACAAAGCGTGCGGCTCGTTTACCACTTCTTTGTCTTTTACCACCGAACAGACTCAAGGCAGCGTGGAATCATCATTGCTCGTTTTATACAATGTACAGAAAAACGGAAAACTTGCTTCGTACAGCTTGACTGTTGGAGGATTTGTGCTAAGCGTAGGTGGCAAAGTATTTAAAAACTTCAAGTAGTTTCAGTACTTTTTGTTTTTATCATCTATACAATTGACTATTATTTACCAAATTGTCAGAAATGGTTCTGTACCTCATTATAATAAGTAATTATCCTCTCTTGATTTAAGCGGATATTTAAACACAGCGCAAATTACCGAATGTTGAATTCTGGTTGTCGCCTGTTAATCAAAATAAACACTGAAGGTGACTTTGCATTAAAAATTTGAGAAAAAGAAGACTACCGAAAATAGATTGAGTGGAAAAGGTCTTATAAGTATTGGATGCTGTTACGAACGCTTTCACGATGATTAATATGAAAATGACCAACAGATAATCTGGAGGATAGGTCTTCATATCCATAGATAATTATACAAATTATAATTTTTTTCATTGAGCTCGGCTATGGATATTGATGTTTTTCCAGCCACACCTGTGCCAGTAATATGACAGTCCGATGCCTAATTCACTGTGGTACATTTACCATGGACTATAGAAATCAATAACCTTAATTATCAAATTTCGGCTGTTTCCTCTCAGTTCTTGCGTTCTTTCTTTGAGGGCTTTTATACTAGCTTTTAGTCAGAAAATCCAGCTCCATGACAAATGTTTTTGCTGGCAATAAGCACTTATTATAATACCACCGCAATTATATAACTGCAATGACCTTAGGTTCTTCTTTTTAAATCCTACATAAGCTGAGTAAACTTCCTAACTCTGGAGCAACACGTTCAGCACTATCTAAAAAGATAAATGATTTAAAAAGCGTTCACTATGGACCGAAACGAAACAGAAACAGCGACCATCTTTTCAAACACAACTAAGTCAGTGTTTCATTGCTCGCACGAACCAAACTTAGTCTGGGATTTACAAGACACTACTTCTCCTTGGGTTTTCGCCGCTATCGCGTCTATAATCTCTCCTTCTGCGGTTCTTTTGAACGCATTAATAATCATATCAGTGAAGCGAAGGAAAGAACTGCAGAGAGCTTCCAATATCTTGTTATCAAGTATGGCCGTGACAGATCTTCTAGTAGGAAGTTTATGTGTACCGTTATCTGCTGTGGTTGGACTGGTAGTTTCTTATCGAGTACTGGCTGACCATTACATTTGCAAGTTGGACTTTGTTGTGTTATCGTTCTCGATCACTCTAACGCTTTGCTCGGTTTTTCATCTGACAATGATTGCATGGGAAAGGTACGTGGCCATTCGAAAATGGAGGGACTACAAAGTTAGAGTGACTAGAAGCCTTACAAAAAAGCTGGCAGCAATTGCTTGGATATTATCAATAGTAACTTTATTTCCACTACACTTTATTACTCTGATGAGGAAGGAAAATGACGTCTTCAGTTTAGCTCTGGAGATTTTCGTCATCATTCTTTCAGTTTCGGTAATGTTTGCTCTATGTCTTATCATATATTTTTATGTCATGGTGTATCTTAGAGTTCGGAAATGCAAGTTAAGTCAAATTGGGCAAGTCAGCGGGTTAGTGAACAGAAAACTCGAACACAGAGTAGCTATGACCACTCTTTTGGTTACGGTTGCCCTGATTCTTTCCTTTTACCCAGTTATCCTTGGCAGTATATTACAAGAAATTTATCCAGTCTTTCGTCAACGTTTGGCGATGCGTGTAGGGGACACATTTTTGTATCTAAATTCTGTAGTTAATCCACTCATTTACTGCTACAGAGATAGCCGTTTTAGGAAAGCTGTGCTGGAGATTTTGACGATTAGAAGACCCAAAGTGGAGCCGTTTGTTGAAATGAATGATGCAGCAAGATCCCGCCACGTCAGACGGAACGATATATCCGGTTCCGGAAAAGATAAGCCACAGATACAGAAAGCGAAAAACCCTGTTCGCTTAACAAGATCAGCGTCCTTGGAGTTGGTCTTGTTCTCTGATCAGACTCTTCTGGGTTTCCAAAAGACGGTGCTAAAAAGAACCTTGTCATGTCCGTCTCTCTGACTCCTCATAAGTAATCGTTTCTACCCGGCAACTCTTGCATTGCAACAACCAACCGGACATTGTCGTCGCTACGGCAGTGACCCAGATGTAAGCTCTGATGTTCGATTCCCGCGGCCTTTTCAAACTTTGGTGAATGAACCTGGTTTGTTTGTTGGTCGGAATATTTATTCAAAGCTTTGTCTGAACAACAAGAGGACAAAAACACCCAAGCATTGAAAACCCCGTTCGTTTGACATGATCAGCATCTTGTAATTTTTTGGGACAGACGGCAAATTGTTGTTGCTCAGAGTATCTATAAGTCGTAACTGTTCATCAATAGGGTGCCTAAAATGTGTGCAGTTCTACAATTGGTTTCGACTAATCCTCATCCTGGGCTATGTACTCTATTATTGTTTTATTATATTTATACTACTACATGAGAAATTTCTGCAATTTGATTGGCTTAGAGCAGTGGTATTTCAGCTTAATTTGAAATACCTACATGTGAAAATTACAAACCTTTTGCGGGTGGTAGTATAAACAAATAATAGAATGATTTGTACGTGATATTTGGCATAAATACCACTCGTGATATTTCAAAATTGTCTCAAATTTCACTCGCCTAAAGGCTCGTGAAATTACGTATAACAATTTCGAAATATCACTAGTGGTATTTATGCCAAATATCACTACAAATCATGCTATTACCTATACAAACACCACTGAAATACCAGGTGAGTTTTCGCGCGAAAACGTTACATCTTCACATGTTATTTTCACATGTGAAAAGATCACCGTTGCTATGGCTACATAATAAATCGCGCCTTTAGCAGCAAAAAACTATTTAAGTGAAATGGTTTGGAATTTCATTGGTGTTTATATAGTAAATAGAACATTACATGGCCGCCTCGAGACCGCGAGGCCATGTAATAGCCTCCATATATTACTTTTAAGACCACAGGCTGCCCATACGCACTGTACATGTCAATAAGTATGCATCGCAGATCGACAAAAATGGATCGGGATTGGAGACGACGATATTCGACCAAGAGGAGTTGTAAAATATGTAATATTTCAAATAAATATATCTTTACCATTACATCCTTGTCTGTTTATTTGTCCTGGTTCATTTTCGACTAGAATTTCCTCTGTTTCTCGTCGAGTCTGACGGTTGTTTTTCCACGGCATAGTCGCCTTTTTAGTCACGTGAGTATTTGAAACCACATGCTCGATGAACACTTCAGACGTTCGCTTAATTCAGTCATTCCACATCACTAAGATCTGTTTGTTTGTCTGAGTCTTTCAGGGGGTCTAACATTTGATGAGGTCACCCCTGCGCAAATTGTCACTTCAGAATTGAATTCACGCTGTTTCTTATTCCATTCATTCGATTTGTCGAGTATTGGGAAATTTTCCTGTAGGTGATTCTAAAGGACGGCATCTAAGTTCAGAAAAAAGAAACAGGAGTCTTGTGACTCAATCAAATTTCCCATGAAAGCTATTTTCTTCCGGATGCTTACCGAGATATGATAATTTTGGTACGGTTTAGTCTCTCTTGCATCACTCTCCGGGGGACTCTCCTGATGGTGAAATACAAAGTTTGCGGTATTGGGACGTCCCATCATGAATCAATGATATTTACATCATGCTCAATAATGTTCAATTAACTCTTAAAATAATGGACAATTGCGTACCTAAAGCACAATCTCTTCTACGTGAAGTTTCTCTCTCGCCCGAAATAGCATTCAACACCCCGGCCATTTTCTTTTTAGAGTTTTTAATTCTCGGCATGATGTTCACTCATCTGGCTGGAGACGTTACGTGACGGGAATCCCTACCCTCTTCCATCTATTTTCTCATACTATATTATCATATCTCGGTTAGCCATTCGGAAGGCAGCCAAGCGCGGTCATTGCACGCGTGCTGAACAAGAATGGTGTATCATGACAGACTAGAAACAATAGAAAACTCCCAAAGCACAAACTCAGCCAAAACGCTTAAAATCTTCAATGTTTACTCAAGTTTGGGCTTATAGAAGATAATGTCACAGTTTTTCAATGACCATGAAATTCAGAATCCGGGTAGTTAGTTAATCCATCGTGGCCCTGAAAAAATTTGAAGGAAAAAAAAAACTACGAACTTTTAAGAAAATGCTTTTTTCGTGAGAAGGACTCTTAAACGCTGACAAACGTCAACCAATAGCTAAAACTATAATTTCTATATGTTTGCATTGCTCGAAATCGCGCGCATTTACATGGCCCTTAAGCTTTTTGCTGACGTGCAAGGACCC
>OZ037776.1:25185200-25242700 GCA_964035525.1 Porites cylindrica | reverse complement strand
TCTTGAAGCCATTTGTAACTAAACAGACGCATAGGTCAGGGATGAAATTTTGTCTTACCAGCAGGCTCCGATAGTTAAAACAGTAGACAGCCCTATCCACTGGATTAATCATTATCAAGAGGATAAGTACTAAGAAAACCAATTGCACTGCCCACTGGTTAGAGATTTATCCAGTACATAGTGGTATCCACCTTTTGAGTAGCCTGTGAACACAGGCGTATTTCCGATCGTCGCCTCTCTTCACCCGAACCTTTTGAACAATTGCGCCAGTTTTTTAACGAACGGTTGCGCAGAAAAATACATCAAAAGTTAGGCAGTTGCCAACCTTTCGTATCCTTGTAAGCTCTCTTGTATGCTGGCGTTTGCTTTTGAGCAACCTCGTTCACATAATTTCACAATGGCTAAAGCTACTGTACAATTTGTAACCGTGATGTGTGTGACTTGGGGTTGCGATATTTAACGTTGAGGTTTTTTAGTTGGCCGGCTTTCACCGGGTAGCTGGGTGCACACCATCCACGTTGAATCAAGAAAGCAGTTTTAAAAAGGAACTCATCTCATGTTGAGCGAACGGTGTCTAATAAAAAAGTGAGACAACAATTTTTTTTCACTCTGATTCGAAGAGAAGTTTACTTTCATTGCAGGACTATCAAAATCTGGTGAAGGAATTTCATAGGCTTCTTCAAAATGCGACAGCCACTCATCCATTGGTGTTATTTCTTGATTCATTGGACCAACTTCACAGCTATAACATTACCAGGGAGATGTCATGGTTACCATGTAAACTGCCACCTCATGTAAAGATTGTTCTCAGTTGCTTGACGGGCGACCGGGCCTTTGCTGCTCTTAAGGTAGGCCATTTGATAATAAATATAACTTTAATTTACATTATCTGACAAATAGCTCCGAAAGAAGACACGCTGTGTGTGGCGTGTCATAAAGAACTACACTAACAAACAAATGTCCCACGTGACCCAGTTCTAAAATATGCTATCGCCTATGTAACGCGCATTCGCTCAAAAGAGAGAAGCTTATTGATTGAATGCTGATGCCCAAGGGTGTATTAGTTTTTAAAGGTCCATTTTGCTTTCTTATCGAGGGCATCCATCCATCTCATTTCTAAAACCTCTTTTCTGACTGACTGCGAAAGGAATGACACTAACGTTGTTCCCGAACGTGGTAAAATGTAGATGAAAGCACGAAGATGCTTCATGTGTTATGGCTTGAGTTAGCGATGGCCTACTTGGCTGCAGGGTTCTCAATAGATTTTTACTGATAAAGTAGGAGGCTCTTCAGCAAAGCCCGAGGTGTCAAAACAAAGCAAAGAAAAGCGACTTAAACACAAAGTAAGCGGCTATAAATCCCAAAGTAAGCGGCGATCAATCGCCGGGTGCCGCCTTCTATTGAGAACCCTGTCCCCCAGGCTGGTGCTTCTAAAGTTCTCAAACGCCAAGAGCGAGGATTGAGAAAGCTTACTTATTCGTGTAATGGGTATTCGTGAGATGTTGTCAGCCTCTATATAGACGCCTATTTTTATTAGGGATATTATGGACCCTGTGCCTCATACATGTAGCTGTTTGCCTTGATCATCGTTCACTTTGTACCGTGGAAAACTGCCAAGCTTTCAAAGCCATATCATTGTTCCTCAAACTGCCATCCTAGCTGGCTAGCCGGCTATGACCTATTCTTGTTGACAGTTAAACTTACATTTATATCTGCGTAAGTCAGTTACTTTTCGTGAAGTTCTTTATTGAAAGCACTGTGGCTGTGCTTTTCTTTCTGTAAACGATCAGTTACTTCCCTAAGCATCTTGCAGCACCTAGATTCCTTTTCCAAGTCTTGGTATTTTTTTCAATCACTACAGGCCATCGCCACTGACGAAGATCATTTCGTAGAGGTCCCGGATTTTACTGATGATGCAGTGGTAGACTTTCTTAAAATGAAGCTGAATGAGAACCAAAGAAAACTGACTGAATCGCAAGAAAATTTCGTCCTAAAACAAGTATCACGATGTCCCTCTGCCCTTTGCTTGAAGCTTGCTGTGGAGCAGGCAGTTCTTTGGAGGTCGTACACGGCTGTTGAGAGCGCCAGCCTCGCTTCGTCAGTACGTGAAATGATCAACTCTGTGTTTGAAAATCTGGAGCGTAAACATGGCAGAACGTTATTGCATCACACACTGGCATATATCACTGCATCAAGAAAAGGCATCAGCGAAACTGAACTAGAAGATGTGTTATCTTGCGATGACAAGGTGTTGGATGACGTCTTCTCAACTTGGGCACCGCCCATTCGAAGGTTGCCTCCATCGCTCTTGTCCCGAATCAAGGCCGATATCGACTCCTTCCTTGCTATGCACGTTGAAAATGGGGTTCGCTTGATGACTTGGAAACATCAGCAAGTACACGATGTTGTTATAGAGAGATATCTCTTCTCGAACGAGATAGAACTCCGCCGCTTTCACTCGGAGTTAGCAGACTATTTCATTGGTCGTTGGACACAAGGTGCAAAGAAAGAGGATACCAAAGGAAATGCAAAGGACCGCCATGTTTCTCCTCAGCCGCTTAAATTCAGCGATGATGCGTTTAACTATAGAAAACTTAGTGAACTGCCTTATCATTTGCTTAAATCTGATGACTTTGAAAGGCTGAAGCAGAGTGCCTTATGTAACTATGAATTTCTTTTGAACAAGTTAAAGGCCACGTCAGTATACGACGTATTAGACGATTTTGTTGAAGCGCTCGCTGTTGATCCGGATGAACTTGACGTGAAACTTGTTTTCGAGACATTGCAACTGTCGATTGAAGCCTTAAACGTTTCTGCCGATCAGTTGGCGTCACAACTTATTGGACGTCTCTCTTCATCTCGATCGCCCTCTCCGTTCATTGCGCGTTTGCTGCGTCAAGCGCACCATCCTTCAAACCCGTCATTCGTCCCCAACATCCGTTGTTTGGCAAGACCAGGCGGCAGGCTGGTACACTCGCGTCCTGGACTGAATGGATCTCTGGTACTTAGCCAAGATGGTAAGAAAGCAATGAACGGAGGCGATGACCAGCTGATTAGCATATGGGACGTAAAGAGTGCGAGGATCGTGAAAACACTGGACACTGCTAGAGCAGTTGGTCACGTGGACTTCTGTCTTGATGATCAGTTGGCTGTTGCTTCTTGTCAAGGCGCGCTTCAGTTTTGGAACCTTGACGAAGCGGAGATGGTGTGGGAGATTCCCAGTACGGAAAACCCTGCCCCCATCGCAATAGCAGGAATCAGAGACACTCTGGTAGCAGTTCTGGACAACGTCATAAAATTTATTAACCTCAACGATGGCACTCTAACAAGAGATTTCGTAGATCAGGATTTCAATCATGACAAAATTGCAGGATTGGGTGATAACATTGTGCTTGCAAGCTCGCGAGCGAGCTACACCAGGCTGTATGATCTCCAAAGAGAAGATATTCGTCTTGTTATTGAGATCTGTGGGGAAAACGCGGAAGATTTTGTCAGCGATGTCATTCTCACCCCATTCCATAGAGGTCAACTTTTAGTCTCTACAGAAAAGTCCTGTGGTGTGAGAGTGTTTGAGTTGATATCAGGCAAGTGTCTTCACGTCCTAGGGCCAGATATACTCTACCCCACAGTGACCAAAAGTGGACGTTACTTGCTTTGTACTGACAGCTTCAATGATATTGCCGTCTGGAACTTGGAAACTGCTGTAAAAGAGAAACAAATGCTGAAACATCCCCCGACCACCGCCATTGTGAGAATAGCTTGTGTCGATTTGAAAATGGTAGTTACCGTTTCCGATGACCTCATGGCTCGTGTGTGGGATCTTGAACCGCAAGGTGACGACGTTAACTTTGAAAACAACAAGGACAAGAACAGCATCCAACAGCTTGTGTTGATTAAAAGCAGCTTCCAGAAGCAGGTCATCACTAAGTCAAAGACCCCGGGGCCTATCTGTGTATGGAATCTAAGCTCGTGTCAAGTCATTCGAACCTTGAACAACACTAACGCAGACGAGGTTTTGGTGGTAGATGAGACACGCGCTGTCATTCGCTCCGGTACAAAACTTGCCATTATTGACCTCCAAGAAGGGAAACTCATTAAGCATATGCGATCTGATTTTCCTGCCAAGACGGATAAAGTTCATCGGCATGCAAGCTCCCTGTACAAGCGTAGAGATTTGGCACTACGTTTGGCTGAGAGCCCTAGAGCAGTGTCGACGAGTGTGAAGTTTAGTGATTGTGCTTTAGTTGGCACAACGCACGTTCTTATTCTTTCTAAAGACCGCTTGTATCTGAAACTCGCCTCCCTTGAGACTGGAGAACTCGTGACAAAGCTTAAAGCTGGTCAAGACGCTGTTATTGAAACAGTCATGGTCAGTGGTAATGGCTTGGTTGCTGTGTGCTCTTGCGAGAATGCTCCTCTCATCGTGTGGGATCTAAGGGAGAAATCCAAGCGATATACGCTGGAAATAAGTGGCCACTACCCACGCCTCACAACTGCAGACATCAGTTCTAATGGGCATTACCTTGTTGACGTTGTAAAACTGGACAAGGCACACAAGTCAGTGGTAACCTGGGACCTAGAGACTGGAAAAGTCAAGCACATCATCGGTCAGGGGATGAAAGTGTGGAAAGTAGCGTCCTCTTGTCTGAGCATGCGCATGGTAGTAGCGGGAACTATTGGAACGAGTGAAACGATAAGAGTGTACGACTTGGTGTCTGGTGCGTTTTATCATCAGCTGAATGGCCACACGGAACCTGTCAAAGGTGTCTGCCTTTCCAAAGATGGAAAACGAGCTCTTTCCTTCGTTCCTGTTGGTGTTCGCGATCGTACCATTCGCTTATGGGACTTGCTCACGGGTACACTTCTGGCCTCATTCACTCCAGATCTTCCAGTCTCTAACTGTATTTTGACAGATGACGGTGACCAGGTTGTCATGGTGATAAACAAGTCTCGGCCAATCGTATCTCTAACACTGTCGCATGAGGTTGGATCAAGGGAACTGTCTGTGGATGTTTCTAATCCGTATTTTAGCCACCCCACTCTACACGGAGCCGTGTTTGATATGAGCAAGGAACTTGAATGGGAGGACGAAGAGAGTGAATTTGAAATTGATGTGTGAAGTTCGTTACGTAAATTACACGTCATGTTATTTACGAGGATGTTATCTTTCACGGCAATTTCGTATGACTTAACAAGTGGATGTTTTTTGGACGAAAAGTTCCAGCCGTTGGGTTCAAGCTGGGAACATTTTGGTGCTTGGGATAGGTGTTTGTTTATAGGAGGTGGTCGCTTACAAGAGGTGGCTGCACGTGAAGGCTTGACCTTATGTCTTATGAGAAAGCAACAACCGTGATTAAGAAAATTTGAGGGGGGGAAGGTTTTCTTGTTTTTATTCTCTTGTAAGGGACCACTTGCCACATGGTGTGATCTCCAATTTAAATGTCTTTACTACATTACTCAGGGAGTGTGTGAAACATCTACACTCATAGAAACTTAGAAATTATACGTATTGAATTATTCGAGTCTATTAAGTAGACGAGACCCCTGTGGTTCTCCTCTGGCAAGCGAACACTAAATCTTGGCAGGCTGGGTGGTCGATTACGGATAGTTTCGACTGTAGAATGAATACCGTAAATCCTATTTTAAGCCTCCCTCGTGGCCTATTTTTTCAAGGACGTCTCAGCGGGAAGGGGGCTTATTTTATTTAGCGAAGACGGTGGTATCGGTCCTTTACAAAGATGAAGAACACAAAGTGGAAAAGGATATGAAGTTGGAGAACGAATACAGTAGTGGAAGCTCTCGTGAGCTGACGCCCTCGGGACGCGAAAAAGGTGTAAGTCTTGAACCTAGCCTCTTACGGGAATGTAAAAATACAGAGTCTGTATGGGAGTTGAGAAGAACGGGGTTTTGTGAAGGCGGCCGTAAGTAGAGCTGTTCGCTTACGAGGGTGCCCGTTAGGAGAGACTTCAGCACGCAAGTAAACCATACCGGAGTGCCTTAAAATCGCGATTTATTAATACAGTCTACCATTTTTCAATTTCGTGACGAAAAATAATAAGCGGGGGGAAGGGGGTCAATAATTTTGTTCCCCTGAAAAGGGGGGGAGGGCTTATTTGGGAGGGGGTCTTGGTGGCTTATAGAGGATTTACGGTATGTTATCAATCAATTTTGTAATTTTGTTCGCTCGTTAAACGTTGCGGGGTTTATTGAGTGCGGCTTCGCGGGATTCGAAAAATAATGCCGCGGAAATATTATGTAAGTGCGGCAATTTAATTTATAAAATAACTAAGATAGTACGCGCGCTCTGATTGGCCGAGAGGCGTGTTTACATGAGAGTATGGAAACATGGTTCTGACGTCAAGATGTTTTGCTTTTCGCGCGATAATCACGCAAGCACGAATTTGAACACGTTTTTGAGTTGAAAATTCGACAAGTTTACTTTACTTGCCCATTCCTTTGTCGCCTGAAACGTGTAAAGTCTTTACAAACATGCTGTGCCAATTTGTTTTCGCTTAAGCTGACATTTTAAGTGAGAAAAATCTTTATTTTAGAAGGCAACTTTTTTGCAAAACAAGAACTGATTACGCAAGCAAGACGTCGCGTACAAGACTTCGCGACTGGTAAGAATTTATCTTTTAATCAGTGTCATAACAAAGAGTTTTGTGTTTATCTCGGGAGAGTTAATTTATAAAAGCAATAGAAAACTTTTTTTCCTTATTTGCATAGCCTTATATAAACACTCGAGGGATTGGGAGAATTCTCGACAGTTATGCAAACCCTCGACTTAGTCTCGGGTTTGCATACCTGTCTCGAATGCTCCCAACCCTCTTGTGTTTATATCAGGCTAAGCAAACACGGAAAGCGTTTTCTATTGCTTAAGTATGTGATCTAATGATCTGAAACAAAGATCGCAGTATATACCGTACGTTACCTAGAAAATAGGCCTAGGAGTGTTTTCTATTGCTTAAGTATGTGATCTAATCATCTGAAACAAAGATCGCAGTATATACCGTACGTTACCTAGAAAATAGGCCTAGGAGTGTAACGTGATTGCATCTTTTTAGTTTGACTTGAGGCCATTTGGTTATAACTAGATGCAGTTAACCAGAAATAACTCTTATGGCAGCTTTTTTGAAAATAGCGACGATGATAAACGCTATTCATTCCCCCTAAATTCTTGAGGAACCCTGCAGTTAGTTTTGAGGTAATTTTTAATGAAAAACTTGTGTCTTTATAATATATTATTGAGAAAGAGGAGGACTTCTCCCTGGGAATCTTGTTAGCTTTTATAACATAAAGCGGTTTTATGATGACTTTACGACCAGTTAATCGGAGCGTTTCAAATGTAATTTTTTTAAAGAAATAGCACATAATTTAAATTTGATACTGAAAAAGGGTTTTTGAGTAATTTTCCTGGCCACTTTTATTTCGTAATCGGTTTGTTCTGGTATACATTTTGGTACGGAGATGATTTTGTAAATATTTTGGTAAATGTATCGATGTTTTAAACTTATTTGTGGCTCAAATGTCGAATTTGAAACAGTACTTTTTAGGCAGATGGTTCAATAAAATGTAACGGAGGCATTTTAAGAGTCATCTGCGTCATGTGTACTTTTAATGTACCAGTGAGTGACTCGCCGCTGTCTAATCCCCAGAGATGCGCGACCAAGCCAAAGGGTAGGGGTAATGGAAAGGAGGAAAGAGGGACGTCTCTCTCTTTTGTTGCCCTCCTTTCCATTCCCCCTCGCGCTCCCCTGGACCGCGCTTCTCTCGTATGAGGCTAATAGACGACTGGGGACGAGGTGGGACTCGCGGTTTCTCCCTTGTCTCGGCGGTCCAAGCTTTAACGTCACGTTTTGGAGTTTGTTTGATGGTAAAAATAACAAATGGTTATGTTGTGGGAGAATCACGACATAAGGACAGACTCATGACATACACGGACAGGGGTTGCAAAAAGCACCGACGGCCGACGAAACGCGTCGGTTACTTTGCTCAGCGAGGTCGGCTACCTTTTTCTAGAAAGAAGAAGCAGATAGTTTGAATAACTAGTTGTGTTTTCATAAAGGCGCTCTGGTTTTCTTCACAGGCTCACGCAGAGTTTGTTTACGTGCAAAAGTACGTAATATAGGTTTTATCATTTGTTCATTGCTTTCAAGAACTGATTGAATATATGACTGATAAATTGACAGCTACATTTTGCTGAATGAAAAACACGCTCTTTTTTCTCTTCAGTCCCCAGAACTCTGTAAATCGTATTCTAGGGCTTTGAAGTTTCAAAAATTGTCTGGGTCAGAACGCGCCCAGACCCCCTACCCCCTAGAAAAAGGGGACTAACGGTCCCTTGTTGATACAGTCTGTTACTCTATTCAAACTTGCTGGCTACTTCAATCTTTATTGAAACCCCAGCTGATACACACAACGCCCCCTAATTTTTTTTTTTTTTTTTGGGGGGGGGGGGGGGTGGGGGGGGCTGTTAATTTGGTGGGGAAATACCGGTAAGCATTCTGGGCACGTTTAGAAAGATAATTTTTGCTTGCATCGAGAAACTCCTAAAAATATTTGATCTTCAGCCTTTATTCTTCGTTTCTTCTTGCTAGCTCCAGAGAGAAAGAGAGAGACTGAGAAACGCACGTTAAACTTGTGAACCTAATTTTGGGCGTTTCGTGAAATTTAAATATAATGAAACAATTATAATGAACGCCGCAGAGCTTTAGTCGGTGAAAGCTCTGGCTTATTGAGCTTTCCAGACAAAGCAATACAATTCGTCTGGGCGGATCGCCGTAAAGATATGTATACGTATTTTATTATACGCCAGTTACTCTTACAGGCCGTCCGTTGTTTGAGACTTTGTGTCGATTTGTGAATGTACACGTACACAACATCGTATAAAAAAGAAGTTGTAGAAAGAACATTGCCGCTCAAGTTCTAGGGAGGTTATCAGGTCTCGGATACTATACATTCAGTCGGTATGTTCAGCAGCATTGCCACAATCATCATGCAGCGCGTCACTGAATCCTTCACTCTACCCGCTACTTTTCAAACTTTTTCTCCACGTCATCTGGACCATGGTGCTGTAGCTGTCAACTAGGTGATTGATTGATTGGTTTTCGCAGAATCAGGGAAAGGCATTTTATTATATGGCTGAATCCGCGGGCGCGCAATTGCAAGATGAAACGAATCATCCGTTATCACTTCTGATTGGCTACCCGAGCGGGCTCGGGAGCTCTCTTTTGTGTTTTAATCTAACCATTTTGACCTCACGCTCGGTCAATAACGCATATATACAGCATTTACACAGTAATCAGTGCCAGCTTGCATCTTCCCTTTTCAAAATTAATGTCTATCAGAAGACAGCAGATTCGTCAATCTACTCCGTTTCGTAGCATCAATCCTTTGTTGCAATTTTGCAAGCATTTGAATGTCGTGTTCCACAGAACGAGACTCCCGAGGATTCTGCGTGATTTTGCGTTGCTCCTGTAAAGTCTTCATTTTTTCCTGTAGTAGTTTTTCGAGAATGCTCAGCTTCTCTTGCTCTTTTTGTGTGATAGGTTTTATTTTGTCGGTATCTGCACTGGTTTCTTCAGGTGGTGTTGTATCGATTTCTTGAGATGGAAGATCGAATCTGACATGAGACATTCCCGTTATCTCGTCATTCCCTGCGTTTTCTTGATCGATTTTGTCTTCTTTGCGTCTTAGCTTTATTCCCTGTTTTTTAATCAAAGAATCATCCTCAGCTTCGGTGTCAACGTGTTCCAAAAGTATCGACGAAGTTTGACTCTCTAAACTCATTACCTCGAAGATCCTCAAGTCGTCGACAACGTCTTCCACGTACGCTTCATTAATAAGGTTTTGAAGCCTAACAAACTGGCTTTTATCGATATAATTTCTTTGAGCCTTCAACATTACTTCCATAGGGTCTTCTTCCTCTTCAAGTTCCTTATCCTTCTTCTCTATTCCTGTCATTTCCTTGAATTTGTCCACAAGTATTTCTAAAATTGCAGATTCAAAAGATTTTTCTTTTGTTCTTCCTCGATCATCCACCAGCGTTTGCCTGTGGCCTACTATAAACACCGACCTTATAATGGTTAGGTAGAAGAAAATCAATGTTAGGCAGCAGGAGAATAAGGCAAATGCCCTCACGATTGTGAAGGTGCTTGAAATATCTTCGGATGTTCTCACCATCCGAGCCATGTACGAAACGGAGGTTTGGAGTGAATTAGAGAAGTCCTTGAAATCTTCACTGTCTGTGTTGAATGCAAGTTTTAACATTGACGAAAATGCCATCATCAGGCAGAAGAAGACAAATAGGCAAGCAACCAGCTCATGAAAACATCTTGCGATGGTCCTCAGAATGTGATTTAAACAACTTAGAAACTGGATGAAAACGGCAAACCGAACAATAGCGATAAAATTGAGGAAAGCGAAGGCATAGTCGGTCAGCTCATCGTAGAAGCCACATTGGTAGAAATCGAGGAACTGATGTGAGTTTTCCTTGAATTGGTTTGTGGCTAGTTTCTTGAAACCCTCTGTTAGTACTTTCAGGAAAATAATGACAACCCCAGTGAGAACTAAAACAAGGTCCAAAACCTTGGCGAGGTCTGTAAAATACCGCAGCTTGTCGTGGAATAGAGTGAGAACAACACGATAGATCATGAAAACCAATGTAAGAGCACCAATCACCTCGCCAATTATTCTGGCGGCTGGATGTTTTCGCAAGGAGCTGTACATGCTCACTGTGAAGACTTCATAACTTTTGAATATTCCGCTTATAGGCGGAATCTCAAACGTGATGGACATAGCTGCCAACATATTGATGGCGGGATTGTACACAACAAATTCGGCGTGCACCGCTCTGGTGTATTTATCTAACCAAGATGATCTCTCATGACGATCCACAATAAGCTTAGACTGTTGCGAACTTCTGTTCAAGTTCAACACGTATCCACCTCCGCTGTAAGTTGAAAATGTCCCGATAACTGGTAGTATATGATGAGCTTCGAAGGCATTAACATGCTCCCAAGAAGTGTGAACGTGAGTTGACTGTGACGATAAAAAGGCGAATAACTTTCCTTTTTCTGTCTCGGTTGGTTTCTCTCTTGCATTCTTCCACCCTTCGGTATAAAACTTTGTTTCTTCGTTCATAAGCGAATGGAAGTCGTTGCATTCCGAGATAGCGTCTTTAAAGAACTTGTTCACTTTACAAGTACCTTAAATGAACAACATAGTTAGCGTTAACAGAGTTTGTTCTAGTGTGTAAATACTAGAATAAGTTTTCAATGAAAGGGTACCTGAGAAAAGCGGAGTGCAACACAATATAATTCCTCTAAATTAGTGACATTTGCATATTTTGTAAGAAGCAGCTTGTGGAACTCCTGGGAAATCTTTTACTTGCAAGTAAAGTTTTCGCTGCTCCGTGAAACTGTAAATTGACAATCAATAGCTACCTGTTTGTATGCGAACTTGCCGTATTCGCACCACGCCCAGAAGCAGTGACACTCTGTCGGCAATAAATGGCTCACTTTCACCACTCCCATCATGTAATACTGGGTGCAAGCCGGGTAACAAGGTCTTTCTCGTCCAGGCCCAGATGGAATCTATCTTTGTCACCTTTGAATACATAGATGTAGAATAATATTTAATTTCAATTATCCTGGCAGGCCGCGAAGCGGCCTCTGGTATAATTGGGATTTCATTGCAACTTTCTTGCATCAACGAATGCTCACTCATGACCCGCTTAGTAAAGTTGGGAATCTATTACGCGTTCTTATTTTGTGTGATACTGCATAATATGGTAATACGTTATTTAAATTTTGCGTTTCAAATAAGGTGTTGCTTTACTTTGGTGCAACACGTAGCCCTACAAGCACGTATTACATAAAAAATGTGTCAGCTAAGTCGCTATTTTTTGGATGAATTTTAAAATTGAGATACAAACTAGGAGAGTGGGGCAGTAGCGCAAAAAGAACTAGTTTCTTGCATACCGGTATTTTTTGGCAACTTGCATTGTTGTTTTCTCGTTTCTCGAGCCTTAGTTTTTCCATCTCTTGGTTATGAATCACCGAAGAAACTACGAAGATTGTCTCGTACGTGAGGTAATAATGGGTTGAACGCCTTTTGCTGTTTCGCTAGAAGGGCAGGCAACTAACAGTTGTAATAAACATAAGTTTAACAGGTGTTTTAGCTTACCTGATTTAGGCAAACATAGCTACTGTTGTGAACCGGATCTAGAAATAGTCGCCTCAAACTATCGATCATTTTGTTCGAGTCTGGGTTTCTGTACTGGAAGCTTAAGATGATGACCATTGTGAGCAAAATAACGTAAACACACAAGTCTGTGAAGAGTTTGATCGTGTGACGTCTTCTAAGCTCTCGAGTTCGCAGCGATTTCAAGAGCTTCTTATCAGGCGCATTGTACTGCGTCCAATCTTCATGTCTCAGCTGTTCGTCGAAAACTGCCTGGTCGGCCCCTATGAGCAGATGAGGTAAACAGTTAGTCAGTGAAACATTAATAAAATGGCCAGTTCAGTAATAATCGGGACCAAAGGGTCAGATCTCCGCGCCGTTTAGATTTTCTCGCGCTGAACCTGTTTTTCTTTTGTACATGAAGAAAGTGTTGTGAGTCAGTCTGTTGTGGAATAAAAACGTTTAAACTAGACGAAGAAAAGTGTTCTCCTGAGTAGTCTATCATACGCCTTTCGTAGAGCTTAACTGCCACATTTTGTTGCAAAAACAAACCGTTGCTGCGAAACCTGGGGGAGAATGAATATTTCAGAGTGCACTAAAAGTCACTATGTTTCTTTTAAAACAAATTAGCTAGGATGAAACGAGTGTCGACTTGGGAAAATTTAATGCCGTTAAAGCCTTTAAATACCGCTCTAACGCTGGGACGTTGAAACGTAGAAAGTCGGTAAGATTAATGAAATAAAAATAGAAGTAGAAATTAAGTCCATGCAAAGAAGTGTGATGATGTTCCCAATTACAAAAATGTCATTAATTAATGCTAACTTTGTCAATTTTAATGTATCTCGTACTTACCCATGGCGGCTGATATTTCTTCTAAATCGTCCTGACCACTGGGCGTTGCGACAGCTATTGCAAAGACCAAGGAGACAATAAGCACCTTCGATGGCTGACTGATTAGTGTGTCTTGGACAAACGAGATGGCCATAGTCGTTAGCCAAACGTTAGACTGCTCTTTCCCCCACATCATGCTGTAAAACAGTGTGAACGCAGCAGATGTAAGTGTCATCAATATGCACAAAGTCCAACCCACGTAAATGCACCAGTGTGGAAAACAGTGTGAACGGCTGCCTCCAGAGCCTTTGAATTTTGCACGAATTCTTGCAAAGAAACCACTAGATTCATCCTGTAACGTTAAGTCAGTTTTATCGTGATTTTTACTGCTATTTTCGCCTGGTTCACTATGAAGTTCATCTTCGTCGTCGATCTGACACTGGATATCGTGGAGGTCCGTTTCTTGGTCCTTATTTTCAACAACTCTCACTAAACTATCCGTATCAGTACGTATGGAATCAGTATCATCAACCTGCTTAGGTGACCGGGAAACGTTTTGTCTACAACAATTCTCCTTTGGCTGGGAAGAATTAAATTCCTTCCTTCTAGATTTTCTAAACAAAGCCACAATCAAGAGGTTGACAGGCAGTACAACTAATGCGCTCTCGATCGCTATAATCACAGTACGTAAATTAACTTTAATCGGTCCCAGCTCCAAGTTTTTAGACGTATCTCCCGGTTGAGGGTCAGAGCCGTAAAACATAGCAGTAACGACCATGAAGGAAAACAACAGAGACAAGCAACAAGAAATTCTTTGAAGCCGCGTGAATTGGCTTCTAGGAGGGCGATATGCTACTGAGAACCATAGATGATTGTCACATATCCCCTCATGAATTTTCCTGTTCAACCTTTTCTTGAAAGATACCATATCTTCTTCGCTTGCGGGACGCAGAAATACATCTACTTTTCCGTCTTCGTCCGCTACATCAAGCCAACGAGCTAGAAAACAAAATATGATTAACAGAACTTAATTTTTAACTGAAGATACGATTGTCGCAGTTGTAATAGCAATTTAAGCAATTGCAAATAAACCCGCAAAAAAAAAACCGTTTTGAGACCATAGCCTCTTCGTTAGCGCTGCAGTACTCTCCCAACTGAGCTATGAAGACCCACACATTGTATACACGCAGTTCACATCATCTTCCTTAATATACCGTACGAAAAACTGTGATATGTTAACCTCGTTTGGTTTGACCGATCTAAATGGTTGATCCCCTGCACTTAAATTGCATTTCAAACCCGAATTTTTGGACAATCCTTTAATAGCTTTCTATTTAAGTTGTTGTTTAGATTGGGTTTCGTATATAAAATCATAAAATTTAGCTTAAAACAGAATTGCGCATTCCTACCAGTAAGGAAGAACCATTTTTCTCCAGTCTGACAGTCTCGAAGCATAGCCCTGTTCAGGAACCAGGCCGGCTTTTTGCCACTGTTATCATGCCAAACTCTTAATCCACAGATGGCACCAAGAGAACTCGGCAAGTACAAGACGAAAACGTTCAAATCTCCTCTGCGGAACAGCAGTCGCCTGGCATCAATCAAGTAACACGGCCCACTGCTGCCACTTTTCCCAAAGATCTCACAACCTACATTGGCGGTTGTACCAGAATTGTTACGACTTCCGGTAACAAAGTAGATTTCGTAGCGGTAATCGCCGTTATGGTGAGATGGAACGACAGTGGTGCCAATCTGTAAAAATGTAAATGGTAGCGAACAAGGATTTTAGGTGTTTGCAGCAGGCCAGGTCCGTTAAAGCCTAAAAACCGAGGTAAGTGCATGAACCCTAAAATGTTTTTAGAACTATCTCTGGGGAGGTAGCCTGTTCCAAGCGTTCAGATTGTGGGGACAGCGCAAAGAGAAATGATCGGGAAAAAAAGTGAGGGGATTCCTTTCCCCCTTTTTGACTTACTGTCACACTCCAATCCCTGAACTACTGGAACTAGGGAGGAAAATGCATCGCCTAAAATACCACCTTTCCCACGTAAACGCTGGGCATGATCACATTGAACTGATGTAAAAGCGAATTTTTTAACTCTTTTTGTTCAAGGCCTAATCCATTCTTCACCAAAAAGGCCCTTTCAAAGAGAGGAAATTGAAAGGAGTATTTCGAATTCGCCGGCTAGGTAATTCCTTTTGGATGGCAACAAACATGGCAAATGAGGCGGTAGCTCAAGTAGCTATGTCTCAAAACTTTCGAATTTTCCCTTTTCGTCCTTTTTGAATTTTTTTTTATGGACGGTGAAAGTATTGTGTCCACTAGCCCTAATCCTCTGACCTATACTCAAGCAATTCTGTTTGTACATGAAGCCATTAGGAAATCAATTATGTCTAATATGAATTACGTAAGTTTCGAGTTTTCTTGCATTTCTGGAGATGAGTGCTGAGGTAAAAGATTTCAAAACGATACCGTGAAACGATAGTATGATGTATCAGTAGTGACGTTCCAACCTGCATATAATCCAGTCTATCTCGTCTCCAAGCCCATACGGCTAACAAGGCATACACGACTAGCAAAGTCAGAATAGTGAAAAGCACAACCACATTTCCAGTTTGAAAGGCTTCCTTGAAACCCGCAAATACTTTACTGAAGTCTAAAGGATTAGGCGCCACCAGCATTCCAGACCCAAATGTTGTCAAATGATTAGTAAGGCAATGAATTTGTTTGGAGCTCGTAAGGGGTCCAACCTACAAGCAATAAAGAAGCGACATGTTTTTGTCTTCACATTAAAAAAGTTCCTTCAATGTATATCTCAGTAGAAGGAAAAGTCGAGAAATGAGACTTTTCATAAACACACATGTTCTTATCTTTGAATACTCTTTAGGCAAATAATGTCTTCTTCAGAGAGTACTTTCAAACCACAATTTACAAACTTTACGTAGTTATGGCGTCCCCTTCTCCCCCCTCCATATAAAGGATGGATTACGCACTATAAGACATTCACCGTGATCTCCATCAATGAGCTTTATATTAATTTTTCACTGAAAGGAAATTTCAATTTGTACTTCGTCACGACGTTTTCCCTAAACTCGTCGTTTATGCCACATTCCGATCGTTAGGTTTAGCGATACTCTTTGGGTATTTTTCCCTCCTGTTAGTTGTAAGTGTATTAAGTACACAACTTTATCTGACCAAGCTATGTTATTTTGGTTGCTTTTTCTGTCATTTTTCATTCATTATTTAGCAATCGTGTTGAAATAAAATACTCCGGGAACGGAGTATTCAAAAACACTCATCGCACGTTTTTATTTCTGGTTTAATGTTCTAGGGGGTTGCGCTTGATGGTTTCTAACATTACATAACAATAATGACTATTAGAAAGAAAATAAGAAACAACTAGACGCGGCACTTACAATGCATCCGTCTCCCATCCATGCTTCCTGTTGTTGATTCCAGTAAAGACATTTTGCTTTATATACTCTTATGGAATATTTCATCATAATAGTGTCATTGGAGTTCATCCCAATCTCTTCCTTGCCCCCTTCGTATAGTACGCCCATGATGTAAGTGGTTTCTCGTAAGTCCATATTTGACAAGAAGAGTGTGTATGCACCATACTCCTGAAAGCAAGCTGTGTAGTTAGTGTCTGGGCGACCTGCACTTGAAGATTGCCAGATCTGTTTTCTCCAAGAATATTTCTCCTTAGTAGGTTTCGTATTCTCTCGGACGAAGATCTGAAGTTTGTGGCTACAGTTAAAAGGGGTGACTTGGATGCTGACTGATTCGTCTTTCGAAGTAATTACAAACTTGTGATACACCCACGTAACTTCTTCCCTCACACTTACATTAAACACTTGTGATTCAGGCAGGTTTGCACGGACCGGTAAAAAGTATTCAATCAGCTTGTTGAGATTTGAAACTGTTATAGGCCTTTCGTTGGTCTTGTCCTGGTATGACAAACTCACGACAGGACTACTTATGTCGCGGGATGAGTTGTTGTAGGTATAGTAGTTTTGTGTCATTGAAAATACCTGGAAAGAGAAATGCACCCAGCGAAACTAATGATGCACGGCATACCATTTTACTTATCGCAAAAATGATACTTAAATCCTTAATCTTTAAAAGGCAGGGAGATGTGAGTAATCTCTTTCCTCTTTTCTCATTTTTGGCAGTAAAGTGCCTCGTAATCCACGAGAATGGCGGATGAGAAAATTTCCATAATCCTAAATTAGGTCGCGCGTTTCTATTAATCGCTTTATTAAAATTGTGGGAGTTGGTTTATCCTAGTGCATTAAGTATAAAATTTGACCTGCAGGAAAGGAACTTCTTTTCTTTAATGACAATCCGGATCGAAATTGCACATTTGCTTTAGTTTGCTAGTCGATGATAACAGACAGACCAAAAGGCGACACAAATTCTTCCTTCCGTATTTTGCGCAAATGCTCAATTGTCCAGCAACCTGGATTCGTTATCGTCTTTATCATCATCATTAATCATCGTCATCATCACGAACAACAGCATCAACGTCATAATCGTCATCATCATCATCATCATTCGGTTGCCAAGTAGGTGACTAAAGCTATTTACCTTTTGATTGACAGATGTCAGTCCTGGCATCCCTTTAAGGAACATGTTGCTTCCTCCCGGCAATTTGAAATTTGCGAAACCTACGCGCACTTCACTGCCAGCATCAGAAACTGTGAAACTTTTCAAGTTGACTGTGAGTCTCGGGGTGGAAAACTCTGAAGCTTCTTCAAATGAAACCTTACTTCTAAGCAGTGATGTGGTCAGAGAGTCTAGAGCGTTGATTAAACGTTTCACCATTGCTTTACCCTAGAAAAGACAGTGATTCAAATGGTCTATTGTAATGCAATCACCTTAGTGAGAAGCCAAGCAGCCACGTTAAAGACCTTTAAGACCATTCCCAGGCTTTTGATGGCAACAAAACAAAAGGAAGTGTCGAATAACTTTACTAACCAGTTCATTTCATTTTGCATTGACTCGCGAAATAGACTTTGCCATTTTAGGTAGGTATAGTACGGACGAGCTACCACTGAAATTGTCATAGGTAAGTATTTCATTTCATCTTCAAAATGAAACGTTGTAATCCCCGTGTAAAGGATAACATTAAGGACGCCAGTAAGCAATGCTCAGTGCCTTAAGAGGTTTATTGAAAGGATCAATGGCCAGCACCAACGTAAAATCCTCAAGTTGCTACCTTAACTAACAACATTCCTTTTACGTATCCTGGCGGCCTTTTTATATTCTATATTCCTCCGCTGTTTAACGTGGAGTACCTTTGAAAACAGCTCAAGAGCGTCTAGGTAAAATTCACAATAGTATGTTACGAGTTATTGAAATAAACACAATGTACTTTAGCTTGCTTGTTCTCAGTCGCACTTTGCTGTTCCACGCCCTGATTGCTGATGTTAGCTTGATTGACAGCTGCTTCCTCAGATGAGGCGCCCAGTAAGTTCCCAAGTGCACCACACGTAGTTGACGCAAGAGACTCCAAAGAGCCAGACGCAGTTTCTTTTGATTCACGGTCCACAAAAGCAGCAATGCTTGTTAAAGCAGATGTACTGGCCTCCTGGACAAGAAAGATAAACAGACAGATATTTAAAGGTATTATTTGTAAGTATTCTTTGAAGTATGTGTGTTGTTTTATATGTGGCTTTCTCATCCATTTATTTATTGATCGGTAGTTGCGGCAATCTGTCAACTTCGTTCAGTTAAGGGGTTTTGCCTTGGGTGCACTGTAGATCTATACTAGTTCGGTGAATTTGTAAATGCGTAAAAACATGTGCGTTTACTGACGATTTTCATATGGCCTTGTCACAATCTGTAGCGAAGTCCTACGTGGAAGACTACCTTTATCATCGCCTATCAGTAATCGGTATAAAAAAGGAAATAAATCTCTTTGTCGTATAGACAGGCGTAGTTACAAAGATTTGTATGCGTTAATAAACAACATGTAAGTTCACCATTTTGCCCATTGCCCATTTGGAACCTTGTTTACTCCCGTCCATGAGAATTATCTTCAATTTCCCTTGGGATTACTGTAATACCCAGGAACAAAGGAAAGGGTGAAGGGGGGGGTTGATAAACAAGGTGTATCATGAGCATAATAGGCTTGTATCGACCTTGCCTTAGAGGAAGATGTCAAGCTATTTCGATCTACCATATTTCCAAAACATTCTACTCCGTTCAGATCGAACTGTGTGATTAATCAAGAAATTATGCCTCTTGTAGAAAACCTTCATGAGACAGACTAATTACGAGTCAGAGTTCTTTACCTGTGCATCCAACGATATTTCAGTGGTAACCTGAGTAGCCTGATACAGGGACCCTGAAATAAGCTTGGCAGAATGCTGAGAGGTAGGCCTTTGGTAAGTGATTGCCAATATCAGAGAGCTTCGCACCTTTACGTTGGAAAAGCAATAGAAAAAGAAATAAAAACCCTTGTTGGAGTTAAGTAGCACTGTCAAATACTTGCTTTAAAGAGTGCGGACACGTGTGTTCAGCCTCACATAAGATAAAGCAATTTAACGCAGGTTGCGTGAAGGTTATCAGACTCCCTCAGTAAAAACATTTCGAAACTGCTCATCTATTGATTGAATGATTGATTGGGACTCTCAAAACTAGGAAAAAAGAATAAACAGATTTTGGAGAAAAAGTCAGTTTAGAAATATGGTGGACTCCGAGGGTGGAATTGAATGAAAGTATGATTCATATAATTTCACAGGGGACAGGTGCTGAAGACATACACTTAAGGGTCGCCTATAGTCCATGGCTGTTTCCTTCGTTTTAACAAAATAGCGTCTACTTATCCACAATATTTTAACGGTAGTTCATATCTAATGGTAGTGATTACGAATTTCTCTACCTTTCGTTTTTCTGCAAGGTCAACAGCTTCTCCTCCATCACCGAGTTTTGTTTGATGATTTAAAACCGAACAAATGCTCACAATCATTAATGCGACCTCGTGGCTATTTCCAGTTTTCACTGAAGCCGCTAAGGAACTGCCCTGTCCACTTGTAAGATTTGATAGCTTACTCAGCAGCTCAGTACCCTTGACTAGGGAAGGTAAGGACTAAGAAGAAAAATTAAATAATCACATAATGAATCACAAAATTAAGACTGGCTTCCTTATGATCTCTTAAGCCATCGCAGTGATCCTAGCGGTTTGCTGGACCTTTTTTTTTTTCAATATTATCGATTACTTAGCTACCAGCCGCGATACAAGTGGTAAAGGGGGTGCTCCTCATTTGTGGTATTAGCATAAGGGCCGATTATTTATCATAATGCCCAATATCCACACATAAATTTTCCACACTGATTTCCTTAATTTTCCTCAAAGAATTTAGAAAATTTGATAAAAGATCAAAGCACTTTCTTTTAGTTGATTATCCTATTAATTCTCATAAACGGTTCTCTTGAAAATGTATCGTTATTGTTGGGAGAACACTGATGTTGGTTTCTCGAGGGACTTGAGTCACAAACTGAGACCGCGATTGAAGGCATTCAGTTGGCCTTCGCTGAAATAGATAATCGGTATTCTACTCGATCTGGGCGAATTTATTGTGTCGTACGGAAGAATGAAATCTGGTTAAACTGGCTTTAAACCACTGAAACACTGAATCTAATTCTAATTCTAATTTTAATTGTGTAATCTGCAATCTTAAAAATTTTAAACTTCCCAGTTGAACTAGTTACGTGAATTCAAAGAAGTATTAACAGATGATTTCGCTAAAAGAAGCAAACATATAGTTGTAAGAAAAAAAGTGTTTGGTACCTTAACTTGGAGATTAACGGTCGTTTCAGCGCCTAGTCTATCAAAAACACGAACAGCAATCTCTAACGTGTAATTATTGTCCTCATTTCCCAGAGGAAGTGAAAGCGAGGTATTTGCTTCTCTTCCGTAATACAAGAGAAATTCCTCAGACTGTAGGACGTTTACGATCTCGTAATGAAAAGGTCCATCGGGATCACTCCATCCCCAACACCAGAACCAGTAGCGCGTACTGAACACGTAACCAACACGTGGTTCGACGTCACAGGTACCACCCGTAGGTGCAGCATTTGTTAGGAAAGTGTAAGCAGCTCTACCGTAATTACCGTCAGGCAGCGTTGCAGTGATAACCAACTTATAATCTCTGCTTCCTTGAAAGCTATATTTCCTTATCACAATGTTTGGATAAGCACTTGATGTGGCGTTTTTCAGGCCTGGTAGTGTCATATTATCACGCCTCCATGTTGTTTCTCCATTTTCGCGGCCTTCCAAGACGAACAAAGACCAGGAATACTTAATTTGGGTTACACAACCTATTCCTTTGCACTGAGTTGATAGGGAGATTTTATCTGAGGGGTTCATTTTGCTTCCACAGTTAACCTCGCACCTTGAAAATGCAAAGAGCAAAAAGAAAACCAAAAAAAACAGACATCTTTTTCTCTGTCGCATTTATCAAAACTATTCTATTTCGCATATTATGTATGTTTGGCTATGTATATTGTAGATCAACTTCAGCTTTGGTTCAAATCTTAGTTTCCTTTGGTTTAAACTCCTTACAGTGGAACCTCGATATAACGAACCTCTATATAACGAAGTCCTTGGTATAACGAACGATTTTCTTTATGTATGGTAAATATATGAAAGAGAACCTCGATATAACGAAACCTCGTTATAGCGAACATATTTTGCCAGTCCCATGAGCCTTCGTTATATCGAGGTTCCACTGTATCATCCATTACCATACACAAAAACAAAAAAGAAAAGGAAATTAAGACTGACCCCACTACATAGACTTCGAATTTTAGATCCGTTTCTGTAATAGAAAGTCCGGAATCAACCGTGTATCTATTCACAAACACAATTCTACCGAATTGAATCTGGTTGAAAATTGTTTAAAAGGAAATCTCGTCTCCATCATCAAAGACGTCGCTACCAATCAAACACCACCAAAGAGATTCTAAACAGGATGGTGTAAGACAATATGCTTTCCCGTATATTTAATCCCGGGGGAGGAACACTGCCATATTTGGCCATAACGGGTATGTTCCGTTGAACAGGGTATGGTTTCCAGGGTCTTGAGTCTTAAACATGGTATACAATTATATCATTTACCGTTTTAAACGGGGTGCCTTTTTGGACAGGAAGCCTTTTAAAGGCGTGTAAAGGTTGGCGAGTAGCTGTCTACATGGTGGCACTTAAATACAATTTGTTTCCAAAAATATCCAATCGTAGTATAAACAAATTCTATATTGTGTATGCGAAACGAAATGAATCAGGGGCCAGTTGCTCGACTTTCATCTCTGAATTCAAATGTCGCACTAACCGTGGGTTATCTTTACCTAGCTTTGAACAACCCGGCCCTGGGCAATTAAATGCCGTGGCAAGGTAGCGAAATGAACGATTTTTGTCCGAAACACGGTCAGGGTTTGAAGGCCTCGGCAGCACAACTCTACCCAAATGTACCTCAGTGTTCTTCCACGGGTAATGATCTTACCTTATGGTGAGAGTCGGAAGATTTTCAGGACCAATTTCGAGTTTCTGAGTAGCCGAACTTGTCCTTTTCCCCTTTGTTACTACCAGTACGATCACGTAGGTCTCATTTTGCACCATTTGATTTGTAGTTAATTCAAGAGAGGCCGTTTTAGAAAGAAGATACTGCCCGTTTCGGTAACAGCCTTGATCAGAGCTGGGAGGCAATGCAGTTAACTCTTCCGATGAAACATTAACCACACCATTGATCGCTCCTGTTATAATTTTCGGAAAACTTTCGGTGGTATTTCTACAAAACCAGGTGAACTCTATTCCTAGAAAACCATAAAAAAGTAAAATAACATTGGGCTTATCCGTTCACCGGTTTGGATTATAAAAGACTAAATTTATATAGTAAGCATTAGGCTCGATTTTCGGTCCTCCCCGAGAGGAAAGGATCTTTTCGGGAGGAACACGGGCTCATTTCCCTAACATGCCAGTGGCTGGTAGTCGATGCAGCGGGAAATGTAGGACGTTAACGTCGGTGATTTACGAGACGGAGTGAGAACTTACTTAAATTCAGATAATCCAAATGAACAAAAGGCTATGACTTGCTGCGAGTGCGATATAAAAAGAAAAGACTGAAAAATGATTGAACGGATAAAGACAAATTATATTTGCCTTGTCTAAAAAAGGAGAGCTCGAAAGCAAAACGAATCGCTTGAATCAAGACATTCAGCATTGTAATATTTATCTTATTTTTGTACATTTATTAAATAGTATGGTTGCCTAGTTCAAATTAGAACTATTGTTTTGTTGAGGGTAATAGTTATAAGTATGGGTTTGGCCCCTTTCATTGTATTATTAATAAATAAATACCTGCAATAGTGCCTGGTCCAACATCCGGGTCATATGAGCCTAGGCCATCAATGGATAGCTTAGATCCAAACCCTCTTCTAATCTCGCTTCCTCCAGTGATCTTTGCAATCAACGGGGACTGGACTACCCTGATGTAACCGTCAGCAACAGTGGTGAAATCTTTTAATTCTTCTTCAACCATTCCAACTTTTAAACGCACTTTAAACAATCCCAAAGGCAATGCCCTCCTTCTTAATTGTAACTCTCGCAGAGAAACTTCTTTGTTTGAATTAAAATCATGAAAGTATTCGAAGGTCCCCGTTCTTGGATCATTTTGTAAGATCTCCCATTCATATTTGGATTCCTTGGATTCGGGGCAAAACACATCCACATCTGCCTCGATGGTGATACCTTCGGCTCTGAAAAAGTGTTTTGCATCGTTTGGAATCTCACCAGCGTCCTTTAATTTTACCTTAGGTTTCCTGCAAGGTCTTGCGAGAATCTCAACTTCGCAGGCTGTCGATACTCTTGAAACTGCATTGCCAAGGGTTGCATTGATGGTGAAAATTCCTTGCGAGTTAAAAACCTTCTTTAATATGATATCTTTCTTAAGTTCACCCCTGTATTGCACTCTTTTGGAAAGATGGCCCTTTTCCAATTCATTGCAACCGCAAACGTGTCCATAGCAGTAGCTTGTGCTTTTGTCTAACTCAATGAGAAGGGTCGAGTTGTTTCCAAGAATTTTGATGGTTGTTTGGATGGTAACGATTTCTCCCATTACCCTTGGAGAAGAGCATCTCAGTAACCCACCATGTGAGACAGAAGGACGTCTTTGGACAGCAATCACTACACCAGCAGCCACTTGACTCACTCGATTTTTAACAAGTACCGATATTGTATATATTCCAGGCGTGTTAAAAGTGCGCATAATGATTTGGTTGGTGAAATATTCCTTAACATTATTTATTGACCACTTGTTGGTCAGACTTGAACCGTTTTCAACGGTGACATTGAAGACAACTGGCATTCCAACTTCAAAGATATTCATGTCGCTGCCATAACCAACATGGTGAGTGTTATCTTTTAAATAGGTGACGTTTATACTAACGATAGATATAGGGATCTCTACATAAAGGATTTGTGTATAAAGCAATGATGGAGTGACCAAATTCTCTGCGGTTACTGTTATGTTGTACTGCCCTGCTCTCTTATAAACATCTGAAGTCACTACGGACAAATGGTAGAAGCTGTGATTTTCAATATTAAGGTCCTTCCTTTCAAAACGAGCTCTCAACGTTACATTTGTACCAGTTGCGGTCATGTTTATCACGAACGTTTTGCCAAGAATCACGGGTTTGATTGGCAAAACCTGGAAGAATGTAATTTCCTTCTGAACTGTGGCATATCCCGACGCTCTCACTTCACTCCAGCGATTTCGACAAGCGGCGTTGACTTTATAAATACCTACTTTCTCAAAAACGTGTTTTGCACAAATGCTAATATTGATGAACTTTTTGACACTCAACTCCGAATCTTTGCAGTAAAAATGTTCATCCTCTAGGTTTTGTAAAAGTTCGTGGCCATCTCCAAACTGCCAATGGCACGAGAAATCTGACCCTTTCGTGATAAACATAGTAATGTTGACATGATCATTGACTTTAGCAATGAGATTGGGTATAACGGCCCCGTCTAACATGATCACTGGCTTATGAACCTTTATGAGAATGCTGGTATTGAATCGAGAAACTTTGTTAGCAACTGTGATGTTAACAGTGTAAAGCCCATGATAACTGTAAGAGTGATTGACAAAGGTTTCACGGGTATGCACCACTTTACTGTTGTCTCCAAAGCTGACCATATATGAAGCATTTATATCGGGTCCAGAGTTCACTTCTGTCAACCAAACTGAAATTGTCTCATTGATCTCTATATCTCTGGTCTGATGAATTAGAACGGGCACAAACGGAGAAACCTCTCGAAGAATGGCGCATTTAAGAGATGTGGAAATCCATTTCGTCACGGCATTTGAGGCAGCGACATGGGCATAAAATATTCCAGGAGTTTTGTACTCGTTTTGTGTTACCAATGCATGTCCATGCGTCTCATTTTTTGACTTAACAGCTTCGAGAGTAACTTCTGAAAAGTTTGCTTGGTATAAAACACCAGTCCCATCGTTAATATGCCATCTTACCATAAACTGTGTTCCAAACAATATAGGAGGAATTGGAATCATTGTCAGCCCCATTATAACTTTTTGGACCTGTACGGTTTCAGAAACGGATAGCTCACTTCTTCTGTTTCTGCAAGTGACTATTGCTGTGTAAGTCGCAGGAGCTGAGTAGGTGTGTCTAAAAACAATTGCTCCTGAAAAATTGCGTACTGTTGTTTTATTCGCATTATCACCTAGCAGCCACAAGCACTCAAAATCTGTTCCTTGCTCAACAAGTAGTGTTATTTGGGTGATCTCCCCAAACACTGTCGGGTTGCTATGAAGAGATACGTTGTTTAAAATGCGAACTGGTTTCGGCACTGAAATGTTGGCGTTGCCAGTTAATATGCTAGTATTGCACAAGGTCCAAGCCACTACATGCAAGGAATAGTACCCTATATAGCTGTACATGTGAAAAGCCGTTTCAAGGAAACTCTCTTGAACATCGGTGCCATCACCAAAGTCAAATCGGAAGAATGGTTTAGTGACGTTTTTGTTTGTAATTGCGCTAACTGCCAGCAATGTTTCATTTGCTTCTGCCACATGCACTGGTGACGTAAGGTTGAGAGAAAGAAAAAGTAGAGGAACCACTGAAATCAAATGCAATATATTAGTCCCTTTGAATACCTTCCTGCAATAAGAAACTCCCATTGTATAAAAGACATTGAATTAACATTGTTAAATCCCAATCAGCTGCTTCTACTGGCTGTTCTGTGACATTCTTACAGTAATAAATAAAACGGGGAAGATTAACGATTATTCACGATTTTAGCCGCTACGATTCCTTTACGTACAATATAATTAGGCACGTTTTGGTAAGTCTGTTGGGGCGGTTGACGAGGTATCTGAATTGAAAAAGAAGTCCATACATAGTCCGGTTATAGTGTTCCACAACGTGGATTCCATAATCTAGCCACTGAAATCACGAACTCACTGCTTGGGGTATTAACCCTAAAATGTTCGTGGTTTATCTAATTTCCTCAGCAGAGTAGTTAATAATGATCTGGAAAGAAATATTTGAAGCCCAATTAACTTGATCCCTCGAGAAGCGAAATAAGTGCTTTCATCTTTCTGTTCATCTCTCAGTGTGGTATAGGTAAAATCCGTCCTAAGAAATTTCCTTCGAGTCTAATGAGCAATTCTGAATTAAACAAGGATGAATACAGGTTTCAGTAACCTGGGAACGGATTATATTTACAACATCTTCACCTTTACAAACCTTGTTTGCAGGCATCTTTTCCTTCAAAGACTTCCCTTGGTTCAAGTGCCTTGGAATAGAACTGCAAACATGCAACTTCTCCATGGAAGGAACCTAGGGAAGAAATGGCTACCGCTCCAATCCGAATCTCGTACCGTGTGGCGAGATACAGATTCTTGCCAATAAGCCTTCTCTGGATTACCAAACCGTCATGATAAAGAGTTGCATAACCTGTTACGTGATCGTACGAGGCGCCAACGAAATTCCATTGCCCTAAGTTAAGCACTTCAGCTCTCAACCGCGTGGTTGTATCCAGGTTTCGTTTGTTGAACCGTGCCATGAGCTCGCCTTTTTCGCCTGCATTCCCCTGGACCCAAAGCTGCACACCATGGCCGATAGCATTATAATGAACAAGGGGCCCAGGGAGGTTTCGAGTCGGGTTAATGTAAAGCAAAATAGTCATTGATTGTTCAAATTGTACTTGCTTGTTTGATTCAATCTCGATGTAGGAGTTTTGATTCCCTTCTAGTCGTACTGCACCGCCGGGTTCACCTTCGATCCCGGGGACAAAGTGGGTGTTCGAGAAGTGAACTTGCAAACTTCCTTGGATAATCTCCTGGTTGGTGTTGTAATACTCATTGAATGGGAAAAGCGCCGCTGGCTTTGTTGTGAAATTGCAGTATTGAAGAACTGGAATTAAAATTAAAATCTAAGTCATTAAAACCTTTTTAAACCTTCGCTTGGAAGAATCTCTTCTCAATACTTACATTTTGATCATAGGCCTATTTGAAAGAAGGGATTTATTTTAAAACATTTTCTGCAATCTTATAAGCGTATAATCAGTGAGAACGGGCAAGCCTGGTGATAGTTTCTCTTTTGGCCGAGATTAACAACTCAATAAATAAAGTGTATAACCTTAAATACAAAGTAGCAAGGATGGCCGCACTTTTTTATTTATATTTGCTGTAAACCGGACACCACGTGTTTGAAATGGGTAAGCCTTAAAGAATGCTGGCCTCTTATGTCAGGTGAGATGAATGCAGTTCACAAACCAACACTCCAATGTCCTTTATCTTCCTGAACTGAATAAAAGGTGGATTTTACACGGGTCATAAACGTGTCCGTAAGAGAAAATATGTGAGTAAAAAAAAACGCTGATAAAGTATTCGACATAACTCTTCATGTTTTGTAAAGAATGCAAATGAAATCGTTCGCCCTTGTTTGGTCAAGTCTCGCAAAGCTGGCCTTGCATTTTTAGAGCTTTTAAATTATTATCGGGTCATTTTGTACCTGTCCATGCGTAGTTTGCACATAGGCAAGCCTTCAGAGCTCGCTGGCAGCCGGGGCTAAAGCTAGGCACTTTATACCGGAGGATATTTGTTCGAATTCATAAATCTTTCCTGTTTTTTTACTTTTCGCTGATTCGGAGACACACTTCAATTAATCCAAGAACATTCTGATTCGGAGACAAAATTTTCATTTAAGGTACCAGATTCAAAATCTCCGGGCATGCGTTCACACTGAAGCTCACTGACAATTATTTCGTTACGAATCGGGTAAAATCTCCCCTACTGTAAATGTAGACAGAGATAGAAAACTCTTCCTTTATATTACGTAATTAGAAATATAATCTGTACAGTCAGTTAACCTTTTTGCGACAATCAATAACACTTTTTCTGTCACTAGTTGAAATTAGGCTATCTTCACAGTGCTGAAAAGTAACCTTTTTAACTAATCTTCTTATTAATTTTTTGGGTCACTTTTGTTCTAAATTTAAGTGTTTCATTCACTAAAGAAGTCTTTGCGAATACATTAAACAGTAATGGTTTGCCTATTTGGTAAATAAGGTGCTAAGCAGTCGCAACTTGTGATTGAAATAGTTCGAAAATGCGTTTTACTTTACCTCGAGTTCGATGACAAACAGCTCCTCGCAGTGTCAAAACCTGCAACAAAATCTGCAGTGAAACAATAAATGATAAATTTGCACTACCCTTAAACCGTGCAGCGCATCGATCCAAGTAAAAGCATTGGATACATACCTGAAAAACAAACGCCAGTGAGAACAGCAAGCCAATGTGTTTTTCGTGCTTCCTTCCCATGTTAATCGTCGAAAAGTAGATTTGGGTCAAACAAGGCCATGTATTTGTCGCATGAGGTTATTTTAAATGGCTTTCAAATTGCTGTGGCTTAACCAGCTTTAAAGTAGCTATAGTTGTTTTTCTATTTTCACCGACTTATAAAACAGGTGCTATTGTGATAAAGAATGTCTGCGGTTACGTCTCTTGTCAAACCGCAAAAAAACAGCCTATTAACAATTTATCTCTTTATCAGGTGAAGTGACGTCTAGTCGAGGTGAACACTGCTTGTAAGTGAGAGCCTTGTCAAATAAATCTTACCCCTAGCTGTGTCACAAGCACTCTTTTCTAAGCATTTCTTAAAATTATTTTCATGAAAAAACAACCGCACTGTTCAGCGGCAGATAGTCACTAGATCATCCTTGGGAAATGTTTTTTTTTCATTTCAGAAGACTTGGTACCGTCTCCAATACAGATTTCTAGGACTAACTGTACAGTCTCTTTAATGATTTACCTTTTTATGTTCTAAAATATAAAGAACTGTCATTTTTTTTTGTACACAGCTAGGATTACAAAAGGAGCAACAAGGGATTTGATACCTTAAAAATTCAAGTCACTGAGCGGTGTTACTTCGAAAGCACTTTCAAACACTTAAATTTGTACTCTTTTACCACTTAATTTTAAGCACTTTACAAAACTCGCATTTGGCAGCTTAGTAAATCTGAAAGATTCAGGTGAATCTGTCACGTATATTTTCAGCTGAGACAAAACACATTAAAGAAAGGGAAAATACACCAAACAGTAAACCCTATTCACAACCTATCAGTTCTTAACCTTTTAAGTCTTAAGAGAAACCAACCTCAATTTTCTCTTAACAATATTCATACATCATCAAGAGAAAAGGTTAGGAGAATTGAAAAAATAATCACCAAAGGGAGAATGTTTTGATCTTCTATCACATTCTCCCAACTATTCTTTTAAGGAAATGTATGCAGGTCTTTCTGGAGAATTTGTATGTGGATATTGGTGCTTAACCTTCTAAGTCCCAAGAGTGACCAACCGTGATGAATTTTCTCTTAACAATACCAATACATCACCAAGAGAAAAGGTTAGGAGAATTGTTGATTTAGTTATGATCCCCTCTAATGTGGGAGTTTATTTGTGCAAACAATTTTGGCGGTTTTTCGAGATTGTTCGGTGCCTGGTTCGGTGAATCTTGGAACAAAAGGAACGTGTAGTAAATTTTCCTCCTTAGATTTTATGCCCTGTTTTGCAAGATTCTTCGAGACACCTGCGAGTCCGTTCAATCCTACATGTATGTTGTAGGAAGCAATAATCATTTATATGATTATAACTCCAGTCTCAGATTTCACTAAAATTATAGCGCTTTTGGGATGCATCTTGTAGTCTTCAACATATGAGTTGCAGTTGAAAGCTTAAGGGCTATAATTTTTTTTCAACCTTGAGACTATTATGAAGGCATTCATTTCCAAGGTCGCGGGGAATGATTCATAGTGAAGTATTAATTGCTCTATTACTTTATTTTATTTTCCTTTTTGTATAACATGTCACTCATTGTTTCCATTCCCCCAATAAACTCATCACCAGTTTGTTTTACCTGTCCCTGAATTGTTTTCTTAGTCACCAAAATACATGTATGTCTTTTAGATCAGTGAGAGCTTCCCTAATTGTGAAATCAAAATATCTGCTACGTATTCTATTTTTAAATCCCATTTTTAAGCAATAAAATTGCAGTAAAACTGTTATAGTAAAAGAGAAGATGTGATAAAAAAAATTTCTTAGGAACGGTGCAATTTTTTCTAAACAATTGCATACATTTTTTCAACAATATGAATTACTAAACATTATTGCTGGCCGAAATATTATCGAACTCTGCGGGATTTTGTGTCTCTGTAATCTATTTTAGATTTCGAATATAATAACAAATCTTTTGCCAAATATTACTACAGAATTGCTTTCATAAATTGCATGCAAAGTTGAAATTTGTGAACCCCCTTTCAACCTTTCTTGATTCTTGATTTTTTTCTTTATTCTTCTCCATAAAATAACATGCTGTTTTTCCATCAGCCATTGAACATTTTAATAACCAAAGGTGTAAACTACACTGAAATTATACGCCAAGTTTTATTCACTGAAACAAGTACACTGAAGACCGAACGTGGGGATTTTAATTTGGGAGAACCTCCAATTTTAAGGGGAAAAGAGCCAAAACACCCCTCGTTCTATCTTCTATATTCAAGGCCTAGTTGATAACGCAGTTGGTTTGCCTAATACTTATTCGTTGTATAGTGATTTATCCGGTGGATTGCGTGCTATCCGACGTTTGAACAACCCGGGTCAGGTCTTTTAATTGGCATGTATACTGGTACAGTTTGTTTAGTTCTTGCTTGTAGAGGTGGTAACATGCCATGTCTGTGCTCATAATATCTAGTAATAAACTTAATCTGATACATAACTGGCAAGGGCTCAGGTACAACATGAGGGAGCTTAAGCAACGACGACGGCGACGCCAACGAGAACGGTGAAAAAGCAGCTGGTTTAGATTAGCAAATCAACAACTCTGCACGTGCATCACGCTTTTTTGTCTATTTTTATGGCGTAGTTGCACGACTACATCATGAGACTTCGTAGTTTTGCGTTTTATGGGGAACGTGAACACAAGACAACAATTTTCTTTTTCTTTTCCTGAACTTTTAAACAGTCTGTTAGAATTCAACTCCAGAAAAATTTGCCACAATTTGATGAATTGAGGAAGATGGAATAAGCTCAACATAGTTTGGAATTTTTGAGTGACGTTTTCGAAGCCGTCAATTATTTCGGATGGGGCAAATAATTGATGTTCGAGACATTGGCAAATCACGGTATTTTGCGATAACCGAGTTCAATAATTGTTTTGTCATTCGATCCCCGAGTTTTAATTAAGAAACTCATAGATTGGGAGCAATCAGCCATTTTCACGCAAGAGCGGTGACAAGAAGGAAAAAAAATCATGGTTTTATTTACGCACGAGCAGAATGTTATTTGTAGCCAAACACAGTTGGACCACATTGCGCATAAGCAGACCATTATTTGTAGGCAGTTATTTGCAGGTTACGTGGTGCGTTCTTGGCCAATGAAACGGAAGAAAAATTTGCATCGAATGATAACGAGTCTTTTCTGAGACAAGCAGCACTAGCTTTTAAAATAAAGCCTCTAATTTGGACTAGGAAATACTTGACCACAGTGATGCGATAAGTTTACATACTTCACAGCTGCCGAATGAGCCTTCTTTTACAATGTGAAGCTTCAGCTAACACAAATCATTCCTGGCTGAGCTTTCCAGTGAGACCAGTTTTAATGTAGAACCATATCGCGGCTCTTGCACTTATTGGTTGGTAAATAAAAAAGGCAACTCAAATCATTCCGTGAAATTTCAAGCGAATCCAGAATAGACCGGGCAAATCATATGAGTTTCACAAAACGGCAAAACTAGCCAAAACAGTAAAGGAAATTCTCTACTACTATGCTCAAATGGCATCACTAATATGTTCGGATATAAGACTGCTCGTTTGCCTGACTTTTCTCGTTCGATTGTTGAGACGATCCATCTGAGGAGGCAGGTGACAATGTTGTAGAACTGAAACTGTCGATGCTATGTTTTGCTAATGGGTAACCAGCCACTTTCAGTCTTAAAATGTGATGCAAGGTCTTGCTGGTGGCGTACTCATATGGAAATTTTGCGGTTCTGGCAGGGTATGTATAACACACAAAGACGTATTCCTCTTTGAAAAGACCACCGGAAATACGTCTGTGTTCGCAGTCTAAGAGATAAAGAGCGCGTGCAATTGGTGTAAAGTTTTCGCATATAAGAAATGGCAGAATTCATTTTTGTGATCACTGAGCTTTATTCACCGAATTCAGATGACTTTGCTCACCGTATCTCAGGTAGCCAGGTGCTCTCTGGTTTCGTCCATTGACCTATTTTACGCATACTCTTATAATTACATCCTGCGCAAAAGCTGTGTGCGGAAGACAGCGATTTGAGATCCGTCTTCAACAGCGATTTGTCTTTTCCTGGCAACCTCTCTACCCATCCTTTACAGAGAACACTGTATCACATATTCTTATTTAAACGAATGATGTTCTGTCTTACCTTCAAAAACTCGACCCCAACAAGTCTGCTGGACCAGATGGCATAGAAAGGAAATGTGCCAATCAACTTGCTCCTTCCTTCTGTGTACTCTCCAATCACAACCTTGAGTCAGGGTCTATTCCTTAGGACAGGAAGTTCGCTAACGCCGCTATCGTATTCAAAAAAGGTGCTAACAAGCGCGGATCTAGGATAAATACTGACCAACTTCATAATCGAGCGCCGAAGGCGCAAGCTTCGAGGAGGTTCCGGGGGAATGCTCTCCTGTGAAGTGAAGTCCCCTTTCCTGGGTTTCTGAGTCGTTCAGACACCGGGATATTGGCTAGTTCCATTCTCCTCAGATGAAGCTTTGGTACTTGGAAATATTTTTCTTTATTAAAAATGTTTATTATGAAAAATCTGTCGAGACCAATTTCCGTAAAACGGTGGAAAGCGGTGTGGATCCACGTCTGGCTAAATCTGACATCTCGAACTATCGTCCAATATCGCTTTTACCTGTTTAATTTTTAGCAAGCTGTGTGAGCGATGTGCACATTAGAGTCTGCTACAAAAATTAATCCATTTGCCATGATCTGTTCAACATGGCTTTACTTAAGGTACATCGTGTGTTGCACAACTCCTGTCTGTACCTCACGAACTGACTACATGATTGGGCTGTCCTCTGGGGCTTATCCTTTATTTTAAAAAATATGAAGAGTGTCTTACTATCCTATCTCTTGTTGACAGACCCTACACTATCGATGGCAATTCACTTACTGTGACGGACTCGGAAAAAGATCTTGGGGTCCCAGCGAATAGCAATCTCACATGGAGTTTGAATGTCTCCATAGTTGTAGCCAAAGCCAATAGAATGCTTAGGTTCCTTCGGAGCCATTGTGCTTCTCATGGTTTCGGGCCTGATCGCAAGAGATTCCTGTATTTAATAATTGTACGCCCCCATCTAGGGTATGCAAGTGAAGTCTGGGCTGCTCAATCCTGCATCTCTGATCTTAAAATTATCGAAAGTGTTCTGCGACGCGTAACAAGATACATTCTCAATTGCAGTTTCTATGTTAATCGTAGACCCAGCTATACGTCTAGGAATAGTATCCTTAAATCTTTTGCGATTATCTTACTGGTTTGAATGTCACGACATAATCTTCTTTTTGAAATGCATGAAGGGCGTATAACTTCCCCACTAGTTCTTACTTCGCCTTTAACACAGATCGGATTTAAGAGCTCTGCTGATCTTTCAATGCGTCTTTTGTATTCCTTTCGCACTTATTTGTTTAGGGATTCTTTTAATTCTAACCGTATCGTGACTTTTTGGAATCATTCGCCTGTTACTATTAGATAACAATCATCCGTTCCTTCTTTCAAAACTAACTTGTACAAGTAATACGTTATGAAACTTCGATATTGCACGTCCTCGTACCTGGAAATCGATCTGCCCTCGTTGTCGATCCGCCAACATGCCTCTTTCCTGTTGATGTTTGATCTAGACTAACATTTCATTTCTTAACTTATCAGTTAGCCGAGAAGGAAGTTCTATGTAGTCTTCTTTCGGTTGTCTTTTTACCGCACGTACGTAGTGTCGATTTGTCGTGTTTTTTTTCCTTGCTCTTCATTTAGGAGAAACCTTGCTTGGGACCACTTGAGTCCGTCAGTTGCTCTCTCGCTTAGTTATTATTATTCTTTTGTCCCTGTTTTTCTTTGTTAATGCAACTAAGTGGAAGCATCTAAATAAATAAATAAATAAATAAATTTGTGCCAGAAAAAAACAACGAAGCCCATTTTTTAGCTCGGCCGTTCCCATGGAAACGCACGAGCAATTGTTCCGGCAAAAGCCCTGTGAGCAAAGCCTCCTTGTCTACTTCTTGATCAAGGAGAAGAAAAGGAGGCTCTGCCTGAATGGCGTCAAACCTTTGAACTCACCGCAGCCCACGTTTTTGGACTTGTGAATCTTGTTTAAACTGGTCAAACTGGCTTTTCGTGTGAGAGCATCCATTTACTGATAAACGCGCGGTCATAACCGAACCCGCTGTACCACGCACACGACGTTCAGGCCTGGGTTCCAAACTATATCCTACCAACGTGCCGCGCATGCTCAACAAAGATCTTACTTGATTCATGCATAGTCTTTTTCGAGTACGCCAAAAATTGAGCAAGCTAAAGAAAGGACTCTGCTGCAACGATGGCCGGCATAATGTGGACAATCCTAACAGCAGGTTGTTTTGAGGCCCAATTTCACAACTTCAACTTTAAACTTCGACTCATCAACTTTATTGGAAAATTTATTTCCACCGCGGCAGTGTTAGCTTAGTCGGTAGAGCGTGTGACTGCAGAGCGGGAGGTCACGAGTTCGATTCTCGGGGCTGGACTAATACTCAGGGTCTTAAAATAACTGAGAAATGAAGGTACTCCCTTTATGACCTTCGCGTGGCTCTGATGACCACGTAAAATGGCGGTCCCGTCTCCAGTAGGAGAATTAAAAATGGTGTCCTAATTATTACTTTCGTGCTAAATACATTGACACTCAAAGAAAGTGCCTTTTTATTTACCAATACAAGACACAACGAGACTGGTCCTCAGGTAGCATTTGCTAATCTAGGCGGAACAGTCATACAAAACAATATAATGAAAATAATTAATATTTACCAAATTTACAAAAAGGACACTTACATGCAATTAACAAGTTTTGTCTGGTTTTGTTAATACCCAATTATCATGATTACAAGTTCGTTATCAAAGAGAATGCATGGGAGCTGCTCAAACTGGACCTGATCTTAGGTTTAAACTAAACGTTTTGTACGACCAGAGTCAAAATGACAATTCCAATGTTGCAGCATAAAACAATGACTTAAAATTGCTTAGGCGCTGTTGAATTTTTTGGTATACTCAGTTCTTTCTCAAAGGAACTTTTTCCCACTTAAATGTCATGGTAGGGGATCAAGCGTCTCCCTTGACGCCCGGCGAGACTTTGACCTCGCAGACCAGGGCGACCATTTGGTCAGTTTGCGAGCTATGGCTTCCAACGTGCCTCCCGCGCCAGCAACTGAAGAAGCCATTGGTTTGGTTCGCCATTGCAAAACTGTACTTGAAGAGCATGCATATCAAATACGTGCTGAGAGTAACATCACTGACGCCTTCAATGGTCCCCAAGGTCATGTCTCTGCAAAACAGTAAACTCTGTCCAATTAATGGAATGGGGACTAGGAAGACTAGCAGACATTCTAGGAGAGTATAACTACAAAGCGCTTGATCTTTTAAGCTGTATGACTTTAGACGTTGAAAATTGCCATGCCAATGTTCATTCCAAGAAAGTGAACATGTCTAAGCTCGAATATGCTAGGTCGTTTGGTGCAACAATGAAGGAGAGCGTCAAACGTGCTACAAGCTGGGCTGCGTACTATCACACCAGTCGAAGGTCCTGGTACCCAAAGCCCGACACAACGGTGTCTCTTCATAACGTACCGTTGATGATGCCTCTGTCCGTTGTCAGCCTTCCTGCAAATGACTGTGACCTCTTACGCAACTAGGCCTCAGCATATGGTGCTGCAGTAAGACAAAGGACAGTGCGGCAGGAAACTACAATGGCTAAGCACGGAACATTGCCAGAGTAACTTTATCAACGCCATCTCGAAGTTGGTGATAAGGTTAATCTGAACTTCGGAGTTGATGAAGATGAAGGACCCCATGAAGATCTTAACGAGCGTGAAGTGAGTGAGGGAGCTAGTGTCTCTAGCGAAGGCCAGCAAGAATTTGATGAGAGTAGTGACGAAGAAGTTGAAGTCAGTGCAGATGACAACAATTCTCAGGGCCAGCAAGATGAATTAGGGACATCGACGAATTTTCTCTTTGGTGCAAGGTCGCGATATGGAAGGGCAGTGAGGTTCAATAATCGACTGCTGTTTTGAGTATCAGTTTATTACCACATTAAACCTTAGAGCAAGTTCCTGCTGCCATGTAAAACTGAAAAGGAACTAATTGTACCGGTTAGCTTCCTCAGTGTCGACTCAGCTCAGTGCAATCGCATGTTAGACAATCGAGTCTCCAAACTTTCAGGTGTTAGTTATCAAATGGAAATGTTCGATTAGAGATTTTCGATTGAAGTTTCCAGAGCTATAGCTTTTTGCGACTGCAAAATTGCAATTCTAAAGAGGACTTGTGTGCAAATTCTCCTAAGTTAATTAGGCTCCATAACTAGCGGCTTTTCGAAAATTGAGCCGCAAAGTCTGGGCTCGAGAGAGCGGCAGAAACAAAGCCTATGATTTAAGGTGACTCGACCCAGTTTTTTTGGGGGGGTACCATCCTACTTTGAAGCTCTCTGGTATCCCCACCTTTACTTTTATCGTAAGTCTAACACATAGAATGGATAACATATAGATCAATCTACAATATAACATAATATTTTTGGCGATGGGAGTAAATGTCACGTGGTTATAATGCCACGCCCCTTTGAGATCTGAGTCGAAAATCTGCTGTTGCCGGCATTTTTTGTGAAAATCTCTTGGCTACACATAGTGCGCATTAGTGCCTTGCGCGGAACAGAGTTTCACCAAAATCGCAAAGACCCAATTCGAGAAATTCAGCGGTTTTTAAATTTAGGTCATAATTTATGCGAAAATGATAAGCAAACTTTACACGGATTATATCTAATAAACTATGAGATTCATCTCTGTATTTTGGGCATCGTTATAACAGATGGGTCCTTGCAAGTCCGCAAAACAATTTAGGACCTTGTAAATGCGCGCAATTTCGCGCAAAGCAAACATATAGAAATTATAGTTTTCGCAATTTGTTGACGTTTGTCAGCGTCTAAGAGTCCTTCTCACGAAAAAACATTTTCTTAAAAATTCGTAGTTTTTTTTCCTTCAAATTTTTTCAGGGCCACAATTGATTAACTAACTATCCGGACTCTGAATTTCATGGTCATTGAAAAACTGTGACATTATCTTCTATAAGCCCAAACTTGAGTAAACATTGAAGATTTTTAGCGTTTTGGCTGAGTTTGTGCTTTGGGAGTTGTCTATTGTTTCTAGTCTGTCATGATACAGCATTCTTGTTCAGCACGCGTGCAATGACCGCGCTAGGCTGACTTCCGAATGCTCACCGAGGTACGATAATTTTGGTACAGTGAATCAGGCCATCGCGTGATACATAGAGGTTTTAACTCACAATTTTTAATCAATCCTCGTGCTTCTTGTGCCTTTGCAAAAAAATCAAGAAGTGCTACACACTAAATCTACTTACTATTAAAAAAATACCATTTTTTCATAGGTTTAATGCAAGCCAATAATTAAACCAACTCTCGTGACGGGAATCCCTTCTATTGTCTTATACTAAATTATTATATCTCGGTGAGCATTCGGATGTCAGCCAAGCGTGGTCATTGCACGCGTGCTGAACAAGAATGCTGTATAATGACAGACTAGAAACAATAGACAAATAAAATAAAATTTAAAACCAGCGTTATTAACGTAACAATTTGTATGCCAAGCAAAGTAAAATTTTCTAAAATTTTTCTTCTTGTGCTAACAAGGATGTTCTTCCAAATTGTTTATAACGTCAGGTCTTCATTTCCTGAAAGCTTTTTTCAGAAATAAGGATAAGAAATCTGACAAAATAATGTTCAATGTTGCACTGCCGTAGAATAAAGTACAGTTGATCCTATCCACAACGGCCACCTTGGGGAAAGAAGGAAGGGCCGTTGTAAAGAGGTTTAAACAAGAGTCAGAGTATGGATTGTCCGCAAAAAAGTGGCCGTTGTAGAGAGGGGGCCATTGTGGAGATTTGATTGTTTAAAATGGTTCGCGTGGCCATAGTTTAGAGTTGAATCGACTGGTCGCAAGTGAAAGAATTAGTAAATCAATCGGCAAAGTAATGTTCCCGCCTTAATTTAGTGAGCAATCGTCATGTTTTAAAAAGGGCACATCTCATACCACCTGCATAGTGAAACATTGCTTGCCTCGAGCAAGGATTATTGTTTTTCAAACTGGAAATTGAGGTACCAAAGTACTATGGCCAATCAGTCTCAAACTAATTTATAGATTTAGCCAGGGCTAAAAGCAAGGCTCCCATTATTAAATTTATTATTTAAATCAAACAGTAAACTTGTAATCCACAAATCAGTTAACTTAAGGGCACATGCACATCAGTGAATTAATTTGAGGGAAAGGCTAAGTGATGTTAGAGTGAAACATCTTACATCGAGTTGATAGCCTTACATGTACACCCAAAAAATAGCAATCGTCTTCGATCACATTCAAGAGCCATAATGGCTCTTTATCACAGTAGATTAGGCCTGGAAAACAAATTCTTGGAAAAGAGATCAGGGCGAATTTTTTTGCGTTCGACAAGTTTCCTTTACACATTCTTGCCAACAAATCTGGGGTTGTATAAACCAACCTTTTATACTTTTGTAAATCACATCTGAGGGATGTAGTATTTCACAATTTTTTTTTCAAGACAAATTGCACGCAGTCATTAGTCAGGACGGTCAATCGTGGGCTTTTAGCGAAACCGTTCAAACAATTTCCAAAGTCACCTATACGGCCAGTCGGTTCTCACAGTTTTGACAAATTTGTAGCGCGAACTGTTGTAGAGTGTTTAAATGAACCTCAATAGAGGTACTCTTCAACATAATAAAGAATTTATTATGTCTATTTTTTATCTTTAATGATTTTATAGGGATATGTAACCTTAAGAGCCAATGTCTGTAATTTTCGAGAATCGGTTGACAGTCATCAATTTTTGAGTTTCTTCATATTTTGCCCAAATAATCTCTATAGTACATTTATTTTAAAAATCACATTAAAACTTTCAACGGTTTTTCAGTTTTTCCTGAATCGGGCAAAATTTGAAAAACGCCAAATCGGCGCTCTTTCGAGTATGAAATTAGCGAAAATTGAGCATTTTCTTCGCGCTCGTACATTGAAACGGAAAAATATCTCTAGATGAAATCAAGTCACAAAACAGACACACATTATTACTTTATAATTCAGCAGTTAACTTTAAATAAACCGTTTAAATGTGACTGTACCGGCCGCAAGAAGAAACACGGTTTCAGCACTTTTCAAAAATGGCAAATTTGACCTAACTTCACCATCATAAAAACTTAGTTGGTACACGGAATTTCAATGTGAAACAAGAACTGTATTGAAGCATATCCTTTGCTGTTGTTCGTGTTAAAATATTTCTGGCGGCATTCCAAATGCGCACCGTCGAGAGACCAAAACCTGAAGGGTATTTTGACACCAGGAAAGCGCGTGCAATAAGCAAGTCTGGACGCTTGGAATATTAATCCTTCGCAAACGTAAGTTACTTCGACATTTAAACCCTAGTCAGAGTTGTTACGGTTTCAGATTATATTTCGGCGTTTCTGTTCCGTTTAAAATGATTCCTTTCAACTGAATTTTGCGATAAACCATAATGAAGAGACGAATACGCAGTTCAAATCACAGTTAGTAGAGTGGAATATTGTCGAAATACTCGTTTGTAATAGTTTTAATCGTATTGAAACCTTAAAATCAGAAAGGTTATTTACTTACCTGAATTTAGATGCTAGACGGAGTCACAGTACCGCTAACTAAATTCTGCATCACGGCAGAATCGAAGTTAAGTTTGCATATGTTTTCAATCTGTCGACACAAGGGAAGATGACATTCCGGAAGTGCGTGACGCGTAACGCGCCGGAAAAGAAATTCCTGGTATAAGTGTTTTACTTTTCAAGTCTTTGTTGTATGTTCGTATAGCATCTCGCACATATTCAAACTTGGTTTATGGCGCCTGTGGCCCCAGTAATGCTGAATGTATTGCGATCTTAGAAGAGATGTCGTGAGGCACTTGGTATGCTCCCGACTTGTCAGTCACGTAAGTATGTAGGGCAATAACCAAACATCGACCCTACCATGCTAATGATAAAAGTACGGTTTTCTGCATTTACGTTGGGTGATCTTTGTTTGATCCACAAAATTGGCGCATGAAAATAAGAGTTTTTCCTCACCACCTCTAAATGTTTGGTTCCGGGTAGCGGTGCAACAAGTCACATGGTGCCGTTCTAGATCAACCCACTGGCTGCTCATAGAGGGGTCCATAAAGGCACATTGATTGATGTCTCTGTATGGCCTGAACTGAAAATGATATACGCAGACAATTTCTGAGCGACGAAGGTGCAGCTTTTACACTCCTCTTTCGTTTTGAAAATAGATGAGCACGCGAGCGAAGCGAGCGCGCGAGAGCGCAGCCCCTTGCTCTAACGGTCAATAAATCCCCTGCAGCTTTTATTTTCATACGCGAAATCGACGATCTCCAAGGAGAAAATAGATCGACGATCTCTAATGAAAAAGTAGAGGGTCTGTGAACAGGCTACGAAGGTGCTTGCTATTATTTTAGTGAACTTTACAAGAGGTCTCCGGTGACTATGCTAACGTCATGAAAAGTCTACTTAGCTTGTTTAACTTTAGGGCAGGGGGAGGAGATGGGTGGGTTGGTTGGCATTGGGTTCTCCATTAGGATCAACCCTACACATACAACAATTCATGTCTTTATCACTACATTTAGAGCTAGCAGACTTTGTTTGATCCACAAAATTGGCGCACGAAAAATGTTTGGGTTCGGGGTGGCGGAGCACAAATCACGTTGTACCGTTCCAGAACAGCCTACTGACCATGCTGGCTGCTCATTTAGAAGGGGTCTGTAAAGGCACATTAATTGATGACTCTGTGCGGCCTGAAGAAAATTATATACGCAGACGTTTTCTGAGCCACGAAGGTGCTGCCTTTACACTTCTTTTTCTTTTCGAAAATGGCCACGGACTTCTCTCCTCGCTCCTCGCTCCTCGCCGCTAGGCGGTCGTTTTTGCCCGAGAGATACCACCACGAAGGAGTTTTAGCACACAAGTCACTGCAGGTGCGGACCTAGGAAAAGGGCATTCTCCATCTGAAATTTTAAATCGAAATGAAAGGCTATTTTCAGCCTTTTCTCTCTTTTCTCCGCAACGTATTTGGTTAAAAGATCACGGTAAGTAAAATGACTTAGGCATTTTAAAGCATTTTTTTTTCATTTACGCGACGGATTTTGACGTTATGAAAAAGAACTTGTCAGTGAATTGGTCTATTTTCTAGCCTGCGAACAAGTGCCGGGGGGTGGTGGCGGACAGAGCCAGGTGACTATTCCTTTTCTTCAGGCGGGAGCTAGCAGTACGTGCATTCTGGTCTAACCCCATACTGTGTAGACTGGCCTTTAAGGCCCTCTGTTCGGGGGGCGAGGGATCAGATAGTGTACAATTCGTCAACAACAGGTTGAGGTCTTGCCAGAAGATGCCATTGCTACAGAGGAGCAAAGCAATACTACTTTTAGTAATTTAAACATGTTAAATACTTGTATTTCGCTCATCAAATGTGTCCATTGTCCATTGTCGATTTTTCGCTCATCAACTGTGTCCATTGTCCATTATCGATTTGTGGTTTTTCAGGAATGTTCTTTTGCGGAGCGTTGGCTAATTTTCTTTAAACAGTTTTACTCGTTTCCATTCCCTGCTCTACCTTCATGTTGCATATGGCGTACGTGTGTTCCTAAATCCCTCAATTCATTCTGAGGTGATCGATAAAGAAGTCTATACGCCAAGCGGGGTTAAGATTAGTTTATTACAAGCAAAGGCTCAGAAGGCTAAGTGCAAATAAAAGAAAACTAGTGTGAAAAGTTTTGCAGACTCGGCTTACTCTATTTGTTTTCTTTCACTATTTGTGTTAAATTCGGCTGGTACATCCTAAAATCAAGTTTAGTTCCACGTGTTTTGGGAATATAAAATATAAAACTAAAAAAAACAGTGTTATTAAATTGTCATTTTATTTTTTCTTGTACACTCGTGCGATGATTTATCCTTGTCTGTACAGTTGCGTGACCAGACTCAAATTACACTCGGGCTTTCATCACGCATCACATCGTTAAGTCCGAGGCTAAACGACGGAAGATTTCAGTAAATTGCGGCCACTTGCAGTTGAAACGACTATGGTAAGTAATTCTTAGAGATCTCGAATCCCATTTAGAGCTAGCACGCCGTTTCTAGCGGCTTTATTTTGAGGTGCAGAAACTCGAGGTCAATATTTACACTCAATGAGAACTTAACAGCGTTGTCTTTTTCAGCTACTTGCGTGCAATCAAATGTAGTGTTAATCTGCTTAGCTCTTTTTTATAACCATCAAATTGAAAAGCGTTTTTCAAAAGATTTTAAGAGCTTCCCGTAATGTGCCCCTTGTAAAAGAAACTAAGTTAGCCAAAACTTTTGTGTGCCTACACTCGCGGCTAGCTTGTTTCAGCGTTCCAACGTGCGAAACTGGGCGTCTGGAAAAACCGGAAACCGGAATCCGGAATAGGAACGGGAATGGGAACAGAAACCGGAACCGGAACCGGAAACAGCAACGGAACAGAAACAGCAATGTGAAGGGGAACCGATACAAGAACAGGGATATCATTTACTTTACATTATTTTTATTCGAATTCAATTTATACAAAAAATAAGAACACTACTCTGGTATCATGCTCCCCCCCGAATCTCTTTATAATACGGCAGCAGGAGGTAGAAAAAGCCGCAAGTTAAATAAGTAAAGCAACAGCTTTGCGAGTGGATCGTATCGCGCTTTCTGTCAAATTCTTCACCGCGTATGCACAACTATGATGTAAATGATCAAATCTTAAGTTCTCTTAAGAACGTGAAAGGCAGGCAATAAATTTTATTGTGTCTTTCTGAGCTCGGACGCGGTCTCCAGCTTCATTTCCCAACCTTTAAAAGACTGGGCAATTTGGAATTAATGAGAAATAGTTTGAATTAAGACCCGAATTCAGTTTCTCAGTGGCGTTTTCGCTGGCGTTGCCGTCGTCAGATCTTAAGGTTCCTTTTGTCTCTCACAGGAAGGTGGTTATCACATGTTAATATTATTTGTCAGACCATGTGTATACGAGACACCCATCGGAGACGTTTATTGGGCTGCCATACACCTCAGGTTTGCTCCATAGATATATTGTACGGTGCTAAATTGGGAAGTTAACCAGAGATAGATAGTCCACAGCTTAAAAAGGGTATTAACATGTACTTCCTCCCCCTCCCCCCCCCCCCCAAAACCCATCTCAGCGGCCAGTACTTCATCTACCTCAACCGCGTGCAATAGGGACCTTAATAAGCAAGCAGAACGTTGACGTCCACGACATTAAAAATGGAAACTGGAAGTGGATGTTTTCTGTCTTTAGGTGCTCTGACTCAACAAATTCGCACACTGGAAGGTAAGAGGAACAATTCAGATTCGTTGTGTGAGACAGAAGCGTTCCATCAAGCGACGGTCAGCGTTCTCGTTGCTTAAGTTCGCTATTATGTTTGACACGAAAACACAATGTGTCATAGGCTAAAGATAAAGAAAGTTTAATTAGATTAACATTTCAAGGGTGTTTTCTTGTTTCTTTAATTATTTCTCTGGCTTTTTATTTATATCACGATTATATCTTTTTCTTTTCATATTCTATACGCTGTTTATATTTCCGTTCCTATTCCGGTTCCTATTCTATTTTTCCCTTATTTTTCGTATATAATCTGAACAGGAATTAAATCCAGATTAACTTAAATTAAGGTAAATGTTGTCCCTGCTTTTATATAGGTTTCTCTTCCCATTCCGGTTCCTATTCCGGTCCCGGTTCCTGTTCCTGTTCCTATTCCCGTTCCTATTCCCGATTCCGGATTCCCGCTTTTCCAGACGCGCTGCGAAACTACCCTGCACGTTTCGATGTCTTAGCGACGCACTTTTGTAATGCCGCCAAAAATTTTTTAATGCAAGAAACGACAAAGGATGTGCTTTAAAATAGTGTTTGTTTTATGTTGAAATTCCGTGTACCAACTAGGTTTTTACGATGGTGAAGTTAGGTCAAATTTGCCATTTTTGAAAAGTGCTGAAACCGTGTTTCTTCTTGCGGCCGGTACAGTCAAATTTAAACGGTTTATTTAACGTTAACTGCTGAATTATAAAGTAATAATGTGTGTCTGTTTTGTGACTTGATTTCATCTAGAGATATTTTTCCGTTTTTATGTACGAGCGCGAAGAAAATGCTCAATTTTCGCTAATTTCATACTCGAAAGAGCGCCGATTTGGCGTTTTTCAAATTTTGCCCGATTCAGGAAAAACTGAAAAACCGTTGAAAGTTTTAATGTGATTTTTAAAATAAGTGTACTATAGAGATTATGTGGGCAAAATATGAAGAAATTCAAAAATTCACGACTGTCAACCGATTCTCGAAAATTACTGACATTGGCTCTTAAAAAGCGTTTGATACGCCTGGAATTTTGAGTACTCCTGCAAGCGATGTTTATGAACAACTGAAAACAAAGGGCACTGCGATTAAAATTGCAAGATCGGAGAGACTACTAACATCAATAAAAGAAATATAATTCGGTAAAACATTAATTTTTTTACAAAGACAACAATTTTCATTCACGAAGACAAGTATTAAAGTGTCTCTAAAAAACCTGAGTCTTGAAGCTTAAAGCTGAAGTTTAAGTTTCAAGCCGGCCTCCCGGTGTTTTCTTTTTTCAAAGATGAACTCGAGGCAAGAAAATGGCTCAAAGTATTCTTTCTACAGCCAAATTCATAACTAAATATTCTTCGGAACGCTTTCTTTAAAGTTCTGTAAACTTATATCAAACCTGATACTAGGTCAGATCATTGTCTCAAATCTTACAAACGTGAATAAACTTGGCGCATAAACTGTGCTCGACTTCATGAAATTAGATATAAAAAGAAAACATCCGGGGGGCGGGGAGAGGGAAGGTGTCTCTAAGGAAATCGGTGGTTCAGTCCGCCTGCCAGTATGACGTCACGTCTCGCGTCGGTGACTTTCAAAATGGCGAGCAAAGTGTCCATGGAATTTATCACGGAAATACTGTCCCGATTTCTTGGATCTGGAAATTTTAAGATCCCTATTGTCATAGAAAAACAGACTTTGGTACTGTTTTGGGATGAAACGTCCAGTGGGTAATGAATTTTTAGGATTTCTTTCTATCGCAAATTTTACGGGCAATCACACCATCCGGTCACACTTTTGAGGGCCAGTACAAGACAAGATGAAAGAATATTGACACAGCAATAGGAGGTTCATCAAAGGATGTATTATACTTTATTTCATGAATCACACATTTTCTTTTGTTATTCAACATCCTTTATTTAACTTACATACTTCATTAATATTTAACTAATTGAAAGTCCGGGGAGGGCTCGATAATGTAGCAGGGAAGAGCGTGGCTGATGAATTCAATAAATTGCTAACTATAAATGCAAGGACAATATCTATATAAATACCCGGTATTTATCTGTATATTGCCCTGCTGCCCTGGGCAATATACAAATAAATCCCTTCTATTTATAATGAGCAATTAAAGTAAATCATACACGTCCTTTGACCCCGCCAAACATTCTGAGAAAATTTCTCCCTTTAACACAAATATAGAAATTTATTCTGCAACTAACCGCTGTAAACCACAACACATCTGGTACAGGGTATTAGGAGGATACGCGCTTCCAGGTTCTTTCTTCTTCCGAATTTCCAAAACAAACTTCCCAAGCCAGTAGTCAAGCTGCTCATTAGCGACTTTCTTAATGTCAGGGTTGACTTCGTAGTATTTCTCTTTGCTGCTATTCTTTTTAACTTTTACATTGCGTTCGACGGCCCATTCCTCCCAGCAACGTACCGCCTATGAAGTATTAACTTTCGTGTTTGCCGGTATTCTGGACTCTCTTCACTTCTCGACTTCGTTATCACAAACAACAACAATATTACGCCCTGCAGGATTTTCTTTCTTTTCGACTTCAGCACTATCTCGTTTGCTTACTTCTCTAAAGTCTCCCACTAACTCTTCCAAATTCAACTCAGGGGAAAAAGGCTCCTGAGAGAAAGTATTTTGCGTTAGGAAAATTTCGTCGTCACTATCCATTGCCGCTCTCACAAGTGTACTGGCCCCCCCAAAAATACCAAGACAAAAATAAAAAAGCACAAAAGGTTTGAAATTTCATTGTTGTCGGCTTAGCAAACAAACAATGCGCTATTGTGTGAGAACAAGTGGTTTGAACAAATTATGACCCGTGAAATGCCCTTTCTCGATGCTGTGTGAAAACCTTTACAATACTTACAATGAAATACGTCATTGTCTGCGGTCGGATCAAAAAATGACAAACAAACAGATGTCCAAAACAAGTGGCCAATTATTGCCCTGTGCAGCCTCGTTCCCAGTCGTCCTCGACGATTTCGGATGTGATGTTACCTGTCAAGCTTGTCGGGAAAATTCGCCTAGGACGCCTGGCAAATAATGGCAAATCCAAAATGGCGGCGTCAAGCCAAGAATGCGACTTCAGCCAAGATTCTTGAAGAAATGAAAAAAAGCGTCGGAAATAGGTTGGTATTCTTTAATCAACGTTTGCCATCAAATACAAACAGGGGTCTTTTTTGCATGAGCATGCGCGACCGCTGAAAAAGCGATGTGCATGGAGGCTCACCACAGGGTTTGCCTTCATCAAAATGGCGCGTCTCAAAGCTATCATGGCGATTATTTTGCTCGTTGGTCTTGGCGAATGTGCTCGTGATTTAACAAAATGTGTAGTTTGCAAAAAATACTCTAACATGTTCTTAACAAAAGCGAAGTAGACCCGCTTTAACATTCGCGAGCTACTATCAAATTTCATCTCCCCACTTGACCTGGACAACAGCGCGCGTATATGTAGTGCCTGGAGGATTGCGCTGACCTCATCAAAGTCTAAACAAAGTGCAGAAACGTTTGTTGATGCAAGTAAACACTTTCAATTTTCTTTGTTTTGAAATGGGAAAGGAAGAGAAATATTTAAAAAAAAAACATAGCAAATTTCAGCGAGTGGGTTCGAAGTGCGCGCAAGCCGATGTTCAGTTCAGCAGTGAATTAATATATGTTGTACAATTTTCCCAGCACTTTAAAGCTACGAAATTAAGAGCACACGAGACGTAGATCAGTCACCTGGTGCGATGTTGGTGTTAGTCACTCTGTATGTCTCGAACAATAAAAAAAAATGAATATCAATCAGACACAGTCAAAACTGCATTCAATAGGACCGATATTGAAGTCCACTCTTGCGACCGATTTTGATGAAACAAACGGTTAGGTTTCCCAGGAAGTACAGTAAACATGTGATGCCGACCAAAAGTTAAAAATCATTAGAACATTTAAGTTCTGGCTAAAAGCAAATTCCTGTAAAAGATGCGTTACAATGTTAGTCCACGCAAAAACAAGAAGTTCTACAATTTTCCTATAAACAAACTTTGTACCGCTAAAATACTTAAGGCAAAAACTTTCTATTCCAACTGAAAACGGCGTGGTAGTCGCCCGCTGATCTTTATTAATCCACTCCCGAAATATGTCTAAATCGGCTATTAACAAATTATTGACAGAAATCCTCTACGGCATCGAGAAACTGATTTACATCCGATTTATAGACAAACACTAAATAAAGAACGTTTTCCTCAATAGCTACGCATCAGCAATGCATTCTATGCCAAACTTTGCGGTTCTTAAAGGGGAATCAAGACACGACTCGAGCGCCAAACCACAACAAGCAGCCATGTTCGTGTCAGAGATCCTTGAAAAACTTGCTCTTTCACTTCGTTCAACGCATCAGTCTCCACTTTAAATCAACAGATCTTTACTTATTTTGTACAACGAAGGTCTTTCTAAAGTTCCTGCTACCATTTCAATCTCAAGCAAGCTTTCAAAGTAAACAATTTGGTTCCTATGACTATGCAGCACGGTCGCTGTCACTGGTCGCGTCCTCTTTGACAAGTCAGCGGTCGCGCATGCTCATGCAAAAAAGACCCCTGTTTCAAATACATAGAGATGTTGGAGAAATTTCTTTCAAGGAATCGTTCCGCGTGTACACCTGTTATTATCGTAGATCAGTAATTTCGAGTTTTGATTGTATCAAAAAATATGGATTTAATTCAGCCCAACAAATCGTCCCATCTCAGGAGTGTGTTCCATTGCCTGTCGGGAATGAATTAAACCATGTTGAAGTTCGTGAAAGATGTGTCATTGAATTAGCTCTGTACTCAGCATATTATCTAGCGGATGAAAAACTTGTTAATCGAATCGCAGCACTGCGCGCATTGCAATTCACGAGAGACTTCTAGCCTAGGTGTCGTCCTAAACGATAGTGGATCAACTCACAGACGCTGCTTTTTTGCCATTAAATATACAAAACAGAAGTCATAAAGTGCTGTCAGCCTTTTGAATACGCCTCAATGTGGCAGAAACAAGCTATAGGGTCAGTTTACAACATACTGAGTAACATCAGGAGCGTTCAAATATCCTGAAACGGCATCAGATGTAAAACGCTTTGTGTCCATACTTTTATAGCATTTAGCATGAATAAAATTGAATTCTATATCCAAGTTATCTTCAACCAGTGTATCTACCCACCATTTAAATGAGATGATCCTTTGGGGACTGTTGAAAACTTTCAGCCAAGCTTTCTTTCTGATTCTGTCAATGTCTGATTCTATTGTTGTTGATGTTGCACGACCCCATATCTATGTTCCACTGTACTACTATCTTATGTAAACTGGCGGTAGTAGACGTAAAAATAGTGTCCCCACTTATTACTTTCGTGCTGAATACATTGACACTCAAATTAAGTGCTTTCCTTTTTTTTTCTGTTTTCTTTTTTTATCTCGAACCACTTTCGCAGCAGTGATCTTCCAGTGAGTCATAAGTTTAAAAAGAATATTACATGAGTTTTTGGTGCTAATTTCAAAATAGACAATACAGTTGACTCCCGATAACTCGAACCCTCGCTAACTCGAACCTCGCGCTAACTCGAACCAAAATCAATTTCCCCTGGATTTCCGTCATACATTCACTGTAATTTTACCCTCGGTAACTCGAACCCTCGATGACTCGAACTCCCGCTAACTCGAACCGATTTTCGTTTCCCCTCAGGTCATTTTCTACATAATTTTACCGTCGATAACTCGAACCATGTTTTGAGCCCTTAAAAAGTCGGGAAAAAAGCCGTCTACGGGCGTCCGAAACATTGAATTTTGGATTTCCTATTGACGAGTTGTAGGAGTATAGTTTACTAGTGGAGGCTGATGTTGATTATCACAGGCTAACGTGAAGCAGCTTTTCTTCTCAAAACAGTAAAACTCATGCTCTATTTAGGCTATGTTTTGTTACGTTACGTTCTGATTTACAATCTAGAAGTACCTTTTAATTTTCACTTGACATTTCTACAATTAAATGTGATTAAAATATTCGCTGTGCAGAAAAAAACTGTTTTTTACCTTAATCTTGGCTATTTTCTTCGAACTCGCGATAACTCGAACTCCCGATAACTCGAACCTTTTTTCGATTTCCCTTGAAGGTTCGAGTTATCGGGAGTCGACTGTATTAGAATGTTCTGCATAAACTGGGAGCTGCAAAATACAAGTTCAAGGCACTAGGGTATTATAAAGAGCAAAAAGCATATTCAAACAGCTGAAAATGGCATGTAGCTGGCCCAGCCAATGGTACTATTATGGCATCAAATTAAGTGGAAAAAGGTCTTAAGTTGGTCTTGAAATTGTTTCCCCAACCCATTCCCACAACAAGCTTTACAAGACAAGAAGTAGTTGTTATCAGGTTTAAAAAATTTCTCTTAACAAATTTCACAAGTGTTCAGAACTATGGCTTGTTAGGAAATCAATCTAATTTCCTTATAAAATCAATAAAGTTTTGTTTGATGAAATCTAAGAAATTCATTATTAAACATCACGGTTTCATATTTTTATTTTCATTTCAAGTTTTCTTCAGCTGAATTGCATTTTCCTTTTGCTCCTGTATCCTTCGCATCCCCAGTGTTGTCTATTACATGCTCTCCTTTCATCCCCTTTCATCCCCTTTTAAACTTTCTGAAAATTAATGTAAAGGAAGGTAAAAAAATAGACAATATATAATAAAAAACTAAACATTTGATGTACAATACCTTGCTCAGAAATTATGCCTGTCAGGCAGGTAAACTAAGATTAAGTGTCAACTATCCAAAATTTTCCCATGTCTAAAATTGCAACCTCCTTCAGAGTGATTTTACTTAACGCATGAAACAGGAAGTAGAATACTAAGCACTATTATGCACTAATTCTATTGTCTTCTTTTGTTTATTTGTAGCTATATTTTGCACTAGTTGTTATTAAATGTACATGTTTCATGGGTCAAGTAAAATCGCTCTAAGTCGCAATCATATGAAGGACTGAATGATAGTCATATCATTAAAAATCAGGTAAAACTAAGACACCCGAATATTACATGAGTTACTGGTGCTATTTTCAAAATAGACTATTAGAATGTTCTGCATGAACTGGGAACTGCAAGGCACAAGTTCAAAGGTACTAGGTTATTATAAAGAGCAAAAAGCCTATTCAAACAGCTGAAAATGGCATGTAGTGTTTTTTTTTTGGCTTTTCGCGCGAAACCTTGTAAATGATTCTCGTGATTTTTTCCAACCAACGATTCGAACAACAAAGGCAAAATAAGCCCACTATAGCCCTGTAACTAGGAAATCAACGCCCATTTTGTTCAATGAAAATGAAACCTTTGATACTAGTGTACATACAGTGTACAGTGATCGTCCCATGCCCAACTACGAAGAAACTTTTTTCTAGCTTCGTGTAGCGAACAAGACTGTAAACAATATGCTTAACTTACCAGTGTTTTTGGGAAAACATGCCCGCCACATTTCGCTGCTATCAGTTGAAACGGTCCAAAGATGCTCGGAAGAGATGTATTAATCTCATGAGTCCGAAATATTCCGTGATCGTCGCAGAAAACAAAGGATTTTCGTCGAGAAATTATCTGGGACTTTTTTGCCATTTTTTGCCAGGCCTCGCGCTATCGCGCTCGGTTCCAAGCCTCCTCTGGTCACTCGGATAGCGCGAACAGGCCTGGGTACGAGGCTGTGCCCTGTGAAAGACGACCTTTATGTCACCTATACTTCATGAATAATATCATGAAATAAGTTAGATAAACCTCTCGAACGTCGGTATTAATCCATACACATAATCCATATACATAATATGCCTCCGTTCCCGGTCTTTATCTCTTACTTACATTGATGGGAAGTATATATGAAATAATTCATTTTTGAACTGCGGTTGTAAATGAAAGTGAAGAATGATCATTCTTCACTTTAATCTACAACCGCAATTCAAAAATGAATAATTTCATATATACTTCACATCATTTCACTCCTCACGGGAGATATGAACTCAATAAATTGACCTCGCTCCCAATGTGTGGCTTCATAGCTCAGTTGGTAGTGCAACGCACCGGTAACACGGAGGTCACGGGTTCGAATCCCGTTGAAGCCCTGATTTTTTTTTTCAGGCTTCTTCTTTCCAATTGCATAAATTGGAAAATTTACTGCGATGATCATTCTTCACTTTCATACCTTACATTGTGCGTACTTTCAGCTCTTCAGGGCCAGTGGATCCCCATATCAATCCTTTAAAAGTTCGCTTAGCTGGTAGCGTTGAAAGAAGACGCAAAATGACGGGTATTTGTGACAGACTGTGAGCATTGAATCTTGTTGCTTTACCGCATTTTAATGCCGTACTGGACATACACCAGTAATTCTGTAATTAAATCTCGAACACCAATACAAAGCCTCTTTTGATTATATTTTGGGGTAAACCCAGTGAAGATTTTAGGGTAATAATATTGTTATGATTAAGAAGGTGAACAAGAGGCAAGTTAAATTTCGCCAGTGGTTGTTGGGTGTAAATTAGAAACGTTTTTGGTGCACTAGTTTAGTCCCTTTTCTAAAATATAACTCCGGACTAAAGCTTAAAATATATATTGATCCAAGTGCATGATCAGCAGGGTCAGCAGTACGAATAAAGAAAAACAGGCCAAAAAGAAAAATAGGACTGAAAAAACAAAGACTTAGAAAAAAGGATACAATGAAACAGAAAATAGCGTCGCCGAGAGTCGAACCCCATGCATCTGCAAGTGCAAGAAACTTGACTGCACCACACTGCCACACACACATGTTTTGAAAAATGAATTTGGTTAAATCAAAACCAGTTTTCTCTGCCATAGACGCTCTTTGAAGCTTGTGGAGCTGTATTTATCATGAATTCAAATATACATTTGAGAAAAATTAGCTTACGCGAAGCTATTTCGCATTATTTCCAGTTCAAAGGGCCGATCGATGTAGATAATCCATGGAACTAGCTTTACTGAATATGGTGGCGAATTAGGAAATCATCAGAGGCCCCACCATGTCTGCCCCACCTGCACTGGGTGAATTTTCGTGCCGAGGTCAGTTTGAAATCAAAATCTTAAAAGTGTGGGGCCATGGTAACATAAACACAACATATTTCAAATGAATTTTAAAAAAATACACTTGAGCCTGCGATCATTTGAAAATTAGTAACTTGTCAGAGGATAACTTCAAAAAATACTCGACCTCGACGGGTCGACACCTGAGCCCGCAGAGCGGTCAGGTGATACTGGTCAGCGGATGCCCTGCTTTGATAGCTGTCAATTGGTCACAACATTAAGTTAACATATTGCCATGCTACGAATCAACAACTCTTCCTTCGAAGTTCCTCACGCGTAAACCGCGTTGATGAACTGCAATTGAGAGGACGTGAAAAAATGATTTGGTCACTATTTTTGTGCTATTTTGTTACCACAATTGTTGCAAACGAAGAGAATTCTAGATCTGCCAACTTCATCATTAGGCAAAATAAGCACTTAGCAAGCAAAGCGGTGTTAAAAATTCATCCGTCAAGTCTCGTGTCGTGTAACCAGGCATGTTTGAGGCACTCGTGGTGTACCTCTACGAACTTCAAAGAGTCCTTTGGTGAGGACAGTAAAGGCAGTTGTGAACTGAACAAGCAGGAGTTGTCTACAATACAACATAACGCCAAGCTCACGGATCAGCCAGGGAATACCTTTACAATGATTCTTGAGGTAGGAGAAAAAGTTTCTTTCAAATCCAACCTGAATCGGTTATTTTATTTATTTTTTTTCATTTTGCAGAAAGAGAGATAATTTAAACTTTTCAACTTTTCAACTTTATTTGCACTGTTCAGATGAACTAATCTTACACATACAGAATATATAATTTTCTCACAGAAATGTACTATTCAATTAATAAATTGAAATCTAGAGAGAATGGGCACAGTGGCCAAAGGAGCCGAGGCTTACCAGTTGGCCACTGTCATGTTTGAATATAATCACAAAAAAACCAAGATTTATATTCGTTTAGATTAACGGGCACATTATTAGCATAACCTATAGTAAATATTATACCAACTGAAGCACAGCTTAACCTGGGCGCTCATTTACGCGCCCACGTACAACAAACAGAGGGCATACTGTGACATCTGCTATTACTGATTGTAAAGAAGAAGTGTTTTATATTGCTTTCTAAAAGCAGGTTCAGTAAGGGACTTTAAGTGCGATGGGACACTTTCCCACGCTTAAACTGCCTTATATCTAAACATAAATTTGCCGTAAAAATAAAACGGCATGTTTTGGTATTAATTTCAAATTGTTATTCGGAAATACAATATCGAGTAATACCAAATGAATACGATGTTTATCTATATTGTCTACTTCAAAAAGGAGTTTAGAAAGTTTGAGAAATTACGAGAAATATCCCTTCGGTGTGTATTTCATCAGTTTACGATACCTGAGTACTATATTGAAACTAACAAAATAGAGAAATAGAACATCAAGTAGTAGTTAGAAATTTGTTTGCTTTATAGCTCTTTATATCAATAATAAATTCAGTCGTATGCCAAGTGAAGAAAACCCGCCTATAACAGCACCAGAGGTTTTTTCCCTTATGTTAAGACCAAGCCCTGGCGAAACTTATTTAGCCAAAGCACATGAAAGGCTGTTTGCGCCCATTGCGGTTTTTTTTTCATAGGAGAAACATACAGCACCAATCCAACCTAAAAATCAAACGTAAGGAAACCTGTAATTAAAAAATCACTACAGTTAACACGAAAACATTTTTTCTAGGCGTTTTTAAGAACATGATAGACTAAAAGTTGTCATTTAGGCTTCTTTTACAGCAGAACCTTTTTAGCCTTAAATTTGAAAGCGGTTCCGTTATTTTCTAAAATCTCTCTCTCTCTCTCTCTCTCTAAAAACTCTGTATACTCTGCAAATAAGGTAAGTCAACATTCAGGATCCTCTCTGGTGACATAGGTGCCTTATTACTCCAATTGCAATTGTAATGGTATACAGGTTTTATCTAAAGAATGAGCTGAATAGCTTAGCTACAATATATTCTTTTTCTTCAGAAAATAAGAACCCATTTAACCCATTTTTCATTTGTGCTAATCACAATGTGAGAACCTGTTTAGGCAATTTTGCGAAAATTCAGGTTCTCAAGTCGGGGGTTTTTACTGTAACAGAAACTCACTCTGACTGTAACCAGTTGCCTTAATGCAGGTTCTTGTTTGTTTAACGAAGACAGGGAAACTGCTCAGGTAAATTGATTGCCATGGATGGAGTGAAGAAGAAATGTAATCTTGTCTCGTTTTTCTTCTGTATTAGAGAATATTCAAAAATATCAGAGGTATTCAGAGATATCCAGGTTATCTACTTTCGCAATTTATAATTTGCATGCTGTTTTGCTACATCGCTTATTTTATAAGTACTGCATGCTGGTTGAATTTCATTTAAACATGCTTGGTAATTTAACTTGTTTGTAGTGTTATTAAGTTATATGATCGGTATTGCTTTACGAAATCGGAAAAGAAAGCTGCTTAAATATTAGTTTCTTGAATTTTCCTTTTCTGACAAAGTTACTGTAAGCACAATTTGAAATGAGAAAATTAGTAATGTTGAGCTCAAAAATTTAATTTACTAGTAATTGAAGTGCTTTTAGCTGCTTTACTATCCTTTGTTAGATCTTACATTCAATCGTGACGATATCCAGTGCATGTAATTTTAGTCGAAAGCACGTACAATGTGCAATTTAAATTACCTCGAAATTACCGGAATTACCTCTGGGAATTACCTCGCACCAAGAGAGCTGAATTAACACGAATTTATAACTCTGCGAATTACCTTTGCGTATTACCTCGGATTATCTTTCGTCGAATTAAAGAACCATATTGAGTCAACCAAGAGTTTGCTTCGAGTATCGACCGTGTCAAACGTATTTGAAGAGTTCCAGTTCTGTTGCAGTGATTTCTAATTCGCCTCTACATACAAGTTACTAACGACCCTAGTACTTCTAGCATTGTTTGCGACGTTTAGCCACGTAGTTAGCGAAGTGTTCTACCGAGCTCAAGTCCCGTTCTCCATCCGTCAATTTTTCGAATTACCATGTCGTTTATCCGTCAATTTATCCAGCGCAAAGCCCAAATTACAAGAGGGGGTAAAGGGGGGGGGGGGGGGGGGGGGGGTCCTACTTACGAATCACGAAAATTTAAAAGTAGAAACAGCGCATCACGGGGATTAAAATTCCGTGTTCACGTTTCACGGAAATTTTCGAAGTAAAAGGACAGTCAGTGCATGGCTCGACTTGTTCAGGATGCTGCTGTCTTTCTTTTTGTGCCTCCCACACAACTAATACAGAGAAGTGACGGAAGTCAGGTAAACATACAATGAAATGTAGGTGTAGGTAAACTGATGATGACTAATGCTGACGGATATATAGTACTCAAAAGGAACGTCATTGGACTCTCCCTTGTCTCAAAGTTGAGTTTGACGGTTCTTCTGCTACGAGTATAGTAACTGCTCGTAGAAAAGTCATTTCATCCTCGTTGTCTCGTTGTTTACCGCAGAAGCTTTGCTTTATTCTGCAGACTTTTCTAACCGACAGAGTTTTATTTCAATCGAGTATCTCATTAGACCACGCTTTTCGGACTAAGATTTCAAACCAGTCTACTCAATGATGTGACGCTTAAGAGCTTCAAGGGATGAATGTTTATTGTTTATGGGTATTCGAATTCGTTCTTTACCTCCAAGAAAACCCATGGATCCCACAGATTTAGGATCTACATAATATATTACTCCTTCCAATTTAAAAACTTGACCATCTAATTTAAAAACTGCCGGCCATTGCAACCAAGATCCCCACGCAAAGCCCACATGTGTTAGCTCCACGAAAATAAGAGTTGAATTATGATTGCTTGAAAAAAAAACTGACTCATCAACTCACGGAAATCGTTTCCCTGCTCGGGATCGCAGACGCCCTTTTCAACAAGAGCCAAAAACGTTGTCGGCTCTCGCAGGCTTGGTCATAGTTTGGGACGACATATATAATAGTAACGACTGTAAGGGCCGGTTATTTAAAACAAAGCCCAACTTAGGCCGTGGTTTAAGAAATCATTGGGCATCCAGATCTCTTTCTAAGTGGGTTATTTTAACCCTTTAGTGACGGCCGGCGAGTAGCGAAAATACAGCATTTTCCACCAATTCCTCTTCCTTGGATTAGTTTTCGGCTAATGAGCATAAATTTGGCTAAAAACGAGT
>OZ037776.1:25145200-25180200 GCA_964035525.1 Porites cylindrica | reverse complement strand
TTGTACGAGGTCTGTATGATAAAAACAGCGCCTCATGGTACTCTTTCTCCTCAGATGTGGTGTATAAAAAAAATTAATAAATAAAAGATTGGTTTGCACGCACCCAGATTTCTTGGCAAGAATTTGTAAACTTGTCGAACGCAAAAAATTCGACCTGATTTGTTTTCCAAGAATTTGTTTTCCACGCCTTATCTACTGTGATCAAGAGCCATTATTGCTCTTAAATGTGACCGAAGACTATTTCTTGGGTGTACATATAAGGCAATATCAACTCGATACAAGATTTGTTTCACTCCAAAATCACTTAGCTTTTCCCTCAAAAGTCACATGAATGTGCCCTTAAGTTAACTGATTTGTGGAATACAAAATTGTTGTTTGATTTAAGTTATAAATTTATCAATGGGAGCTTCGCTTTTAGCCGTGGCTAAATCTATATATTATGTTATGTTAACAGTTAATTCGTAACGAATGAATTCTTACCTGTTACAAACAGCTTTTGCAACACTGTATTTGTTATAGTCGTGCAAATAAAGCTTGCTGTTGTTTCACATAAAAATATTTCTGTTGGTCCCCTTTAAGCGCGTTAATTGAACGAAAGAAGTTTCCGATTAGAGGGAAAACGATTTCTCTTAAGAAACACCCGTGCATTAGTTTCCTGGGAGTATGGTCGTTTCTTGATTCTTTTTGCACAATTTTATATGACCACTATCAGTTTGAATTTCGTTCAAGGACGACTCTGTTAGTAGAAAATGAAATAAATCCTATCTGGCTTTAGCTCATTTTTATGGACTGACAAAATTTGTCTGATAGAAAGAAGCCCCGTGCTTGTTAGAGCGTGCTGTTGTTCTTAATAATAAGTTGGGCTTAAAAAAGGGGCCAACAATAGAAATGTAAGTCATTAACTTTGCTTTTTAGCGATAGATTTCGCCGTAGTCGTTACTGGTGTCTCATTGCATACTTTCCACATAAGCATATTAATGGATCGGCTTTCCATGATCGTACTTTAAAACTATTTCATCGTAGATATTGACGAATGCAATCAAAATATTCACCAGTGTAACAAGAACGCAGCTTGTAATAACACAAAGGGATCTTACAGTTGCACCTGCAATACTGGTTTCCATGGAGACGGATACAACTGCACAGGTATCCCAGTATTTCTTTTGGGTCCTTGTTATTGTTGTTGTTTGTCCTTAGTTGTTTTAAACAGTGGCATTGAAACAGAAAAGCAGCGCATTTTTATACCTCATTTACTTTATTCGAATGTGTCGCATTCACCAGTAACTCGTACACGAGTTGCACCACTTGAATCTCACTTTCTCGACTTGACTTACAAGCAGTGATTATTGGACATGACTGAATCTGCAAGAAAGACAGCAAGAATGATAATGATAATACTAATGGTTATATTATTATTATTACTACAAAGAAGTTATCGGTGAAGCATGATTCTGCGATGCTTGGCTCGCTACATTCAACGTTGCTTGTTCTGTGATAAGGCGAGAGGTTGAAATGATTCACAGTATTTCAAAATTGTTCTACATATAGACAAATGTCAAGAAATAAGATGTGTTTTCCAAGAATTTGTTTCCCACGCCTTATCTACTGTGATCAAGAGCCATTATTGCTCTTAAATGTGACCGAAGACTATTTTTTGGATGTACATATAAGGCTATATCAACTCGATACAAGATTTGTTTCACTCCAAAATCACTTAGCTTTTCCCTCAAAAGTCAAATGAATGTGCCCTTAAGTTAACTGATTTGTGGAATACAAAATTGTTGTTTGATTTAAGTTATAAATTTATCAATGGGAGCTTCGCTTTTAGCCGTGGCTAAATCTATATATTATGTTATGTTAACAGTTAATTCATAGCGAATGAATTCTTACCTGTTACAAACAGCTTTTGCAACACTGTATTTGTTATAGTCGTGCAAATAAAGCTTGCTGTTGTTTCACATAAAAATATTTCTGTTGGTCCCCTTTAAGCGCGTTAATTGAACGAAAGAAGTTTCCGATTAGAGGGAAAACGATTTCTCTTAAGAAACACCCGCGCATTAGTTTCCTGGGAGTATGGTCGTTTCTTGATTCTTTTTGCACAATTTTATATGACCACTATCAGTTTGAATTTCGTTCAAGGACGACTCTGTTAGTAGAAAATGAAATAAATCCTATCTGGCTTTAGCTCATTTTTATGGACTGGCAAAATTTGTCTGATAGAAAGAAGCCCCGTGCTTGTTAGAGCGTGCTGTTGTTCTTAATAATAAGTTGGGCTTAAAAAAGGGGCAACAATAGAAATGTAAGTCATTAACTTTGCTTTTTAGCGATAGATTTCGCCGTAGTCGTTACTGGTGTCTCATTGCATACTTTCCACATAAGCATATTAATGGATCGGCTTTCCATGATCGTACTTTAAAACTATTTCATCGTAGATATTGACGAATGCGATGAAAATATTCACCAGTGTAACAAGAACGCAGCTTGTAATAACACAAAGGGATCTTACAGTTGCACCTGCAACACTGGTTTCCATGGAGACGGATACAACTGCACAGGTATCCCAGTATTTCTTTTGGGTCCTTGTTATTGTTGTTGTTTGTCCTTAGTTGTTTTAAACAGTGGCATTGAAACAGAAAAGCAGCGTATTTTTAATACCTCATTTACTTTATTCGAATGTGTCGCATTCACCAGTAACTCGTACACGAGTAGCACACTTGAATCTCACTTTCTCGACTTGACTTACAAGCAGTGATTATTGGACATGACTGAATCTGCAAGAAAGACAGCAAGAATGATAATGATAATACTAATGGTTATATTATTATTATTACTACAAAGAAGTTATCGGTGAAGCATCTTTCTGCGATGTGTGGCTCGCTACATTCAACGTTGCTTGTTCTGTGATAAGGCGAGGGGTTGAAATGATTCACAGTATTTCAAAATTGTTCTACATATAGACAAATGTCAAGAAATAAGATGTGGAACGAACGCAACTTGTACTAACACAAAAGGATCTCTCAGATGTACCTGCAACACTGGTTTCTATGGAGGCGGATACAACTGCACAGGTAAGCCAGTATCATTGCCAACTCGGTTGAAAGCGATTGCAAAAGACAGCAATAGCTGATCACTATCAGAAAAAAACCCTCAAATATGATGTTTACTGGTGTGCCATACGAAGCGGAATATTCTTTCTCCCTCTAGTGTACTTTTTTAAAAAAACTAGTTCCTTAAAGGGGCTGTTTGACGTATGTCTAGTTCATTTTGTTAATAATGCCAATCATATGTCCTTATTGACCCTTATTCGCAATTTGGAACTTGAGAAATAACTTCTGATAACGAAAAAAACACCAACAAGAGCCAAATAATCTCGGAGAACGTTTGAACATCCTTTTAAGGGTCCTAAAAAAAGTTTGATAGTCTCTTTCATTTGCATTTGATAATGGTGACGTGTCGTCGCCGAAACGTCATGTTTTAATAGCGTTGCTTAAATCACAACTTTGTGTCAAACAAATATGTCTCCCAAGCATCATATCAAACGTTACAAATAACAACAACAAAAAAACTCTGAAAAACTGTTAGGTTGACAAGTTTTCAAAAACAACCATTGCAATCAGTTTTAATCTTCTTCAAGTTTGTCCATCAGTAACTCCCTTTGTGGTGTTATAATAATTATACCTTTTTTTTGAACTTTTTAGCAGTTATTTTATTTATGTTTCACTCAATTTGTTGGCATTTCCTACTGTTTGAATTTTGATAGATTTCGTGACACATCTCCTTTAAATACCAACGTGTTTTCCATAGCCTAAGGCGTTTTTAGAAATCAGGAGAAAAGCGTTCGCACTGAATGTTTCTCTGGCCAATTTCATACGAACAAATTATTTTCTCATCTCACAGTCACAGTCATTTCACACTGTCCGGAGCCCAAGACCCGGAGCGAGCAACTTCCATGCGCTCGTGTCACGGCGTTCTCACGACGGACGAACGGGTTTGGTACAAATTTTGAATACCACAAACAAGTCAGCAAAACATGATATTTTTTGTCTTTTAATAACATTTAGTTTTCCTTTTTAATTTATACTTCGAATACGCCCATGGACATGGTGGACATTCTATTTTCGCGGGAAAAAGTGCCCTGGAATTTTTTCTAAAAATAAACCGGTCCGTAAAAACGCCATGACATAGACCTAGTATGGGAGTTGCTCGCTCCTGGTTATGGGCTCCCGGCACTGTCATTTATCTATATCTTCTGTTCCCACTAGAGTGTTACACTATATTTGACTTCGAAGATCATAATCTATCAAAGTGGACTTTGACTGGTACTGCATTCATTAATCAGCCAACATACGGGAATATCCCATCAGCCCAGCGGGGAGGGCATTTTAGCAACCACAAAGGGGATTGGTGGATTGGTACCTTCGAGAATCGGCCCAGTCCCTCTTATCCGGTTGGAAGATATCAATACGATAGTCCTCAAGGTTCAATGACGTCACCTGGTTTTTCGATCACTGGAAAGTTCCTCAGGTTCCTGATTGGAGGAGGCTGTGATCCTAGTTTTCAAGACCTTCGTGCGGAGCTGATAATTGAAGGGCAAGTTGTTCTCGTTCAGACAGCTAAGAGGTGTGCTGAAGCCATGACAGAGAAAAGCTGGGATGTAACGAGTTACGTTGGTAAACACGCTCAGTTGCGGTTGATTGACCATTCTTCAGGAGTCTGGGGTCACCTTAATTTTGATCACTTTCAAGCGTGCCATAAACTGATTTAAAATACTTTAAAAAAGATATGACCGTCCTCGTGGTTATTATTTCAAATTAAACAGTAGAATTTAAAAATATCTTACGTATAATCTTGCCATAAGGCTAATATTAGACACAAATCTTTCTCTTGGTTAGGTATTTTTAAAACTTGAGCAGTTCTGTAAGATGAAAAGACAAACCACGGTCAGTTATTTTCATCTCACACCACTTATTTGTATAGATCGTTTTCACTGTCACGCAACAAAAAAATAAATTGGAAACCGTCCAGTGGAAGAAGCCAAGAGAATGAAATGTTATAAAAGACTAATATATAAACAATTTATCAAAGTCTCAGGTCTTTGTGGCCCGCAGTTTCTGAGTTTTTTTGCCGAAACGTTTCACGCACCTTTGTAGAGCTTTGTGTTGAGACGCCATATTGGTGCACCGTTTTGGTTAGGCTAGTGAAAAAGGCTAGTGAAATTAATTACATTTCATTCATTCATTTTATTTTGCCATTAACCAGAAATACAACAACAGTATAAAGAAATACATTAAAGATAATATGCAGTGAGATAGATAGATAGATAGATAGATAGTTTAATAACCAATACATTGCAGCCCGAAGGCTTTACAAACGATTGAACTGATAAAATGTGTATATAAAACTAAGTACAGTAAATATAAAAGTATAAAAGATATGATAAAAAGACTAAAAATCTACGTATATATATTATCGATGCGGGATCTAATAATAAAACTGTTCCTAAAACGATCTGTCATGCATTTAGGTACGATGAGGCGCCTGTTGCACCTTAGGACATAACGTGATGGTCCACTAAATTGTATTAACCTGTTCAGACGGTGTTCAGGGTCGTTTATAGTGGCGTCGAAAGTATTACTACATAGCCCCGTGATGAAATCTACAACAGGGACAATGTTCACTAGCTCGATGGTCTCCTGGTAGGGCAGTCCTGGGCATATTATAGACATTGCCCACCTCTCAACTCGCACCATGACTCGTCTTTTAGGTACTTTGGCAAGGCATCAAAAAAGGCAGGTGCTGCGTACGTAAGAACAGAGCGTATACAAGCAGTGTAAAAGGTGGACATATCATGCCGAGGAACTCTTGATCTTTTTAACTGCACTAAAAAATACTGACGCTTTGACGCTTTCTTGATTACGTCACTAATATGTTCGTTCCACGTAAGGTTGCTCGATATGGTCAGACCTGGTAGTTTCGCACTAGTCACTCTCTCTAGTTCTTTACCATAGACTACAATAGGCGCGAACTGGGGCTCATTCTTTACAAAAGATATTCTGAGCTCCTTACACTTTTCGCTATTGAGTTTGATTGTATTCTGCATAGACCACTCCGCGACCTTATCTGCGATATCCTGGGCACAACTGCGGTTGCCCTTGGCAACGACTTCTGGTGCCGTCGTATCGTCAACGTACTTCCATACATTAGCTAAATCGTCAACATATAAGTCATTTATAAGTACAAGAAACAGCCATGGACCTAATTTTGTTCCCTGAGGGACCCCGGAGGGCACTGAACCCCACTCTCAGTTTCAGCCCTCAGATAGTTTGATTACAATATTCCAACTAAGTTATTTACACGATCAAATGTGGTAAAGGCAAGGAAGCCTATATAGAAGCCGGGGGCTTATAAACTATAGGCTTCCTGGAACTATAGGGTAAACCATACAAGTTAAGGGTACTAAATGGAAATTTGGATCAATTAAAAAAATCAATAAATAAAGAAGAGAAAAGAACAGAAAAAAGAAAAAGAAAAGGTGTGTAGCTCAGCAAAGAGTCAACGTTAACTGGATTACACATAATAATAATAATAATAATAATAATAATAATAATAATAATAATAAAACTTTTTTATTGAGGTTAGCACTCAATATCTCCCGATAATCTACACAGAGCCCTCAGAAAAAAAATATATATATAATAATAAAAAAAACGCAATGATCAGCTACTACTAACTAAGAAACTAACTACGGAATTGCTAAGGATTGTTCATTACAATTTGCAAACTTAAATTCGCTGAAGTTTGTCTTCGAAAGACTTCGAGGTAGAGCAGTCTTTCAACTTCTCAGGAAGTCTGTTCTCGAAGTCTTCTCGCATATGGTTAGATAACCGCATTGCTGTTAATATTACATAATCATATGGTGTTGTTAAGTATAGTGTTGTTTAATCATTTAATACATTTAGTGCTAATAAATTGTTAAATATCGCGCTTTTCTAAACGAAGAGGGCAGAAATCGCAAATCATCGATATGGGAGGATAACATCTGCGGGCCAATGTGAAAATATAAAAGGACTTTGAGAAATCTATGAACTGATATTGCCACTTTCTTACCGTATGTTGAAATAACAAAGAAAAAAACAATACCTAAACTCGGGTGAACAATTATATAAATACGTTTTGGCCTACAAGAAACACTGATTTTTAAATGACATTTCTCGCATGGCCTTCAGGGAGAGTTCAGAGAGTTTTAGTTTCCACACAGAAAGCGATTATGGCGCTTACATGACTAGGTTTTTTTCTTTTGAACGTGCTTGCCTATTTGGCTTCAAATCAGCCCCACCCCGGCTTCCGTGGTCCATCGCAGCCGTTTTTGGCACGGTCCTCGCGCGTTATGGGGTGACGTACATTAACCGAAAGTTGATGTTTTGCACTCTTGGGCAGTAGACTTGCCCAAATTTTAGGGCAAATAGTGTCTATAGGGGTAAAGGCACTGAGCAATGCAAATTTGGGAGCGTCAAAGCATGTAAAAAGGAAAAAGAGCTGACTTCCGGCTGATGTGCTTCGCTCAAAAACGCCTTTGCTTCAGCCAGCTACTCATTCATTCTTATGCACCTATCAATGTTATGCCGGCGCGGGGGAAAGGCAGGGCGTGGGGATTTGACTTTTTTCAAAAATTTGCAATCAAATTCCCTGCCCACGGGCAAATCATTCCAGTCAAATGCAACCAAATTTCCCCACCCCGGGCTGCACATTGCATTGCTGTCCATCCCAAGGCTGGACCCAAGAAAGGCACAATAAAAATATCTCCAAATAAAACTCTGCAATCTTTTATAAACGTTGCTGCATCACCAAAGATACATGTTCCTGTTACAGCTGCAATTATACGTTTTAACCATAATCCGTGTTACACTGCGTAGAATACATAAACCTTTAGGAGAAAGTCTACATTTTGTAAGTTCAAATATACACACCTGTACTGTTCTTAGTAAAGGGTACAAAGAAAGTCAGTTTTATAAGTTTACAGTGATTGTAGCGAATGAGCCATATACTAATCAATTGTACTTGCAAAAATCGACTTGGTTTCTCTTTACTTCCGTTTACTTTGATACCACAGTATTTTAAGAGGTTCAATTGATCAAAACACGCTAAAACAAACGAAATTTGAAAACAAAACAGTGAAATCCACTCAGCCTTCGCTTGTTCTCATTGGCCTCCATGACTTCCTGATCTTTTCAAACCGTACGGTGCATGCGTGAAGCGTGGAAGTGGGAAACATATGTTCTTTTTCTCAGTCTTTTTTCGTCCGAGTCGGCAGTCAAATATCTCCACGTCGGGCGAAGAAAAATTCAAATATCCCCTCCCCTGGGAGAACAAGATCAGTCAAATCCCCACCCCATGCCCTACCTCCCCCCCGCCGGCCTTACATTAATAGGTGCATTATTCTTCCTCTCCTCACCTGAAATCAGTGCTGTGCTTAGTTAATTGTTTCACCAAGGACTTTTACGTGTTGTTCAAACACAGAACCATGCTTGTGGGCCTTTTGTGAGTCGTTGTTAACGCTTTTATACACTCTTCCCCTCACGAATACTCATAAAAAAAAATAAACGCTACTAAAAGCCACATACATTTGAAACTCGATCCCTTGTTCAGTTTCTAGTACCCAGATTCCCAACTCGTACGGTACAGTTTGTACGTTTGGGCTACCTGTGGCATCGGTCGGTGTATATGTATGATCTTGTGCATTGACGAGCAAGAGAAACTTGACCTCATCAACCGCTTTAGAACCTTCTTTAGATATCACGAATGTGTTCAAGAAAAAGCCCTTCGCTCTTTCGGCTTCTTTGTTTATGGAAGCCTTTTGATTTTTATATCTTGATAACGCTCGAACATTTGGTGAGAGTAGAAAAATATGAAAACTAGGTAGAATGTGGCTCATCGCTTCAAGACAGACTAAAAATAACACTCTAACTACGTATACATTCCCTAAGATCATTAAATTTTAACAGATGTTTACAACTATTTTTAGCTCGCCTTTCAGACCAGTCATAACATTTTTTTTTAAAAAAGAGAGTCTGCCTTCAAAGAAATCCTTTTATTCTACAGCCAGTAGCATTGGCGAAGAGCTTTGATTTCCTAGGGGCCAACAAGCGGTATAAGGTTGCGAATTCTTGACTATAAGGGTTTTTACTTGTTTATGCCTTTGCAAAACCTGGTGGCAAAGGTGAAACAGTGTTGTTAAATCGGTTTTGGCGAAATTTTTTACAACAAAATGAAAATGAACTGAATCTGTTATTAAACACAATAGCCATCATCACAAGACACATGCTCACTTCAAGCGCCCGCAGTAGGGTCTGTACAGCGTACCAGGGCCATGCGCGGGGCATTTCCGATAGGACGTCAAATTGGATAACCGAGTAGGTCTGGACACCAAGAAAGAGCATGTTGAGAGTAGCAGAGATAAAAGCGAGGATACGAAGCCTGGAAAGGCCTCCATCGCCGTAAATTTGTGCCGCCGAGTTGTTGGAAATCTGAAATCCAATTTGAAGGAATCCGGCGGTAAGTATCAGGCCAAGAAGTAGAAAATAAACGTAACAAAGTATTAGCAAAATGAAGCCTTTGCTGGTGAGAAGGAAAATGAGATCTGTTGTGATAACGATGAGAATGTTGAAAACCATCGCACCCATTGCGGTGGATAATTTCTGAAAGCGCGGAGGTGCAAGATTCATCTTTGTCGCGTCTGCGAACACGAGAAGCAGAAGACCGAGAGCCGCAAGGACGCACGGAAGGCCTAAAGACCACGTGATGTAAGTAGTGAGCAGGCCCAGGATTCCTCGCGAGCTATATGGATCGAAAAATAAAATAAAAGCCCTTGAACAACCAATAAACAGCAATGTCAGGTACAGAGTCAGCTTCAGTCCTTTTATACCGTGATTGGCAATGACATCATAAACGAGCGCACTGGCAGACGTTCCAGCAGTCAACAAGTACAGCGCTGCAAACAGGTAAATGTGTAGGTCCCAGGCTTTTCCCCAGGTTTCAAATGCGCTCGGCCAGTGGGGTCCAGGCTCTGGATTTGAGTCCATTCTTGGTTCAGGCTCGGTCGACATGCCAGATTCTTCACGTTTAATCCTTGCGGCCGTTTCAGGAATCTTAAAAGAGATGAGCAGAAAACGTTTCGCCAAATGATGCTCTTTACTTAGCCAAGATCTATAGTTATCTTTCTAGGTTATTTTCCTCCTCAAATGATGGTATCCAATAAACGGATAATATTCCCGCCTTACTCTAGTGCCGGTCTAAGAGCATTTCTTTCTATGTCCAACCTCTTTAATTTTCAGTGGAAATTGTGACCTTAATGCTTACCACGAAAAAAAGATTGAGAAATATTATTTTTAATTGTGCTTCTTTCTCGCCTAACATGTAGTCTGCGTGAAAGTACTCAGACAAGTTAAATTTGATTTTGAGGATTTCCTTTGGTGAATGCTCTATAAATGTTCAGGCGATTGAGATGTTTTGACGGCAAGAGAAAAAAAATCAATTTTGATGCATTTGCTTGAAAAAGCTCGGCGATGCTTGTTAAATTTTTCGACTTGTCCGTGTAGAGATCCTGATCATTTGAGGACGGTACTTATTCCGGAGACGTATTTTTAATTTCGGGAATAGTAACACATCACTTCCTATTCTTACTTTCTTTTTCTTTTTTTTCTTTAAAGTAAAAAAAGATGGCGGCCATGCCATTACGAATATTAATAAGCATAATTTTTTTTTTCTTTGGTGAAAGGGAGGGATGTGAGATGTGTAATATCTTATTAGCTACGCTCCAGTTTTCTCCATCTATTAGGGGCACCCAACGACTGTTTTCTGTGAAAAGTCTGTTCGGATAGGCAAAAATTGCCTAGATATTTCTATAACTTGAGGAAGGCTAAAAATTTCTAGATGACCGTTGCTTTCGTGTACAATTTTCGCAGCTTATCTAATAAATTCCCTACGATTTTCTAAAGTTAATCTTTTCCCATTACACTCCATTTGTTAAGCTATTTTTGTACAGAAGGAAACCTAAAATTTTCGGAATCAAAAATGCGATGCAGAGAGGAATCAGAAAAATTCTCACTTTCGTAAAACTTTAAATTGCACCTAAAATTTTCGGGAAATAATACAGAAGACCTTGTAATTTCGAAAATACTCAAGTTGTCCTAGGATGACCGAAAAGACATATCTTTTTAGCGCCACTTATAATACGATTCTAGAGATCTAAAAGTACTCTGGATAGCCTAAAAACCCTAAAAAGTGTTTTCAATGCATTTAGGAGGGAACTGTCGTTGGGTGCCCTGACCTATACTAGTCGGGTGAACTGTGGGTCTATCAGCAAATGAACAAAGCATGATTCCCGTCGGTTGCCAATACGTTTAGTATAAACTATACACTTAGTTAATAATTTAACCTCTTTGCACAATTATAACCTGAATGAAATTTGAAAGTGGCACAGCAAACTCACCTAGCATAAAAGACCGAAGTATTTTTTTAAAACCGGCTCTTTAACTGGTCACCGTTTCGATTCCTGATTGAACTGAGTTTTGTTCCATACGTTTCTGTGACATGGCGTTATTCTCATTTTATACCAGATGTTAGATGTTGCTAAGGAATTTTCAAAGCTTAGGGACGGACCATTAGAAAACTTATGGGGGGGGGGGGGGGGGGGGGCGGGCGAAGTACAAAAAAAAAATTCGCGCAAGGGAAAATTAAATGAAAAAAAATTCTTGCACGTCAATTAACCCTAAAAAATATTCATGCTATGGCCTAAAAAAAATTCATACAAGGAATTTGATAACGAAAAAAAATTCCTGCCGCTCGAAAATTCCCCTCCCCCCCCATAACGTTTCTAATGGTCGGTCCCTTAGCGTCATTTTACTATTTCGCTAATGAGCATGTGTCAAACGAGTAAACCGTATCCCATATTGTTTTACAATGATGACGAAAGCGTTTATAAACTTTGTCTAATACAGTGCCGAAGTTAGCATTTCATAACCGTAATGACAATGAAATTCTAGATAAAGAGTTCAGTTCTGCAGGTCCACGAACGTTTGTTTTTTTTTTTGCAAAGGCTGTTAGCTTCAAATTTCTACACTGCTGACCTTTCTTAATTTCTTTGAAAGAAGGTTAAATAAATTCACCCAAGAAAAAAAGTTTATCAGCAATTTATAGCGTGCGTGCCATAACCAGAAATCCTTTATTATTAGCATAGATAGAAAGGAAGCGATATGCGGCTTCTTCGTCTCACGTCAAAGCAAAAAAAAAAAAAAGAAAAAGGTGGCCTTGTTGGTCGAATTCATGACCTATAGTTTGCGAGAAGGTTGAAAGGAATCCACCCATTAAAATATAATGTAATCTTCTTTTATTATTCAGTTTCATGCATGCTTGAAAGACTTACTACTGAGACATGACAAAGATGCCTTACTTCCTTTAACGCAATGGAAAAATAACCCTTTTAGGAAGAAAATCCTTTCTAAGAATTTATTCATGCAAAATCTCTAGCGAGATGGAAGAATAAGTTCACTTATTCCAATGGCGCGCTTATAATTTCGTGAATAACACAGTACTTCGTATCTTCATGTTTAAAACGAGAAGAACATCGAAAAGTAGTAGAAAGCGTTTTAAAAGCTAGGTTTAAACGATGGTGACTATGCAATGATTACGAAAATAAAAAGGCAACTTAGTTCAGAGAAGGAAAGAAAATATGGTACGTTTTTCTTATCTTTCGTGCGAGCTTCGCCAGGAAAGCTTTAGAAGCAAGGAAGGAACGCGCTCTCCTTGCTTCCTTTTGCGTAAAGAAAATAACTGGGTTAAAAAGGTTTAAAAGGCTGGAAAAGGTACAATAGTTTTGCGGAAAGCCGAAAAAATAATAACAGTTCTTAAAAAACACGCACTTACCAAAATGCTGTCCGATGTTTTCTCAACTTCAAAAAATGTGCGCCGAAACGATAATGATGATGGAAAACTATATACACTAATCTCTCGATTGACCAAAACAAACATACTCCGTTGTAAGGAACGTTGGAACTATTGTTTAACTAAACGGACAGAATGAATTTACTTGACACGATAATTTGTGTTGCGCGACAAAACGAGCTATATTACTCGCACGTGTAAACAGGCCTTGACACGTCAAGGTGAGCAAGTAAGACATCAAAGAAATTATACTGTGGGAAGCGAGATAATTTAAGAGATTAGTATTAATTTGTTAGATTTCGCGATGTCTTAGAAAACTCCTGGAAAACGATAATTTAGAAAAAAAAAATGAATCTTAGCGTGTTAACAAGCTTAAGTGACGGATTTTTCAAGGTTTAAATGATCAGTTTTTATTTTCATGATCTGAAGCGCTCATAACATCATTATAGAGATAACAGACAATGATGGTAGATGTAACTAGCTTGAACGCAAAGACCCTCGGTGTATGAATCGGCGATAAAATTTCTTGGAAATATCACGTAGCGTACATCTGTTCGAGAATCGCTCGAAATAGACGCATTTTCCAGCTTGAATTAAGGTACCGCATGTCCTTTTCCCAACTCAACCAGCTATTAATATTATAAGTATATTAGCATGGGGCAGTGTCTAGTTGCAAACGTCACAAATCAACAAAGTCCAAGTAAAATAAAGCAACATAGAGCAACATTTTTCGCTGTAACTCAACGGAAGAACCCCTCATGAATTTACTCAAGATACTGTCAGACAAATTACAGCCCTTATGATATGCTTTCCGCTGGCACAAAAGAGAGTTGCCAAGCATTTTTTATAATTATTTTCGGTATGCTGATCAATTACGTTCAGTATAGTAAACGATATGCCCTAAAAAGAACTTTAATAACCGCACAAGAACGAACACTGGAAAACAGTCGATTCAGTCTTTAGTTGTTGATCCCTGGAAAGATCTTCCCCATCATTTGAAGCACATCTCAAATTTCTTCTTCCAACGCTTAATAGTCGGCTACGCCAGACCGTAACTATTACTTGTTACAATTCATTTCCTTCCTCAGGAATTTTTTTATATATGACTACACAGCAGCTTTTAAACTTCTGCTCAGTGGATTTTATTTGAATGGTGACACTTAAGGATTTCATCTAATGAATCAAGAGTAGAAGCCACATCGCTGTTCTAGATTTTTGTCCTGGCAGCGAAAGGTTTGGATCAAACCCTTAAAGTTATCTGTCTCTTTAGCGATAAAACGTTAAAATACTTTTTCATTAAAAACAATTCATTAGAAATGAAAGCATCGCTGTCTCACAAAAAGCTTGTACTCAGCCCTCGTTCTGTTGCGAAGTTGGCGGTAAAAATCTTTCACCAGTTGGCAGCGTTGGCTCGCTTGGAGTTGTTCAGTCTACTTTTGCCATCTGACGCCCGTAAAAGGTAACGTTCGCCTACAGCACCCTTCAAACTACTCAAGTCCACTCAGGTCTGGAAGTTCTCCAACCATGGGTGAATGAGCGACTTACCACTCGTGAATCGATAGCGTTGCTGGACTCATAAGAAGTTGTTAATTAACTCAATAGCATTAGCTGAAATCTCCTGCCATGGGTCCGGTGGGTACATGAAGGCAGCATTGTGACTCTGATCTCGTATATTTTCTTGCAAGGTAAGCTGGTGTTCCGCACAGATCGACGGAACGACTTCTCTTCGATTATGACGAGCGAAACCGAAGTCGCATTCATTGGTAACTGAAGAAAGTAACACATTTTCGGGCTTTCAAAAGCCCGAAAATACTTGCCATTTGTAGCAAAACAGACGACAGGAAACAGTATTTTCAAAGTCCTAAATATTATATAGTCTTACTTACCAAAACCGTCAAAACGTGATTATTTTTATTTTTAGAATTCAATCGATGCGAAGTCATGTTGTTTTTTTAGTTATCAAATTGTGACATAGCCCATAGTCCGGCCCCAAGAATTAAAGCCAAACTCAGTTAGCTCAGACTGCCAACCCCCTTATGATCAATAGCATTATTTTTAACTTAGAGACTCAAAAGATCTACTAAAATACTAGGGTCACACTGGACAGAATGTTGGCAACTGAAAAAGGTATATACGCCAAATCATCCTCGTTTTACTTATCAGGCGTTTATAGACTTTATACATCGATTGTTTGTCAAATTCAGAATATTTTAACCCCTCCGGTTGGAAAAATAATAAGCAGAGCAGATCGGCTTTCGGCGGTCGAGTTACTTAGGATCGTGAACATGAGTTCTGATGATAAGCATTTGTATTTTACTGTAGATCGGAAGCTCGCAAAATGACAAGACATAATAGCCTTTTGTGCAAAAAAGAAAAGAAGTCAAAAAATTTCCACGTGAAAGTTCCTAGTTTATTTGTACTGTAACCTACACTAGCTAGCCAAGCCCATAAGTAGTACATAGTTCTCCTCTTTCGGCTGGGTCAGTCTCCATAAATCTAGTTACGCCAGCTGGAAAACAGATGAGAACCTTTCACCTTAGAGACTACTGTCTATGCCACTAAATATTACGTTAAAAGTTCCAATTATTCCTCAATCCAAGACAGTTATCGATTTGTTGCCTCCTTCTAAAAGTACAGATATTTGACAAGGGCAATAGCAGCGGACACGACAACCATGATTATTCCATCCTTTACTCGTGAACAGGAGTTGCATTTGTCTTCGGAGCAACAGTGAACGCACATATAGTACAGCGATGAGCCAAACTCCTTCTTGGAGTCGTAACATTTGTTGACACATGATCGTCGCCAAAACAGGCTGTCACTTGTGCATCCTTTCACGACAAACGGGTCCTCTTCATCAGGACTCTTCTTCCGCAACTCCATGGTGTAACATTTCTCGTCACAATCTTCTGTCTTGGGATTGCTGGTCTCGCAGGTACCGCCAGTACAGGAGACACATTGTAGAGAGGCTTCCGCGAAGGCAGGAATCAGCACGGATACGGTTGCAATAATGAAAAGCACCCTCATGTCTGGAGCTGATTTCTTCTCAGTAAAAAAGAGCCGAAGTAGCGTTGTTCGATTCAAAGTTACCTTATACTGAGGGTGCCTTTTCACCCCGCTTTTCACTGTGGGAGGAGTGAACCTTGGAACTAGGCTAATTCCAGTGTGTCATGCAAATTCCTGTTGTATCACGTGTACCAACTGCGGCTCTTTGGTTGATGTATTTCAGAACGATTTCCTTATCCAAACATCAAAAGACGACTAACTGACATGATTATTCAATACTAAATGTGTCAGTTTGGTTTCCATATGATCGTCCGGATCGTACCAGTCGTCTCAAAAAATGTTCAGACGATCGGGACGATCATATGGAAACGCTGCCCAGACGATCGCAAACGACCCGGACGACTGCGACGACCTCTATCGCTTGGATAGAGTTGGGTTCTATCCGGACGATCGGGACGATCATGTAAATTTTTAAGCGATCATACGGAAACGCTCTCAGGCGACTGAGACGATCGGGACGATCGAAGGCTATCCCAGAGGTCATCACTTTTATTCCAGTAATCTAGAATAAATTCGGCCCGGATAGCGCTGAAGCCGAAAAGTTCGCAGCGCGTATGGGGGTTATTTGAAATTAGAGAAAGTCCGTGACATCAAGTTTTCGAAGAGATACTATGTCTTCGGGGAACTCTTCTAGCTTCTCAATGCCGCAAAATCAAGAGAAAAAGCAGATACCAAGGTACGAGGTTCGCTTTAAGAATAAAACTAATCCATTTATGTGGCTTGTTGCAAAACACGCGCAAAAATTCTATTGTCTGACCCAGAGACATTGCTGACGACCCCGCGTCTCTTGCCTTTGAGGCGATCGAGACGATCAAATGGAAACCACCTATCGCCCCAGTCGTCCGGATCGTCTCGAAATATTTTGAAACGACTGGGGCGATCGGGACGATCCGGACGATCACATGGAAACCAGGCTTTAGGTAACCTCGAAGTATAACGTTCCTTCAATGTGTACAACAAGCCCTTATCATATCAGGTCCTGCTTCTCACGAACTGAGACAAAATTCCTTCACAGGGGACACATACACAAAATGATCAGTTTGTGTAACCGTTTAAAATTAAAAATGGGCGATATTTACTGCTATATTTGTGTATGGCTAATGTTATTTTTTATTCAAAGAGTTACCGTATCCGCGGAACAGGCTCTAATGAGTTTTTTAGCAAAGAAAAATTAAACTTTGACTAAAATTATTCATATCATCATGGGGTACATACAGCTCATGACAATTCTTATTTTAAAAGGTACTGAATCAAGCAGTATTCTTCAGGTTCTCGAGTAACCTGGGCCGAATTGTTCAAAGCTGGGTGAAAATAACCCAGGGTTAGTGCGATATTTGAATTCAGATATGAAAGCTCAGAAAGCATTTCAGTTTTAATTCTTTTTGTCTACAAGTTGATGATTGGAAGCTCTAAAAATAGCACAGAAACTTATCCGAGAAAATGCTTTTGAACACAAGAAAAAGAAACCTGGGTTAAATTTAACCCCAGATTAAGCCCTAATCGGCCTTCGAACAACTGGGCCCTGTGGTATTTGTATTTAAGTCTTTGTATGTTATGCTTTTTTCCCACTAATGCTCCACCTTTATGCTCCATTTTCCACAAAAACTCGGCTCGGACTAACCCACAAGATCATCCTTTAAACGGCTGTATTGAGGAAGAATTTGATTTTTTTATTCAGTCGACTTTTATTAATTGTTCATTGTCTGTACTGTATAATTTATTTTTCTTTAGTGATAATTTTTATTTCATCTATGTCTGAGAAAAAAATTCAGGGAAGATTACACTAAAATGCTGTGATCAATGCTTTATGTATTTGCCTCACTAAAATGCTAGAAAAAATGTGGCATAATGAACAAAAGCCTAATCCGTCCTATCGGACATAGAAATTGCCTATTCTAAAGTTGTTTAGATTATAGTGGGGAGCGACGGGAAGGAAAAAGAGGCGGGAAAAATGAAAACAAGGGAGAAGATGATAGAGGACCAAACCTGTCCGCCCTCCCCAGTCCCTCTCTTCTCCTTTTCCTTGCTTTCTTCACTTTGAGCTGCTCTCCCGACTATCTGAACGCCTGTAACAGGCTGTAAAAAGGCCTCTCAACTGAATTCTTAAGAACTGAATAAATATGTTAAAAATTGTCTGGAAATTCGAGGCGTTGCCCTATCAAAAATCAGGCGCTTCTTGGGGAAGAGGAAAGAGAAAACCCCAAAAAAGCTTATCTTTGCAATGAAGGGAGAGACAAAATCTTCATTCCACTCTCACCCTTCTTCCTCCCCCGTCTTCCTTTGAAATCTCCTCTCCCTTTCTCTCTAAGGAACGCCTTGTACTCGGGCTGAGAAAACTTGGATATAGACATTAAAAAAAATAACATATTATGAACCACCTAATCCATTTTTTTTATATCTTTGGCAAAACTTTCGGCTAGAAAATTAAGGCTTAAAGAGGGTGCAGGTAATTAATTTTATTAAGCGCAAGAAATGTCGAGGGTAAAAAAGGAAAAAGGAAAACAAAGTGGTGTATTATGAATTATTTATATATTTATTCTATTCTTTGAAATTACAACATCGAATAACACAACACACCTCTTTTGCGGCCAAGGCTGATAAAATAGAACTGAGATAGTGTCATCATTGAAAAAAACTAATTATCATGTTCAGCGTTAAAAAAAATAAAATAAATAATGGCTGTTGGAATAGAAGGGCTGCATACATATTGTAGAAAGAGTGACTGAATGTTAGCTTAGTGACCACAACATTAAGCTGACGAAAACTTTACGACAACAGCAGTATTGATTACAATCCTTGGAAGCTGTGGTCCAAGAATTAAGCGCAGAAACTAATGCCTTTTTAGGTAGGCTTTTCTCAGAAATTAGCGCAAGTTTTTTTTCTCGTAGGCTTTGACATGTCTTACAAACATCATTTCCTTTGAGGTGCGATTACATTTTAGTCTCAAGGATTCATCATTAATGCAAGGTTTCCAAGTCACGTCAACGGACACCTTTTCAGCGGCTCATGCTTTATTCTGATTAATCTGCTTGGGTTTTGGTTGCTGTTTCTTTAGAAATAAAGATATTTTATCAGTGCCAGAGTAGTAGACGCAAAAGTCAAGATGATGCCACTCCTCATATGAAAGCCTGCAGAGTTTGCAGAGTTACATTTGTCTCCGGTGCAGCAGTGTACGCACATATAATGTTCGATGCCTCCGAACGTTTTCTTCTCGTCGTAACACTTGTTATCACAGCTGCGTCGCGTAAAAACCATATCAGAAGTACAGCCCTTTATTATGAACGGTTTCTCGTCCCAGCTGTCTTCGCGTAAGAGCATCGTAAAGCATTTTCTGTTGCAGGATCTGGTGCTTGGGTTGCTTTTGTAGCAGTCGCTGCTTGAACAAGCAACGCACTGCTGGGCAGCGTCCACTGAAGACGGGCTCATGGCACAGAATGCTACACTTAAAACAAAGAACACAGTAAGAAGAGTCTTCATGCATGGCTTCGACTGCTTGTGGATCGAGCTCTCTGATCTACGTCCTCGGCAGTCGAGTGCAATGTGCCTTCTGCACCAGGTAGTGTGATTTATATAGGCACTGATGTATCAACTGTGCAATTCTGTAAAATGAAAATATTGGACTCTTGCGCAGTTTGCAGGAATTTTTAGTTGACGGAACACCCACTATAGTGTGGGGGTGTGTTCGATCAACTCGCTCGCTACACGATGAGGTACCAGGAATCTGATTTACATCTTGCTTTTATTAATCTTCTTACAACTTCTGCTTACTCTACCTCTACTCTACTTTTCCTAATCTTCTCTATTAACTTGTTCAAGTATAGTAGCGGTTTTAATAGCCAAAGCTGGACTTGTTTGGGTTAGCTGGCCGGAAGAGTTTCTATTGTATTTCTTATCGCTAACATTGCAACAGGTTTGCTATTGTCAGGGAATAGACTAGCCTAAGCACAGCCGCAACTGATAAGTACCAAATAACGAAGGTCAGTTCTAACACCACAAACACGACAACCTGTAACATTCCTAATATGGCAATAAGTAAATTCGCGAGCTAAGCATAACTTCAAATACAAGTAAAAACAAAAGATCAAAACAGGAAAACAGCACGTGAACAAAAACAAGACTTAATGAAACAAAAACTAAACTCAAAAGTTAAGATAGATCAGTCTTAAAAATACCTTTCAAAATACTTCACAACAATAGTCACGTTTTAGAGTCCCAACAAGGTCATTTCCAAAAAAGGCAAAAAAAAAAGTCACAAGCTTTAATTTATGTTGTTATTAAGATCTTTGGTTATTTGTCACTGATTTGTGATACTACCACCCTGACTTTCTCTAATTAAAACAAGAGATAAGTGTTTTTCGAAACAAGAACTTCAAAAAGCTCCTTTACTCAGTTCAAGTAAAAGAAACATAGTGCTAAAAACTGTACTTCTTGATTACGAAACACCGGAAAATATGGCACGATATGAGGTTCAAATATCACTGGAAAAGCACGAAAAATATTTTTAGTCGATTATGCTGTCACATGTGTGGGTCGATCCGCGGCCCTGAAATCATGTGAATTGAGCTTTGACAATATTTGCCTCTCTAAGATGTCCTCGATCCCGAAAAATTTTTACCCTAAAAAGTTATTTATTCATCAATTCTTTTCCAAGCGGTTGGGCCCTATGGTTTTTAACCTTAGTAACTTTTTTAACCTTTGCTGACAGGTCACGTCCGGCGAAAGTTATCCGGAGATCTCATATCATCGATTTACTCATCTTAGAAACTGTCACAACCCGTCACACGCGACCTTGTAACGAGTGGTCATTGCAATATTTCCATCTGAAAATTGTCTCAGACCATAGCTGCTGTCAATTCCCTCATTTTTTTCTAACAACGATATTTCACTTTTTGTTGATGAGCGCGTACGATTTATTTCTTACTCAGAGAGTTGTGTTTATAGAATCAAGCGCAAACATGATCAGTGACCGTTTGTGGTGCTTTACATTTCGAGATCTTTCAATATTTTTTCACCGGGTATATTTTAAGAATAGGATTGCGCCTTGTCTTAATAGTTTGAAAGGCGATTGTCCCTTATATTGCCTTGCATTGAGTAATTTCGAGTTATTTTGCAATTCCTGGCACCCACAAGTCTTTCTCACTTTAGCAAAGGACTGGCAAAAAATGCTTGTGCCATGGACATACGTTATTTTTAAAGCTAAATACATCAGATTTTCCAAAAAATTTTGGAAGCTGAAAATATTTCCATTTTTTTCATTCATAAGAACTGAAGATAAAAAGCCTTCTGATACAGCTCTTTTGCAGGAGTAAAAATTCTTCTAGAACTTTCTAAAAACTTTTAACTAACTATGGGCGGCTGCATAGGTCCTTACAAATAGTTTCTTTCGTGCTTGCCCCTTTGGGTGTAATTACCCTTTTTTTCATTTAATTTATTCTCTTTTTTTGACGGTTTCTTTGAAAAACGTTTCAACGTAATTAAGTATACAGTAATGAAACTCGATTAGGTTGTTTGAAAAACAAAAAAAAAGGTGCACAGATCACGGTATTGACCCATGATTGAAAATGACAACGAAAATAAGCTCGCTAAGAAAACAAATGGCCAGTGGTTAAAAATACATTTAGATTTATTGAGAAGAATTTGAGATTTAAATATCGAACAATGAAACATATTTTTTTTTACAAGAACGTTGATATTGTGAAGAAGTCTCAAATCTCCAAGAAAACACAATGAAAGCAGCGTGGCTAGAAAAGCTTACAAAAACTTAACATCAGCAATAGATATCATTTACAATCCTTCCTGTCCTTTGTCGCCCTTGTCGTCCTCTTCTAAAAAAAGGAGTGGGGAAACCGACGCCTTCAAGCAATGGCCACTTTTAGAAAAAAGTGAAATTTTTTCAGTATTCTTTTGCATAATCCTAAAATACTATCTCAAAAAGTCAGGTCATCGCCTTTGCGGTGATAATATCACGATTTTATTCACAAGAGTCAATACCGTTCACGCAAAGTTTGCAAGTCACGTCAACATTAAGCAACAATGCAGCTCAGTCATCTTTTCGGCTGTTTTAGTTGATTCTTGCTTCATTCAGAACTAAAGATATTTCATCAGCGCCAGAGCAGTGGACGCAAACGTCAAGATGATGCCACTCTTCATCTGAAAGCCCGCAGAGCCTGAAGAGTCTGAGTTACAGTTGTCTCCTGTGCAGCAATGGACGCACATATAGTAGTTTGTGCCTCCAAACTTTTTCTTCTCGTCGTAACACTCGTTGTCACACCGGCGTCGCGAAAACACTTGATCACAAGTACAGCCCTTAATCATGAATGGTTTTTGGTCTCGGCTTTTCCTACGTAAGAGCATCGTGAAGCATTTTCTTTGGCAGGATTTGGTGCTGGGGTTGCTCGCGTAGCAGCCGCTGCTTGTACAAGTCACGCACTGTTGAGCAGCTTCCACTGAAGACGGAGTCATGGCATAGAATGCCATAAACACGATGCACACAATAAAGAGACCCTTCATGGCTTCGCGATTCGAGTGATTGTGGAGTGAGATTTCTTTGCTGCTTGCTACCTCATTGGGTGCGATATGCCTACTTTTTTGTGGGGCTATGATTTATGTAGGCAGCGAAGGATAAATTTCGCAATTTTGGAAAGTGTCGATTGCCCATTTTGACGTAACACCCACTAGTCACGTTTTAGAGACCCACCCAAGAAGCTGTAGTCAACACGCAACCTTCGACACAAAAGGCATCGCCAAAAAAGACTGGTTGGGCTGCTGGTTGTTTAAGGTATTCTTTCTGATTGTCTAGTGTATGAATTTTAAAAACTGTGGCAAAAGAAAAATAGAATGTTGGACCGTCAAAATGCCTAAAGTCTGTAAAGTCTTTGTTCATCTACTTTACGTCACGCAAAAGTTGAAATACATGGAGCTCTAAAAACTGACTTTGGATTTCAAAATTCCGGAAAAGATGACATCATTTTATTTTTGTATCATTGGAAAAACACACAAAACATTTTTGTGTGTTAGGTCACCTGCCCTGAATTGAGCTGTAACCCTCTATAACCGGTAACCCGTGCGTTCAGTACGAAAAATTTCCGAGAACAATATTGGAAAAAGGAGTAATCTCAATTGCTTAAAAACAGAGCAAACAAGATTATTAAGTAGTATCCAAACAGTTGGGTTTATCTTGAACAAAATTCTAACGAGAAAACCTTCATATGGTCTTCTTCGATCCTTTGTTAACCCTTTGCATTTCTGTTAACCTTTTCAGTTAAATACTTAAATAGGCCACTTCTACAGTTATTTCATGCGAGGGCAAGTATCTTATGTCATCGGCTTTCTATCACTGCAGGTGCCCCAATCACGCGACCTTGTGTTGAATCATGGCCTTTTCTCCCTTCAAATATGTCCCGAGCTACTTTTAGTCAAACTTTTCCCTTACAGAATCGCGTACGAACTCTATTTAGGAGAACGAGTGAGCCGCAGAGGACCGTATGAATTTGCGGCAGTTCACAGTCGAAGGACGAAACTCTATCTTTGAAAGGTAACCCCCCTTTATGCATATTGTTGCAGTGGCTTAATTTTCAAAATGGCTGTATAACAGCTGTTAGTGAAAAGTTCATTTTTTAACGTGACTCGGCCAAACTCACTGCTCCTATTTAATGTTTGCTTTCTCCTCATGAAGCATCTCACTGTAGTGATCAGTTATATCTGAGAATCTAGGCGTTTCTTTTTCGTTTTCGTAGCATACGCTATTTCCGTATTGCCTCTGGCCTCTTCAAAATAAGGCCAAGTACAGCAAAGTCTTTTATAAGAAAATATATTTTTTGTACAGCAGATAAAACTGATAATAATAGGTTTTGCACTCGGCATCGTTTTAATTTGGAGCTGAAAGTTTTTTGGAACCCAAAAACGCGCGCATGGCTGAGCAGTTGGGTGGGTATCAGGTGCGATCCGCTGAAAATAAGATGAGATGCAGAAGCAATAGCTTCATATTTGTTGTACTGCGAGTAAAAGTTAAAGTAAAGTTATCTGGAAAAGTAATACAAAACTACTCTGGGGAAGCATCAAAACCGCCCCCATACAACAATATCTTTGTTCTACTTAGAATACGCTCCCCAGATTGTCTAACATTAGTCTTTACGATCATGGGTCAAGTGTTGAGCTGTTCTCTATACATTCTATATCATAATGGTAAAAATTCCACGAAGGTGACAGCGGCAAAACGTCACTCAAAAAGTGACTTCTCGTCCTTTGAAACTTCAGCGCTATTCCTGGCTATTATACCAACTCTCTCATTTTGACAAATGTAGGCGAACTCTCTTGGAGTTGAATTAAAAAAAAAAACAGGAAGAGAAATTCACCTTCATATGTATACATTGGAAATTTCTGTCGTAGTCGTGTAGTGATAGCAAAGAAATGAACCAAAAATTGTGCTGCAGCATGCAAAGTTGTTGCCTTTTTTGCTAATCTAAACCCACCACTATTGGCCAATCTTTATCCCTGACCATAATAAGTCACAAGTCTTTGCGAAAGTTATTTTAAAACTTTGCCCAGTTCCTTTCTCGTTTCTAAGATAGCGACTTTCCGAGTTGTCCCTAGCTAAGTCTGGTGTCAACATTTAAATGAAAATGAGTTAAATTTGCGAGTGAGCGAAGAGACGTTTCAATAATAGGATGACAACCATGACAGACTTTAAGGCTGCCTTCACATGGTACGGAGCGAATTTTCAACCCGCCGAAAAAATTTGACCGCGTGTTCTGTTCACACGGAACCGTTAAATTTTCACTCTGTTTCCATGCACAGTGCTACTTTAACAAATCAAAAAAGGTGTCGCGCACATCCGTGAAACCACGCCATTGCAGTACAAAAAAGTAGACGCTAATGGTGTTCACACTACTGACACTGGCTCAAAATGTTAGCTTTTTGAACAGCTTGGGGTTTAAATTTCATCCTATAACGATTAGCATGGTACCGTTTAAACCGAACACCTAAACGCGCGAATTTTCAACCGGTCGAAAATTCATTCGGTACTATGTGAACATAGCCTAAAGGAGAGGCTAGAGAAACGGCTTGGACTGGCCTGTTGGCCTTGCGTTAGGCAGTAAAATAGCCCAAAGCAAGGAAGCTTTTCATATGGGGGATATCATGAGAAGAGCTTGCTCGCAGGCAAGCAATAAAACAAAGACAAACATTGGTATTTTTTGGTAAAGTGATTGATTTATTTAATGAAGATCCACAAGAAATAACTCATTTATGGAAAAAAAACAACAGCAGCAAATTTTGAAAGTAAGCACATACCGTAACATCAACAATATACTTGTGTACCAAACCAGCTTTAGATAAAAAAAAAGAGATTAATGATACATGTGAATTGAAATCAAACATAAAGAACAACACATTCATATGAACTCTTAGAAATTTATTTCAAGTAAAAGTTGCTTATTGATTTTGTCTGTATTTCAATTTATATATTAATCTCAAGATTCAAGAAATCAAGTCTGTACATATCTTCGCCATATGTAAGTTGTGAGGTAATTCCCCCTAAAATGTTAGATTTATGACGGATGTATTGATCAAGAAATCTGAAGTACAAGAGACTGTTAAACAGAAACCCAGGGATATTCAGTCTATAGAACAAACTTACAGTAAGAAAGGATGTGACCCCTTTACCGCTGTCATGGGGCTTGCTAGATATAGGTCTCGAGAAAAGAAACAAATTAAATCCTTATTTTACTTCTAAATTTGGTCCTACTTTTTCTTCAATTTTCAAACGTGTTACTACAATTAATTAAATACTATTTTATGTACAAAGTTCATATCATGAATAAATACAATCAAAAATCGGACACTTCTGTTCACCCTATCCATCAAAAGTAAATTTACCACCTGAATACCAGCAGTTTACTAAAAAGAGGAGGGTTCTTTGGAGATCAATACAACAGGGAGAAGACAAAATGCGGCTTTTATCGGAAAACTACTCAATTTTACCGGGGGAGGGGAGCCTGGGTGTTCGAAAGTGCTGGTACTGTTGGCGCAAGTTTACTTAAGATGTATACAGTTATAACATTAGATATTTTACAAAAATAAAATTCGACCAGGGAAACCTGAAAGACAGAGAATACAACAAATTAGAAGTGTACAGTACAAGAGAAAAAATAAAACTTTGTACGTTAAACAGTCGGTGGCTCGGTGCGGTTACTGCAAAAATCGGTTCTGAAAGGTTTCACTCACCTGACGCGCTTTGTTTTGCATTCTCTTTGGACCAGATGTTGTAAATTTAACTCAAAAAATTTTGCGATGTTTAACCATTTGAAAGTTGCACTTGAGGTTAATTGGGTGTTGAGCCTAATTTGCTACTTTAGAATTTTGAAGGAAACTGGGCCCTTGCAAGGACTTCTGGGACCGTTCCTAACTGGCCAATAGCCTTCACCGTTGTAACTGTTGTGTCCCATGTAACGATCCCAGAAGTCTTTGCGAATACTAACTTGACCCAGTTTCTTTCTCGCTTCTTAAATGGCGAATTGCAGTCTGGGACTCTAAAGTGGGACGAGTTATTCCCCATGCTCCCCATGCTCATTTGCTGCCCAACTTTTTAATAGCCAATATAAGTACGTGTAGTAACAATAACTGCGTCCCAATATAGTTCCATAATGCAGTTTGACCCAGCCCACCCGTGGCCAATACGGCCTTAAAGTCTTTGTTACTTCTAGTATAAGGCTGGTCTGTTGATTGTACCTGTTAATCTGGCATATTCTGGCACGTCACTGGTCCAGCGGAGCTTCTCCATGGTTTCATCGCTAAATAAACATAATAATTGATGTAAGTACTTTGAGATACTGTTACTATACAATACATGATTGGAAATTTTGTACACCCGATTATGGGATCGTAAAAAATACCAAAGTAAGTTCCCGTTGTCGGATTTTCAGTATCAGTTTTCAGAAGAAATTTGGTTTAAATCGATCTCAAAGTTTTTAGTTTCTTGTTGTCATAATGATATCGATTTTACTAAAAACTGCTCTTTTTCGGATTTCGATCGTTTCACGCGCTGAGAAAACAGCCGTAAAGAACTAGTACATCAAGAAAAAAATGCAGCTTTTGCCGCCCTGGTCTTATAAAGACACAAGAAAGCTAAACGTTTTCAAAAGCGGATCAGTGTCTGAATTTGATAAAGTACTGGTTATATGATTACTAAACTCAGTTTTCAGTAATCGCTCCGAGTATCTCACCTGAAAAAATGCTGATTTGTTGCTGCCTGGTGGTCCATGCACCACAGCAAATACCAGGAGGGTTTATACACTACCAGACGCTCCAACTGATGTTCAAACCTTGTCAGTAAGGGAAAAAAATTATAAGTTAATTCAAGACCGGTCAGTATGTTATTTTATCAATTCGGAGGCGAGCAACATTTGGCAAATCCTGTGTTCTGATTGGCTCCCTGGGTGGGCAAGATGGGCCCTTGTTGCCCGCTTGCGATTTGCTGCGTTGGGGCCCACTAGAAAAATTAAGCATTTGGCCATATAATAAATCCCTTATTGACCAAGCTTGCTCTGCCAAGATGGCTTGATATTGAACTCGTTTGTTTTTTCATTTTATTGAACTGAACCTCGTCTCAGTCGATAAAAACGCAAAAAAAAACTATCTTGACCTCGCGCTTATGGCCCGCTGCTTGTGTGTAGTGCAGAGGTCTAGTCGAGGCAGGCAAAAGACGGTAAGTTTCATAGATAAGGAGACTAAATAAAAAATAGCTTGGAAGACTATAAAAGGATGTTATATCAGTTGTATAAGAAGGTATATTCTTTTCCAGTTGCTATACTTATTTTTCATTTAGGTGACGTGATAAAAGCCTGGGGAAATCATTTTGATCGAGTCTGGCGAACAAATGAGTATGCAAGGACTTACATAGTGCAAATGTGGAAGAATAAGTTCCGAACACAGATGGTGGTGTCCGGCAAATAGGCCGTGCTGCCTTCCTCGCTCTCGTATATAACGAGAAGTCTCTCGGCTCCGGGCGCGGTAAGCGTCCTCAAAGCACCTGGAATACAGCTGTGTTAAGACAAAGAGTAGATAAAAAAAGTCAGTACATGTAAGATAAGTCTTGGGTGTGGTAAAAAATTTCTCGCGTTTCTTTTTCATTTCACGGACTAAGAAAAAAGGGAGAGATTGCCCGTAGTCTACAGCACTAATTTAGTCGAGTTGATAAGTTGGTAAGATCATATCTTGCGTGACGTGTCTACAGGCATGAAAAGGGAGACCGGGGAATTCGGGTAACGCCTGTCATGCAGGCTAATAAGCTCAAGGAATGTGGCTCAGAGTCTTCCCACGGGTTGCGGTAAATGGTTCGCCTAACCTACAACGCAGCCGTTTTTGTCCCCTTCACGCAACGCTTTTCCCCAAGATTCTTGCGTGACAATACAAAAACGGCTGCGTGGAGGATTACGGCTGGTCCCAGTGTTCAGGCCCTTTGTAGTGCTTGCAGTTGGCGTTAAGAGCGTAAGGAACATCAACATGTACTTTGTATTGTTTGGCCTTGAAGGTCACTACATGGTAACCATGGCTGTGAAAACCTTGAAAAAAAAGTAAAAGAATTTAACATGAACTTGGTTACATACATACACTTTGTATAATATGCTAAAACGAGGTTTTGAAAAGGGTTTTTAAAGAGTCTTTACCGTCATAAGTCATGCAGTCTGGCATGAAATCTTTATCTTTATGGGCAGCCATGAAAGCAAGGGATGTAAACTGAGCCAAGCCTTCAAAGGCTTTGGTGCATTTCATGGCTGCAGGTCTTACTGTCTGCGACTTATGGCCGGCGGGCATCGGTGCCATGGTTACGTTGTTCTTAAGGTGCCAGGAGCTTACCGCGGCCTCGGAGTCGATGGAGGCAGATCGGCGATAAATCTGAGAAGCACAAATAGAATTAAATCAATATTCATATTCACATCCGTGTTTAGAACATCAATGATTAAAATGATTCGGATCAATCTAAAGTTTGTTCAGTATTTGGCAAAGCGTTCAGTGTGAAGATTTGAGTGGGCCGAGAAAATAAACTTTACATTTTCAACTTTACGTTCGAAATGGGAACCCCGTTCCCAGAAAATGACCAGTAGTTCGGTCTGACCAGAAAGAATACCACTCGATCGCCCCCAGTTGCTCAAAAGAGAGATAATGCTAGTTAGAGCTAGATTATTAGGGGAAGGCAATTTAGTCTAAATTGGGCTAATCACTGGATAGAGATAGTGCAATTTGTTTTTATATACTTATATTCCCTGCATAGAGATTTATCCGGTTTATAACGCTGTATAACGTTTAAACAATCGGGGCCTAGGTGATGGACGCTCCTTAGAATGATGATAACAGACGGACTGTTCTCAACCTCCTCCTCAGGCGCTTCGTTTCTCGCATGGTTTCGCAAAGCTCGAAACGCGAGGACTGGTGATGACACGCAAGGGACCATGGAAAGAGAGAGAAGTCTGGGTACGAGGGGGGGGCGGGGGGGGGCGGTGGTGCGTCGCCTTCATCTAATCTATGCCTGGTATCCAAGGAAATCATCTTCCGCCCACTGAAGGACCACGACTTGACAGTGGAACCTTGAAATTGTTTGTCATTACGAGGTCTCTTTATATTTTTCCTTCCTTATCAATTACTGGAGGAAAAAAGTCGTTCTTTATATCGAGGAGTTCAATTAACGAAGGAAGTAATCTTCAGCGGTCCATTGAGTTGGCGCTGCGACATAGTGCCCAAGTAATTATCTACAGCATTTTTAAAGTCTATGCTGAAGACAGGCCCAAAGCACGTTTTGGCGATGGTTGGAGTGTCTCGTTTCCCTTTCTAGTCGTTCTCTTTGACCCCACATTACTCAGCTACTTCTTCCTTAGATGTGCATTCGGTCACCGCCTTCTCTAACAGAAACTGGCCTCGCCTGGGAGGGGGAATTTTTATAGCGCGAATCCCTAATGACGGGAGATTATTTCATTCAAACGTCTGAATTTTTTGGTTGGTGGGGTGGGGATTTAACTGCTGCCGGTTTTCCAGGATGTCCAGAATTTACAATGAGGTGCCCGCAAGGCTGGGGTTTATGACCCTTAATTTAGCCTAACCTGAGATCAGGCGTTTTTTTTTTTGCTTCTTTGTTTCTTTGGCTCGAGAGGGGAAAAAATAACGCCCTCTTCCCGTGAGAGAGTTAAAGGGATAATAGGGAGAGGGCATGATCTCAGGCTAAATTTAGCCCGGTTGTCGTTGTCCCCAAAATTTTGCACATGTGTGAGCGTAAATCCCTATGAAAATTTTCATTTATTGTATTTTTTGTTATGTAAGTCAGTGTTTCATCAGATAAAACACTGCGAAGAGGGTTGAAAAAACGACGCGGGCTCAGCGGAGTATTATAAGGAACTTCGAGGTCACTTTCATCTGTAGCCTGTTCCAGGCGTTTATATATTAGAGCGCAGCGGTCAGATCATCCATGGGGAGCGAGTTAAATTGTACACCGGGAAATGCTTGATATTTCTTCTCAAACAAAATGTTTTTAGAAGGAGATATTGAGGATTAAAAAATAAACAGTTTTTCATCTGATTTCCAAACGCTCATTGAACATTAATTTCCTTTGTATTTTCTTTATGAATTATTAATGAGTTTGAGGCATAAATGTAGAAAGTTGGCGGAGACGTTTTAGAGAGAGTCATAATAGGCCGACAGTTCGTGTTTACATTTTCCTGTAAATAGGCTGATTTAGCAACAGAACGGGAACGTCAGTTGACGACGGCGCGTGCAAATCAAACAACTGGATTGACCATCTTGACCAATGGCAGAGCCGCAAATTGAGCACCGGAAGTCGTGTTTAGTCCTTTCCGCGTGCTTTCCCGTCGTCAACTAACGTTCCCGTCCTGTTGCTAAATCAGCCTAATATCAGCAACAGGCGACATCAGTGTTTAAAAACATTAGTTTTGTTATTCAAATTTGTAACGAGTGAAAAAATAGAATCTTTCTTCATTAGAACCAACAGGCTTTTGGTTGGCACACTAATGTAAATAGTGCTTGTGAGCGTGAATATCGCTACGTAATCTTTTAAAATTTTATTGCCCCAACTACTTGTTTGTATAACTCAAACATATCCCATGGCTTAATGTGATAAATTATATGGAAGCAAAATATTCGTTATCGTTTTTGTAAATCATAGATTTTATTTCAATCAAGTTGTCTCCAAAGCATTGCAGTCACTTGACACGCGCGCAAGCTCGCGCATTTGAACTAAAATGGCGCGTACCGCTTTATAACGTCATAATGGATAAAGGTTGACAAAACTGAAACGCTTTTTAAGAAAGAAACGGAGCTAAAATAACGAGTTTTGTTCATAGTCTGAACGAATATCATTAGCAGTGGACTTTTGCTTCTTTGAGAAGCGCCGGAAGTGTTTTTTACTAAAAGTACAACCCATAATGATTAAATGTTTGTCCAAAGTAACGTGAGTCAAGTCTGCGTGGTTTTCACAAGCAAACTGAAAGATTTCGTCAACACACGCGTCCTTATATAGTGGAAGCTACGTCACAACTCGCGCCATTCAAATCATATGCAGGGCGCTGATTGGTTGCTTAGATGCCGCAAGAACCGCGGGCGCATTGAAATAAGTCAGTGTGATTCTTTGGGGATTCTTTGCCCTGTTTGCGAAGAAACAGGAGAAATTTACAACCGCAACCGATCCCGCACGATGTTTTTTTGCTTTCACTAAATATGGACCCTGTTATCATCATTGTAAAAAAAAAAACAACAACAAGCAAGACAACTACAACAAAAAACGTGTTTGGTTGGGGGAGAACTTAAAAAAAAACTGTTAACATGTTTTTAGAAAGTTATAGTGCTATCTTTTCAACGATGCAGTTCTAAATTACAGCAAACTGCCAGCCATTAACCGAAGCAGATCATCGAAAATTTTTCAATTTTGGGGGAAAATGGAACAAGGAAGGGGAGGGTAATGAGCCCGGCAAAATTCTTCCGGCGTTGTGTCAAGTTGTGCCGGAAACGAGAGGTTACCAAGCAAGATGGTTGCCGAAAAGTTCTCCTTGTGTTGTGTGGGATCTCACAATGTTCTCCTGTTTATATCAAGCTTATGAACCAAAGTATTTCTTTAAAACTAGAAATGAACTCATTTAAGCCTGTCAAAAGTGCTTTTCAGCGCACAAAATCGACGACCACTGTGAATTTGTGCTCATTTAATCCAGCCACGTCACCAAGACATCTCTCACTGCTGTGAGTTGCCAATTTTGATCTCGCGATCTTTACAGCTAATCGTGCTCATGGCGAACAAAGTCTTCGGTTTTCAGCAGTTGAGAAGAGTGTTAAAGACTCTTGGATACATCTTGTTCATGTACATTTTCTCCATCAGTTTGACATTTTACAACAGATGGCTTTTAAAGGTTTGTGGTCAATTTATTTAAGATGAAAATTATGGAAACTTAGGGTGCTTTCCATTTGTCAGAACTGACAGGCCAGGACATCCCCTTCGTAATGAGAATTTTACCTTTAATCAAAGCTATCCAGCCAGATCAGTCAAATCCCAAATAGTATGCACGAAGGCAATCGTTTTTCATCAAAAACTCATGGAAAAAGCCTATTTCATTTTCAAAATGACCGGTGCGGCCATGGTCCAGCCGGCCAGTTCTGACTTTTGGAAAGCGCCCTTACAGTACCAAGAAGCAAAGTTGATATATTGTGGCTCAAACTTTCCCTTACTTCAAATTTTATTTTTCATTGTTTTAAATTCAATATCACTATGACACATAACTGTGTGCCCAAAATCGAAGGAAAATTGATTAAAATAAATAATAGGAACAAAGGATTAAAATTATATAGTGGAACCTCTTTTCAGGGGACACCCTCGGGACCAAGGCAAGAGTCCCTTGAATAGAGGTTCCCCCTGATTAGAGGTTGGGCTGGGGTTTGTAAATAACTTACCAACAAGTGAAACATTTCTCTTTTATTCTGCCTCAGAATCTGTTGCAGTCATTATATTTCAAGCAGCTAGATAAATGTATTACAGTGTGACTATTATGAAAAAGGTGGCACCAAGACAAAGTTGACAAGTCAGATTACAGGAAGATAACAATACATTGTGAGAAAGTTATTTTTGAAACAATTACCGTGAAACGAAATAAACAACATGGATTGCAATCAATCTAAATTACATTACCTACAGATGCCACCCACCTTTTGAACCTGCTGAAGTAAGCCCATGTTTCCTGAGAGGACCATTAGAGTGAATGACAGAGATAACAACAGGAAAACGTCAGTTACATTTTTGACTTGAAGTTGTGATTTTATTGCAAAGCACAGCAATGGTAGCAAAGAAATTGTGATGACAAAATAGGAGCTTAGCTAAAACAGAAAATAATTATCTCCTGGGTGTTATAATGTAAATTTTCGAATAGCAAAACATTGTCTGGTGAAACATTTTGCTTTCTTGAAAAACATTGGCCATCAATATTTAAATTTTGTGCTCCAAGTAGCTTACTATTTTTTTAAGAGCTGCTGATTGGCCCTCGATGAACTTTCTTGGAATGTATTGTTATTTTCCTTTAATCGGATTGGTCAACTTTGTCTAAGTGGTCCTGGTTACAAACCATAATTAACTTATCTCTGCGATATTGTGTGTTAAATGTAGTACAATTTGATTCAAGTGAGATACAGTGGAACCTCGATATAATGAACCTCTATCTATTATAACAAAGTCCTCCAACTCTCACCAAAATCAAGATAAAAAAAATCGTTCAATATAAAGTAAAGACAGGAGCCAAGTACTCAGGTAATCAACTCCTGTTGTGGAAGTTAGAGGTCACAGGACTTAAAATTAACCAGAGACAGACTTAGCTAAAGGTTGTTCTAGTTGACTGTTGCAGTGTTTACAATGTTTACTGGAAGTAAAGTCAATGTTATTTTGAAGCCAAAATTTAAGTAACCAAAATAAGCATTCCGCTTTGAATTAGCACCCGCATCTTGAATTGGAAAATTATACCCTGGGCCCTGATAACTGTAAAGTCACTCTAGCTGTGATAATCATTATTTTATGAAGAAGTGAAAAAGATCAACACAAAGTCATATTTTACTCCATTAATCAAGATCACTGTCCTGTACATGTATTTAAAGTCTGAAGCAACAATCCTTTGCTATATTTCTCTAAATGCAGTTATTTCTGTTTGATCCCTGCTGTAGAGATTTCATTTTCCTTTGAGTGTCACGGTGGTGCATTATGCTCTTGTCTTTATTATTGCTGCCTTATTGAGATTGTTATGGGAGGTAAAAACTGGGAAACAAAGAGTAGTTCTTCCTTGGTCTGTTTACATGAAAAGAGTTCTTCCCACAGGTGAGATACTTAAAATTAGTAACTTTTAAGCCCCAATTTCCACATACATTTATTAAGTCTAAGCTGATCTCCACACATTTCCCTAAGGAAATTAGTTGTGAGAATTTGTTAATGGATCAAAGCATTTTCTGGTGGTTGATCATTTATTCAATCTCATGACCTGTTTCTTGATTATGTATTGATATTGTTGGGAGTAATTGATGTTGATAATTCCTAGGACTTTATGGTTAAGTTTATTAAATTGTTAAATGATTGTGTAAATTGAGGGGTGGTACTAGTGAAAGGCTCAACCAAGCCTGACATGATGGGGCGGGGTACAGGAGATTATCTCAATCAAATCTGATAGAGGTAACTAAAGCCAGGCTCACAATCAATTCTGATGGGGGTGGGAACAGAAGAACATCAACTAAGTTGAATCTTATAGGGGTGACTGAAGCCAGGCTCACGAACAACTCTGATGGGGGTGGGAACAGAAGAATATCAACTTACTAGTCAAGTTTTATAGGGGTGACTAAAGCCAGGCTCAGAGTTAATTCTGATGAAGGTGATGCTTTCTGAGATTGTGATATTTTACAGTGCTGATTAATGCAAAATGAATGTGACTTATCTTTCAGCAATGGCCTGTGCGTTGGATATTGGCTGCTCAAAC